>OX384036.1:20754399-21954399 GCA_947534325.1 Agonum fuliginosum
ATAATGACATATCGATGCTCTTATCGTTGCTCGCTCATTGATAGCTTGATTCAATATAAACAGTTACATATAAAACAATGTATTTGTTTTCGACGCTTCGCGCTTATCGTCGCTCTCTTCGCTTTGCTATGCTCCAACATAAACGTACCCTTAGACATAATCAACCATAAGTAACCGTGAATTGAGCTCTAGAATAAAATAAAATAATCTATCAAGCCGTCTAATAATTTAATAACTAAAACAACAAACAATTAAACAATTGGGTTGTGGGTTGTGGCATCATAACTTCGAGTACATACGTTAAAGGAAGGTTAAAGGTATACTGTTGGTGGAGGTGAAATGCGAACATAGGGAAATATATGACAATGGAGTTATCATGCTAGGCATCTTGATATATGTGGAATAAGTACTGTCAGTGTCAAAGTAGCTGTCATATTATTGAAATTTTTATTTTCATTAAAATATTTTCTTTGCATAAAGTTTACATGCACTTTTAGATTTTATTATTATTTCTGTTATTGATTACTCTTTTTGCCACACAAATTCACATTACTTCGTTTTGTGACACTACTACAAAATATATCAAGATACCTGGCATGAAAGTTCGATTGTCATTTATGTTCCCTATGTTCGCATTTCACCTCCACCAACCTGTATGTTGTTTGATATTATGATTACGAATCAAAAAGAATTTTTTTTAAATTCGAAAAAATAAGGGTAGTTTACCTGCAACATTTTTTGTAGTACTGCACTGGATTCGTTTTCCTATTATACACAAACATGAGAAAGAGAAATAGGTAATCAAACATCTTAAATTACATAATACCAGTAAAATAAACATACAAAAGTTAATTATTTTTAATGAAACAATACTTCACCCAGTGGCAGTGGCAATTAAATTTTTACCTTCCGCTTACCTGTAAAGGAAGGTATTGGAATCATGCAAAAAATCGGGTGGTGAATTTTTAGTGGAAGAGCACGAATTAGGGTCCTTAGAACTCATTTTTGATAGTTTCACGATGATGTCTGTGTGTATGTGTGTGTGTATGTGTGTGTGTGTGTGTGCGTGGTCAAGGGGTGTTAGTCGCATAACTCAAATACGAATTACCCGAAAATTTTGATATTTGGTATTTAACATTTGTATATAAATTGGAAGAGCTCCGTAGATTTTGGTAAAAATATCTTCATCGGAAGTGATATTTTTTGAAGATTGAAAAGGTTAATTAATTGTCAAAATTGTATATAAATTTGGAAAAATATAGTATTTATTTGTAATAAGAATAAGAGGAAAAGTTATTTGCAACTTACGTTATAAAAAAATTGTCTTTATCTGGTAGCATTAAAGAACTGCAGTAAAATTTAAAAAATAAATTTATCAAATAAAACGTTGATATCTTGTAATCCATGATCGGTTGATTTTTGTTTCTGCGTAAAAAATATTGACAGGTGAGACGGGTGACAAGTTGGCATACTAGCGCTATATAAGTTCTAAGTAAGATATTAAATGAAGTAATTGAACGGAGGATGGCTTCAACACAGCAGAGTTTTCCTGTGAATGAATCTTTTTATTCAGGTGATGCAAATTTCTGTGTTTGAATATTTTAGATTTTTATTTGTATATTTTAAATGGGCACCGGATTGTACGTATACATTTCTGTTTAAAGTCTAGATAAGGCGGAAGGTTGTGTGATGGCCACGTCAGATTTTTTTGACTAGGAAATAAGAAAATTAATTTTGCGATTTAAAAAAAAATTCTTTCTAATTTGTAATCAGCATATCAAACTACATAATGCCATTAACGTATGTACCTGAAGTTATGAAACACCCTGTATAAGAAGTTGTGAATTTTACATTGCTAACTGTCAACTCACGGTTACCTACTCATTGTTATGTTTCTGTTCAACACTTGAAAATTTCCAGAAAAATTAATAAATCAAATCTCCCGGTTGTAATTAATTTTTTGCGTCGCACAGACTTACAAAAAATTACGTAGAAATGAAATCCAACGTAAAAACTCTGCAGACAGCTTCAAATTTGTTCCAAGTCTCAGTGAAACAAAAACTACATACAGCATTCCTAATGATGAGAGATGGTGAAAAATTATCATTATTTAACGGAGGGAGAAAACTCCGAAAAGGAAAAATAAAGAGGGGCTCAAAAAGATTATGTCTAATGGCCAAGTGTTCTACGCAGGAAGATAAATATATAGAATGATAAGAAAAGATAAAAACGTAATATAAGCCCAAAGGATATCACAATATTATACACACATTTTTTTGTTAAATAAGTATCTAATAAATTTCTTCCATTTCTGATCACGTGTGCGAAATTGACCAATGAGACCAACATTATCTGACAGCAAAACATAGGACATAATCACTTATGTCAAAAGTCAAAATGAATGAATCACAAGTTTTTCTGGGATATCCTCAAAATTTATGAATTAATATGAATTTTTTAAATAACATTGTATACTAAATGTTACTGTCTACAATATGTATTCAAAACGTTGTTTCTATCTAGCACCATTTTCCAATTACCTATGAAAACAAAAAATAAAATATTTGAGTGTTAAGGCTAGTACCGAGCTCTCCGTTCGACGGATCCGTTTGTCCGGTGACGGAACAGTTCTCCGTCTTGCGGTTTCGAGCTCTACGTTCAAACGGACGATTTTTTTCTAAACGTAACTAACTTCATATTGGACATTTTGACATATAACTATGTTCAGAATACTTATATTAAAATTTATTGTATTATTGTCATGTCAAAAAAATGAGTAATAATTATTGAAGAGACGTGTACAATTGCACATCAACTGACTGCAAATGCAAACGATGATCCTAACCAAAGAATACAACAAAGACAACGATATGGAGAAAGACAGAGAAAGAGAAACGTCCGCTCGCCGGACAAAAGTTGAGCACGATCCGACTTTTTTGCGGAACCGGACTGCTTTGAATGTTACAAAGCATTTGATTGGCTAGACGGATAGACGGATCCGTCGAACGGAGAGCTCGGTACTAGCCTTTAATGTCATATGAATTTTTGACTTTTTGGCAAATTGAAATGGAAAATATGAAATGTCATTTGTTATTTATAAGGTCATAATAAACTTTAATAATATTATAAAAACTACAATTCCCGAATTCCATTCTACAATGGTATTATTGTGAGTACTTTCATATACACACTTATATAGTAAAATAGTAGAGTATGGCGAGAGGTCATGTGTTGGCCACATCGGAATTTTTGCTTAGTGAATCCTTCTTATGGTCCAATAAATCAATTAAAACAACAATTTTAAATCTGTCAACTGTCAGAGTGACGGAATGAATATTTTTGTTTTGTTTAATTTTACATGGCAGTCTGAAACTAGCCTTTTGTTGTTAATTTTTATTTCATATTTATTTAGTGAAAGAAATCTATTTGAACAAAAAATTTAAGTTTATTCGATGCAGTTTTTTATTCTGAACATCTTTTGTATATACCTACACTTTTACTCTAAAATCAATAGGTAAAACTTAGAGCGAAATTTAAATTTTGACATTGTATTTCCTATAGGTCAGAAAAAAATTCTACACCCGGTATGTACTCAAAGTTATGATACACCCTGTATATTTCACTATGTGTGTGCGGTTACCAGTCGTCAACTCACTCATGGTTGTTTGTGACGAGTAGTTTTAGGTGAATTCAAATCTTGGACCAAGTAATAAATTACCCTAAATAACGTTCTGTTATTAGTTACTTTCTCCATGTAAATATGACGTCAGGTAATATAAAAATCCATATTCATAATATCTACAAAGTATTCTACAGCGAGCAGGTCACAGTAAATTACAAAAAAGTCATAAAATGAAAATTTATGCACAAGTACTCTTCATCCCGTATAGTTCGCGCATTTTAAATAGTTATTAACTGTTGTAAAACGAATCACCTCATAAAATGGAATACTTTAACCCATATCTCGAATTGGATATAAAAATATCACCGCGCCAACTCATTGCAGAAGATCTAATTTGCAAATGAGAAATTTTATAACTTTAATTTAAAGCAAATGTTCTTTAAAAAAAATCTTACTTCCTTATTTTAAAATTGCATGAGACTTTCATATAAATTCAAACAATTTGTTTATTTTATTACAAAAATAGTATTATCGGAGCACCCACATTTATTGTGTGTGCGGTTACCAGCCATCAACTGACGAAATACATGGTTGTTAATAAATATGAGATTATAAATAAATTATTATTGCATTATTTAATTAATTTGAGTGTGGCAGCCTCACAGCCTTTATCATGTTGTGTGTGACATCCTTACAAATCATTATTAAGGTGATCCTCTACCCATAGCAGAAAACAGTCAAAAACATTGATTCCGCACGCTATTCTATAGTGTTTATAGTTGTGTTAAACATAGTTTTCCTACAACTGTTCGATTTCTTTGTTATTACCTAACAATTATTGCCTTGGTTATGGGTGGAAAGAAGACAAATGCAGACCAAGTGTTTTTCTGTAAACGTGAAACACAAGTGCGTTTCGTTTACGCAACTGTCAAAACCAAACTTAACAGTCCGTGAACTTAACTGACTGCGATTTAAATTTCGCGCGGTGTGTTAAGTTCATATTTTAGCTACTAACCTGCAAAGATTGAAGAAAGAAAATTATATCGAAAAATTTCTAAATAACGTAGAACAAATGAAGCAATTAACAAACAAACCATAACAACGCCGTAAAACAAATTTTTAATGTAATGTCATTAAAATTTAATAAATCCTGATAATATTAAAGTGATTTTCTAAATTATTAGTTGTAGGAAAAATGTTGTTTATAACACGTGTCGAAAAAGATTACGTGCACTTTCACGTAACGAGTCTTTTTCGGCACTTGATAAAAAAATAACTATTATGTTTGAGGGGGAAAAATAATGTTGGCATTGACACCCATATTTGTACAACAGAGGGTTTTCGTGCGCTACTGTACAGCTTTTATTTGTAAGTGAATTAACTTCAAATTTTAATATGTTGTCAACAAAGCTTGGATCTGCGAAATAACCGATCGAATTTTTTTAAATTTTTTTTAAAATAGAAGATATTTGTGTTCAAAAAATAACAAAAATTGTCAAAATTTTAAAGCAAAATTTTAAAATTCTGCATCTTGCATTTTGTAGATTGTACCTTTATCTTCAACAATATCTCCAGATTATTATATTTAACAAAACAATAAACGCTGTGGAGTGGCGCGCGAAATACATGTTTTTGGCTGTTTTCTGGCGCGGTTGCCTATACTTGCTGTCATCCTGAACTGTTCTTGTATACGTTCGACGATTATAGACAAAGAAATACTTTCTAATTTCAATAAAGATTTATATATTGCACATGCAGTCAAACATAACATAAACATATTTCGGTTTCTGTCACTCATGGTAGAATTAGTGGCGAAGCAGTGGTAAAAGTTTGGAGCTTGCAAACTTATACCATTACCACTACGTTACCGATACCGCTACTTCACCACTAATTTTTAGAATTTTTAATATGAATGGTTCCTATTACAAACACAGTGTCAAACTTTTATCTCTGCAACTACCGTTACTACTAATTCTACCACTGCCACTAATTTCTGATTGTGAATGCTACTTTATTGTTTATGTTTAATCCACCACAAAAATATTTTAAATTTAATATCAATCACTGAATTTATCTGTGATTATTATCAGAGTTTTACAAATCATATTTACAGTGTGCATTGTTTCTGTACTTCAACTCACGGGTACTCTTGGCTGTGCTGTACAGATTTCTCCCACAATTCTTTATGATCCAAGCTCATTGAACTGAATCAAACTGAACTGAACCAGAACAATCGAACTGTAGCAGCTATCCGGCTGGCTATTTTATAAAGCCCCGTCCACACTGTTGTCTATTATATCATATCTCTGCGGGGGTGTGAGAGCTTTTGGTCACCCCTGATGGCACTTGGAGCTTTGTTGAGGGCGTTGTCATGGAAATCAACCCCAGAAAGGGGTGACCAACAAGGAAATCGAACCGAGCTTAGCGGGTTGGATTTTGAAGAGCATTGAATATTATTAAATTATTTTATGTTTGATTGGACAAGGGTAGTTTACAGCTCATAATAACTAATTTCAGGGCTGAAATTGAATCAGTCATGGTATTTTAAGAGTTCTTTTATACAGATGGCACCCATCCAAATTTGTATTCACTGTCTAATATAATAATAAGTAGACATAATTCAAGGATAGTAGGTATGACCTTGTCAATCATTTAAATAATATATTTAGCACAAGTTACTCTTATATATTATGACAGCCTCACATTTTTACTACATGAAAACTGAGTTTAATTATTAGTAATCAACTCACGGGTACTCATGGTTGTTGGTAAACAAAACACCACAATATTATGTTTAAAATAATTATACAGGCTGAGTCACAACTTCGTGCATACCGGGTGTTTCCTGAAACAGGCACACTCCCAAAAAAAATTATTTTTAAGTCAATTACATTTATATTATAGGTTCATAAACTACATTCAAAGCCGGAAGTGACATCAACTTCCTTATTTTAAATGGAACATCCCGTATATTTCTTTAAGATTTTGATTCTACATAAAATTCTGAATTCAACAATGTATAATAAGCTACTTTTTCGTTGATAATATAAATGTATAATTGACTTAAAAATACAATTTTTTGGGAAGGATGCGCCTGTTTCAGGCAACTCCCGGTATATTAACAATAATTATGTTTCACAACTTCGTGCATATATTTTAATGACATGTAGTGATCATGGAACAATTTTTTTTTTTTTTAATTCGTATATTTAAGGGCAGTTTCGCAAGAAGCACATTTTTGAAACTACTGGATTGCTAACTGTAAAATTTATATGTTCATGAAACAAATTAAATTTTAATTTATTGTGCAATGGCAAGAATGGTAAATTTATGAAATTCCATTTGAAAACAGTGACCCAAAACTTTTTGACAAAAAAATCTGAAAACTAAAATTGCGAATTTTGAAATATTTGTGTGTGTATAATAGTTATTTATGTATCAAGGGCATCATGATGATGTTTATGCTCATCCGAGGGCGACATGTTTACAAGCCCAAGGGCCTCTGGCCCGAGGGTCTGTAAATCGCCCGAGGGCTATAAACATCAATGATGCCCGTGGTGCATACAGTATTTTATGTCTTACTATTTTATTTAAAATATTGCGCGCGTGACATTTCGAATTTTGTTAATATTTTTGGTATCCTAGTAACAGACAGAAAATATATTAATTTCAGAAGAAAAACATTAGTGATGTCTCAATATTACCATGGCAATTTCTTAATGCCCTAGGGTATAATGTAGTATATAACATACCTCGTATCCATGACATAATTAATTATATACTAGGAAGATATAAATGATTATTTATAGTACCTAGGTAATTTATATCATGTTAACATTTCGCGTGTTACCGTAATAAATAATTAATATATTCGTTCATTTAGTTGTTATTAAATTAGTTTGGCTATTATTATACCCCAGCACTCGTGTAGCTAGCTTTTGTATAATTTGTAAAGCCAGGTTTACAATATACCGGAAGGACAGGATAACTGAATCTGTAAAGTTATTAGACTATAATGAAACATGTTAACTAATAATGGAGTTATCTGGTGGTGGGTAGATTGTAATTAAAAGCGTGACGTCACAGCTAAACTACATCATTTTTGTGATTATGACCATCTTTATGTCTGGTCAACTAAATAATCAGTATTGATTCGTAGAAGTGATCACTTCTACAAATATTTTAAATTTTAAAATCTATGTTTGGCTTTAATTATAAAAATTTCGAAAAATTCAAAAAAAATTCAAAATGCAAACTTTACACGGTTAGTTATATCTCATGATAAAAATTAATTTTTAAAACTTTAAAAAGGCACATCTGTAGATTAATTGTTTATAAAAACATTTTCCTAAAGTCAATAAAAATCTGACAGTTTATTCGCAACGAAAACACTTTTACAGTATTTTTCAACTTCAAAATGACATTGCATAGCTAGGATACGGCAAAGTACGAGTTTCGGGCTGATTTCAGAAAGCCGTAGTAGTGGGGAAATGAGTGGAATATAAAAAAAGTAAAATCTAGAGTATTCTAGGAATTTAGAAAAAAAACCTAGACGGGCTGCTTAATATTTTAATGAATTAATATATTTGTAAAGATATGTTTTATTTACTAAGTCGTAGATAAAACTTGGTATGTGACTCGCACATAATGGCTATAATTCACTCGGATGATTATACACTCGCCTTCAACTCGTGCATAAATGAATATAAATCGCCAATAATAAATATTTTTACAGTTTCATTTTGAAACTTTCATATTACATATTTATATTTCATGATGAATTAATTAACTAATGTCACAATAAAAGTTATATCAGTATATTAATGACGTCAAAACTTAATATAAATCGCTAATAAAAAACATTTAAAAATATTTTTCCGCCACGTGCTACACCGCTGCGTAATGCTAGTTGCGTTTTGAAACTTTCATATTTCATTTCATGATGAATTATTGACAGTGTTATTGTCACAATAACAGTATATTTATGACGTCATAACTTAATACAAATCGACAATAAAAACATTTAAAATATTTCTACCGCAATTGCTACACCGAGTAATGTTAGTTGCGTTTTGGAACTTTCTTCGACAAAATATTTCATTTGATATTGATTTGATTTTCTTAATGTTTGGGACTGTACCTAACCCAGTCCTTGTTATTTGTGCACGAAAATAGACTTGTAACGAATACCCACGGAAATCAATAGTGGCCACTGTAACGAATATCATAAAAATCCTTATGCTCTTACGTTCCAACATGCGGTTTCATCAACGAGGGTTATAATCTTTTCCAGACTGTATTTTTAGATTTTAAGACGCTTAGGAAGTAGAATTATTGCGAAAAAGTTGATATACATACGCCTTTCACCAACTTGAATGTGGCAGCTTAAGCGGCCCGTCTACTTTATTTCGAATTCCGTAGAATACTCTCTATTTTACTTTTTTTTCTATTCTACTACTACGGATGCCGAAAACCAGCCCGAAACTCGTACTTTGCCGCCTCCTAGGTATGCAATGTCATTTTGAAGTTGGAAAATACTGTAAAAGTGTTTTCGTTGCGAGTAAACTGTTAGTTTATTATTGACTTCAATGTAATGTTTTCATATAAACATTTAACCAATCATTATGGTATACGTCTTGTTATCAAACTCGGCTTCGCATCGTCTGATAATCTTCACGACTAATACCATAATGACTGACATATAACATAAATAGCTAATTTTCTACTCCAAAAGACGTGATCTGATAGATAATGTTTATACAGGAAAGGATAAGTAGTATGACATGGTGTAGATTACAAAACAAATAATTTTTTTTTAATTCGGAAAAAGAAAATTCGGCTTTTCAGAAATTTTTTTTTACTGCTGTTTTAATTAGTTGTATAAGATATTATTCTTAATAATTAAATTAAATTCAAATGCGTTGCCCAGTGGCAAAAAATATTAGTTTCATGAAAACTACCCTTAAATTTCGAATTTTTTAAAAATTCTTTCTGTTTCGTAATCTAGACATGTCATACTACTTACCCTTAAATTTATGGCATTATCTTCAAAACAATCCTGTATATATGCTCCTGTGTAAAATGCGAGTAAAACGGAATGAGATTATTATATTACAAGGAATCAGGTAAACAGGATATGTCATGTCCTTGACCTGATCCTGTTCTGCTGCACCGTAACCATGGTTACCTTTCCCCAGTACAGACAGGAAAAACAAAATATAAATATGACCTACGTCATGAAAATTTTAATATTTTGCTAATGTATGTTCTTTGATGTTACAATTTGTAGCTTTCGTAATTTTTTATTTTTTATTCCTTTGTGTGCTTAAATGTCCTTGACATTCAGGACAGCAGTGCCAGCCACGCAGTTTGCTAACTGAAAATTTATACTAAAAAACAAAACAATAATTTTATGCTTTTATACAAACAATAATATTTACGTAAAACGATTTTGAACAATCCTTTTAACCTAAATCACTTTACTTCCTCTTCTTAAAAAGGTTCAACGTTTAGGTAGGTACTGCTCGCTTTTTTCAGTATTTTCATGAAATAATTCAGCAAAAATAGGAACACTCATACGTAAGATATCTTTTTTAAGATATTGCAAAAATATAAATTCGATAATTCCACTCCTGTATAAAGTAAGCCATAAACAAAACACAATTTTATCGCTTTGACAGGGGATAAAAAGGAAGGTAACTTTTTGCAAGTGATAAAACCTTATTTACCTTTTTCTTAGCAACCAAACAATAAACAAAACACTAAAATGTCATTGGCATCATATTTCTAATATTTTGTTAGTGAAATAATTAGAGTTTGGGAATATTTGTGAAGAAGAACCTAAGGAGTCGTTAAATTTTCTCGTTGAATTACACTCGAGCATTTTATTTCCACCGAATAAATTTCTGTTTGACATCTCAACCTTGTCACCTGACAGCAATTTGACTCGAAAAATTGTTTTAAGGAGGTTCCCTAGACATTTTAAAAAATGTTCTAATGCAACCAAACTTTGAATTTATGTTGTCTGTGTCATAAAAATGATACCTGAATTTTTTGGAAATTTTTGACCACGTAGTTTGAACGAAATTAATTGTTAAATTTTAATATTTTACATGGGCTCTTATGGCTTTTCATTAATTGATTAAATATAAAGATGTTAGAAATGTTCTATTTACTTAATTTTTGGTATATAAACGTATGCAAGCACGGACATCAATTTCCCAAAATTTGATGAAGGTTGACCACATCGTTGTAACATTATTGTCGATTGAAAAAAAATCTTCAAGCATTTTTTGATTAGTGAATTAGAAATTATTGTAAAAATATATCACCGCAACTGAACGAATTGCAATATCAACTAACACCCGTTGACCGAATTTTGTTTTACATTAATACAAATATTTTTACTAATTAAATGCTGATATCTGAGTACGCCACTGCATGTGTAGGGAACCTCCTTAAAATAAAATCACGACACCGTAACAATTTTTCTTTTCAAATTGCTAGGCAACAAGGTTTCAATACAAACATAAATTTATCCGGCGAAATAAAAAGCTCTTGTATAGTTGATAATTTTTCCTCACAGTGAGGAAAAATATCGTACTTCACATGTGGGAGAAGTAAAATGCTGCTCTAACTCGTGTTCTGATTGGTCACGAGCAAAGACAGAGGCATTTTACTTCTCCCACTAGTAAAGTAATATACTATTATACATTTCGTATCTTTAACATAAGAGGCCTGTCTATCTCCTAAAATCCAGCCTAAAATGTACTAACGTAGCGAGTGTTTTGTGGCCAGTACAAGAATGGTTTCAACAAGGATTATATACTTAAAGGAGCAATTAGAATTAACATTTAAAAATTTTAATAAAAAATTCATAAAAATTTCCAATTTATGCAAACTTTACACGGTTATATCTCCTGATAAAAATTTATTTTTAAAATTTTAGGAAGACACATCTGTAGATCAATTCTTTCTCTATTAAAAGACAAAGTACGAGTTTTGGGCTTGTTTCAGGCAGTCGTAGTAGTGGGAAAAAAGTAGAATAGAAAAAAGTAAAAACTAGGAATTCGTATAAAACAGTAGCGCGCGAAATCCCTCATTTTTACAAATATTGCAGATTTTTTACAAATATGGGTGCAAAAATTATTTCTTCCTCAAACATAAATTATTTTTATGTTTAACAAAACAATAAACGATATATCGTGCGGGATCAATGTTTTTGCTTGTTTTCTGCCATGGGTAGAGGATTACCTTAATCTTATAATCTTTCGCAATCTGTAGGTAGGTAGTGCTTTTCAAAAAGACTAATTAAACAAAAACAGTTTCTATTTTGCAAATTTCAGCACTTACATTAAAAGAACAGTGCAGGGTATTTTAGGATTACGTGGGTAGGTACCCCGTGGGTCTAATGGAAAGGTCACGTATAGCGTATAGGGTACACCCACACTATGACGCACAGAAACAAAGGATTCAAATCAAAATACAACGTGTCCTATAAAACTGTTTAAGCAGGGCCGCCGCGTGGTTATTAGCCGCCCGTGCGCAATATTTCATAAATCCGTCCCCTATTATAAATTGCAACTATTCAATGAGTGAATGAGTCGGCCAAGATTTCCATTTAGAGGTTCTTTGCTTTTTTTCTGTTTTGAGCTTTAAGCAGTGACGGATCTAGAAAGGAGGAGGCGAAATCCTAATAAAAATAGTACTTGGGTAGTGTTTTTTAAAGAAAAAGAAGAAATAGCGCCGCAGGCGAAAATAATGTTTGAGCTCAAAGTCAACGGCTGTTTAATTAAAAGTTAAGTTTTTCCGTAGAGAGGACATTACATTATATTTTGCTCTCTTTCCTCTTTCACGAGTATAAATTAATTAAAAAAATTATGAAATGAAAATTGAGAAATTTATTTATTTATAATTTGTCAGGAAACGATTTTTTAAAATTTTAAAGAACAAATTTTCACAAAGAGGGGGGCGGTCTCCCATCGCCCCGCCTCCCTTGGATCCGCCACTGGCTCTAAGACAAATTTTTTTTCAGCTGTATACCTTTATTTTTATTGAAGTCATAATGCTTCATAAAGAAAATTTGGTGACCAGGGCCGGACTGGAACTTAAATTTTTACCGAGCATTCGCGTAATCGGCCGGTCACAATAATTAATATTGTACTGACTCTTGCAATAGAAAATAGCGCCGCAGGCGAATTTTTTTTATTCAAGGCCCTACGTCAACTATTTTTGCGGAATCTTATTAGAGAGATCGTTAGTATAGCGTTGGGTTGAATTTATTTGTTATAGGTCATTAACAATAACGTGTAATATAAGAATCATCATTAATAATAATAATAATTTTTAAACAATGTATTCTGAAAATTATTGTCAAACATTAAAATTTTTTTTTTTTAAATAAAAATTTACTTTTCACCCAGAATGCCGCCTCCTTGATGAGCCGCCCTTATGCATGCGGCGGCCCTGTGTTTAAGCATGGGGATCTTGAGAACCATAAGAGATTCGAAGTTGGTTAAATTAGACAAAAGTTGCCCCTGTAGGGGACCAATTTAAAAATGGTTTTGTTTTCTCACAAAAATGCATAGCTGACTATATATACGCAAAAATGTAAATTTTGCCAATTTAGTTTTTTCCCTATAACTTTTTTGTTTGAATTAGTACTAGTTTCTAATTTGCACGTTTTTAACGAGGAATTCACAGCAGTCCTCAAATTTTTTTATCTCCTACGGATTTCGAGAAATTCAAAACAAATTCATATTTTCCTATGGAGCTCATATAGTTGGCTATATGACCCGTCTAATAGAGATTTTTTTCTGTCTTTTCAATGATATGAAACTCAAGTGTATTAACAGTTTCATGGGACACCCTGTATGTTAATTTGATCAATGACAATTTTTGTTATTTTTTGAATACATCTTCTATTTTAAAACGAATTTAAAAAATTCGATCGGTTATTTCGCAGATCCAAGCTTTGTTGATAACATATTAATATTTGAAGTTGATTCACTTATAAATAAAAGCTGTACAGTGGCGCACGAAAACCCTTTTTTACAAATATGGGTGTCAGAATTATTTTTTCCCTCAAACATAAATTATTTGTTATTTTTATGTTTAACAAAACAATAAACGCATAGAACAGCGTGCGGAATCAATGTTTTTGGCTGTTTTCTGCCATGGGTGTAGAGGATCACCTTAATATAAATTTATTAAACCATTTTTGCGTGTGATCCTTTTTGGAAAATTATGTTATTATGATTCAAGTTCTATAAATACACGATAAAAAGTTGAAGGTGATCCTAGTTTCATGATTGTTTTATGGGAAAGGTCAGGGATGAAAAAATTTGGAAGTTACGCAAAAATTGGCAAATAAATCGTTTAAAAACTTGGCACAGATATATAGGTAAAATTAGTGCATTATGAGTCACTTACAGTACAGGTAATTGTGACTTAATGCTGACATTTTAATCCAGTATGAAATATTAATTTGTTTGTGCATTCTAAGTCGTAGGTAATTCTATTTTGAAACTGCACTTAAATGATTAATATTTTTGAAGCATTATTTCCGAAATTGTAACTTAAAATTGTGTGTAAGAGATCTGATGTGGCCAGCACATGACCTATCGCATTATTCTGCTTATTCTACTAATCTAGTAAATAGTTTTATTTACATTTTAATAGTCTCATGTTCATGTAATATGGAAACGAGAATGTAAACCAAGATGCAAGCAAATGACGTCTACGGTACTGTCACTGTCATAATAATTCAAATTTTGTGTAGCAACAAATTTCATATGATCATGGACAACAAGATACTGGAATTTCAAAAAGTAGAATATTAGTTGTACTTTATTTCATTGTTTAATACTACCAGATTCAGCAAATTGTAGTTAAAATTAACTGTACCAATATATAATTATATTTTCTTTTATATTTAATTGCAAAAATTGTCATAAATAAATAATGTACCAATTTTTTAAGGAAAACTATATCAAGCTTCAAAAAGTACTACTTCCGGTTTGCAGATTTCTACCAAAATCTTATCTGGTATTAAGATCCTTATTAAAAGTTTCATACTTTTATTTAACCAAAATCATATCTGGTATGTTAAGCTTATTAAATTCTTAAATATGATATTTGGTTGTTAAAGGTTTGATATTTTTATGTGCGCAGAATATTCACCGAATATTCGGTTATTCGGCAGACAGTTCTGCATAATATTCGTTATTCGGTATTCGGCATATTTATTATACGTTGCATACATAAAATATAAAAATAGTATATTACATTACAAGTTATGAAAATGTTTCATTGCAGACGAGGAGGCTTGTTTGAAGAATGCGAGGATGCGCAGCGTCCGAGCGTTTCTTCAAAGACTCCAAGTCTAGCAAAGACATTTTTATGACGTGTGATGTATTTTATTTTTTTAAATCGGCAATTATAGAAGCTTAAAATTATAGAAAAAATTAGGTTTGCATAAATTATCAGAGCTGTGACAAATTTTAGAAAACGTTGTCATGACAAGTGTTTATACCTACAAGTCATTTTTACTTATTTATTTTCATGCCTAGTCATGGAAATCTTACTTTCAAGATTCAAATTAGTCAGGAAATGAAGATTTTCATGCCGATTTTGAAAAAAGTGTAATTTTGTCTGACCTGTCTAAGGTGAGCTCCTCCAGCTGGTTGAGGTCACAGGCGATGTACTCCAAGGCGGCGTCAGTGATCCTCGGGCACCAGGACAAGTCGAGCGAGCGCAGCTTCTGCAGGTTCTCGGCGATGAGCTCCACGCCATCGTCGGTCACCTTGCTGCAGCCGGACAGTGACAGCACTGTTAGGTTCGGCAGAGAGTGAACTGAAACAACACAAATCAATCACCTATAGCTATTAAGCCCTGTTTGAGGTTTCTTTCTTTCTTCTAAATCCTTGGAAAAACTATTCAATGTTTTGAAGAGGTCGGCCGTTTAACAACAGAAAATACAATTCTAAAGTATTCGTACACAGGAAAATGCATGCACAAGCAAAGCTGGGCATTACTTAAGTATTTAGGTACTTAAGTATCAATTTTTAATAACAACTAGTACTTAATACTTGTAATTAAGTATACATTTTTTTTGTTGTTATTACTTTAAAATTTTAAGTATTAAGCCGGGTTTATGCAGCATCATCATAGTCACTACCATAGTCACAGTCTTAGTTTTAAGAATTGAAACTATCCAATTGGTTCATAATGACTATGACTGTGACTATGCAATGCTGCATAAACAGGTGTAGACACTGTGACTATGATAGTGACTATGATGATGCTGCATAAACCCGGTTTCAAAATAAAAATTTGTAGGTACTTAAGATTTATTTTCATTTCATAATCGTAAATAATATTAAAGTATTTCTTAAATACTTGAATTTTACAATAATACTGAAAAAATTTAAAAATACTCAAGTTTTTTCAATAGATCAAGTAATAATACTAATTATACTGTTCAACCTGCGACCACAGCGACAGAATACGACATTTTTACTGTAAATTTATTTTCCTTGATAAAAAAGGTAATATAAGGTTACAAATCATGGAATTTATTATATTAATTTTAAAAAATACTGGTAGGTACTTGAAAAATAGTTATTTTTAAGTACTTTTTGCAAGAAAAACTTTTATACTTTAGTTAAGTACTGTGAAGCTTTACTTGAAAATGTACTTGGTAACAAGTACTGATCATAGATAGTACCACTGGTACTTATACTTAAACATTTTGATTTCGATTAAAATACATATAAAAAATTTATACGTAATAAAATACCTGCATCAAAAGGTTCATTTACAGAAAAATGCAAATATAGAATTTTAGATTCGGCATAAATGCAAACATAAGATGCAAACACAGGAAGCTGTAAATCTAGAAAACTAGTTTCTCTTGAACACAAGAACGATACACAAATTAGATTGATCTGGCTGGATTAATAGCCATTTGCACCGCTTCCACTTAAATATTAAGTGTAACTTAAGTGTAAAAAATATCGAATTGAACTCATGACAGCAATATTATTTCTACGTTTGACAATTTGATTTTGATATTGTTCATTTAAGGAAAACTTAAACTTTAAGTGGAAGCGATGCAACTGGCCATAAATCAATAACCCAATACCATACTTGAGTCCCTACTTCATTTTAACTATAACTTTTCTAGATTTGCATCTTCCTGTGTTTGCATTTATGCCGAATATAAAATTCTACATTTGAATCTTTTGACGCAGGTATTTTATTACAGTCGTGAAGATTATCAGACAAGGCAAAGCCGAGTTTGATAACACGACATGTACTATGATTGGTTACGATCCGTATTGCATACGAAAATTTATCTGCTGGCGTAAATTAATCAAAAAGTAAAATAAATAATTTGGTTTTTATTTTTCAAACTTTCTTAGTAACGAGTTGTTTGTTATTTCATTATGGTACTGAGTACCATTCTGGATTCATTATGGTCCTGGACCTATAATAAACATTATTGGTCCTCAAATTGAAGCTTATAATATTGTCATTATGACACAGAATCAGATAAATAAATGTTTCTTTTCGTAAAACAAAAATGAGTAAAATTGTAATTGCGGCTAATTCTGTTCTTCCTGGCGACATTCTCTGGAAGACAGCGCCCCCCCCCCCCCTTGCGTTTCGCCCCATATTCCCCCGGAATACCAAAATACTAAAACGTCCTATTGTATTACTTGATTTACACAGACGCGTGTAACTGTTTCAAATGCGCATTTATCAATGTATGTGTATGTGACAAATGTGGATCGTTCCGACTGTCGTTTGTTTTTAATTCCGACCGACGTGCGGCTTTTGTTGTCAAAACAAAACAACGTCAGCTGTTTTACACCCAATAATTAATTTACATGCGCGACAGCGAAAGATATGGTTTTATTTTTGTTGAATCACGGATTTATTATTATTTAATCATGTGAAAGGGTTTTTATAAATGGACGGATTTGCTGTGGCCTGTCAGGCTACACATAGATTCTTCGATGATTCTTTCATGCTTCTGAAATGATCATATTAAGGTGGGTCACTACCAGTGTAATAATAAAAAGTATGTTTAGTTTTTTCCTTAAAATTCAAATAAAAACTCACATTTTTAGAATAACAATAGTTATTTGTTTAACTAGGCAAAAAAATATTAGATTTGCTGCCGCGGCCAGTTTCATAGACGAGGCGCAGCCGAGGCTATGAATCTAGCTTAGGCAGCAAATCTGTTTTTTGCCATGTTAAACACATTATTATTTCGACGATTGTTATTAATTAATATTAATTTAGTGATTATTTTAAATATATTGATAGGTATCACAATCAAATTATGTTGCTATGCGTATGTTGACAGTTGCTAGGAAAAAACAAAATAGGTTAAGTATGTTGATGAATTTTATAAATGTCAAATTTGTTGATTCACCATAGTAACAATTACTTTTGCTGCCTAGGCTTTTTTACAATTTTTGCTGCCTGGGCAGCAAAAGTGACACTTTGCTGACTGTCAGCTGTCAAAAAAACAGCACTTTTAATGTCAATCGCCGAAAAATGCATTTTTGAATAGATAAAGATTGTCTCCAAATGCGACTAATGCCACTTTTTTCATTTTAGTACTCTATTTTTTATATTCATGACTAAACATGGCCAATTTTAGCTATTTTGTGAGTTTTTTATACGTATTTTATCACATATTTAAAACAAAAAAAGTGGCATTAGACGCATTTTAGGATAACCTTTAGCTATTTAAAAATATCTCATTTGTTTAATTAATTTCTTAATATTGAAACAAGTTTTAATGGAAAAACTGAATATCGTTTTTCGCCCTTTTGACAGTTTGTATTGAACCATTTGTAAATTAATTTTCAGAATTCAATAGTTCATAAAGAATAGTATTTATTTATTTAAATTAATAATTGTATCGTTTGTTTATTTATGTGTAACAAGCCGCACAGTGAAATCTGGCATTTAGGTATAGACCCCCCTTAATAAACCCTGTTACTGCTCAATAATATTTTAACATACGGACCATTTAGATCTCCATTATTAATTATAGAAAATTTGTTAATGTCGTATAAAAATTATTTAATAATTTATTTTAGTCCAGATTTGGCTAGCACCTCTGGACTTGAACCCAGGACCTCAGAATCAGTGCCAAAAATACAATTCATGCATCATTTCACTACTACTATTTATAATGAACCATTCAAAAATGAATTTGTAAAACTAATTATAGACTTTTAGATATATCTGTTTACTAGCTGTCTCCAAAATACCGCGCTTAATTTATAAAGTTCCAGTGAGTTGGCGACTTAAAACTGCATGTTAAAGACATCTGTATGGCTGATACATCCTAATTCATATAAACCATTCAAAAATGAATAGTTTTAAAACTAGATACCTAACAATAATAATTTACATTATCCCTCTATAAAATACCGCGCTTAAAATATAGAGTACCCGTGAGTTGGTGACAAGAAACAGCACATTATAGACAGCTGTGCGGTTGCTACACCTAAATAAATTAAGTTATTTGATTGAAGAAAAACGCAACCAGTTTTAAATGCCTGTGTATCGGGTTCCAGAATTATACCTAGAAGCAAAGATAATAATATATCTTTGATAGAAGTTAAGGTGGGTTTATGCTCACAAAATTTAAGAATAAGAACTAAGAATAAGAATAGTCGTAAAGTTAAAACGGTTATAAACATATAGGACGGTTTATGCTACTGGAATAAGAATAAGGTTTAAGGTTTAAGAATTGGGAGTAAGCAAAAGTTAGTTAAAGGTGGGTTTATGCTCAAAAATTTAAGAATAAGGAGTAAGAATAAGCGTAGTGTTAAGAATAATTTTAAGCATAACGATAGAGGCGTTTATGCTGCCAGTTTTAAGGAATAAGAGTAAGAATAAAAGTAGTTATATTATATTTTTAGGTTGGTGAAAAGTTGTTATATTTATTATTCTGATGTTGGTATACACGTTTATAATTAATATAATTAAATTATAATTAATAAAAAAACACAAAGCACTAACCGCACTTGATAAAACAAGATATCCAGCAACACACAAAATAATATTCTGGTTCTCCATGTTGACAATTACAAAGTAGCAATGAAAAATATATTTTGAGGTTATATTACGTTTGACTTTGACGTTTGAAATGTTTGTCACGCATGCGCATTTAACAAATAGAACTAAGAATAAGGCGTAAAGATAAAAGTTAACTAACTTTTGCTTACTCCCAATTCTTAAACCTTAAACCTTATTCTTATTCCAGTAGCATAAACCGTCCCATATGTTTATAACCGTTTTAACTTTACGACTATTCTTATTCTTAGCTCTTATTCTTAAATTTTGTGAGCATAAACCCACCTTAACTTTTAACTTTACGCCTTATTCTATTTGTTAAATGCGCATGCGTGACAAACATTTCAAACGTCAAAATCAAACGTAATATAACCTCAAAATATATTTTTCATTGCTACTTTGTAATTGTCAACATGGAGAACCAGAATATTATTTTGTGTGTTGCTGGATATCTTGTTTTATCAAGTGTGGTTAGTGCTTTGTGTTTTTTATTAATTATAATTTAATTATATTAATTATAAACGTGTATACCAACATCAGAATAATAAATATAACAACTTTTCACCAACCTAATAATATAATATAACTACTTTTATTCTTACTCTTATTCCTTAAAACTGGCAGCATAAACGCATCTATCGTTATGCTTAAAATTATTCTTAATACTACGCTTATTCTTACTTCCTATTCTTAAATTTTTGAGCATAAACCCACCTAGTACCTATTTAGGTAGGTACTCTACTAGAAGTCAACTCACTGTTATACGTTATTGTTACTAATGCCAAGTAAACCAAAATACAACGTAATATTCTACCTAACATAAACAATAAACAAACTATTTGGCTTTAGTTCCTTAGTAACTATGAATCACAAAAATCTATTTAAATAAAGACAAAAATAAAACCCAAATAATTCCAAAAGTTTATGGTTTTTCCTACGCTTTAAATTAGGCAATAGGCAATAAAATCAGTCGAAATTTCAACAAGAATTCTAACATCAAGGGAACAAAAATAAATTAACCAATAATTTATTTAGCAGTCTCGTATGTGTGCGGTATTGCAAGTATAATAGAATGATTCATGTGCAGTAAACTTCAGAGTAAATTTGTCAAGTTGTCATTGATCATCTTCAAAGACTCTGTACTTGCTGAATATTCCAACAAAATTAAGATTAATTATTGTCTGCAAAGTCTGCGCTCGCATAGAAATTAATATTCACGCAAAAATAAACACAGCTCTTGGATGTGTGTGAGTGTGTGACAACCTCACAGATCACTACTAGGTTTAAAACTAAACTCACGGGTACTCATGGTTAAAAGTGAAAAAATCTGCTGTGTTCACCACAGTACTTCCCCGACTATAAGTTTTAATAACTTATTTCGTAACGCTTTAAATTTTATGCTCTATTCAGCAAAATTTAAATAAATTTATCTTTTTTCCCAAACTATTTATGTTCAACCAACTTGATTGAATATCGCATAAATGTCATTTTTTACATTTTTACTAAACACGTCTCCCCGAGAGCTTTAAATTAACACCAAACTCAGTATAATTTGAATAATGTATTTAAAAAAATTGACGATCGGTTAAATGTTATTTGTATCTTTCTATACTAGAATTATTTTCCCGAGAGCTTTAATTTGATACCACACACGATAGTATTTTAATAAAAATAAAATAAGTTATGTTTATAAAGTTGGTACCACTGGTTGAATAAAAAAATTTGAATAATTTTTTTAGAAACAATTGACAATCGCATAAATGTCATTTTTTACATTTTTCTAAACTTATCTCCCCAAGCGCTTTAAATTGACACAAAACTCGATATAATTTGAATAATTTATAATAAAAAACAATTGACGATCGTGTAATGTTATTTTTGTTTTTCTACTAGAATTCTTTTCCCGAGAGCTTTAATTTGATACCACACACGATAGTATTTTGATAAAAATAAAAAAAGTTATGTTTATAAAATTGGTACCACTGGTTGAATAAAGCTCATTAACGAACTTGAAGTCAGATTTTGGCTCAAGATCTTAAATATAAAATTTCAGTCCAAAATTCCAACGCGTTTTTAAGTTATGCAACATCCAGACAGACCCACAGACCGACTTTTTTTTAAATTATGTTTTTTGGGTTCAGTAGAGTCTAAAACGTGAAGATTCACCAAAATCTCGAACTGTCAAAAAATCACGATTACAATACTTCCCTCTATTACATAGGTCGGGGAAGTAAAAACCGTAACACGAAGTCTGTAATGGTTATGTTTTTAACCCGATAAAACTCAAAATCTTATTATACGTCAAAATTTGATTTTTGTAACCACTAGTGCCACACCTCTGCGACACTTTAAAACTTTTACATGGCTTATTGCACATGCTTTCTGCATAAATTTCAGATAAACGATGTAACCTACAATGAAAATTATATTACACTATGAAAATATATTCATTCCTAATTGCCTTACTTTATAAATTATGTGTGTAATAATAGTTCATTTTGCATAAAATTCATTGCAATTTGATGAATTTTGCTCCCTCTTCTTTCATTTCTATTGCAAATTATATTTATTTTCAGGTATTCTTATTTAGAATAAGGCAATCTATAAACTCTAATGATTCTATTGATATATTATTTATGCCTATTGCTTGTTCCTATTTCCAGAAATTTATGCAGATAAAGTGCATAAAAATGACCACCTATCTGAAAACGATTTCGAGCGCTACCTTAAGATATAAATTTAAATTTCTATACCTGAGCCGCTGAATTTTATAACAAATTATTGTTTAAAATATTTCGTATGAGTGTACATTTTATTGTATTTAAGCTGTACTTTGTAAGAAATTGTGAATTCTTTCTTATTCTTATATTTTTCTGAATTTTGAGCAAAAGAATCATGGTGGCCTGTCAAATAGCGGCGCCCCTAAATTAATTCATTGATAGATTCAAAACAATATCCTCAAAGAATCCTTATACAGGGTGTTTCAACAAAAAATTAAAGGGTAAGTATACTGTACGACGTGCTGATCATGAAACAATTTTTTTTTAAATTCGCAAAAAAATTGCATTATATTTTAAGCAAACATTTTTTTGCTACTGGTCGGTAGTTATTTTTAATAATTTTTTTACATAATATCTAATACCTACTAATAAATGTCAAATTATCAAATATACCATCAATACAGTGATACTTAAAATGTACACACGTCAAGTGTGTACATTGCCCTTAACTTTGTGAATATAAAAAAAAATTGTTTCATGATCAACACTTCGTACAGTATATAAATATACTCATTAAGTTTTTGTCCTAAGTTGTGGAACATTCTGTATAAGCAAATCACTACAAATCTTGGTGTGTGCTGTTACCAGCCGTCAACTCACTGGTACTAATCGTTCCTAGTGCCAAGATATCTACGCGATAATTATTCTACAGTATGTTCCCCAATTCAGGAAAAAATCAAATGGCGCATATAGGTACTAAGTACATGACAAGAGTACTAAACTGATCACGAATTAAATTTTTTCAAATTCGCATAATAAATTGTACAAAAAGTAACTACTATCGGAGTAATAAGTATAGTCAGTCGGATGTAAAGTTGAATAACTTGTTTAAAAATAATTCAAAAAATTTAAATAAAACTTTATACTAAAGTATGCACATTTCTACGTTATTGTATAGAATTTCAAATTTTTAAATGTATATGTGTAGAAATAACAACAATTTATAGCAAAAATGAGCTAATAAATGATTTGATACATTTTTAGAAACTGTTAACTTTAATGACGTCTACTGTCAATATACATCATGCAAAAAAATTCAGATTTTGGTATAATATATATATATATATATATATATATATATATATATATATATATATATATATATAATATATATATATATATATATACAGGTGAGTCATCGAAATGCCCGTCGTCGATATCTCCCTTGTCGTTAAAAATACAGCATACATTTTTAACAGAATTTTTCGTCTACTCAAGGAGTATAAGTTAAAATTATTTTCACATATACAGGGTTTTACATAACGACTTGGCAATAATTGTTCGTCGTTTTTTAAATGAAACACCCTATATATTTTTATATATTTTGAATTGTATTTTACTTACCTATACGAACATATAAATTTCATTTTAGTTTTCCGCGGCGTTGCCAAGTTATTCAATTTTTTCTCTAAAAAAAGCCGAATACACGTATTGCTTTATAAAGGCGTACTGAAGTTATTTTAATAGTAAAAATTATGAATTTTTCTGTACAACTGTAACTATACTCTTTGTTCTGACATAACTTTTTTTAAATGTTCTTATACAGGGTGTTCAGTACAGAGAATCAAATTTACTCAATTTCAAATGGCTATAACTCGTCATTTTCAAATGGAACATCCTATATTTTATTATTCTGTTGTGTGTATTTTTGCATCTTCTTATGTTATAAAAGGTGTCCCATGCCTAAAAACATTAATTTCGAAATTAATTAAATTAATGTTTTTTTTCGAAATTAATTAAATTAATGTTTTTAGGCATAGGACACCTTTTATAACATAAGAAGATGCAAAAATACACACAACAGAATAATAAAATATAGGGTGTTCCATTTGAAAATTACGAGTTATAGCCATTTGAAATTGAGTAAATTTGATTCTCTGTACTGAACACCCTGTATAAGAACATTAATATAACAATATAATTATAAAAAAGATTTGTTTATAATTTGTATTTAAAAATTATTACTTGAATTTTAATAAATTTTTTTCTGAAATTTATGAATCCTGAGGTATAACTTTTTCAAAAACAATTATTATAATTCATATAATAAGTTTAAAATAAAAATGTTTAACAATTCTTTTTTATAATTATATAATGCATCGGTAACCTGAATTTGAATCTTATAAGATTACCAGTAACAAAGATATTACATGTTCACTTATTTTATTATTATAAACAAAATATAAATATTAAAAAAAAAGTACAGTAGCAAATAACTTAACTAAGCTTATAACTATACTATACCAAAATTTGAATTTTTTTGCATGATGTATATTGACAGTAGACGTCATTAAAGTTAACAGTTTCTAAAAATGTGTCAAAATCACAGCTCATTTTTGCTATAAATTTGTGTTATTTCTACACATATACATTTAAAAATTTGAAATTCTATACAATAACGTAGAAATGTGCATTCTTTAATATTAAGTTTTATTTAAATTTTTTGGATTATTTTTAAACAAGTTATTTAACTTTACATCCGAGTGACTATACTTATTACTCCGATAATAGTACCGTAGTACCTATACATGTTTAGTATTTTTCTCGTGATCAGTATGGCATTCAGTATCTGTCATTTAATTGTTTCCTGGAATTGTGAAACATCCCGTACAATTATTGTGTTTCATGATTTGTTACAACAACAATATTGCTGAAACTGTCAATACAACAATGTATTATGTATTGAACCTCAATAGCACCAGGTGCAGTATTGATTGACTTAGAGGGTTCCCACTGGCGAATAGTAGAGGTCACAAGGGTCAGGTCACCAGGACACACACACACACATACACACAGAATAAAGGCACAAGGACTCCACGGAAGCAGAAGGATGTAGTAACATGATAGTAGAAACGATTCAAAATTCTGCAATCAAATCAAATAGGTATTTATTTTATTTTTTGTGTGCGATGTGAAAAAAATTTTTGTGCACTGACTGGATTCGAACCAAGTGCATGTTTATTTTATATTTTATGTGCAGTTACCAGCCGTCAACTCTCTCATGGTTGTTAGTAGAAAGATTTGTGTGCAGTTAAACTGAAATGTTGAGTGTATTATTAAGCGGCTCGTCTACGTTTTTACCGAATTCCTAGAATACTATCGATTTAACTTTTTTTTTCATTCCACTCTTTTCCTCACTACTAGGACTAGGGCTGCCAGAAACCAGCCCGAAACTCGTACTTTGTCGCATTCTAGCTATGCAATGTCATTTTGAAGTTGAAAAATACTGTAAAAGTGTTTTCGTTGCGGGTAAACTGTCATATTATTATTGACTTCAGGATAATGTTTTTATAAACATTTAATAGAGAAAGAATGGATCTATAGATGTGACTTTTTAAAATTTTAAAAATTAATACTCTCGATTTTACTCCTTTTTTTTTCATTCCACTCTTTTCCTCACTACTAGGGCTGCCAGAAACCAGCCCGAAACTCGTACTTTGTCGCATCCTAGCTATGCAATGTCATTTTGAAGTTGAAAAATACTGTAAAAGTGTTTTCGTTGCGGGTAAACTGTCATACTATTATTGACTTCAAGATAATGTTTTTATAAACATTTAATAGAGAAAAAATGGATCTACAGATGTGCCTTTTTAAAATTTTAAAAATTAATTTGTATCATGAGATATAACAGTGTAAAGTTTGCATAAAATAGGAAATTTTTTGAATTCTTCAGAATTTTTATATTCATGTACAAGTTTTTAATCAAAATTTTAAAAAGGCACATCTGTAGATCCATTATTTCTCTATTAAATCCTTTTTGAAATAAATTTTTACCATTCTTGTACTGGTCACAAAACACTCGCTACGTTAGTACATTTTATGCTGGATTTTGGGTAGTAGACGGGCATCTTAAATCTCTCCAGTGTGGAATTAATCGTTGCAACCGAAGCGATCATTAGCAAATACTGCGTACTGGTTTTGCGTTTAAAGTTCATCTGAGCAACGGCTGCTAGCTACAAACTTCAACTACAGAACATGAGCGCATCAGAGAATATCTGAACATCAGAGAACTGTTTCCGACTTCCATGCAAATATCCTGTCTTTGATTGAGAACATTTTACGCTGAACTTTTGCAATAGCGAAATCAAGAGCTAGTATTATCAAAGGAATTCAATCCCGTTCTCAAAAAGAGTTCATATTTTATTTCATTGATCATAAACAATTATTACAAATGTTTATATTTTGTCAATAAATTACTGTAGTTGATTTCTTAACTAAACGGAGCAATCTGAAGTTGTCTAGCTGAGCCGTATTTACACTGTGTAAATACGAGAAAAATATCACTATAGATTTTTTTGGCGGCAAAATTAAATTTGACCTATCAGCGAGCAAACTCGATACAGTCACTGACAACAGCTGACGAGACAAGATGGAGAACATTCGTTTGTTTACATTACAAAGTTTGTGTGGTGTAAAACTGGTGTTACATCAGCCAATCAAACACGATCAGTTTTACCATTCCAACTTCTGATTGCTCCGTTTAGTTAAGAAATGAACTATACAGAAATTTATTCCTGGTCTTAAAAATTGTGTAGAACCTAATCAGTTATTATACCATATTAATTTTCCTATACTTTTTACAGGAACCACCTATAACTACTTACATTATTAATCGTACAAAAATTTTAAAAAACATTATTTATATCGATAACGAATTCGTGAGTAAAGTTTAAAGAATTTTTGAAAAATCTCAGACTGAGCCGGGATTCGGACCGGAAATTCAAAGGTTCCGGGTTCGAATCCCGGCTCAGTCTGAGATTTTTCAAAAATTCTTTATTATTTAATCATTTTTTATACGTGATCTCAGGAATATAAATGTACCATTAAAAATTATCTGTATTTACTGGTGGGCCCCATATAGCTATACCTTGTTAGTTTCACCTGGTGTCATACCATTATTAATCGTAGAAAAATTATGCAAATTTATATACCACTTACAAATAATCTTCGGAATTCAAATCTACCAATTAAAATCGTATTTCTTTACTGGTGGGCCGCAGTCAGCTATACCCTATTGGTTTTCCTATAAAAGTTCCTTAAATATTAGGACATAAACCGTACAAACTATGTATTCTGCTTATAAATGATCTCTGAAATTCAACCCTGCCTTCAAAATTCGCGTTTCTCTAATGTTGGGCCCTGTTCATTTCTCTACCTATAACCGTCTATAACATGGGGCTCACCTATTGTTACATTATCAATCGTACAAAAATTATGATGTATTCTACTTATAAATTATCTCAGAATTTCAACCCGGTCCTAAAATCAGCGAATCTTTACTGGTGGGCCCCATATAGCCATACCCTATTGATTTTCCTATACCTTTAACATTGGAACCACCTATTACTACATTATCAATCGTAGAAACATTATGAAAATTTGTATTCCAATTATAAATTATCTCAGAATTTCAACCCTGCCCTTAAATCCAAGAATCTTTACTGGTGGGCTCCATATAGCCATATGCTGTTGATTTTTCTATACCTTTAACATTGGAACCACCTATTACTACATTATCAATCGTAGAAACATTATGAAAATTTGTATTCTACTTATAAATTATTTCAGAAATGTAACCCTGCGCTCAAAATTCGCGTTTCCCTTATGGTGGGCCCACACAGCTATACCCTGTTGAGTTCCCTATACCTTCAATATTGTTACCACTTATTATTACATAATCAATCGTAGGCAAATTATTAAAACTTTTATCCTACTTACAAATTGTCTTAAAAGTTCAACCCTACCTTCAAAATTCGCATTTCTCTAATGGTGGGCCCCACATAGCTATACCCTCTTGATATTTCTATACCTTCAACATTGGAACCACCTATTCAATTCTTATCAATTCGTAGATAACTTTAAAATTTGTATTCTCAGAATTTCACCTTTAAAAACGCGAATTTTTACTGGTGGGCCCCACATAGCTATACCCTGTTACATATTCCCTATACCTTCAACATTAAGATCACCTATATTACCTGCATTATTAATCTTTAAAAAGCTATGCAAATTTGTATTCCACTTATAAATGGGCCAAGAATTTCTATATTTCAAAAATCACGTATATCTGCATGTATATTTTGATAGAACATATCCAGAAATTTTATTCGTTAAAAGAAAACTAGTATAATATGTCACACAGCTGAATATTTCACTAGAAGATTTACTAAAAGGTGAAATAGTTATTTTTATATTAAGTGCCGAAAAAGACTCGTTACGTGAAAGTGCAGAGTTAACGCGCGAGGCTTGCCGAGTGCGGAAATCTGCACGTGCACGTAATCTTTTTCGACACGTGTTGTAAACAACATTTTTCCTACAACTAATAATTTAGAAAATCACTTAAATATTATCAGAAATTATTAAATTTTAATGACATTATATTAAAACTTTGTTTTACGGCGTTGCTATAGTTTGTTTGTTGATTGCTTCATTTGTTCTACGTTATTTAGACATTTTTCGATATAATTTTATTTCTTTAATCTTTGTTACAGTTGAAACAGAGATTGAGGTTAGTTAGTTAGTAGCCCGTTAGTAGCTAAAATATGAACTTAAATCACAGTCAGTTAAGTTAACGGACTGTTACGTTTCGTTTTGACAGTTGCGTAAACGAAACGCACTTGTGTTTCACGTTTACAGAAAAACACTTGTTCTGCATTTGTCTTCTTTCCGCCCATAACCAAGGCAATAATTGTTAGGTAATAACAAAGAAATCGAACAGTTAGAACCTGTTAGAACCTGCATAAGCCGGATTGCCCGCCTCACACGTACACAAGTATGTATTAGTGCAGTTTTAAAATCGAAATCTGGCTAAAAATCTCTTCAGAGTCGATTTTTTCAGTTTACGGTACATGCGTAGCGCCTGGGCAGGTGGGCAACCTGCTGTACAGGCCGGTGCGTGGTGTACAGCGGGCTGCCTACATCTGGAGCGGGTTGGCTGCCTGTCCAGGCGCTACGCATGTACCACAAACTGCAAAAATTGAATTTGAAGATATTTTTAGTCGGATTTCCATGTCTGAGCTCGCACTACTGCACTCATACAGACAATACGTATACACACCAATATAATTTGTACTGATTTCTCGATAAATACAGTCGTATATATTGATTTTTTGAAGGTTAATAAATGATTTAAGATATATTATATGGATGTTTTTATGTGTTAAAAAGGGTTATGCGATTTTATTTATATTGTTTCATTTATACCAATTTCATGTTTAATAAAGTATTAATGTGTAATTTTGCCTAATGATTGAAAAAATTAAATTAATGTAAGAGTTCGCGCCACAACCGGCAGGAAGTCGGTAAGGTAGATACCTGTATAGAGTTAGGCGGAAGATGAATGATGGAGAAGAAGGAAAAAAGGAATGTCGGTTATGTCTTATGTCGTTATGAACATGTGAATAAATAAAGTAAAAGAGAAATAGTGTTTTATTTAAAAATAAACCTGGAAGCCATCCTAACGGCAAATAAGTTAAAGTGTAAGGAAAGCTCACATTAAAATATTTTAAATGTAAAATAATATTTTTCTTCTTCAGATATAAAGGAAAACTGTTGAATTAGTTTAATTAAATAATTTTAAAATTGAATTAAAAATGTATTCGGTTCACAAATAAATCATTCTTCATTTCCGTATATTATTAATTAATATTTACTTGTAATGTCCCAAGTGTATGGATTAAATCCGAAAATTTTTTCGAGAGCATTGCTGTCAATATGTCGTCTTCGACTCGTGAAATTGTATTGCAGCAATGCACGACAACAAATTTTCTGGATATTAATCCATGCCGAGGGGTATTCTAGCGATGTCGCTAAAAGACCAATTTCACAAAATCACATATAGTTATCATAAAAGAGGTCAATTCTTTAATGTTTTTAAATCCTGAGAAAAAAATTCTGTTGAGGATCGCCCGTCAAATAGCGGCGCTAAATTGAATCTCAATCCGCGCGACGAATTTTGGAATTCAAAGCTTGTCGGAAAGATTCTTGCAACCAGGACTACATTAAAGACGATCAAGTGGTCATCTTGAAGCATCCGAGAGCTATTTAATTGCAAGATGTTTTACAATTTAACGACAATGCATACTGCCATCCGGAGCGCTCGGTTCGTACATCATTCTATTACAGTCAGAACTGGGCAGTAGCTAGCTACTTTTATCTTAAAGTAGCTGTAGCTTAGCTACTTTCTAAAATTGGTAGCTTTTAGCTGGTAGCTTGTATTTTTAAAAAAATAGCGGAAGCTTTCAGATTAGCTTAGCTACCAAAAAATTAGCTTAGCTACCGAAAAATTAGCTTTTTAGTTACAGGAAGTACCTTAGATTGTAAACGTAGCTATACTTTTTGCTGAACAAGTGTAAACCTATCTGTATTACATAATCTGAATATTGTGATTGTACTTAAGAGGTCCGTCTACCTCCTAAAAGCCAGCACAAAACGTACTAACGTAGCGAGTGTTTTGTGCCTAATACAAAAATAGTAAAATTGTATATCAACAAGGATTATATACTCAAAGGATCAATTAAAAGTTATGTCTTTTTAAAATTTTAATTAAAAAATTGTACATGATTTTAAAAATTCCGAAAAATACATAAAAATTTCCAATTTACACCAACTTTACACGGTTAAATTTCCTGATAGAAATTTATTTTTAAAATTTTAAAAAGGCACATCTGTAGATACATTATTTCTCTATTAAATGTTTATGAAACATTACCTTGAAGTCAATAATAAACTAACAATTTACTCGCAACGAAAACAATTTTACAGTACTTTTCAACTTCAAAATGACATTGAATTTCTAGGATGCGGTAAAGTACGAGTTTCGAGCTGGTTTCAGGCAGCCGTATTAGTGGGGAAAAGAGTGGAATAGACAAAATAGTAAGATCAAAAGTATTCTAGGTATTCGGAAAAAAAAGTAGGCGGGCCGCTTAAGCAATAAATGGATACGATACGATAGTTTCTACATAAATAGCTTATAAATGTGGCATCGGGGTGATCTAACTGGGTAACTAACCAAACTATAAACCAATTTATAAATAAAAAATAATAAATGTATGATTTTTCTTTAAAAGCTACTTTAGTAGCTGTAGCTTAGCTACACTTTTGCAAAGTAGCGAGGAGCTTAGCTGCGCTACTTTTTCCAAGTACAGGGGCGCAACCCCGTGTGCAATGTGTGCGGCGCACACAGGCGCCTGGACATTAAAGGCGCCGAAGCGCCTTAAAATTTAAATAAATTATAAACAAAAATCGTAAAAGATTGCGAAGTACTTCAAAATATTTCAATATCGCCTTTTGTTATAACTTGAATTGGAATCAATTAAATTGTATTTATTATTTTAGTAACTTCTTTTTAAGATTCTTTTTAACGTGAATAACAGAACACGAGCGAAGTTACAAAATGAAGCGAAGTTTTTGGGTGTGAATTCGTTTAGTCCCACTAGTTTTGTTAAAACATGCATTAGTTGAGAACGTATAAAATTACATATGAACATAGGTAGGTACTTTGTATTTGCTTTATTCTAGCAACAAACACTGTATGTACTAGTGTAGAATATTAAAATTTATCTATACAAATTTGTGGTGATATGTTTAATTTACGTTATGAAATTAATAAAAATATATTGATAGTTTTGGGCAAATTTGAACAAAATGGGGTCGTTTACTCCGGTAATTTTTTTTTAATTTTTACCAAATATTGAACATAAGAACATAATTTTATTATTAGTAAAATTAAAGTTCTTGAAAATTCAATGATACGCAAGTATTTAAGCTTTGAAATAGGCGTTTTTTCGAACGCAATTAAAAACCTGCGGCTCGCAGGTTGTGACGTCAAACATTTCGCAAGGCCACGCCGTTTTGTTCGGCGTTAAACGGAGACTTCACCGAAATGTTTGTCGTCACGAGTTTGAGGTGTTTTAAACTGAGCGACATAAAAAAATATGTTTTCACTTATATTTCGCACTTTTAAAAGGTGAAATATATATTTTTGGAAACATTAATACCTGAAAATTAATTTAAAATTTTTTAACAAAATTGGTAAACGACCCCATTGTAAATTGTAAAAAATATAGGTACAATTTTTAATTAGTGAGGCGCCATCAAACATTTTGCACACAGGCGCTGTATGCCCCTGTCCAAGTACCTAGCTTGCCCAGCTCTGATTACAGTATTCCTATGATTGTAAACTCACCAATGTTGACGACGCCATGGTTGGTGAGCTCCCAGCAGCTCTGCAGCCTGAGTATGCTCAGTGAGTTGCTCTGTTTGGGGCTGAAGTAGCCTAGCGCGGCGTCGGTGACGTGGTACGCTTGTAACGAGAACTCGTACAGCGAAGGCAGGAGCTGGGCCACGGCGCCGACGGCTTCGTCGGCCACGTTGATACAGTCCGTCAGCGTCAGAGACACTATCCTGGGGGTCAGGCACGCCCACAGACCGGCCTCGGTTATCTCGTTGCAGCCGGCTAGCTCCAGCTCGAAGAGGACCTACAACAACAGGAGCTTTAGTTGATAGAGTCTAAATGCAGGTTTACATTGGTCGTGTAAATGGGTTATTTACTAGTACTATTAGCTCGCCAGACCGCTACTCATCCAATGTAGACAACAGAAGCTAGTACCAGTACTAGTACTAGTACAAGTAGTTGGGGTAGTGAAGTAACTAACCTCCCGGGTTAGCTACTCACCTACTAGCCTTCCCCTTCCACGTACATTCTGCACTATCCACTACACTCATCTCTGCACTATACCAATGTAAACAGTCACTAGTGATTAGGGATATACTAGTGTGTTTTGACGTCTCATTTTAAAGATAATTGTTTTATAGTTAAATTCGGTATTTTTACTTTATTAAAATGAAAAAGTGGTCTTAAACGGAGACAATAAAGTTTGTAGAACTATATAGTGATCATGAGTGTTTGTGGGATGTCACTAAATGTTGTTATCTTTACTTTATTTCGTTTAATAATAGATTTTGTACGAGATGATATACAACCACGAAAATAATTAATTTTGTCACCTACAGAACAACTTGTACTGGTACTAGAACTATAGCTAGTCGTCTAAATTGTATTTCTGGTGTAAACACCTACTAGCCTAGCGCTTAGTTGAGTATACTAGTATAGTATAGCCCGCTACTTGTACCAGTAACTGTCTCAGTTACTCCTCCAATGTAAACGCGCCTTAAAGCTAGCTTTATCAATAACAAAATATAATACTAAAGCTAAAGCTAGCTTCATCAATGATAATAGGGGAGCACACAATTTGGACAAATATAGTTTGACCAAAAATAATTAAGCCAAACTGTATTTTAGTCAAACTGGAATTTTGTCAAACCGTAAATTAGCCAAATTATATTCTAGACAAACTGTAATTTCACATGCCGTAATTTGACCAAACCGCAACTACGACTAATATTATTGTCAAATCATTTTCAGGTAAACCGTAATTTAACCAAAACGAAACTATACCTAACTGGAATAATTTAACACGGAATTTAACCAAAAAGTATTTTTGTCAAATCGCAGTTATGCATAACCGTAATCTTGCAAAACGCATTTTACTCAAATCGTAATAAAATCTTCCCAACTGTCTTAAATACAGTTGGGAAGATTTTACTAAAATACAGTTTGGCTTAATTATTTTTGGTCAAATTACGCTTTGACAAAACTATATTTGAGTAAATAAGCGGACGCCGATAATAGTTATTTACTTTACAAGTGGGCAAAGTAAGGAATTACCCACGAGGGAAAACTTAACTCACGAGGCCGAATGCTGAGTGAGATAATTTCCTCGAATGGTTCATTCCTTTTTAACCACGTGTGAAGTATAACGTTTTATCCAACACCTCCTAATAATAATATTAAGTTCCAACCTTAAACATTGATACTATGATGACTTCCAACAAGCAAAGTAACAATTTACATACAAGTGGGTATAATTATGATCAAAAGCCACTAGTGGGCAATCTTTTACTTTGCTGGTTTAAAATCACCAAAGTTATATTATGCTTTTATTTGGAGGTGTTGGATAAAAAACATAATACTCGCCCGTAAATTCTAAAATTATAAACTTAATTAAAAATACTATAAACCAAACAATAAAACATAAAAACGAGTCAAAATAAACAAATAAAAATAATTAAACCAAAACACTAATAAAACTAAAGTAAAACTATGAAAATAATTAAACCATTCAAATGTCTGCTAGAGCTAAACTCTTCGACATGGAATGGCTTTGCGATAAAAACACGATATGACTCATTGTGCTATATTTCGAGTAAAGCAAGATTCAGACTACCCACTTATAAGTATAAGTGCTAAATTAACCAACCAGCGTTTCCACTAAATTCCAATTTCAATTATAAGTGCAAACATTGAGCGCTGGTTGGTTAAATTAGCCACTTGCACTTATAACTGGGTAGGTCTGATTCTAGCTAAATCTAGCACTCGGCAAAGAGCGTAAAGCTAGCTCTTAATTCGTAAATTACAGAAATTAAATTAATCAGTTACTCATAACTGGGTAGGTCTGAATCTAGCTAAATCTAGCACTCAACAAAGAGCGTAAAGCTAGCTCTTAACTCGTAAATTACAGAATAGATATGGTTTATACAGGTGTCCCAAATTAATTGAGTTATCATCAGGATCTCGGAAACTATGGCAATGGGCAATGTTGTGCAATTTTTAGTGCTTATTAAGATTCCCTTGAAAAACATGTAAAATGAGGTCTTGCACTGATTTTTTTTATTGCTTTAATAGAAAGAATAATAAAAAACATGAGACCCGTATTTTTAGCAAAATTTATCTCTATTATTGAAAAAATTAACTTTAAAAATCATTTTGTTCAAAATGCGGCTGAATTACACCACTTCTCCCCTTGTCCAGTGATGTATGAAGGCCTGTTTTACTGCTACCCAATCAGAAAGTAGCAGATTTCGCAGCTGCGCAATAGAAACTGAAATGTCAAAACAACCATAGATCCTTTTATGTATGGATTGATACCCAATGGTCAGAGAATTATAAAATAAAATTTTTAAATAAAAATAACAATTGAATAATAAAGATTTGATCAAATTGTATTAATTAACCGTACACTAGATTATCCAAGTGTATAATATAAACTTATTCCATATTCAATTATTTCTGAAGTGATCTATCCATTAAAATATAAGTTCTGTGAAATACCTACACTTTCTTGTTTTATGATTGGCTCTGCTTGGAATAGGCTTACGTACGTCACAATTTTGGCGACATTTCAAATACATTGAACTTTGAAGCGTTTTTTAATAATATATAAACAAACATTTTAAAACTTAAATCATACCTAACGACTATTTAAAACTTGCTAATTCGAATTAAAGAAAAAACAAGATACTTTTTTTTCTTTTTCAAGACCTCAAATAGTTATTTATATGCCTCCGGTCGGCATCGCTAGTTTTCCATATCTCAAAATCCGCCAGAAACTCTTTGTTGCCAGCCTAGGCCGGCAAACAACCGGAAGTTATATGTTGGCATCTTGACATTACTACAGTTGTCAAGCAGATGTCAATTTTATGCGTTAAATATTTTTTATACAAGAATTAACAAGATTTTGACAAATTTTAGACGTAAATCGTTAATAGAAACTGAAATAGATATATTTTAAGCTCAAATGCAAGTATTCAGTGCACAATTTTTTAGGTTATGTATAATAAAATACAAATTAATTAAATTCATTTTATATTTTTGTAATGAAATCGGTACATAAAATATTGTGTATTACACGTCCAGAAACTGTTATGCTAGTGCTCGTAATTTGCAAGCCTCGCCTGTGGCTCGGTATGTCAAAAATACTCGCTCTTGCAAAAGGTCAGTTTCTGGCCTTGTGATACAAATAACTATTGAAATAACTACTGAATACTTGCATTTGAGCTTAAAATATATTTATTTCAGTTTTTATTAACGATTTACGTCTAAAATTTGTCAAAATCTTGTTAATTCTTGTATAAAAAATATTCAACGCATAAAATTGACATCTGCTTGACAACTGTAGTAATGTCAAGATGCCAACCTATAACTTCCGGTTGTTTGCCGGCCTAGGCTGGCAACAAAGAGTTTCTGGCGGATTTTGAGATATGGAAAATAGCGATGCCAACCGGAGGCATATAAAATAACTTAAATTATGTAATTATTGATATGTAATTTAGACCATCTTTAGGATGGGTGAACAATCATGAATTCCCATGAGTTGAGAGCTGGTAACAGCACACACATAATTTAAACTTGCAATTATAATTATGAGACCCGCACAGTTTCTACAAGATGCCACAATCAATATTGAGCTGATATATAATTCAGATCATCTTGAGGGAGCACAATAAATTAAACAATCATAAATACCAGCCGTTGATGACACACAGTATTTTATATTTATATCACACCTTTTGTAAGAAACTCTGCACCTGATCGCAGATAACATCAAATACCAGTTAATATAGTAGCTCCAACAACATCTTACATAAACATAACTTAGGTATGCATAATACATTTCTTAAATATCTTACACTTTTATCCCATATAAAATATTTTCTAATTGAATGTCATTTAGGTTTTCATTAAATTGGTACTGAAAATGAACCGTGTAAGAAAACTATACCATTTTAGAAATTTTGAAAAATTATTTTTAATTCGTAAATCGTAATCAGCATATAAAACTTACTGTATTGTTAGAAATGTATTTAATTGTATTATAATTCATTTAATTATCATTTGGATTGTGTAAGTATTTGTTTAATTATTCTGTTAATTTACCTAATTAAATTGTTCATAATTTGTTTTATAATTTTCTTCTCTCGAATCGTGCAAATCAATTGCCGCTCAATTTTGTAGTTCATGTTAATTTACTTTATTTTCAGAGTTTCATTTATTAATTTATGGTTTATTGTGTTTTTTTGTTCTGTTTGTCCTGATTGGATTCGAACCTGAGTGTCCACACTCGGTTTACTGACACAACTTTACATGATTTAAAATATTAACCTATGCTCATGAGATTCAAAAGCATTTTGTGAATACATGCTAAGATGCTTACTCTTATTCAGCAGGGTCAGCACAGTGTGACCTTTCTTCTTTTCTTTACTCCACTTAACAAATAGTTTTCAATTGTTTACCAAGACTTGACTGGGTATTGATTAGAAGACCATGCAGTTTAAAAGAACTTCTTTGAGCGTCGTTTAGCTTTTGTTTCGACAGTCTTTTGTCCGTTAAAACAATTGAGCAAGCTTACCTTACCCCAGACCGAAAATGAAGACCAAGAAAATTTACTGACAAAAGAATATCGCGCATTTTTACTTAATATGAGTGTGGCAGCCTTAAGCTAGATTCAGACCTACGCAATTATAAATATAAATGCTAAATTAACCAACCAGCGCTTCCACAAAATTCCAATTTCAATTGTAAGTGCGAATGTTGAGCGCTGGTTGGTTAAATTAGCCACTTATATTTATAATTGGGTAGGTCTGAATCTAGCTTTACAATTTGGAATTTTAGGCTTATTTTTATACTAGTATGTTTGAAAATATGCTGGACTAGTATTTCTATTGCTTCAAGATGTTATAATGAATTAAATTTGTTTAGATATATTTTCGTTGTGCTAGAATTTAAATTCTCAAACTATTTTTAATAGCTAGGTACTAATCTTTCTAATATCAGCCGTTTGCTCACAGTTATCACTGTAACTTTTTTATTTCTACATACAGAGTGTTTCATAATTTCGAGTACATACGTTAATGGTATATGTTGTTTGATATGCTGATTACGAATCTAAAAGAATTTTTTTAAATTCGAAAAATTAAGGGTTGTTTACCTAAAACATTTTTTGTAGTATTGCACTGGATTCGTTTTCCTATTAAATACAAACAATAGAAGTAGGTAATGAACATCTTGAATTACATAATACTAGTAAAATACCAAACGTTTAATTATTTTTAATGAAACAATAATTACCCCACCCAGTGGCAGTGGCAACGAAAAATTTTGGACTGGGAAACATGGAAAATAATTTTGCGATTTTAAAAAAAAAATTCTTTTTGATTCGTAATCAGCATATCAAACAACATATACCATTAACGTATGTACCTGAAGTTATGAAACACCCTGTATTTGGTGTGCTGTTACCAGCACCTAGGTAGCGTTTTGTAAAACAAAAAATAAATAAATAGTGACCTAATTATAAAAATAAACTTATCTTTTTTCACTAAAATTTCGGAATAAATTACAGTTCAATCTCATTGTTTACCCAACGAAATTTTCTGTCGAAAATTCGCGAAAAAATAACATTATAAATCTAAAGTAAAGTATGCCATTTAAAAGCCAAATATTTTTGTAACCACTTAAAATCGGAAGCAACTTATGCAGTGTCGGAATTTGTGGAATTTTTCGAATGACATATTCTTGAGCGAGCAGAAAAAAAATTGGTAGAAATCCAACAATTTGACACAGCTAACATTAGTGCAGTAGAGTTGGCTTTCTCACATTTAGCTTGTTTTTAAATTAATTATTTCGACGGATAATTATTTTATCTGATTTTGGATTGAATTTAATTGAGCTAGACTGCAATCAATTTGGGTGTAACAGCCTCACAGACCACTGCAAATTATAGTTAAATTACGCAGAATTTATTTACATTTAACTTGTTTTTAAATTTATAAACTATTCTGATTTTTACAAACATATATATCACGCTTTTATCCAAATTTAGTGACTGGATTGAATTGTCAGAACCTCAGTTGGTAACATACTGTCCTGTTCGCACAGAGATTCTTTGAAAATTCTTTCATGCTTCTGAATCCTGGAAAAAGAATTCACTGTTTTGAAGCTATCAATTAATTTAAAATTCTTTTTCCCAGGACTCATTGAAGATTCAATTTGGCTGCGCCGCTATTTGACACATATTTATCACCAGGATTGTTTCTCAACATTCAGAGGCATGAAAGAATCCTCAAAGAATCATTGTGTGAACGTAACGTAATCGGAAAGAATAATTTTCAATACACTATTGTCTATTATTCTCAGTCGCTCTTTAACAAATTAACAATGTCACATTAATTAAATCAGCCACCAGTCCTTAATTAATTGGCTACAATATGCCCATTGAATTTCAACTATTTACGCCAATATTTCAATCAATCGCATCTATTTCTCTCGTTTGATTGGGGCTGTCAGCAACATACAATGCACACATGTGATGTTAGCTGCGTTTGGAATGATTTGATTCTCTTGAGTCTATTTTAAACTTGATGTGCTGACAGCTGAAGATTGTGGAAGTGTTTTATGGATGACAGATGATGTATTTGTTGCGACGAAGCCAAAATTAAGATATTTACTGACTCTTTGTCGGATTGCAAAAAGGTTGCACTGGGGGCAAGTGGTCCAAGAAATCTCACACCCTACAATTTCTTTTAATGTTCATCAGTTCTTAACAACTTACTTGTTAGTAATTTCATTCTTTTAAAAATACAAATTTGTTCTATGATGTACTAATTATGTACAACCATGAATAACTGTTTTAATAAGCATTTAGTTTTAATGTTTACATATATATTTACGTTTAAGAAAGTTTAAATTCATATAACTAAATATAAGTATTCCCACATCCCATTTTCAAGCACTGTGAATGCTCGTATTTAGTCAGATTTGTTTAAACTTTCTTAAACGTAAACATAAATGTATATCTTAAAACTAAATGTTTATGGCAATGTGGCTTTAAAATTCGCCAAATAAATTGCACTCTAATGACGTTTACATTTTAATGCCACTGGTTTCATATACTTTAATTATTGCAACATTACCGAAATGTAATTAATTGGTTTATTTATACAACATTAGGAAAGTTATTCATATTAATAATGTACAATATATAAACTGTGGCTGTCACAATGTATACTCCTTTAAAGCGAAATAATTTTGCGAATTTAAAAAAAATTCTTTTTGATTCGTGATTGTGTACATCAATTAGTATCTATCATTTAATTTTTTACTAGAATGAAATACAATAGCATGTTTCATACATATAGATATAAAAAAAATCAAAATTTATTAATTCAAATGTAAATAATTGTGCGCAATTATATCAAAATTTATAGTGGATCTGTGTGGTTATTCACATTCAAATGACAGTCATGTGTAAGGCCGTCACATCCAAATTAAATAAAATAGCATTGTTTATACTTAATCCAATATTCGTTCACAACAACTATATAAAAATTAGTAGCGATCTGTGTAGCCGATACATTCAAATATTTAAACATGTGTGCGGTTACCAGCCGCCAACTCATTAGTGAAGTTAAACTAGATTCAAACAATAAATAATACAACTATACCTGAAGATGATCCAACAGAGCTTCCAATCCTCGGTCACTAACACTACTACACCGCAAGCTGAGCGAATGCACCTGCTTGGCAGCGAGCGGGAAACTGTGCACCAGGTCAAGAGCGTCTTCATCAGCAGCTCCAAGTAAACAAACCGCATGAAAGCCTCTCCGTAGCAGACTCGCGTAGAGCCTGGCGCGCTCATTGGGCGGGCATCCCCTGAGCTCTCTGCACTGGATGACCGGCACGAGCCCCGTCCAGTACCTGGGGGACCGGTACAGCAGGTCGCGCCACCTGGTGCACACCTGCGCGAGGATGCGTCTCTCTACCGCCGAGAAGAACAGGAAGAACTTCTGCAGGAAGCGCTCGTCGAGGATGAGCTGCTCCCACGTGAGAATGACGGCCACTGGAGGTTGGATCACGTGTCGGTGATGGCCTCCGTAGTACATCTGGTGGTGGAGGTAACCTCCTCGCCCGCTGGTGATGTTGCCGTTGGCTTGTTTACCGGGGGTCGGCCGGCTGGTGGGCAGAAGACGCGATGGTTTCTCTGGGGCTGCTATTGATGAGTTTCCTCCGCCGCAGAAGACGTTGGTTACTCGTTCCATCACGCTCGCTTTCACGGTTGCTGTGCTTGTTTGAGGGGCTTCGCCACGGTGGTGCTTTGACGCACGGAGACCTAGACCATTTATACGTTTACTTAATTCTGCTGAGGCTCGCTCTACCACTCCTTGGGCAGATATCGACGACATTATTGATGATTTAATCAGCAAGATCGTTAACAGTTTTTTGACTTCATTATTATTATGGGTTGTTTATTACAGTCTGAACATGATTCGATTTCTGCAGCCATACAAATTTTGTAGTATTACTTGTTACTATTCATGTAAAACGTGGATTTTTAGGAGTCCGCACAAAGATTTGTTGTTATTGAACTATACTTCGGGCATAATTATTTAAAAAATAGTTAATGGTTCTCACTAATGTCTCTTGTCTGTCATTATTTCTTGTGTCTTTGTGTCATTCATTCACGCACTCACGGTTACTCTTGTCTTGTCTTTCACTCACACTTTCACGGCTCACAAGTGCACAAACAAGAGAGTGGTGTTGGCAGTAGAGCCGATACTGCCGCACTGTGACTACGGCGACGGCGACGGCGGCGGTGGCGGAGTCTGAACGCGTGCCAACGAAGGTGGGATCAATACGAAAAGTGACGCCGGCAGGGGTTGCGAGGGTGGGCGCCGAAACGTAGGGGTGGAAACCGCGCGAAACTTTGAATTGAGATACAGAAGAATATTTGCGCGTTGGTTGATGTGATTACTGGTTTGTATGTGGAATAGTTTGCATGGACGTCTGATGAATAAATAAATGGATTGATGGTTTGTTGCGAGTGCGAATGATTCTGAGTGAAAAAAAATAAAAGAGCTTGTATGAATGTGAAACAAACGTTGAATGAAAGGCTTGTAAAGAGAATATGCGTGTAAGATTGTTGGTAAGCGTTTGTGAGAACGACCGGTGAATAAATGGATTGATGGTTTGTTGTGCGAACGAATGATTCTGAATGAGAATAATACCAATTTCTAAATGAAATGATAATAATGGTGGATGAGGCAAAAGAAGTGTTTCAACATAATGTAATATTGTCAATATTTTGTATTTCGCGCTATTATATGTACGCTCTCGACACATGACTGCTCTGTTGTCAACTTCGTTGTAGTACGGAATGAGAAAATAAAATGACAGTTGTGTTATTATGTTAAAACAAGAAGTTGTGTTTTACTCATAACCAGTTAATTAAATACTACAAATTTAACAGGTTATGGGCCCAGAAGTCGCTATTGGGTCATAATCTAAAGTAGAAAAGTAAAAAGAAGCAAAACAAAGTGATTTTGCAAACGATTTGTAGTTTACGAAAAATATGGCGTCTTCAACCATGATGCCGTTGCCACAGTTAAGTGGAACAAATTTTTCAAATTGGAAATTTCGAGTACGAGCAATTTTGGACAAAGAAGGTGTCAGTAATGTTTTAGATAAAACATCGAATGAAGTAGATTCATTAACCGGAGCTGACAAAATTACATTTCAAAACAATGATACGAAAGCAAAATGTATCATAATACAATGCGTTTCAGACAAACATATTGAATGCATCAAAGATGCAAAAACTGCAGCATCTATGATGAAAGCACTAGAAACAATATTCGAGCGTAAAAGTCCACTGTCAAAACTATTCGTAATGAAAAGATTATTAAAGCTAAAATTTCACACCGGAGACCTTCAAGATCATTTTGTAGAAGTAGGGGCACTACTAAGAGAATTGGAATCATTAGGATCTAAACTAGACGAAAACGATAAGGCATGTTTTTTATTATTAACTATGCCAGAAGCATATGATAATATAATCACAGCATTAGAAACTATGTCGTCGGGTGTAACGTACGATTTTGTCAAGAGTAGGCTTCTAGATGCAGAACTCAAAATGAAGGAAACATTTAGTAATGAAAATCCGAAAGACTGTTCTTTTACTACATTCAAGAATCGCAAAGGATGTTATGAATGCGGAGACATCACACACTTCAAGAGAGATTGTCCTAAACTGAGTACAGAATCATTCAAATATCGTAATAATAGCTACAGCAGGGGTAGAGGAAACTTCAGAGGAAGATCACGCGGAAGAGGAAGAGGAAAGAACGAAAATGCAAATGTTGCTGAAGAAAAAGAAGAAGTTGTCTTCATTGCAACAGATGAACATGCAATAAAAACTGAAGCTTTAGTAACCGATCTAAGCAATGGTATACACTTTATATTAGATAGTGGAGCAACAGATCATCTTGTAAATGAAGAAGTTGGAGCGTTAATGACAAACGTAGAAAAATTAACGACAGAAGTTATAATCAAAATAGCTAATGGAGATAATATGAAAGCATGCAAGAAGGGTAAATTACGTCTTTCAACAGGAAAAGATATAGTAAATATAACTGCACTAATAGTTCCACAACTTTCATATAATCTTCTATCAGTAAAACGAATAAACAATGAGGGTCACGTTGTAGTCTTTGAAAAGGAAAAAGCAATAATAACAAATAAGAAGAATTTTCACATGGATTGCTCAACATTAGGCAATTTGTATGTTGCAAAATTTATACTGCCGAAAGAAAATGGAACTTATTGTAATATTGCAAACAGTAACATATGGCATCAAAGGCTAGGACATTTGAATTACGAAAGCTTGAAAAAGATGAATCTTCCACATAGTAAAGAAGTATGCAGCCCATGTAAACAAGGAAAAGCAAAACGATTACCATTTAAAGATACAGAGTATCCTAGATCACAGAGAAAAGGAGAACTTTTATATAGTGATCTCGGTGGTCCTGTAAGGACACCCACAAAAGAAGGTGAGCGATATTATCAAACCATTACGGATGACTACACACACTTTATGACAGTTTATCTTCTAAAAACTAAAAATGAAGCAGAAATCAATCTAATGAACTATATACGACAGCTAAATGCAGATGGATTTAAATGCTCAAGAATCAGAACGGATTGTGGTGGAGAATTTAACTCACACAAGTTCAAAAATTTTTGTACACAGAAAGGTATTAGATTAGAGCAAACACTTCCATATACCCAACAACAGAACGGTGTAAGTGAAAGAGCGAATTTTACACTAATGAGCAGAGCGAGAACTTTATTTGCAGAAACGAATTTACCTAAATATTTATGGGGAGAAGCTATCAGGTGTGCAGCCTACCAGTTAAATCGCTCTCCTACAACAGCTTTAAAAGGAGGAATACCAGCAGAAGCATATTATGGTAAAGTAGATCTTTCAAAATTAAAAGTTTTTGGCTCCAAAGCTTGGGCATATAAGTTGCCAGTACCAAAGGATAAGCTTGAAACACGAGCAATAGAGTGTAGAATGGTTGGATATGGGAAAAACGGATATAGATTGTGGGATCCAGCTACAGAAAACATTATTATTTCTCGAGATGTCAATTTCGATGAAACAAATTTCATATTCGTGCCATTTACTGAAGAAAATACAAACGAAGAAACAGAATCAGAAACAGAAAGCCAGAGTGAAGAAAATAGCACAAGTGAATCGGAAGAAGATGATGAAACAACTATCAAAGAAAATAAACAGAATCACAAGCAATCAAGAACAAGGACTATCAGACTACCAGGTAAACTTAACGATTACGAAATTTATTCTGCATATTGTTTTTGTACAGGCGAACCAGAAACATATGAAGAAGCCATAGCGATGAACGATGACTGGCGAGATGCTATAAAGAAAGAAATAAAAGCTCTGGAACAGCATGAAACTTGGATACCAGCTGAACTTCCAGCAGGAGAAAAGGCCATTGACACACGATGGATATTCAAAACAAAACAAGACGGAGTCAAGAAGGCTCGACTAGTTGCGAAAGGGTATCAAGAGGACACACCTTTCAATGTTTATGCACCAGTAGCAAGAATACCAACAATTCGCATGTTGTTATCGTATGCATTGTATCAAAATTGGAAAATCACACAGCTAGATATCCCAACAGCTTTTCTTAATGGAAATTTAGATACAGATGTATACATAAAAACGCCAGAAGGTATAACCAATGAAAAAGGTAAAGTTTTAAAATTAAAACGAAGTCTATATGGACTACGATCAGCACCTCGTAAATGGAATGAAAGATTTCATGATTTTGTAATTGAAAATGGACTGAAAAGATCAACCAGCGACTTTTGTCTTTATATAGGTGACAATGTTTGGTTATTAATATGGGTAGACGATATATTAATAACAGGAAATTCAAAAGATTGTAATAAACTAATAAATCTTTTGAGAAAAGAATTTAAAGTAAAAGATATGGGTAATCTAAACTATTTTCTTGGAACTAACATCATAAGACAAGAGGATGAAATAAAAATATCACAAACAAATTTAATTGAACAAGTGTTAACAAAATTTAAAATGAAAAACTGCAAGGAAGCAAACACTCCAATGGAAGCAAACTTCCAAGTCAGATTAGAAGATCAAGTAAATGAAAATCTTCCATTTAGACAGCTAATAGGATCACTTATGTACATAGCAACAGTTAGCAGACCCGATATCATGTACGCAACTTCATTTCTTAGCAGATTTCTCAATAAACCAACAAATCAACTGTGGAATGCTGGAAAAAGGATTCTTCGTTATCTGAAGCAAACAAAAGATTTTTCACTCGTATATCATCGGCCAAAGAATTGTCAACTAATCGCTTACTCAGACGCAGATTGGGCAAGTGATAAAACAGACCGAAAAAGCGTTAGCGGATCTATAATCTATCATGGAAACAATGCTATAACTTGGTCATCACGCAAACAATCATCAGTTGCATTATCAACGGCAGAAGCCGAATATATAGCATGTGCTACTACTGGAACTGATTTGATATATTTACAACGAGTTTTAACCGATTTAGAAAATAAACAAATAAATACACCTATTATGTATATCGACAACCAAAGCACTATAAATATGGCAGAAAGCTACGAAAACAGTAAAAGGTCAAGACACATTGATATAAAAATGCACTTTATTAAAGACGTTGTATCGAAAGGATTGATTAATTTACAGTATATAAGAACTGACGAAAACACTGCAGATATTTTCACAAAATCTCTATGCCAAGCTAAATTTGTACCTTTCAGAAATAATTTAAATGTAATGTAAACCATAAAATTATATAACTTAGTTCTGTAAAGTTTAAATAACTGTAAAATGTATAAGAAGAAAATTTATCTTGTGGGCGGGTGTCAATATTTTGTATTTCGCGCTATTATATGTACGCTCTCGACACATGACTGCTCTGTTGTCAACTTCGTTGTAGTACGGAATGAGAAAATAAAATGACAGTTGTGTTATTATGTTAAAACAAGAAGTTGTGTTTTACTCATAACCAGTTAATTAAATACTACAAATTTAACAAATATTTATGTATTGTAAACGTATAAACTAATAATAAAGTGGAGTTAATAAGCCTTTTGATATGTCCGTATTTCTATAGTTATATAAATAAATAATAATATTAAAATTATAAAATTGTTTGAAAACCAGTTACTCAATTTTGAGTGCGTCAACCTTACAGCTCACTGTAAATCTTGTATAAATACCGTGCGTGCAGTTACTACTCTCTTACGCATACTATAAAGTTAAATATTGATATTTGCAATCGACTGGATATGAACTAATGACCTTTTGAACTATGAACCACGCCTAATGAATACTTTTGCATATTTTAGTTCGTTAGTTGCGTTACTAATATAAAAATGTAGTTCACGAAAACTTGATAAAATATTACTCTAAATTATAATATAATAATAATTTATGTACTATAATTGCTATTGATTATTATATTTATAATACAAATCTTGTGTTTAAGATTTAAATATGAACCGCGCGATCTTTAAAATAAAAACCTCTTCTTCTTGTAGGCTACAATTTTATTTAAATAATTATATTAATTACGGTATTAAATAACATTCAAAGAACTATAAAATGTGGTCCATATTAAATTGAAGGAAATATTTAATTATAAAAATAAATAAAATCAATGTTGACCTCTTTCGTTTTGAGGTTAAGACGCGTCAGCTGTCAACAGTACGAACCACCAAACCCATCAATAACAAAATTTAACTTAATTACCTTAATTTGCAGATAAAAATCATCGAAAACAATGGGAGGCTGTCGCTGTGTGTACCGTAGTTGTCAGAATTCAACTGCAGTAACACCAGGTTTGCATTATTTCCATTTCCCAGTCCGTGATCCCCCAAGATGCGAACTCTGGATCCAAAATGCTCAGAAACCGGCGTTCCGGGACCTAGAAAAAGACAGACTGCGTAATAAAGTGATCTGTTCCATTCATTTCGAGAATAAATGCTTCACAAACGAAAAACATGATCGGTTAATTCATAGTGCAGTACCTACACTAGGCTGCGAAGAATATGTTGAACAACCCGTACAGCCTGACCCAATTTTAGGAAGCAATTTTCAAATGGGAATGGGAGATGATAACATTATGCTTATTCCGATTGATGAAGACAACACTAAATTTGCTTTGCCGAATGTTGAATTTGCTGGAATGAGCTATACTATTTTTGACGACGCGGTTATACCAACTTCAAAAATAGAAGAAGTTATTATAAACGAATTAAAGAATAACCCGACATCTAAACCTAAGGAACAACAACTAAAATCTGTTGTAAAACAGATTAAAACTAATCTACCGAGTTTAAAAAGAGCGCATTCTACTAAAAATACTAATAAGCATCGAGATATTTCTCAGTTTACTGTGTTTAACAAAGAAAATGACCAACAAATTCGAACAGAAGTAAAAATAGTGAATACTACTGCTGAACGAAGTAACAACAATATACCTTCTTATTCAGTTAGTACTTTAAATGGAGATGTTTCAGTTGAACCTTCAATTGCTACTCATATTTTGCCAGATATAATTACAGATGAGCAACAAATTCCTGATTTTCCCACGGATCCAACTGTGCATCCAAATCCAAATCCTCCAACGATGGACAACTTCTCAATAGACCTCAAATCAGATAATGAATTTACAATGTCTGTAACACCTGTTGGTTTAATTCAAAATTTCTGCAACAATGAAAATTCACAAGAATCAAAACATTTTATCGGAGAACCGATAGTGCAATCGACGATTCAAACAATTGAACACGATGAAAACAATCAACCAGAAACAAACGACAACCAACCGGCGGGAAATATAGAAACAGAATACGTAGAACAAATTAGAACTAATACTAAACAAATTAAACAACTTAAAAAACTAGTTCGAAAACAGAGTCGATTTAATCGAATGCTGTGGCAGAAGAAGAAAATGCCGCATTTTAAAAAGAAAATAAACAGAACTGGAATTATTAATATGTTAAAAAATTATGTTAAACCTTCATTGTTAGCTATGTTAAAATTAGAGCTATTGCCTGTTGAAGAAGTCCTCTTAAACGACCAGGAAGAAAAGTTTATTACTGACTTATATACAGAATATCCCGAATGTTATGATTTACTCAGAACTAAATTTAATTGGAATTTGCCGTTTCCGGAAATGAATGAAGAACCGGAAAATATGCAGTGCGAATAGAAATTAAAAAATTGTGTAGGTAACTGGAATTATATTTATGCTTTTATTTAGGATAATAAATAAGTAATTATTGTGTCGATATATAAAAATAAACTTTTTATTGAATTATACATATTGCAAATTATTAAATAATTAAAATATTACACTCGATACTTGTCTTATTAGTAAGTACAAAGTGTTAAATTAAATTATAGTTGAAATTTGCTATTTATATACAAAATAAGTTATATAAATACACAAACTAAGTAAATAAAATTATTTGTTACATTTCCCACAACATGGTTCCGACTCCACTTCCTTAACTTGAGGTTTATGATTTGGAGTCCAAGGTCCTAAACTTGAATTAGCGTAAAAATCCATGGGGTAGCTTTTGCTAGTGCACTCAGAATTCCATTTTGCATCTCCGAGGACGACAGAAACCTCATACGGAGTCAAAAGAGGCTTGCAAAAGGCTGCGCCCCAATCTATAGACAATCTAGGGCATGCCACTTGCACAAATGCATCAATATCTTCGAATAGTTTCAGTTTATCTGGAAATATTTCAGATAATAATATCGTAACTACATTCTTGCCTGCTTCTTTTAATCTTTGTTCTAGATGTTCTAATACTTTCGGACTTCCTTGACGTCCAAGTGTTCCTAAAATTAGTCCAAAATTTTGTGCATTTTTCGCTTTGGTTATTGCGTCGTTTCTAACTTTCCTCATCAACTCATGATCGTAGAATTCTTCTGTAAATTTTTTATCGTACGGATCGTATCTATACGCTTTTAAATTAGGATTGGCTATCATAGCAGCTTCTAGGTGAAATCTACCATCACCTAAATAGATAATAGTATCTACGTTATCTATAATTGGAGCAGTACAGCCTAGAATTTCTCCTGGAGATAAAGGTTTACTCTGAGGAATCGTTATTGTATATCCCGATTGTCTAAGTTCATTTGCTGATGCTTGCAAAGTTACAACAAATTGTATTGTGCTTACGAACGCAAGCCTATTAATAGTAGGGAAATTTAATTTAATAGTTTCGATAAAATGTAATGTGTCTAGTTTAATATCAACAAAAATATATAACAATTTGATTCCACTCGTTTGATCAATCGGAATCAGACAGCTATGACCGTAGTGCACCAGCAGGTCAACTTCAAGAGCTTTTGCGGTGAAATCATCTATGCAGCAAGCTCCATAAGTCACGTCTCCCATTATTACAGTATCAGCTTCAGTAAAATCTCGAATAATATCAGAAATAGTCGTAGAAAACATTAGTAAACCTTCTGGCATCTGGAGGGCCACTCTTTTGGCCCCAGTTTGTCTGATACGCCATATAGTTTTGTGTATTTCAAAGTTATAGTTTTTAGGAAGAACACTCACTGCTTCTTGGAGCTTTTTGTCATTTAAAAGCTCTTCTGGTATTTTGTTGATTGATTTTATAGGTGCTTTGAATATTTTTCGGGCTGGTTTGGCCCGAATAACAAGCGCAGTATCTTCAGACATTTTTAATAATTGCACTAATAATTTTAAATAATTATCATAAATAATACATACTTATAATATTAAAATTAAGAGAACGTGATCACCAGTGATCACTTTGGTTTTAAGGTTATGTTGTTGACTGGCGATAAGAGCTACGTGATGTAGAAAGAGACAACAAATGTGAAAGCACTTCAGGAAAAAGATTAACAATTCTGTAATCTGGAATAATTTATTCTTGATGAATCATCATATTTGACACAATGCTATCTTCGTAATAAAAACAACTAATAATAGCGTCGATGGTTTACGTTTAAAACTTACAAAAATATAAAACTACACAATTTTCAAGCCCTGAATCGCGCGTTCCAGAGACACCAGATCCCAAATCACCAGCTGTCCATCCAGCCCAGAAGTGCTAAACTTCGAAGCATCTCCTTTCCCACCCGTAAACAGACACACACACGTAATTGCATTTTGATGAATTGACTCGAGATTAGTATCGGAAGTCTCTACCCTCGCCTGCCGATCCAAAGACTGGAACTTCCTCATGGCTGACAGTCCACCAGCTTCCTTCTTCTGCGAAGTGTCCAACTTCGCGGAGAAGACTATCTCTCCGTTGCTCGGACTCACAGTAAACAACAAAGGAATGCAGCTGTGACCGGCTGCTATTATCGAATTGTTTGTAATCCAAGTGCAGCTCAAAAACGGAAGATATTCAGTACGAAGTTTTGTTACAGCGGTGCTTTTTGAAGCGTCTGCTACGTTTACAGATGAATCATGACCCACCCAACATACTTTATTTCCATCTGGAGAGAAGCTAACACTATGCACCCATCCTCCACCTCCTGGGGAGTTAGGAAACTCGGCCATCAAGTTACCTAAAGTCATTTTTGTCCCCCAGGGAGATGGAGCAGGCGCTTCTTCAATATCTTTGATGTACGCCGAAAAAACACGTACTTTAAAATCAGCAGAACCGGCTACTAATAATACATTGTTTGGATGCCAGTCCAAAGAAGTAATAGTTGAGCGAATTGGTTTTTTAATGTGCTTACTGACCCACCAATCGTTTTCAGATTCAAAGTAGCAAACTGAAATCAATCGAGCGCCGGAACCTACAGCGAATTTATTTTCTTTTGGAGACCATTTCACGCATGTAGCAGCGCGGTTTATGCGCAATAATACCAAAGTAGGTTTCCATTTTTTGTCTTCGCCTTGCGTCCAAACATATGCATTTCGATCAAGGGCGCAAGTAACAATTCGGTTGGTGTTTGGGGCCCAATCGATCCCCATAACACGCAAATCATGCTGGTTTAAATTATCTAGCAACTGCCAGTCCGATCCGTTGCGTTTGTAAATATGAACTTCATGACTGTTAGTAGATAAAGCGATTTCTACAAGAATAAAACATTGTTCAACTCTGTATGTTTCTATTTTGATGAAACTTACGAGTTCGGTCTTTGTTCCAAGCGTGGCAAGTGATGGGTCCTGGCAGATTGGAAAAACGGTGTTTCTCAGTCATTTTCTGCGGTAAAATTGATGATTTACAAAAAGGGTGTGACTGATAACCAAATACTTACAGTAAACAAGATAAAAATGCAACCGGTTGATGAAATAAAATTTCAGCTAGAAATTCGCGGACTCTGGGCCGTCAACACGAACTTCTAACTTTGTAGAATCGGCAAATTAAGGGTAAAACCGGTAAAATAACACCAAATTTGTAGTCTGACAGCACAACGCGCTTCACGTCGATGGGGCCGATGAGTAACCTTCGTGAAGTTAGCCGCAAATGTCATGCTTTGACATTTACATAACCAAACTTTTTCACGAGTGCAACAACGTGTTTAACAACAATAATAACTAATTATTTATACGTTATTTAATCAATAAATATGACAACAAACGTTAAATTAAAAGAATCGTAAGTTGTATCACCCAATAATTAATTAAATATAAAAGCACATGTTATGTTTACAGTTTCGATGTAGAATCAAAATACGGCGCCTTCTTCACAGGCGGTAACATAGAATGGCTCTCAGAAAGCATCCTCTTATGCCAGAAAGAAACCTCCCTCCAATGTTTAGACACCGAAACCGGTACCGTCACCCAGACAATCGGTGAAGAAACCGATGAAGATTCAGATATAATCCATACATTTACCTCAAATTCAACTTCTATTATTACTGCCCACAAAAGTGGGTTGTTAAAACTTTGGCAGCACGATGGAGCATTAGTCAAAGTGTGGAAATCCATTCATAAAGGCCCGATATCTAAAATGTGTCTGGAAGAAGACGACAGGTTAGCTACAGGCGGATCAGATGGAATTGTTCGACTTTGGGATATGAAACATCATGCTTGCACTCATAGCTTAAAAGGCTGTCAAGGAGTAGTTAGCGTAGTGGTATTCCATCCTACTGAAAACATTTTATTTGCTGCTGCTGACGATGCTAAAATACACAGCTGGGATTTAAGTAACAGCCAGATATTAAAAATATACTCCGGACATTTTAGCAAAATTACTTCTATTTCTTTCCATCTTGAAAACAATCAAATGATCAGTTCCGGAAGAGATAAAGTAGTAATTTTGTGGGATATTGCTAATGGAGTTGCTATAAAAACTTTACCAGTATTTGAGTCAATAGAATCGGTTGTAGTTTTACCGGATAAAATAAAAACACCTGCAGGTAAATTTGCGGATGGTATATTTGTAGCAACCGGGGGAGAAAAAGGTATAATCCGTGTTTGGGATTTGGAAAAAACTAAAGAGTTATACAAACAAGAAAAGTCTTTAGTTCCTCCTGCACCTCAAGAAGGTGGTTTATCGATTGTTAAACTAATGTTCGACAAGAAAAAGAAACAATTTTGCGTTGTTACCGTAGACCACAACATCCTAATTCATGATTTTAAAACATTCGATTGCGAAAAACAGTTTGTTGGTTTTTCAGATGAAATATTGGATGTTTGTTTCCTAGGCAAAAACGATACTCATTTAGCTGTAGCAACAAATTCTGCAGATATAAAATTATACAACTACAACACAATGAACTGTAAACTATTACAAGGACATACTGATATCGTTCTATCTTTAAACAACTCCAAATCAAATCCTAACTTATTAATATCGTCTGCTAAAGATAATTCAATAAGATTATGGCAACTAAATCCGGAAACAAATGAAGTAATCTGCACTGGAATTGGAACGCGGCACACTGGTTCAGTTGGATCAGTAGCGTTAAGTCAAACCTCAACAAAATTCGCTGTATCTGTTTCTCAAGATACTTGTTTAAAAGTTTGGGAAATACCAAAAGCTATGGAGGAAAATCAAGTTTTGGAATGTTTACGAACAGAAATCGGGCACCAGAAAGACATCAACTGCGTTTCTGTGTCTCCAAATGATAAAATAATCGCTACTGGTTCCCAAGATAAGCTCTGCAAACTATGGACAGAAAATTTAGAACTTGTAGGGGTTCTACGTGGACACAAACGTGGAATCTGGTGCGCTAGATTTTCTCCTGTTGACCAAATAATAATAACATCATCTGCAGATTGTACTGTTAAATTATGGTCAGTTGCAGACCTCAATTGTCTCAAAACGTTACAAGGGCACGAATCTTCAGTTTTAAAACTAGAATTCTTAAGCAACGGTATGCAGATTTTAACATCAGGAGCTGATGGGTTCCTCAAACTCTTTAATGTTAAATCTAGCGAATGTTCTTTAACCCTCGATCAACATGAAGGTAGAGTTTGGGCTTTAGCAGTAAAATCAGACGAAAGCGCAATCATTTCTGGTGGATCTGACTCATTATTAGTCAAATGGAAAGATGTTACGATAGAAAAACGACTTGAAAAGCTCAAAGAGCAAGAAGAACTAGCAGTTGAAGAGCAAAAATTGAGCAATTTGGTTCATAACAATGAATTATTAAAAGCGCTTAAGCTGGCTTTAAGACTGGACAAACCATACCAGACTTTAAAAATAATTGAGGGTATTATTAAAAGAGGTGATTCCGGTCTTCCGGATACCGTAGCTGAATTAAACAACGAACAAAAAGAAAAGCTCATGAAAAACGCTATAACTTGGAACACAAATAGTAAACATTGCCAATCAGCTCAGCTAGTTTTAAATATCCTCTTGAATGAGTTGCAAGGAGGGAAATTTAAACCAATAGGATTTAGTAGCTTGATCGAATCCAGTTTACCATACACCGACAGACATTTTAAAAGATTGACTCAGTTATTACAAGATCTACATTTTATTAATTATACTGTTAATTGTATGCAGCCTCATGCAAAAATTACCGAATAAATATTGCTGTAGTTATTTTTAATAAATCTATTATATAAAAATAAATGCTTATTTATTTCTATGCTTTCTATTTTGTAAATAATTTCCTGAATCCAACAAAGTAACATAAAGGCAGTATATTTTGAAGTGAAAACCGAACAAATAATTAATAAGATTTGTCAATGATTGCGTAAATCTATTATTTAATCTATAATAATGAAAATGCTTTCGATAACTTACTAATTAAGTTAATCATTTTGCAATAGGGTCCAATTTTGGTATTTCCAGAAATTTAATAATCCACAACAATTAAAATAATCTTCGCTCAACAAATAATCCAATAATACAACTTATTATTAGCAATCAATACACTTGCAACGGTTAAAAGTTTGTTTTGACAATGTCCATTGCATGATAATTGTTTAACACCTTGTATTTCGCAATTATTATTCAAAACGAATCTTTATTATATTTATCAATGAAAAAAACACGAATTCAAGGGCTAGGCAACCTATTTTTTATATAAACACAACCGGAATAATTAAATCTATAACAACTTGTTGCAAAACAAACATTTTGGTGCCCGAACGTCACAAAAAGTATAAATTTTTAATTATTTGACTGCTTGATCAGTAAGTTAAACTTTAAAATTTAATTAAATATTAATTAATTACTATGTATGATTGCAAATTTCGCTAAAATTGTATCAAGTTCAGGGCAAGCTCATAAAACCGAAAATAAATAAAATTTCTAGGTGAACAGCTTACAAATTTAGCATAATTTCACTATAAAAAATGATTACTTAGCAATAAACTCAAATCAGTTTTGGAAATGTCGTAAATAAATAAAAAATATGTATACAGAACTAAACCCAAAATAAATTATATATAGGTAATAATGATTTCTAAAAATTTCTTGCAATACCTATATCAAAATAGTTTGCAATAAATTCAATAATTGAACCAAATCTCAATGAATTAACAATTAGAAATCCCTAAAATAGAATTTAAATCTCTGTCTAGTGATAAAAAGGTTTAAAAATAGATCCTAGTTTAAATTGTTATCACAGGAAAACCGGAAAATACAAATGAATGAATTATAAATGTTCAAAAGTCTTTTCCGCCCACAAATTAAAAAGTGGGGGACCGGATAAAAACTGAGCTCGCTTAAAATCATAAGACAGTTACCGAATGAATTAAATCAGTGTACAATCATTAATTATACTAGTTTACTTTTAATTTTCGATGTAGTAAAGATGGATACATTTAAAACAATACTTCTAGTTCTTTGCGCGATATTTTTGAGTGTCCTTTCCACCCCGGTTACTCCTAAATACGCTTTAAATAATGTTGAAAATTCTACTGAAATTGAGAAGGATAATAACTTTACTACAGCCTATTTAGATCCAGGACAAACGTAAGTTGCTTAAAATAAATAAAGAAATACAAACTTAATTACTATTGCCCTATTCGGCTTTCTTCTTCGTAGATAAATAGTTAATGTTGAACAAAATATAATTAACAATCGTTGAAATAACCATTTAAACTAGCAATTAATTAATAAACAAAAAGTTCAAGTTAGCAGAAAAATCCAAATTTAGAGCATCTTGATTTCAAGCATTTTCTGCAAAGGATCTTGAAGATATTACCTCATGTTGTTAATAATTAAAAATGAAGAAACAATCAGATAATGATTTAATTTTATTGTACTCAATAAATAATTACTGTTTGTACCTGGAAGTTACAATATAAGTACTGTCTGAGGATTAAATAATAATAAAGTAATAAAAATATCCATTTTTCTGCGATATCAGTTCTATATCTTATATGTGAGAAATTAGTTCTAGGAAATTAATTGGATGTAATACTTTTATTTTTAAATGTGTTAATTGTTTTAATACGAGATTACTTGCTTGACGGCACAATCTTTCTCCAAACATTCACTATCTAGAATATAGAATTATTCACCTACTTACATACATACATTTCTATCACGCTTTTTACCCAACTTGGGTGTGGCAGCACATTGTGCATCTGCGATATAGATATAATATTATACTGAGATTGCGGTTGTTAGTCGTCAACTCACGGGTACTCATGGTTGTTAGAGAAGATTTTTATACAGTTAAATTTGAATGTGTACCTAACTTTATTCGAATCACAGTCGGTCACCTACGCACTAACTTTTAGAAACAGTTTTTAATATATTTGAATACTAAAACAGTTTTCACAAATTGATTGCGGAAAATCCTATAACTTTATTGTCTATTATGTTTATTGCATTAAAATTTAATTCATTGTATCCGGTAAATTGATAACAAGTTTTAAAAATAAATAGTGACTAAATTGTAATGAAAAACATAATACTTGTTATAAACTGATTAAGCATCTATAATTATTAATAAATCAATAATTAATTGCAAATCTAGAAGTATTAACACATTAATTAATATATTTATTAGCTTATCTTGATTATCTATTGTAGTAAAAGAATCTGTTACACAATATTGACTGTAATAAAAAATAAATAAACATTTGCTAAATCTGTAGCCATAAACTATTTATGAAATATCAATATTAAAAACTTGTAGCTGAGTAAATAGACCGCTATGGTTTAAAAAGTGCGCCAAAAATAACAGCGCAACTGTAAATTCTGTTTAGCTGCTAGCGCTCGTAATATATTTATTTATAAACAACTTCAATGACGATTTTACGATTTAATTTCTTGAATTTTTATCTTCGTTTACTATAACGTATATTTGTGTAACAGTGTGACGTATTTTTTTCGCCAAATATTGTCTTAGATTTGTATTTAATTCTACATTGTATATTGCTACTGAAGTACCGCTTATAGATAAGAATATTTATATTTGTCTTAAATAAAATTTGCGTATGAGGCCTTTGGTTATTTAATAATGCGTTGATGTCACAGTAGAAGAAGTAAAAAATGTCATTCATAAAAAATATAATTATATGCATGGTACACGCATTTAAACCAAATCAAAATTTAACTAATAGCTTTGTTTTATAAACTGTAATTCATAATTTGTTGAATAACGATATCAACAATTAATGACAGTTTAATTAAAGCATTTTCTTAGGAAGATCTCGCACTCGCATTTTTGCGTTATTGATCACTCAATGTTTCTGAACAAAATTTCATATAAATAAAGCTACAACATTTTGTTAAAAGGTTAAAACTATATAGGAAGATCTCACACTCACATTTTTAAGTTATTGATCACTCAATGTTTCTGAACAAAATTTCATATAAATAAAGCTACAAAATTTTGTTAAAAGGTTAAAACTATACCTGAAATATATTTCTCCTCCTGTTTTCGCTAAATAAGTCCTTAAAATTTTGTATTATGGTTCTGAATATAAAAATCCAAAGAATTAAATGTTGTTCTTGTTAAGTCGCTACAATTTTTTCATTCAAAAATGAATCGGTTAGGTTTCTGAAACAAAAAAACATTAGTTCATCAATTTGTTAACATATTTTAATGATTATTCATTCTATATGACTCTAAAATTATTATGTCATTTGTAATATTGCATATATACAATACATCCTACATTTATGGTGTCATAACAAAAAATAATACCATAAAATACCACCACAAAAATATGTATTTGTTGTATTTTCATGGTGATTCATTTGCGGCCTTGCAATATATTATCATAAAATACCTAATTATTCTATTATTATTTAATCTTTAACAGGATAACAAATTGTGTACAATGAAAAATATTTTCTTTTATACAAATAAGTACCTGAAAATTGTAACGAATTTAATTATTGTTTATATCAAGCTTCAAGATCATGAATAATTGAAAACAATTACAATTCTTGGTGTATTATTGAAGTATGCACCACAATTGGCAACAAATAAATAATAATGAATAATTTATATTAACGGCGCGGAAAGCAAATTGCGTTGTGTTCGAATCTAGTCCGGGTACATTCCAGTTAAAATGCACATAAATGTTATTGAGTATACTCTCCACTAACAACCTGAGAGAGACCTTATAGCTGGTAACCGCACACACAATAACGTACTGTTGATTCACTGTATGTTAGGTTGCCCATGCTCAAAACTATGTGTGAGTTTATTACCCAATTTTTTTGAAGACTGCACTAAAGGAAAGGAAATGAGGAGCTTCTTTTCAAAACGCAATTTCTCTTAAAATGCATATTCTGAGAAAATCGACATAGTCTGTACAGGCTTAACTAATCAATTTAAAAAAAAAGTTAAGCTATTAAATTGAAGTATTGGTAATGAAAGTAGAATTCCCTAAATATCCCTGTTCAAAATTACATAGTTTAGCAGAATTTCACGTTACAAAAAGAAGAAATTGCATTTTGAAGAGAAAAATCTGCTGTGGCCAGCACAGTACTTCCCCGATTATAAGTTTTAATAACTTACTTTCGTAACGCCTTTAATTTTATGTTTCATACTCTGAATTATTAACAATAATTTATTTTCTAAATAGTATCATGTACAGATAAAAATTTTAAATACGATTTGTAGATGACAAAAATATAATCCATCATTTGAAATAGAAAATATTGTGATAAATTAATTATTTATCGAAATATTTACGGTTTGAGGGTTGCTACAAAAATAACAGGATTCTTAAGATTTGTATTAAAATTTGGTTGTTAAATGTTTGATATTATTTGAATTATCGTCCACAAAATATTGTAACACACACACACAACCGCGCACAGACTTCATCTCGAAAATACTTTATTCGTATTCTATGGATTGTAAAATGTACTTATTCACTAAAAACTCACACTCGAAAAACTCCTCTCAAAACTTCCCCTTATATAAAATATAATGCGGAAGGTAAAAACAACTGACCATAGTTTAAATGTTATTAATTCTCCGACTAAATTTTTTCTTCAAAGAACTTTTGATAATACACTTGAAGAAATTTGAATAATTGTTTGAGAAAAAATTGAATATCGCATAAATGTCATTTTTTACATTTTTACTAAACTTATCTCCCCTACATAAAAAGCTTTAATTTGATATCACACACGATAGTATTTTAATAAAAATAAAATAAGTTATGTTTATAAAGTTGGTACCACTGGTCGAATAAAAAAAATTGAATAATTTTTCGAGAAACAATTGAAAATCACATAAATGTCATTTTTACTAAACTTATCTCCCCGAGCGCTTTAAATTGACACCAAACTCGGTATAATTTGAATAATTTATTTTTAAAAAAAATTGACGATCGTTTATGTTATTTTTGTTTTTCTACTAGAATTCTTTTCTCGAGAGCTTTAATTTGATACCACACACGATAGTATTTTGATAAAAATAAAAAAGTTATGTTTATAAAGTTGGTACCACTGGTTGAATAAAGCTCATTAACGAACTTGAAGTCAGAATTTGGGTCAAGATCTTAAATATAAAATTTCAGTCCAAAATTCCAACGCGTTTTTAAGTTATGCAACATCCAGACCGACAGACCCACAGACCGACAGACCGACTTTTTTTAAAATTATGTTTTTTGGGTTCAGTAGGGTCTAAAACGTGAAGATTCACCAAAATCTCGAACTGTCAAAAAATCACGATTACAATACTTCCCTCTATTACATAGGTCGGGGAAGTAAAAATTGATATAAAATGCTATTTGAACAAAATTACTTGTATATATTGCATATTGAAATGTAAATTTATTATCATTAGTTGAAAAAAACATTTAAAAAATCTGATGTGGCCAGCACACGACCTCTCGCCTTAACACTGTAATTTATGTGAATTTGATTTTAGTTTTTGAAAATAATTTTATAGTTCTTAGTTCTTTAATTAGCTCTTTATAGATAAAAATTTAACTTTATTATTACCTTATTACATTATGTTCAGTTGTTAATAATATTTACATTTCTTTTAAAATGGTGCCACAAACATTTCAGAAATTGTGTATACGTCTGTTCATCTGTCACATTGACATATTCATTTTTGTTTTTAATTTTTTTCCTATATTATGATTTACAAATCGTGGTAGGTAAAATTACAAATTTTTGAAAATTAATTTTCCTTTATTGGTAAGAGATATAGAAACGATGTTAAATAAATATTGTAAAAGATAATTTGTTCTTTCAAATGTCCAATGACAAATTGTAACTATCGCAGTATTTCCTATGTTTTTTGCAAAAAATGTTAAAATTCTTCAAGAAAATACCATTTCCGGTTGACAGATTTTTTCCAAAATCTTATCAGCTCTTCATTAACATATATAAAGGTATATTGCAAAATATTAGAATTTTATTTTCAGTAGAATTTGAGATAATGAATCAGAACGAAAGACTATAGTAGGCGCACATACAGACACACACACACACACACACAGACATCATCGTGAAAATAGTCAAAATAGGTTCTAAAGGTGCTAAAACGTGCTTATTGACAAAAATCTCGACATCGAATTTTTTCACGATCCCTATACCTCTCTAGGCGAGAGGTAAAAACAAAATAAAAAATATAAAACGCCTTGATGAATGACAAAACTATAAAATATTATTCTTAAATGTTCAAACTTTTACTCTCACACCACAATCTGCTTGAAAAATTACAGTTTTAATTTTTTTCTTCTTAAGCACAGATACTGTCCTTTAATTGTCTTTTAACTATCTCTAAACCGTTTCCCATATCAAATAGCATACAATAATTTAAAAAAAAAACTCAAAAATATCAAAACATCATTGATCTAAGGCATAGAACATCACCGATTTACAGAAATTGCGTTTTGAAAATAATTTTTTTCCCAGAAATTGTGTTTTGAAAATAAATGCAAAATTCAATCGCATTTTTCGAGCTGATAAAACTCGTTTTGAACATACATTTTGATGTCAATACACTGCTTGATGCCACCCGATTGCAATGCCGTATATAACTCAAAAATGAATTTTTTCTAGAAATTGCGTTTTGAAAAGAAGCTCCTCAAATATCTTTTTGCTATTTTAAATTAAAATTTAAAATGATACCATTCTTTTCTATATTTTGCCCTATTCATGCAAGGATTCTTTTAGAATTCTTTCATGCTCTATACTACTGCTTTGAAACTATCAATGAATTAGAAATTCTTTTTTGAAGATTCAATTTAGCGGTGCCGCAATTCTCACCAGGATTATTTTTCTCAAAATTCAGAGGCATGAAAGAATCCTTGTGTGAACAGGGCATTAAGAACCTCTTTATTTTATTATATATATACATATATATATATATATATATATATATATATATATATATATATATATAGATCTATAATATCGATATTATAATATTGTAAACTACAATAAAATGTACAATAGAGGAAACAACGTTTAATTTGTGTATTTGCAAAGAAAATCTGCGTCATAAACTATATTTCTTAATAAAATTAAAAACCAGAATGACTAATTTGGGTAAACAGTTTATGATAAATTTATCCCTGCTCATCTTTTTACCTCATGCATTATTTTGTTTGTTAAATAGCTATGCAATACTGGGAAACTAGTCTTTCTACTGACTAAAGAATATAAAATCATCAAAAATATGAGTAATGTTGAACCGCAAATATTTTTTCCTGTGTCTTAAAATGTTATAAATGTATGTAGGTACACGATTTGGAGTTTCCTTGAATTGTAAATAGTGCAGTAAATATGATTTGTTATCTTAAAATGTTGTTAGTTGCCATAAAATATGTAAAATAGAGCATTATTCATCGTTGAAATATCTTAAACAAAACTGAGAACCAACATTTCTTTAGCTTTTTAAATATACATTCCTTTATATTTTTTAAATCCAAGATTTAACACTACACCATCTTTATATATTTAATATTAAATTCAGATACGAATAATTTATAATGCAAGATATTTTTTTCAATGATTCTTTATAATTTTTATACATCTTTTGAAATTCTTTAAAAAAATATGTGCCCGCATACTTTGTCCTTGATTTAAATATTTTTTAACAACATGAAATAATTTTAATGTTTATTCTAGAGCAATAAATTTACTTAGAATCTTAATGTCACATTGTTTACATATTTTTTAGTTTTCTGACAAATATTTTTCACAAAACTTCTGAGGTATTTCTTCTGAAACTAATCTACATTTGAGAAGTAAATATGAAACTTTAACTGATTATATTATTCATAACTCTATAGATTGGTATACTTGTTGAATTTGTTCCAGTTTGTTAATTATAATTAAAAAATAAGTCAAGAGATATTTTTGAAAGTATTGTAACGTTAACCCGATCATAAATCTGGAGGATAATGCACATATTGCATGTGAATTTATAATTATACCGTAGCATTAATAATGCATTCTTCAATGCAAGCCGGTGTTATTTTATTAATTATTTATAAAGTTTTGACGATAGTGCACATTTATTATCAATTTTGAGATTTTTATCTCTCCAAGATTATTATTATTTAATAAGAAGAATAGGTACTATTATTATTATATACATTTATATTCACATGTAACATAGTTTTTAAATCGCCAAGAAAACCAATGAGCGCATTATTTGATTTCTCGATCTTTTACGTTATAATGGAGAGCAGGATTTCTAAGGAATACAGTGTGACCAGAAACTAATATTTAGTAAAGCGTAAATAAATTTTTAATAGTACCTGTCCCGTAACGATATAAAACACTTCTTGTGCTTTCGAGAGCCAATATGTTAACTTCGGATAAATCATAGTTTTGTGATTGTACAACGATAGTATCCTTTAATTCAATTATGTTTGACGCCTTCTATAACATGATTTCTAATCTTTAAACCTTTTTTAATACTCTGCCAACATCTTGTAACGTTTTGTTACACCTATAACGAAATATTGATTAACATCGACAAATTGAATACCATTTTCAAGTGTTACTGTACCTGTACCTGAAATCGATATTTATATTGATTTATTTGTATTGAAATTAAGTGGAGATTTTAAGAAGTTCTTGAAGTAAGATTATCTGAGTTTTTATCCATTTTGAATCAGTAATGTTTGATATCTATCACTATGACGGGTTTTCTTCTACTTCTAAGCGTGTCGCATCCACGATATTATCCATTTTCAATAAGTATAACTGATTTTAAAAGTCTGAAATTTTCCATCTGATTTCAATCACCTCAAATCGATATTTATATTGATTTATCTGCACCAGAATTCTATACAGGTTTATAAAAGGTCTTGTAGGACTTATATCCGCGATATTATCAATTTTCAATAACTAATACGATACCTGATAAAAAGGCCTGCAAAAGGTCAAAACCGTTGGCTTAATTTGACAGGTTCAAAAAAATCGACGTGGGGCCCCCTAGAGAGAACACTTTTTAAATTTTTCCATAAGGTCGAAAATCGCATGAAACCCGATTATAGCCAATGAATGCATTTAGTGAGTTACTAGGCGGGGCCACCGCATTGGCGGGAAAGGAAAAACGACACTAAGCGCGAATAAATTTAAATTTGGATTGCGGGCTCAGATGTATTTCAAAAATAACAATTTGGTCACCTACCTTTTGAAGAAAAGTTCTTCGTTACACATAATTTATTACCCAGTCCCCCAGTACAATATTTTTATTGAACATACATAAAATATAAAGCATAAGTGATATAAAAGATATCTTTAAGATTTACTTTGTGCTATGTGGGATATTAAAAGAAATTTACAACAATATAAAATATACTCACATTTTCTTCTTAATTACTTATTTACCTGCAAGGATATTTATGAGATAGAACAGGAAAGGGTTGAATTAAATAATTATTTTACGTCCAAGACATTATTTCTTCATTTGTCCCAACTTATGATGATTCAGGATTGAAACTAGGTCTAAAACAAACTTAAATACTAAAAATTAATAACAAATTAAGCACTATGATCACAAAATCTGAAAATATTAGTTATTTAAATAAAAGTCTACAAATTGTTGTAGCTACATAGAAATACAGACAAATCTTATTTAAAAATCGCGTAATGGACAAATGAATATTTACATAATTTTTTATACCGACTTTAATTGTCCGCCTGGCTGGTTTTTTTTAGAACAATTAATGCCGGATAATACTATAGAATTTATTTTATATCGAAGATGGGGCCCTATCTATCATCTCAACAAAATAAATACCATAGTTTAATACTTTTAATTTTGACTGTGACTTCAATTATATAGTTCAATTAAATAAAAATTGTCTGTTATTATTTCTAAACTAATTAATAATAATAATTGCACAATATTTTTACTTATCTCGCTACATTTATATAGTTCAATAATCTTTTTCATCGATATACCTCCTTGATGATCTCAGCAAATTCCGCTACTTAACATTTATATACTTTTTAACAAATATATTTCGCGAACTACATGAAAATTATTATCACAAACGGTAGAATAATAATTTTAATAACGTTTTTTTACCATTTTAAGCATTGTTTCACAGTTTCTTTAAAATCATTACTAGTAATAATTAAATGCAACAATAATAGCACAAACTATTGATAAACAAAAACAAATGAAATATTACATGTTGCTATATTGACAAAGATTGGCCAAATGAGTTGCTGTATTATGGTATTATGTTTTTATTCATTTATTTATGTAATTATTGTTTGTAGGTATTTAAAATTCCTAATAAATTAAGTAATAAATATTTTAATTATTAATAGTTTCTTTTCTGTACAGGATCAACACTCTTCCGCCGGACCTAATAGAATCAGAAACCGATTCCGAAGACTCAATCCCTGTTACTTACCCTAAATCTTCAACAATTCCTTCTTCTACCTTCTCCACATCATCTATTCCCATTACTAAGTCATCTCCTAAGTCTAGCACATCGGTGACAATATCCAAGTCTCTTCCTGATTGTCCAGTTCTTGACGATGGCGATGCTCTGACTCAGATCGCTTTCCTGGACCGTTTGACGGCTCCTTGTCGTTATGACCGCCTTACCAGACCTGGGGGAGACGCCCGAGGTGCTAGATATGGAAGAAGAGGCACTCCACCAGTTGATGTTCACGTCCAGTTGGATATAAGACATGTAGAAGCTGCGGAGAATCTGCAATTTAAAATGCACATGTTGCTGCAATACAGATATACCGATACCAGATTAAGCTACGCACAGGTATAATCATTTTCTCAAGTGTTTTTTGATTTAGCAGTCATAAGCTAGATTCAGACCTACTCAATTATAAGTTTAAGTGGCTAATTAACCAACCAGCGCTCAACGTTCGCACTTATAATATTGAACTTATTTTATTTAAGGCTGCTATGAATCACTTCCATAAGAACCTATTTGCTATATTTTTATTTTTATGTGTAATTTTATTTTCATTTCTGTGAATGAACCTTAACAGCGATTTTTTGTAGACGTCTCCAGGAAGAGCTAGAATCGTCGGAGAAGAACGTCTTCGAGAGCGCATTTGGATTCCACATGTATTGTTGGAAAACGAAAAAGAATCTGCAATTATGGGGCATGATGTTAGGGATATCTACATGGCTATTGAGCCCAATGGAGAAGTTACATACTCTAGAAGAATTAAAGCTACTTTGTACTGTTGGATGGATTTGCAGAAGTTTCCTTTTGATGAACAGGACTGCGACATGCGGTTTTTGAGCTGTAAGTAGGAGAAACTGTTACCAAAACGTTAATTTTATTCCAAACAAATGTTTACCTCCAGACTATTCTTCAATAAATATTCTTTTCAGGGACATACAATGCCAGTGAATTGATGCTTCGATGGGAAGAAAATGATCCAGTTGTAATAGCCAACCAACTGCATTTGACAGAATATTCTTTGGTGAAATACTGGACAGAAGCCGGAATCAAACAGGGTTCAAACCAAGTCCGTGGAGCTTTTTGTACGTAAATCAGTTATTTTGTCCTGCTCCATATTTATTCAATATTTTCCAGCGGGTAACTACAGCTGTTTGACATTCCGGTTCCACATGGCTCGGGAAATGGGCTACTACATGCTGGACTACTTCCTTCCGTCAATTATGTTGGTCTGCATTTCCTGGGTGTCCTTCTGGCTCCAAGCGGACGCTTCTGCGCCAAGAATCACTTTAGGAACCAGCACGATGTTATCGTTTATCACTTTAGCAACTGCCCAAACAAGAACGCTTCCTAAAGTGTCTTATATTAAAGCCAGCGAAATTTGGTTCCTTGGTTGTACTTGCTTCATTTTCGGAAGCATGGTGGAGTTTGCGTTTGTCAATATTATTTGGAGAAGAAAGTCTAATGTTTTACTGATGAAAAAGAGTGGTAAAAATATTTTCCAAGCTACATTGACACCTCGATTACATAGAAGAGAGTTGATGAAAGGTGCTGGAGTGCTGCAGAAATCTCATTCGTGTTCTAGTCTTGATAATAACAGCACTGGTAGCTCCAAAATTCCGCAGTATAACAATTATCTTACTGTGCATGTAAGTAAAGTGTTCATTTAATTAAAATCTAGTTTATTCATCGTTTTATTTTGCAGAGTTTTTCTGGTGGAATGTCATCTCTTCCTCGTATTACAACAGAAAGTGTGGATGACCTCATTGAAAAATCTCCTTCTGCTGATAGTATTAGTTTAACAGTTCCTGGTGCCAACGGTGACTGTTCTGTAGACCCCACTGGAGGAAGCAAAGATTCAAATCAATTTAATCAGACCCATCATACTTTTACAACTATGACACCTCAAGAAATATCACAATGGATTGATAAAAGAAGCCGGTTGGTGTTCCCATTAGCTTTTATTGTATTTAACGCGTTTTATTGGGGATTCGTCTATTGGCTTTAAATAATAATACCTTTTGCTATTGGAAAGCAAAGATTTTGTGCTTATAGTTTGTGAGATAAGAGAAGACGGTCGATGATCACACCGCTCAAATAGTATTCAAATATTAAGAGACAAATATGTATGTTTGTTAATTTGTTCATGCAGACGACCTTCGGCAGTCATTTTATGTCATCATAAACATAACTAAGTTTGCCGCCAATGTGACGGTGGTTTGTGTAGTCCAGAACGAATAAATTAGTGTAAAATAGTGTTAAAGTACTTAAATATCGTCCATATGAATCTAGCCCATATACAGCTGCTTCATTATGTAAGTTTATACTGTATTAAAATAAGTTTCCGAATTTATTTAGGTAACGTGTACCAGCTTTTAATTTATTTCTAATTATTGTTAGGCAACTAGAAACTCGAATTATAGGTCCAATAGAGAAACAACAAATTGTACTTATTATATTGTATTTATTACGCTATTATATCTACCAAAGATAGGCCTATTTGTATGATTCTAAAAATAAATATTTAATAATAACTCGTTGTTAAGATTAAGACACCGCTGGAATCCAAGACACTTTTGTTGCTAGATTAGAACAGTTAATCATCCGCTGTGGACAGCATATCTTCACTCGAAGCTTTTCTTATGGTTCCACTGCAACAAAATAAGAGATAGATTTGAATGGTCAATTCTTGCAGCAAATTCTAACCTAGTTCCAGGTATAGGTTGCCGTATGCTTCTGGAAACCCCTCCAGTTAACGGCGGGAACCTCAAAGCTTGTCCAGGTCTGCTGACATGATGCCCCATTAGTCGATCAACACTTGGTTCTGGTGGTAAAGTCGGCAGAGGTACTTCAACATCACTTTCTGCACTAGATGCTGGTGTTCTTGCAGAACCGTCGCTTTCCGGACTTGATTCGCCCGTGAACAGGAATCTGCGGTAGTAGAGAGGGTCTCTACAAATAAATTTTAATTTTGCTGGATTTACTCTCAATTACAGAATGGTAGATGTTATTTTATAGTGGAATCCAACCATTTCGACCGATTCATCTCAAGCCATGCCACGATGTTTAAAATTCAAAGCGGCTACGGACAGATTCTTTTTGCAACCAGGACTACAATTTAAGATGATCAAGTGGTCGGCTTGACTGTTCCGAGTACGATTTAATTGTAAGATGTTTTTACAAATTAACGATAATAAAATCTACCGGCTGGGAGACTTGAACTACGTAACTCCGGGTTCAAACGTCATCTCATGCAGAGAGCTCGACAACTTAATGAATCAACAATTTGGTTTGATGTTGATGAAGGTTCTTACCCTCTTTGGACGGGTGGTAACTTTCCTTGCGGTGTAGCAGCGGTGTCAGTATAAGCTGAAGCATGGATTTCTTGCTGGTATAGCTGGTACAAGTCTTGCAGATCTGGTGGTAGTTTGACACGGCCTTCTTCCATTAATTGTCGTTGTCTGGTTATGATTTCTTCGCATAATTGACGTTGGCGGTCGTATCTTAAGATCACCAGGTCTCGACGACGGAGCTCGTGCTGTCTTACCAACCTACAAAATTATTATGTTATTAAATACATCCTAGTGCGTTATGGGACCGACAAATTAGATTTAAATTCAGTTAGTTATACTACACATTTCATTATTTTCACTCTAACAACCATACGAGGGAATTGACAGTTGATAACCACATACACGGTTTCACGGTTAGAAATATATAGATGACTCACAATATGTGAGGCTGTCACACTCAAGTTGGGTATTAAATAAATCTGAGAGCGTTATGTGACCGACTCTGGTTCTGACAATTTATATTCGAATCCAGCCAGGGACACATTCCAATTTAACTGCGCAAATACTCTCTCCACTTACAACCACATCAGTTATTTGACAGCTGGTAACCGCACACACGGTTTAGTATATTATAGACCTATTTATACCGATGATGTGAAGATATATTTTATTGTTGTAATTTATAGCAAAAATGATATTTCGAGAAATCTCACACCCTTTTTAGGAGTATATACGTATATTTGAAACAGAAACAAGCCCTGTGGAGTATTCTTCAATTTAATAAACTTCAAGTGCGGTAACCAGCTTTAATTCACGGCATTCATGGGTATTGAAATATATTTCAAGAAAATGCAACAAATTTTACTTTTATGTGAAATTCGCATTTTCACCACCTCGCAAACGCGTTCCCTAACAGTGCCCACAATACTTTACAAATGTTAACCTGTTCATGTTCAAAAGATGCTCCGAAAGTGAGAATTCTAATGAATCAGTTGCAGTAGTTGATTTAGCTTTCCAACTGAAATATTTGCAAAACTGCAAATGTCGGTAACCACACCGCCGACTTCACCTTAAAAGTCTTCCTAGATTGCGGGATTATGCTTCTTCTCACCTTTCGCTCTGGAGAGCCATCTTATCCGCCTCCAGCTCATGCACCCTGCACATGAGCGCGAGTAGCTCCCTCTCATCGTCGCTGCTGAGCAGAGCAGGCAGCTCGTCTTCGAGTCGTCCACCGCGCGCCCTGGTGGCTTCAAGCTTCTGCACCACGTGGCTTCTGAGTTCCGCCCAGCGTTCTTGCTCGCGTTCGATCTCACCCAGCTCGGCCCAGGCGTGCTGCACGCTCACGTCGCCGTCGGAGATGTCGCCCGGGGAGTCGGTCGACGCCGGGCCGTCAGAGTCGCTGGTCGGATCTTCGGTGATCTCGTGCTCGCTGCCGCTGGATTTGGCTTCGCGGCGACTAAAAAAGAAAGAGTTAAGCGGCCGTCTACGTTTTTTACGAATTCCTAGAATACTCTTGATTTTCCTTTTTTCCTATTCCATTCTTTTCCGCACTACGGCTACTGAGCGGTTTTTGCCGCAGAGGTAAATTTACCGTCGCCGCTTAAAGAATTTGAGGTGTTTGCACATTCAGCGGTAAAAGCGCCGTCGCTTAAAAGCGGTAAAAGATAATTTTGTTTGTGTCGTGTTTGATTACTTGATCATTGTGGTTAAAATAGTTAAATATAATAATATAAATGAATCGTAAGGAAGTTCTCGCTTTATGGCTACTCCGCCGTCGGAGGAATAGAAAAAGAGCATTCCTGGTATCATCCCGATCTTTAAAAATATCCAATGTTTTGTCCCACAAAACTGGTCTTGCTTCCACCAACGAAATGATAAGATCGGTATCAATTAGAACTTCACTCATATTTATATTTTTAACTGTTTATATGTTATTTAAACAAAACTGTACACAAACAAGCGGCTAAAAATCCGCTAAGTGTGTAAACACCTATTTGGCCACTTGCGCCACTATCTAGGCGGCGACGGCAAAACTACCGTCGGCTCTAGTGGCAATGAGCGGCTGCACAGCTACCGCCAACGGCAAATCTGCCGCGCGGTTTTTCTACCGCCCAGTGTGTAAGCTTCCATTTGATTCTTCGTGCCACTACTGAAACGACGGCGACGGTAGATTTACCGCCCCGGCAAAAACCGCTCAGCGTGTAACCAGCCTATCGCATCCAATATCAAGTTGAAAAATACTGTAAAAGTGTGTTTGTTGCGAGTAAACTGTTTGTTTATTATTGATTTCAAGGTAATTTTTTATAAACATTTAATAGAGAAAGAATGGATATACAGATGTACCTTTTTAAAATTTTAAAAATAAATTTCTAACAGGAGATATAACCGTGCAAAATTTTGCATAAATATGAAATTTTTATGAATTTTTCGGATTTTTTATAATCATGTACAATTTTTTTTATTAAAATTTAAAAAGGCACAACAACTGTTAATTGATCCTTGAAGTATATAATCCTTGTTTAAATACAATTTTACCATTCTTGTACTGGCCACAAAACACTCGCTACGTTAGTATATTTTGTGCTGGATTTTAGGAGGTAGAATGATAGAATTGTAGAAGTTATTATTATTGAAGTTGGAAATTTACTTGACTGGAAGTTTTATTATAAGGATTGAAGTAAATGGGTTGCAGTCAAAAAAAATATATTTTATACCACTCAACCGGTTTCGGCCCCACATGAGCCCTCCTCAGGAGTTCTGTATTAATTATAAAAATTATAATATAGTCACATTTTACAGAAAAACTTATTGATGACAAACTTACATAAGTAATACCGTAAATCTTTTTTGACTGCAACCCATTTACTTCAATCCTTATGTTATTATTATTAGTGGAATTCAATTTGGACCCAGTGGTATTATTGTCGATGCTGAGAACGAACTAAGGACTGCTAGCAGCCAGGCGGTCTATTGGCCGTTAGTTGTAACAAAAAAAAGGCAAATATCATGTAATGGGGCGAATAGCTGAGTGCGTTATTCGACCGACTGTGGTTTTAACAATTCATTTTCTTTCTCTCACCGAATGCTCTGCTGGGTATGAGCTCTCGAAGCAGTCCCCGTACTCTTGTACAACTTGTTATTCCTCGACTCCCAGTGGCTGATGACCAGGTGTTGTCTTTCTGCGTCCATTCCTAGGCCTAGAAGGTGGCTGTCTATTTCCATGAGCTTCCTACGAAGCTTCATCTGTTCTTTGAAGGTTCCAACAATCTGCTCACGAAGGCTTTTGACTTCTGCACTTCTTGCTGCTGCATTTGTGCGCTGCTCAGCTGTGCGCGGCCGATCTTCTGTCATCTTGTGACGCAGGCGGGAGATTTCGTCACGAAGTTCGTTGATTACAGCCTAGAAAATAATTAAATTTTATTTAATATGTAGATCCTTCTTTACACAGATTATTTTATGCTTTTATGCTTTATGCAATCAATGAATTCGGAATTCTTCTTTTCCAAGACTCGTTGAAGATTCAATTTTTCTCAGGATTCTGAAGCATCAAAGAATCCATGTGTGAACAGGGCTTTAAATATTGTATGAATTAACGGGTTAAAACGATTGTTGCTTGAAGAACTCACCTGGTATTGCGTAACGTGATAGCCGACATCAAGTACATTGCTTTCAACTTTGTTGGAAATGTGGTTCGCTCGATCAGCGTAGATTAAAGTGTTTCTGCTTTCTTCTTTTTGGGCTGCTGCTGGCGACAAATGCGCTATCATCACTGTTCGACAATTTCCTATATGAATAAACAATCATTAGATACATCTTTGTTTATCCTATCCTGACACACTTCTATTGCTTCGTTCACATTCATACAACCACTATTATTTTCTCAATGATTCACGCAAGAAACCATCAATCAGATCAATCCGTTTGCTTACCAGACGTCTACGCAAACAGTCACGAGCTATCTTACCCGCATATATTTTATTTAACATTCCTATCCTGACACACTTCTTTTACCTCGTCCACATTCATTTTAATCAATCATTCGTACTCGCAACAAACTATCAATCATATAAATTTATTTACCGGACGTCCACGCAATTGCTCACCCACTATCTCACCCGCATTATGCTTTACAAGACATTAATTTACCATTCATATCCGGACACATTTCTTTTGCCTCGTTCACATTCATACAAGTCAATCATTCGTACTCGCAACAAACCATGAACCAATATGAATCATCAATTTATTAACTCATCAGACGTCCACGCAATTGCTCATCAGCTATCACACCCGCATATATTCGCTTTGCAGTCATTCATATAACATTCCTGTCCTGACACACTTCTTTTACTTCGTCGACATTCGTACTCGCAATAAACCATCAATCATATCAATTTATTCTAATTCACCAGACGTTCACCAATTGGGGAACACGCTACTGCGTCAAATTGCCGTAATGTCAAATACCCGCTGTGTCCAATTGCCGCAATGTCAAATTGCCACTGTGCCAAAACGCATCCCCACCACTTACATACTTGTAATAACGTATGTCGAGAGACTACTGCAAATTTATTTATTAGCTTTGTTAGTGTAGTAAATACCAAAACCGAGTTTGTGGGGCTCTAGTACGGTTTTGTTAGCTTTGTTAGTATGAGTATGTTATTGTTATACCTATGCCCGATTGCCAGTAGTCTCTCGACATACATTATTACAATTATGTAAGTGGTGGGATGCGTTTTGGCAGTGGCAATTGGACACAGCGGGTATTTGACATTACGGCAATTTGGCGCAGTGACATGCACCCACCACGAATTGCCCATCAGCTATCACAACCGCATATATTCGCTTTACAAGCCATTAATTTAATATTCATATCCTGATACACTTCTTTTGCCTCGTTCACATTCACACAATCATTTGCGCATTAATCACATCAATACATTTTCTTATCGGACGTCCACGCAATTTATCACCCTCATTGTATAAGTTTGTCATTCAACAATCCAATCCTGGCATACTTCTTTTGCCTCGTCCATATTCATATTATATATCTTACCACTCAGTGCTTCTTTAAGCAGCCTAGTCAACTTGGAGTCCCTATAATTGACATATCTGGCGCCTCCACTCAAAGCATTAATACAATTTCCAAGAGCAAGTAAACTTCTGTTGATGTGGGCCCCTTCTTGGAGTCTCTTCCCCCGGTTTTTAGTTTTATTAGCCCGTTCAGAACCCGCTAGATCGATCATGAATAATCTTCCCTGTTTGACTCGCATTCTGAGGTTACTATTTGCGTCCAATGGTACTGACGATTTGACAGTGACAGATAAAAGGGCGTGGCTCCTACTGGAAGTCTTGTTCATGGCGGTGGGCTCCACGGTTCGCGCTTTGTTGCCTTTCTGGAGAAGCTGCATGACCTAGAAGATTGAAACAGGGGTGTGAGATAATGTATTTTGGTTTGTTTTTATCTTACTTCGCTGGTAGATGTTGTAGATATTTCTGACAGGCCAGCTACTTGAATATTTCGTCCTCTAGAATCTTCACGGAGTTCCAGATACCCGGAGGACGGGTTCAGAAGGTCTCGGATTTGTTCGTTGTATAGTTCTAAGTATGACATGGTTACCTGGAAAATAATTCATAGCTATCATGCATTTATTCAACAACAAAGAATGTAGTTGTACTGAAATCAATGTTTGGTTGAGCCTTAAAGATCACTGCAAAATGATGTATTTATAACGTGTGTGCGGTTACCAGCCATCATTGCATGGATACTCCTGGCTGTTTAAGTATCTAGCTAAATATACTTATTTATAGATACGTATATGAAACTGATTTCCTAATTTATGTAGCGATCTGTAAGAAAGATCTAGATATGATATGTGCAGTTACCAGCCGTCAACTCATTGGTATATATGGCTCGTATATAATAGTGCCTAGTAAATAATGTAAATATTGATTACCAAATTTGAGCTGTAGTTGTCTCACATCAATAACATGTGTGCGGAACCAGCCGCCAACTTACAGGTATTTATGGTTGCTGGTAAACCTGGCAAAGAGTACACTGCAGGGTGCAGGAAATAGGTTATCAAAGTGTTTTGATACTTTGACAAGTTGAACATTTATCTGCAACCTGGTGTACAGTTCTGTAAGACTGGTTGCTTTTTGATCAATAAATTGAATAATTCAAAATTTTCAATTTATTTTTGATTGATGTTTTTAATTTAAGGATGTATATCAACCTCTTTAATATGTTAAATAATTAAATCAACTATATAAATGCATATGTTATATAAATTACTAAACAAAATAAATATTTAATGGAAGTCTATCTATGAAAAATTGATACAAAAATGAATTTAGTGAGTAAAAAAAATACAGTTTAATGTATTAAATGTAAACACGTGAATCATATTAGTTCACATGAAATTTTCCTTCATTCTAATAATTTTCTTACAGTTCTGTAATTTAAAATCAATAATCTTGATAGTAAATGTATCACTAATGAACTTAATTTATAAAACATGTTTTCATTTCATTAAAAATAAACTAACAACTCTTTTCAGTCTGAAAAATGAAATTTTTAATATTTGATTTCTCGATAACGTCATTAATTTGTTATTCTACCTGAAAAATGAAAATAGTGAATATTTGATGATAAAAATAATTAATTTCTTTTGCGTCAGCAAATAGAGCAATTGTTTCTACAATTTAAATTAATGAATGCAGTTTTAATTTCATTTCTTTCAGGAAATTAAGTTCCAATGCAGGGAAACAATTCATTTTTTATCAGTTTATTGAAGAGTTTAATTAAATATTTTAAAGTCATATTTTTATCCAACTTACAGATGGGTATTGTACAGTCAACTCACGGGTATTAATAATTAATAATGTGCAGTTCACGTCAAGAATTTTTTTAAATAAATGTTTATTATTTTATTTGGGTGGGCGATCTGTAAACATTGCGAATCTCAATGAAGATCGTGTGTGCGGTTTCAGTCGTCAACTCACGGGTATTAATGGTTGCTAGCCGCTAGTACACCACAGGGAAAATAATTTACAATCGTGCACTTAAAAAAATTGATTTAAAATAAATATAGATAACATCAAACAACAAATCAATAAGTAATGATAATTTTTTTCTCATTATCTTATTTAAAATGCAAATACTATCATTATTATAAACGCAAAACAATAACCGATCAACCACGCAAACGTAAATTGACTATATTTATTATTTGCTCATCATTATTATTGTTATTATGCCAATGATCGCTATTTTTACTTCCCCGATCTATGTAATAGAGGGAAGTATTGTAATCGTGATTTTTTGACAGTTCGAGATTTTGGTGAATCTTCACGTTTCAGACCCTACTGAACCCAAAAAACATAATTTTAAAAAAAGTCGGTCTGTCGGTCTGTCGGTCTGTCGGTCTGTCGGTCTGTCGGTCTGTCGGTCTGTCGGTCTGTCGGTCTGTTAGTCTGTCTGGATGTTGGATAACTTAAAAACGCGTTGGAATTTTGGACTGAAATTTTATATTTAAGATCTTGAGCCAAAATCTGACTTCAAGTTCGTTAATGAGCTTTATTCAACCAGTGGTACCAACTTTATAAACAAAACTTTTTTATTTTTATCAAAATACTATCGTGTGTGGTATCAAATTAAAGGTCTTGGGAAAATAATTCTAGTAGAAAAACAAAAATAACATTTAAATGATCGTCAATTGTTTTTTTTTTATAAATTATTCAAATTATACCGAGTTTGGTGTCAATTTGAATCGCTCAGGGAGATAAGTTTTTAAAAAATGTAAAAAATGACATTAATACGATTTTCAATTGTTTCTCAAAAAATTACTCAAATTTTTTTATTCAACCAGTGGTACCAACTTTATAAACATATCTTATTTTATTTTTATTAAAATACTATCGTGTGTGGTATCAAATTAAAGCTTTAACTGATCGTCAATTTTTTTATCATACATTATTCAAATTATACCGAGTTTGGTGTCAATTTAAAGCTCTCGGGGAGATAAGTTTAGTAAAAATGTAAAAAATGACATTTATGCGATAATCAATTATTGTTTCTCAAAAAATTAATCAAATTTGTTCAAGTGTATTATCAAATTAAAGTTTTCTGGAAAAAAATATTAGTCGAAGAATCAATAACAACATTTAAACAATGGTCAGTTGTTTTTACTTTCCGCATTATATTCTATAAGGCTATAAGATATTATGACGGGTTAAAATTTTCGAGTGTGAGTTTTTAGTGAATAAGTATCAGATTTTTTATGGTATTTAAATTATGCCGAAGTTGGTATCAACTTAAATAGTTTGGGGAAAAAGATAAATTTATTTAAATTTTGCAGAATAAAGCATAAAATTAACGGCGTTACGAAAGTAAGTTATTAAAACTTATAATCGGGGAAGTACTGTGGCGGACACAGCAGATTTTTTGTATTAAAAAATTACAGGAATTATGATTTGTACTTTTTTGAATGATGTTTATTTATAGTTTGCCATTTGTTAGAATTTTCTTTTGTCTATGTTTTTTTCATTCAGTAAATCAAATATAAACTTGTGTTTGATATTACTGATATAAATAGGGTGTTTTGTCCGTACTTTATGTAGGTAGTTGATAAATTATTATTGATATGATTTACAATAAAATGTTACTTATATTATCTATATCAATCTAGTCGTAGATAAGATAATATTTTTACTAATAACCATGAGAACCCATGAGTCGATGGCTGGTAACTGCACACCCGATATAATAAATTGAAACAGTATTTCGAGTACCTATTTTAATACCTACTGGCCTTTTTAAACTTATCTTATAAAATTAATAAATTATTAAATTAAGTCGTAGATAAAATATAATATGCTTCATATACAACCATGAGTACCCGTGAGTTGGCGACTGCTAACAGCATACACAGAATAATGTAGCAGATTTTTTTTTACCTCTCGCCTTCTATTCTATAAGAGAGGTATAATTGTGATGGGTCAAAATTTTCGAGTGTGAGTTTTTGGCAGATAAGCACGTTTTAGGGTCTCTAGAATACGAATTATACATTTTTGAGATGATGTCTGTGTGTGTGCGTGCGTTCGTTCGTATGTTACAATTTTTTCGTTAACTCAAAAAATATCAAACATTAAAATTTCAAATTTTGTATTTACGATTCTTAAAAGTGCAATATATTTTTGGTTTCAATCTACAAACCGGAAGTAGTACTTTTTTCAAATATTTCGATAAATATTTAATTTCAGACAAATTTTATTATTTTCAATGCAAGATTATGTGATTATTATTATCTACAATCGGTATTTTATAATTTTTACTTCCTTGTACGGAGTAATAAGGAAGTATTGTAATCGCGAAAAATTTCGGTTTTCAGATTTTGATGGAAATATCCGTTTTGACCTTTTCTGAATCCATTATGACTAGTTTCGTCGTGACGTCTGTACGTATGTACGTACGTTCGTCTGTATGTACGTATGTATGTCGCATAAGGCATAACTCAAATTCGGTTAGACGTAGAAAGTTGAAATTTTGTATTTAGGACTGTTATAGCATCTAGTTGTGCACCTCCTATTTTTGGTTTCAATCTACAAACCGGAAGTAGTAAATTTTAAAAAAATTTCGATAAATATTTAATTTAAGACAAATTTTTTTATTTTAAATGAAAGATTATGTGATTATTACCTACAATCGGTATTTTATAAATATTTTTGTATCTGGTATCATTTAAGAATAATTAAAGTATATATTTATAATTTAGTATTTCGGTATCTTGTAGTCCATGATCGATTAACATTTTTGTTACTATGTAAAATTTAAATGATTATGACATGACAGTGACAATAGTAAAATATGCTTTATATCTTCTTCTGCAGTTTAAATAAAATGACTAAAATATATTTGTGAGTATAGTAGCAGTAGTAGTAGTACTTATATATTAATATATTTGTATAATAAGTTAAAAGAATAAAGTAGGTATTAGGTATGGCGGGAGGTCTTGTGATGGCCACGTCAGATTTTTTTAAACAAAATTTGATCAATTTCTATATTTTTTAAAAATTTAGTTGCAGTACCGTGAGTGGTAACGGCTAGCATACATTATAAAATATATAATTATATATAAATACATAGTTTATCATACATAGTTTATCAGATATACAATCAACAATCCAGTGGTTTTAAAAATGGGCTTCTAACAAAAACCGTCCTTAAATGTTAGTGTATCAAGAACGGCAAGGACAGTTTACCGAATACCGATGGAAGACAATGTTGTCTGACATGTAATTCCTTAACTATCGTGATGTTTATATCATTTTTTCCACTATTGGTATTTTTTATCCATACGCAAATATTAATTTCTTCGTAGTTAATATTAAATTTACCTACTGTTCTAGAACGGTAAGTAAATTACTTACCGTTTTGTTTAGCCTATAGCAACCGATAAGATCAACATACTGTCTTGGAAACAGGCTTGGTAAGTTGATAAAAAAGACCAATTGTGCCAAAAATATATTAAGGCTCTACATTTGTTGAACACAATATTGCTGCAATAGAATCAAAATTCACGATTCTGGCTATATTGCTCAAAATAAAAATCTGAAATTTACCATAAGTAATTACGAAGCATTATTTTATGGAAAAATTCATACAATACATTGGTTGCGACAACAATTAAAGAAAATAAGTATTAATTTATGCATTTTAATATTACAAATTATGGCCTTATTAGGTATTGCATATTTATTAATTTTGTTTTAAATAGTCGATTTTTTGCATTGTTCGTGAGAGTGCTAAGAAAATATTTTTTATCAAGAAAATTTCACATCTGACGAAAAAAATAGTAAAAAATCGGCCAAATTGCCTATTTTTACTAATTTATTACTAAAATACCATTAAGTATTTCAAGAATATAATTTCTTAGCTCTCTAGAGTCATCTTTTAACTAATATATAAAATATGAACAGTGTAGGTGTACTAACAAGAGCCCAGTTTGAAATATATCAAGGTCCTTTTTTCACTATATTTTTGGCACAAATGTATCGTCTTAAGGAGGTTCCCTAGACATGCAGTGGCGTACTCAGACATCAGCCTTGGGGGTGGATATGAAAATAAAAATATTTTTATTAATGTAAAACAAAATTCGGTCAACGGGTGTTAGTTGATATTGCAATTCGTTCAGTTGCGGTGATATATTTTTACAATAATTTATAATTTACTAATAAAAAAATGTTTGAAGATTTTTTTTTCAATCGACAATATTGTTACAACTATGTGGTCAACCTTCTTTGGGAAATTTATGTCCGTGCTGGCATACGTTTATATACAAAAAATTAAGTAAATAGAACATTTCTAACATCTTTTTTTAATCAATTAATGGAAAGCCATAAGGGCGTTTTCACACGGCGCGATAGCAATACAATATATCGCCGACGATTTATGGTAAGAAGGTTTTCACACGGAGCAATAATTTTCTACAATAAACTTCTGCGAATAAAATAAAAATATGTTGTGTTGCCAAATAAACCAATACCATAATTACATTTTGATATCACGGTGATGACAATTAAAATTTTAATACTTATAGCGGCATTTTTCACGCAAGGTAAAATATAACTTTTATCAAAATTTTACAAATAACAGTAACTTTTAACAAAATCTACCCTATACAACAAAAATTGCAACGCTGCCTACATTGACAAGAAAAAATTGCTACCATATATCGCTTGTCGTGTGAAAATAGACATAAACTTGTATTGGTCACTAGAATCGCAGCAATAAATTATTGCGCTATAAGTGAAGAATTGCCTGTAGACGCGATATCGCGTCGGCGCTACCATACTTTTTATTGTATCGCCCCGTGTGAAAGCGTCTCATTTAAAAGTATGTGTTTTGGGTGTAGAGCAATATCGCGATTGTTTATCGTTCGCAATATATTGCTCCGTGTGAAAACGCCCTAAGAGCCCATGTAAAATATTAAAATTTAACAATTAATTTCGTTCAAACTACGTGGTCAAAAATTTCTTAAAAATTCAGGTATCATTTTTATGGCACAGACAACATAAATTCAAAGTTTGGTTGCATTAGAACATTTTTTAAAATGTCTAGGGAACCTCCTTAACAACTAAAATTCTGCGCAAACTCGATATTGTAAACTACAGATCAAAGAAGTCAACTTGATTATTTTATCTCATTCAACTCACCGAATAGGTGTCCCCCATCTCCTTGACAGCCTGGAACAGCTCATTGAGAGCCCTGACCATGATGCCGGGCTGTTGGGGGTCCCCCACCATCGTGTGGGTCTTGCCCGCTCCCGTGGCCCCGTACGCGAACACCGTGGCGTTGATGCCGTTCAGCACGTCCTGCACCAGCGGCCGCGTGGTCATGCTGTACACCGCGTCCTGGGTGGCGTCTTCCCCGAACGCCACGTCGAAGTTGTATTGCTTCTCCGCGTTGCGCTTCTGACGCAGGACGTCGTGTTTGTCCGCGCCGTCTTCTAGCATCACCGTCTGGAAATTAGAGTGAAAGAGTCCAGGATTACGAAAAGATTACATGTGATAAATGTACGTAGCAAGTGTTTTGTTGCCAGTACAAGAACGCGAAAATTTTATTTCAACAAGGATTTATTAGAGAAAGAATGGATCTACAGATGTGCCTTTTTAAAATTTTAATTTAAAAAAGAACCCGTAAAAATAAAGTTTTTGACTATAAATCCTTTATAAGTATACTCGATCGGTATTTATTTATATTTTTGTTTTCATTGTAACTCTTTCTTAGATAGTGTGTTTCAAGAAAGAGTTAAAAAGAGTAGGGTATGGCGGGAGGTCTTGTGCTGGCCAAATCAGATTTTTTCTTGGGCCAAAGTAAATGTTTGGTCACAACGAATCTATGTACCAAATTTCAAATTGATTGGATATGGGGAAATGAGTATGGCGGGAAGTCTTGTGCTGATCACATCAGATTTTTTCTTGTACCAAAGTAAATGTTTGGTCACAACGAGTCTATGTACCAAATTTCAGATTGATTGGATATGGGGAAATGGGTTTGGGGTATGGCGGGAGGTCTTGTGCTGGCCACATCAGATTTTATCTTATGCCAAAGTGCATTGTTAGGTGACAAAAGTCTATTTGCAAAATTTCAGCTCGATAGGATCCCGGGAAGTGGGTCATTTTTGACTTTTGTTTTTTTGCCGTACGTATACCTACGTACGTACGCACGACGATGAAGTTATATAAAGGATTTAAAAATTGTACATGCTTATAAAAATTCCGAAAAATTAAAAAAAAATTACACGGTTATATCTCCAGATAGAAATTAATTTTTAAAATTTTAAAAAGGCACATCGGTAGATCCATTCTTTCTCTATTAAATGTTTATAAAAACATTATCTTGAAGTCAATAATAATCTGACAGTTTACTCGCAACGAAAACACTTTTACAGTATTTTTCAACTTCATAATGACATTGCATGCGGCAAAGTACGAGTTTCGGACTGGTTTCAGGCAGCCCTAGTAGTGGAGAAAAGAGTTGAATAGATCAAAAAGTAAAATCGAGAGTATTCTAGCTGATCACGTTATTGTAATGATACCGCCGTTCTATTTCTGAATTATTTTTACAATATAAACTTGAAATATTCACTAAATTTGTAAAACATTAATAAATGTGTGTATTATTTATTGCTTATTTACACTCAAAATGACAATTTAACAAATTTGTAGATTTAAACAATGGGCTACTTGCATGCATTTTTTAAATTAAATATATTTGAAGAAGAGATCAAAACTTGGGACCCGTATTTTTTATTTTGACAAAATTTTTATTTACAAGCCCAAAAAAAATTATTTAAATTTAAATATTCAATATGTGACGTAAAAACTAACCCAACCAATGAATGGCCGTTAAGCCATAGCAACGACTGTACTAGTGAACGCCCCTAACTACGGCTTGCGCGGGAACGAGTTTGGCAAGTTGACAGATCAGATGTGTTTGACATTTGTACTTCGTACATATTTTGATGCTGTAAAATATAAGTAAGTATTTGTGTTTTCATAAACTAAATAGTCTACATTTATAAAATAATGTATTGTTACTAAATTTTATGTGTATTTTTGACAAGCAAATGTCAAATTCAAACATTTGTTGACTGACTCGCACGCTATCTACAGGTTACATTCTTAACTATGCTTCCCCTACCTTCTGTTCACATAAATGACGTCACAGAAAATTTAATCTCAATTTACTAAAAAACCAAATTTAAAAACATATAATTTTTTTTAAATAAAATTTGTATTTTTACCAATGTTTTCGACCTAATATTATGTGCATAGTGTTAAAAATCTGATTTTTAGTACCATGCAAGTACCCCATTCCTGGAAAATTCTTCGTCTTTTTAAAGAACTAAAAATGACTGACAATATATTACTCCAAAAAAATAATTGGAAGAAGTTCTATAGAATTATTACTTATTTACGTAGAAAATTGAGTAACAAAACCTTTTCTTTGAAATAATAAGAACAAATATCAATATTTTGATATTCTCCTCTTACCTTATTATTAAGAACAAAGAGGCATCTCGAGCCCTCCTCCTGCTTCAAGGGTCGGACTCTAACGGCTACCATCAGCCTCTCTTCGGCACTTTTCGGGGGCGCCCGAAGTGAAGAGTCACTTCCGGTGCTCCCGGAACTGCTGGGAGTCTGCGGAGTCATTGTTGGCATTTGATTGAATTATTGTTTATTTGTTATTTGTTTATTTGTATATTGATGAAGTTGTCATGGTTATTCATGTTGTTGTTTCTTTGTTGCAGATTGCAGAGGAAAATAAAGATGGCGAGACTTCTGAAAAGGTAGGAAGCTTTAGTTTATTATTTAAGAATGGTTTTTACGATTGTGTAGATTTTGAGCAGTTGTAATTGTAGGTACTGATAATAGATCGTATATTGGTAATCTTTACACAATAATAATTGTATTTGTTTAATTTCTCGGAAACTAAATATAAAATAGAGATTTGATTATAATGTGAACGAATTTGTGACCGACTGTGATTATAATTCTAACAATCCTGGTTTGAATCCAGTCAGATGCACATTTCAGTTTAATTGCACAAGAATCTTCCAGCATGTGGTGTGAGTTGAGTACCCGTGAATTGACGACTGGTAACCGCGCACGCCTTATATTATATAATAATATATCTATTTCGATAAGTCATAGCATGTGAATCGTCCACACTCAAGTTGAAAAAAAGGCGGGATAAATAATTTTAAGAAAGAAACGAAGTATTTTAAATATTAGTTTTACAAGTGTTGATTAATATTTTAATACAAAATAATATTTTATTTGTAGATTAGCGTAAAGGGGTAACACCAATACTTTTTAACAGTAATTATTAATTTATAGCTATTAATATAACAAGAATATTATGCGATTTATAATACCGAGGATGTTGCTAAGCGGTGGTAAAACCGAGTCTTTTTGAACATCCAAGGGGGCTTAAATCGCATATATTCGCGTTATATTCAAAGTATCATCAACGACAGCGATGTTATAACAAATCAACTATTTTATCTGTCAATTAGTTGACAGTTCGGAGTTCGCATATTATGGAAGGTTTTGATGTTATTATGATTGTATCTAACGTATTAAGTCCGTAACTAACGAATTATAAGTATCTAACGTATTATAAATAACTAACGTATTATGTTGTTTATAATTATCAATAAATGTTGCATATTAAAAGATAATTACTGTTGATACGATTAAATAAATAATATTATGGTAATCTATACCGCAATACTCATCTATATTGCTGGTTGCGTTTTAGTACGATTTCTGCAAATTCCTGAAAAAATTAATTACTCGCTAATTTAAAATAAAATATCTCTAAAAGTAAACTAAACATCTGAAATCCGATAGCGGAACTGGATTCCTCGTGCCTGAAGCCTTATTCATATACGCATTTAGTTTTACGGTTTACCTACATTTATATTTACGTTTAAGAAAGTTTAAATTCATATAACTAAATACGAGCATTCACACTTTCAAGCACTGTGAATGCTCGTATTTAGTTAGATGCATTCAAACTTTCTTAAACGTAAACATAAATGTAAACCTTAAAACTAAATGATTATGGGAATGAGGTTTAACTAAATACGAGCATTCACAGTGCTTGAAAGTGGAAAGTGTCTTTTGTATAAACGAAACATAATTATTGTAAACCTTAAAACTGAATGCTAATGTGAACGAAGCTTTAATTAATAAATAATCATGATTTTAAAAAAAAATTCGTTCCTAATCTTGATATACAGGGTGTTTCTGTACCTCTGCACGCAACTTTAATAAGTTATATAATTTCATATACTGATTACAGAAAAAAAAGATTTTTTCAAAATTCGCAAAAATAAGGGTACCTAGTGAAATTTTTTGTGCCACTGGTTTGCAAGTCAACTTAACTGTTTATTTATTAATTATTATATAAAAAGTGACTATTTGTAGATAGTCTGATACTATTTATAATTTTATTTTATAAATAGGTAATATAATAAATATACAGTTAAATAGACGTTCAAACCAATTGAACTAATATTTTCACTACCCTTATTTTTTAAGTTGCGTGCAGAGGTATAGAAACACCCTGTAAAATTAAAAATGATAATAGTCAAAATATTTTTTTTTAATAGCTGAACGCGTTAAGTGATGCTGAAGGCGTTAAGTGATATGAATTTATTTCAACAATAAATTGTATTCAATAATGTACAAAATTCAATTTCAATATCTGACATTCATTTTATTTATTATATATGGTGTCTCAATAAGAGTGCACTTTTTCATTTCAAAATAAAACACGTATTTTTTGAGAGAGTTGTGATTTTTTTATTGGATTATAAAGAAGACATGTTCCGATTAAGTATGGAATAAAATATCCGTCAAATGGCCCCCACGGCTGTGATGACAGGCCATTACTTCTTTCATGAAATTTTCCATGACTTTTTGCAGGAACATGATAACGGAGTTCTTATGGCCTAAACTGGACAGAATGGATCTGGACGACATGTGGTTTCAGCAAGACGGTGTCACCTGCCACACCGCGCATGAAACAATAGATTTATTGCAATAACGATTTCCAGAACGAATTATCTCAAGAAATTCTGTTGTCAACTAGCCACCAAGATCTTGCGATTTAACGCCGTGCGATTTTTTTCTTTGGAGTTTTGTGAAATCTCGGGTTTATGTGAATAAACCAGAAACAATTCCTGAGCTCAAATCTGAGATCCAACGCGTCATCGGTGAGATACAGCCACATCTCTGTGAAAAAGTCATGGAAAATTTCATGAAAATAGTAATGGCCTGTCATCCGTGGGGGCAATTTGACGGATATTTTATTCCATACTTAATCGGAACATATCTTCTTTACAATCCAATTAAAAAATCCCAACTCTCTCAAAAAATACGTGTTTTTATTTTAAAATGAAAAAGTGCACTCTTATTGAGACACCCATTATTTCAAAATAAGGTTTGAGTTTTTATGTCCTTTTTCTCAAAATAAACAACCAGAACAAATACAAAACAAAATGTAAAAATTAAATATAGGATTATAGTGATGAATGTACCTGCCATTCGAAACATAAACTGTAATCATTGTTATCACCTGTATTTTTACGAGAGGACAATAAACATATATATATATATATATATATACAGAGTGAGTCATCGAAATGCCCGTCGTCGATATCTCCCTTGTCGTTAAAAATACAGCATAAATTTATTAACAGAATTTTTCGTCTACTCAAGGAGCATAACTTAAAATTATTTTCACATATACAGGGTGTTGCATAACGACTTGGCAATAATTGTTCGTCTTTTTTAAATGAAACACCCTATATATTTTTATATATTTTGAATTGTATTTTATTTACCTATACAAAAATATAAGTTTCATTTTAGTTTTCCGCAGCGTTGCCAAGTTATTCAATTTTTTCTCTAAAAAAAGCCGAATACACGTATTGTTTTATAAAGGCGTACTGAAGTTATTTTAATAGTAAAAATTAAGAATTTTATTTTCTGTACAGCTGTAACAATACTCTTTGTTCTGACATAACTTTTTTTTAAAGTTATTATACAGGGTGTTCAATACAGAGAATCAAATTTACTCAATTTCAAATGGCTATAACTCGTATTTTTCAAATGGAACACCCTATATTTTATTACTCTGTTGTGTGTATTTTTGCATCTTCTTATGTTATAAAGGGTGTCCTATGCCTAAAAACATTAATTTAATTAATTTCGAAATTAATGGTTTTAGGCATACGACATCCTTTATAACATAAGAAGATGCAAAAATACACACAGCAGAATAATAAAATATATGGTGTTCCATTTGAAAATCACGAGTTATAGCCATTTGAAATTGAGTAAATTTGATTATCTGTATTGAACACCCTGTATAATAACTTTTAAAAAAAGTTATGTCAGAACAAAGAGTATTGTTACAGCTGTACAGAAAATAAAATTCTTAATTTTTACTATTAAAATAACTTCAGTACGCCTTTATAAAACAATACGTGTATTCGGTTTTTTTTAGAGAAAAAATTTAATAACTTGGCAACGCCGCGGAAAACTAAAATGAAACTTATATTTTCGTATAGGTAAATAAAATGTAATTCAAAATATATAAAAATATATAGGGTGTTTCATTTAAAAAAAGTCGAACAATTATTGCCAAGTCGTTATGCAACACCCTGTATATGTGAAAATAATTTTAAGTTATGCTCCTTGAGTAGACGAAAAATTCTGTTAATAAATTTATGCTGTATTTTTAACGACAAGGGAGATATCGACGACGGGCATTTCGATGACTCACCCTGTATATATTATTTCAAAAATTGCAAACGAGAAGCATTTGCAAAAATTAATATCTTTCATTTTTGCCCTAAATACATATTAATCCATTCTAAAATATTCTGCAGACACGCTATTATTTCAGCTCCTTTATCCTTTATTTTTCGAAGGATTTTGAACCAGGAATCATGTTACAAATGTATAATATATGAATATTCAGAGTACGTTACCCTTGGAGTGTAAATATTTTATCACAATAAGTGTATTGTTATGTTCAGTCTCGACTCGCGACAGAAAACATTCTTCGAAATTCTTTGTAAGTTAGAAGTTTTTGCGAGGGACTTTGTAGGTATTGTTACCAGATTATTGAATTAAGTTTTTATGAGGTATTGATGGACGAATTATAGAGAATATTGAAAGAGATCGACAAAAATGTGTACCTTTTGTAAAAGCAAGGCAATTTCATTCATTGATAATAAAATATAAATTCATTTACGTATACAGGGTGATTCACAACTTCATGAACTCACTTATCATGGTACTGAAAGAATTTTTACTTCCTTGTACGGAGTAATAAGGAAGTATTGTAATCGCGAAAAATTTCGGTTTTCAGATTTTGATGGAAATATCCGTTTTGACCTTTTCTGTATCCATTATGACTAGTTTCGTCGTGACGTCTGTACGTACGTGCGTGCGTACGTACGTACGGACGTATGTGTGTCGCATAACTCAAATACGGTTAGACGTAGAAAGTTGAAATTTTGTATTTAGGACTGTTATAGCATCTAGTTGTGCACCTTCTATTTTTGGTTTCAATCTACAAACCGGAAGTAGTAATTTTTCCAAAAATTTCGATAAATATTTAATTTAAGACAAATTTTTTTATTTTAAATGAAAGATTGTGTGATTATTACCTACAATCGGTATTTTATAAATATTTTTGTATCTGGTATCATTTAAGAATAATTAAAGTATATATTTATAATTTAGTATTTCGGTATCTTGTAGTCCATGATCGATTAACATTTGTTATTACGTAAAATTTAAATGATTATGACATGACAGTGACAGTGGCAGTGACAATAGTAAAATATCGTTTATATCTTCTTGCAGTTTAAATAAAATGACTAAAATATATTTGTGAGTATAGTAGCAGTAGTATATATCAGTAGTATATATTAATTAATATTATTTTTATGTTTAACAAAACAATAAACGCTATGGAATAGCGTGCGGAATCCATGTTTTTGACAGTTTTCTGCTATGTGTATAATGTAAAACAAAATTCGCTCAACGCGCGTTGGCTGATATATCATTGCAATTCGTTCAGTTGCGGTGATATATTTTTACAATGATTACTAATTCACTAATCAAAAAAAGTTTGGCATGCTTACATTTTTTGTAAATAACTTGCAAATGGTTTAGAAAAAGGACACTAACTTATTTTTAAAGGTTTATAGGAAATATTGATACAAGTTCGATGAATTTTTCATCATTTTATCATAGTTTAATAAAGCATGCAAAACAAAAATTTAGTGAATTGCCATAAGAGTCCATGTAAAACGAGCGTAATTTTAACATTCAATTACTCAAAAACCGGATAGACGAAAATTTAAAAAAATAATTTAGTATTGAAATAAAGGCACTGCATAAATTTCTGCCTCTCATCATCATTTTAATGGTCACCAACCTCCTTAAAATAAAAAATAAAATTTTGTTCCATGATCAGTAAGTTGAGTAGGTACTATACCATAAAAATATATGCACGTAGTTGTAAATCATCCTGTATAGTATTATTTTGCACTTCCGGGACTAAAACTGTTCTTTAGTCTTTATTTTTAGGGACTAAGGTTCTTAATTGGATCCCAAGGGATTAATTCTCATATTTAATCCCGTTGTCAAGGAATTGAATTAATTAATCCCGTTGTCAAGTAAATACGTGCTATTTGTTACAGAGTATCTATGGTAACAATATAAATATTTGTCATAAAATTTATTGTCAAAATTACAAAATGTGTATTCTTTTAAACTATTTTGCATTCGTTTGAGGATGAAGTGCAAAAAATAGCGTATATACCACAGGACTAAAGTTTCTTTAATCCCTCAATATATAATATACTATTTATATTATTTTAATGTACAGCGAGTAACCGAGGTAACTCAGGTTCGAATCTAGTCAGGTACACATTTTAGTTTAACTGCACAAAATCTATCCTGTATCATATTCGCCACCAAACAACCATAAGTGAATTGACGGCTGGTAACCGCACATACGATATAATATGTATGTGACTGATGACTCACAGTATGTGAGGCTGCCACACTCAAGTATATTGATATCTAATAATCAATAAGACAAATAAAATAAAAACCAATAATGAGTCAGGCAACCGGCTTTCCTTATGAGTAATTCTGGTTGCATTTAAACATAATTCTACTTTACCGTTAGACTTTAGATTCAGGAAACGGTTTAACGCTTATTTTAGTTAAATTTGGCTAAGCACAATTTACATTATTTTGTTACTTATTTAATCGTATCATCAACTGTTATTGCCTTTTAATATGCAACATATTTATTGATAATTATAAACAACATAATACATTAGTTACTTATAATTCATTAGTTACGAACTTTAATAAGTTAGATTCAACCATAATAACATCAAAACCTTCCATAATATGCAAACTGTCAACTAATTGACAAATCAAATTGTTGAGTTTTTTTAATATCACTGTCGTTGATGATACGATTAAGCTTTGAATATAATGCGAATGAATTTAAGCCCCCTTGGATGTTGAAAGAGACTCGGTGTCACCTCGTCGTTTAGCAACATCCTCGGTATTATAAATCGCATAATATTAGTATATTAATAGCTATAATTTTAGTATGAATAGCATAAAATTATGCAAGTTGTTTTTAAAATTTATTTTGGGGCTAGACGCTAATCCCATTCGTGAATCAGGGCTTGCAGTATAAAATGTAAAAATAGTTTCTGTTATATTAATCATCTTAATTCATCGCACGTGTGCGAAAATTTCTTCCAAAGGCTTTAATATCAAGTATCAAATATGCAAATAAGCAAAAATTACTTAGCAAATATTTAATATTCATGTTTATTTGCAATCAGTTTAGTTGTATTTAATCTTTGCATGTTGGCAATAAACAAATAACAGTGTACAACGTTGGCGAAGCTTTAGAAAAACTAAAAATAAACTAGTTAGTAGTTGCTAAAAAACTTTGAATAGTAATTAGGATTAAACATTTGAGAAGTAATTTAAAACAGAAGATAGGTTTAATTATTAGTTTGCAACTAGGCTGACGCTTAAATTATAAGCAGAATAATTTAACTTGCATTTCGAATTATATTTGGTACAATTAGGTTCACGGAATGTATCTATCTCCAAAAATCCAGCATAAAATGTACTAACGTAGCGAGTGTTTTGTGGCCAGTATAAGAATGGTAAAATTTTATTTCAACAAGAATTTAATAGAGAAAGAATAGATCTACAGATGTGCCTTTTAAAATTTTGATTAAAAAATTGTACATGATTATGAAAATTCCGAAAAATTCAAAAAGTTTTCAATTTATGCAAACTTTACACGGTTATATCTCATGATAGAAACTAATTTTTAAAAAGGCACATCGGTAGCTCCATTATTTCTCTATTAAATATGGCTTACTGCTATTTTTGCTGTATCTGTGTACTAGACCCTGTGATGCATCTCACCCAAACGTTTAAGCATTTTTATATTTTCACATTAAAAGAATGTAAAAGAATGATGTCAAATAAATGTTTATACTGCAAACATCAGGGTACTATCATTTTGTTGCAGTACAATAATTTTCTTGATCAACAGTATAAATATTCATGTATGCACCCTTCAACAACATGTTTGGTTTTACAAACACGACATGTTTATAATATGTTATACTCACGTATTTTGTATTGTGAGATGTTTTTAAATTGATGAAATTTGAGTATGTTTTACACATTTTAAGTGTGACTGTCCCACAATTACTGTGACTGCCGGGTGAAGTTGGCACCCCCATGTTGGAATTTCAAAACGAAAACTGTTGCATAATTTTTCCCAAGTTGCAAGTTATGCCCAGTTTTGCCCAATAGTCATTTCGTTTTGCCCAGCCACCGTTAACCCATATGAGTCAATAATCGAATTTCTATGGTGTGGCGCCCCCATCCGTTTGTTAGCATAGATTAGTTTATGTCAAAAACATGAAGTTCTGTTAGACTCAAGAAGGGGTTTGTTAGCATAGATTAGTTTGTCAAAAAAACGGAGTTCTGTTGGACTCAAGAAGGGTTTGTTAGCATAGATTAGTTTATGTCAAAAAAACGGAGTTCTGTTGGACTCAAGAAGGGGTTTGTTAGCATAGATTAGTTTGTCAAAAAAACGGAGTTCTGTTGGACTCAAGAAGGGTTTTGTTAGCATAGATTAGTTTATGTCAAAAAAACGGAGTTCTGTTGGACTCAAGAAGGGTTTTGTTGGCATAGATTAGTATTTATGTCAAAACTACTGGGCAAAACTGGGCATAACTTGGGCAAAACTTTGGCATATGTCATTTTCTCGAAGTCGCATATGGGGGTGCCACACCATAGACATTCGACTATTGACTCATGGGTTATCTTTTGTGACTGGAGCATTAATTTTGCTTGGACAAAACTGGACAAAACTAAAAGTATTCAGATATGCTAATTTTTCCGTCATTCCGCGAAAAAAAATTCTACTTTTAATTCTCGAAATTATTGTTGCTATTTTGAGACTTTCGTCTTCGTGGGCAAAACTTTTTTTGGTTGGGCAATACTGGGCATAACTTGGGCAAAACTTTGGCATAATGTTATTTCTTCGAACTCGCATATGGGGGTGCCACACCATAGAAATTCGATTATTGACTCATGGGTTAACGGTGTCTGGACAAGACGAAATGACTATTGGGCAAAACTGGGCATAACTTGGGCAAAATTATGCAATAGTTTTCGTTTTGAAATTCCAACATGGGGCTGCCAACTTCACACGGGTAACTGTGACTGCTAAACAATTAATAAATATTGACTAAAGGCAAGGACTAAAAGTACATTTAAAACCTAATTAGGTCCTACTTAATTAATGTTACTGTAATTAAACTTGCACTATAACAACCATGAGTATTCGAGAGTTGACGGCTGGTAACCGCACACTCGGAATAAATATCTAAACTGATAGTTCACAGTATGTAAGACTGCCACACTAAGTTGGGTAAACAGCGTAATAGAATGAATATTCTTCATGCACAATAAAAGTACCTGTGAATTGATGACTGGTAACCGCACACATGTAAAATACAGAGTGAGTCACAACTCCATGTATATATTTTAATGGCATATAGTTCACAAGTTACTGAACATGAAACAAAAAGAATTTTTTTTAATTCGAAAATTTAATGGCAGTTTTTGCAAGAGGCCACTAGATTGTTGATTGTATATAATGAATTTCTGATTAACTATGAATGGAATAAAATTAAATTTTAATTAATTGTGCAATGGCAAAAATTGATAATATTATTCTTTTCGAAAATGTCAAAATATTTTTTTAAATTTGGTTTGTAACATTTTTTTGTTTTAATATAAATATTTTTATTTCTACAACAAAAATGGTGTGGTTTAACAAAAATGTACAAAACGATTCCTAAAATCACTTATTGCCTATCAAATAAATGGCAACAATTTTTTTTTTTCGAGAAATTGATACGAGACGATAATTGAACAACCGAGAAATGAAATCATCGAGAAGAAAATACTTAAAATTTTCGTCTCGAAAATTTCTCGTCGCTACTGATTGATTAAATAACCTGGAAACTAAATTTGCGAATTTTTGAAAAATTCTTTCAGTTATTCAGTTCCATGATAAGTGAGTTGATAATGCTTGAAGTTGTGAATCACCCTGTATATTTACACCGGTAACTCACAGTATGGGAGGTTGCAACACCCAAATTGAGTAAAAGCCGTGATAGGTTTGTACATAAAATTACTATATGAGATCTAATTTTGGAATATTAATCAAAATTCTGCAACAATTCTTCTTCATAATTTCACGGTCCCTATTCTACCTTATACCCTGATTTAAATAAACCACGTAACCAACTCATGACTTATTCATTACCTGCTTGGCGCGATCACGCAATTCTTCCTAAGGATTTGATCCTTAAGTCCTTATTCACAAAATCGCAAACGTTTCCTTGACAATTATTGCACAGTTTAAATGTCCGAGATTTTGCAAGATTCACTAAATTAAGACACAGTTTCGGATGAACGTTATTACAACATATAACACTATTATTAATATTATTAGTTTTTCAGTGTATTATAAAAGCCAAATTTGCTCAATGCCTGTAAGGTGTAAGCCCGTTCATACATGGATTCTTTCAGGATTCTTTCATGTTTCAGAATCTTAAAAAGGAAAGTCACTGTTTTGAAGCTATCAATGAATAAGAAATTCTTCTTTTCAAAGATTCATAGAAGATTATTCTCATTTATAAATAGCATAAATACCATAAGTAGTCGTAGTATTACGAATGTTCCTTGTGCTTGGGATATGAATATTCGCAAGCACAAGGTACATGAGTGTATAATATAACTACCAGAAAAATAATCTACTTAAGAGGAATCCCCACTAGTTTTGAAGATCCATTTAACGAATGAAGCGATGCCGTCACAAACCATTGTTACCCATTGTGACGACATCGGTTGATTCGATGAATGAACCGTATTTAGCCACTTTCTACTACAAAAGGGGTTTCGTTGAGCACATGAAATTACCACTAATTTTAAATATTTTTAAACTATTTTTTTTAAAATGAAAGATTAAAGTCTAGGCTATGTCCGCTTAGTGTCACTTTTTAAATTTTTACTTTAGTTTTTTAATATTTTATCTTCAAAGTTCTTAAAATTTTACTAACTTTGGAGCTTAAAAAATACATGTAAAAATTTAAATTAAAAAAAAAATGGCACTAGACAGTCCTAGAGACATCTTTTATCTTTAAATTAAAAAAAAGAGCAAACAAATCGGACCAAAATTAAAGTCAATTTCATGGGCCAAACGAGAACATATTTTTGCTTAATTTTGTAGGGGTGGGGATTCCTCTTAACTATGACTACGAATGGTATTCAAGAGATTATTCATTGAATCAGATCCAGTTTTAAATTAAAATGGCAAAAAATGCAGTTATCCATTATTTCAGAAAACAAATATTTTTATAAAATTTAGACGTAACGTCAAATGTGTTTTGTGTTTTTTAGTGTTTATTTACAAATAAAATAGTGAATTTCAAGTGAAAAATGTTCTAGATCTTTGAAGAAACCTCCGATATAGAAATGGTGCAATAAAAATGGGAAATATAGATTATAATAAATAAGAATATTTATTTGTTAAATAGTCACCTAATGGCCATTTGCACCGCTTCCACTTAAATTTTAAGTGTCACTTAAATGAAAAATATCGAATCGAATTAATGACAGCAATGTTATTTCTACGTTTGACAATTTGATTTTGATTCGATATTGTTCATTTAAGGAATACTTAAAATTTAAGTGGAAGCGGTGCAACTGGCCATTAAAGTACTAGTAGTGAATAGTCGACACACAACCTAACTAGTACAAGATAATCAAATCTACTAATTTTAATTGGCTGTGAATTAAATATTCTACATTTTTATTGGTCTTTTTTTGACAGATGATGTGAATAATCACCAGAATTATTTTTCAAAATTCTGAAGCATTTAAGAATCCTCGAAGAATATTTGTGTGAATAGGGCTTTTGTGTCAGGCTGTAATTCTGACGGCTGTCCACTAACAACCAAAAAAATTGACAGCTGGTAACTGCACACACGGTAATTATTTTTCGTCATCGTTATGTGTATATCTGTGTGTGGTTGTGCGGTTACCAGCTGTCATCTGACGGGTACTCATGGTATGGTTGTTAGTGGAGTACACCACAGGAAATATTTTGTGCAATTAAACAAATTTAACTTTCATACGTTACGTATAATAAGACGAATATTGTTGTATCACTGTTTTAAAATTTGTACACAAATGTTTGGCAAAAACGTCACACCTCCTATTGCGTTTAAATTAAATTGGCGATTATTCTTAATTATTAAATTAGTTAACAGAAACAGAAAGACTTATTAAGCATTAGAACACACAATTTAATTGTAGTTTACTGCGTGGTAATTATAATAATTAGAACATATTACTATTATCTTAAATTGTTGATGAAGATTATACGCAATAAATGTTTATTATTTTTACAGAGTACGTTCTGAACTAAAAATTTTAAGGTATAGCTTGAATTAAACTTTAATTATTAATATTTTATTTAGTATGTTTATTTTTAAGTTATTTATCCACACAATAAATAACAAAACATAGTTTATTCGTAGGAAATGTTACATATTATTATAAATTTTATCAAAATTATTAACCCCATCACAATTTCACTGAGTTCACCCTCTCTTGTCCGCGTTTGTACCACGACTGACTGGTTTCACGTCAATTCCACCCCCTGTCGTGCCGCCCCGCAAAACTACCCCCTCTACAATAGCGTCAATATTAAAATTTTGTTTTTTCATGGCCAGCCGATAGGATCATAAACAAAACTGTTTTAAGGGTTGTTGATAACAAACGAAAGAGTGTAATCGTTGCTAAGAGGGCTGCTATTGTTAAAGAGTCACAGTTAAGAGGGTCAATGGGGTTGGATTGAAAATGTATAACGAATTGTAAGATTATGGCAAGTTGGCCATGAATGATAATTGAATTTTGCAGTACAATAAAAAGATATTAAGCACAAGGATTTTGTAAATAATAAAATTAATTTATGATTTTTTTAAGCCTCATTTACATAAGCATTTAATTTGAAGGTTTATATTTATGTTTATGTTTAAGAAAGTTTAAATACATGCAACTAAATACGAGCATTCACAGTGCTTGAAAGTGAGACGTCAATGCTTGTATTTAGATATGAATAAAGCCTCATTCACATAAGCATTTAGTTTTAAGTTTTACATTTCTGTTTACGTTTAAGAAAGTTTAAATACATCTAACTAAATACGAGCATTCACACTTCCCACTTTCAAGCACTGTGAATGCTCATATTTATTTCGATGTATTCAAACTTTTTAAAAGGAAACAAAAATGTAAACATTAAAACTAAATGCAAATGTGAATGAGGCTTTAAATTTTTTTAAACTTAAACATAAATAGAAACATGAAAACTAAATGTTTATGTGAGGTTTTACTTGAAATTGCTACAATAAAACATTAAATATTGTTCGGTCATTCACAAAAAATATGTTACTGTAGTTAATAACGTTTAAAAAAATGTTTAACTATTTATTTATAAAGGGTGCTATTTAAATGCTATAAAAATAATTTCAATTGCAATAATTTTAATTTTAAAATGCCATTTAAAAAATTGTAAATGCAAATGTAATAAATCAGATTGCTATATGTGCAATGCTATAAAAATTATAACTTTTGCAATAAAAAGAAAATAAAATGAAATAAAAATAAACCATTTTGTCACTAGTTCTTGTGCTATAAAATAAATCAACTTTGCCACTTGGATTTAATATTTGCTACTTGGATTTAATATTTGCTACTTGGATTTAATATTTGCTACTTGGATTTAATATTTGCTACACGGATTTATTTTTTTTGCTAAACTGTTCTTGAGTCCAACAGAACTCCGTTTTTTTGACATAAACTAATCTATGCTAACAAAACCCTTCTTGAGTCCAACAGAACTGCGTTTTTTTGACATAAACTAATCTATTCTAACAAAACCCTTCTCGAGTCCAACAGAACTCCGTTTTTTTACATAAACTAATCTATGCTAACAAAACCGTTCTTGAGTCCAACAGAACTCCGTTTTTTTGACATATAATAATCTATGCTAACAAAACCCTTCTTAAGTCCAACAGAACTCCGTTTTTTTTACATAAACTAATCTATGATGCTACAAAACCCTTCTTGAGTCCAACAGAACTCCGTTTTTTGACATAAACTAATCTATGCTAACAAAACTCTTTTTTGTATTAAATTAAAGTGGCAAATATTAAAACAAAGTGGCAAATATTAAATCAAACTGGAAAATATTAATCCGAGTAGCAAATATTACATTCAAGTGGCAAATATTAATATCAAGTGCAAATATTTAATTCAAGTAGCAAAAATTAAATCCAAGTTGCATTTATATTATTTATTATAGCATGGTGTAAGTGACAAATTGAAAAAAAAATTATAGCAAATAATTTGTGCTCATTTATAAACTAATTAATATAATATGGATATGGACATAATCTGTTAGTTAAATGCATAGCAGAGTAAATAAATATAATTATGCCATGAAAATATTTCTTAAAAATAATTAGTTTCTTTAGTTTAAGATGAACGTACGTTACGTACCTAACAAACATGTATCCGTTTTGTAAATTTTGTTCTATTGTTCTACTGTTAATTACACTAATTATTTACCCTTCAAATATAAAACATAATTTTTTAAATAAACTATTCCGCAATACACATCTATATTGCTGGTTGCATTTTTATATGATTCCTGCAAAATTTTGTATTATGTTACTTAAGTAAAGTAAAAGTAGACATAATATTTTAAATCTGGTTGCTGGGTTAGATTAGTCAATAACAATAGTTTCATTTTTGTAAAAATTCGAATTGTAAAAATAACATAAACAATTTTTTGTTGGTTGTTTTCAACTCAATTGTTTCTCATCATTTATGTTATTATCATGTCTGCAAATATATCTTAAACTAGTTCAAAGTTTCGGCAAAAAACTGGCACAAAGTATTTTAAAATAAATACAGAGAATTGTATGTAACATTAACCTTAATTTATTTGATCAATACAGGTCAAATTTCTTTACTTATTTAACCGATTGGCCTAATTCAATCGCCCAAAAGTCAGTTTTTCTGATTGTCTTGACACAAATATTAATATTGCACACGAATTATATTACCTGTCATGATCTTAAACGCTTAAATAATTGAATAAGTTGAAGAATTCGTTTATTCGGGTCAGATTATTAAGTTTTTTAAAAATTACTGTGCAATAATAGTATGGTTCTAGATGATTTTAGAAATAAGTTTTAGTTCAAGGGGGTAAAAATATGAAGTTTTAATAATTTTGTCCTAGATAAACTTAGCAGCGTTGAATAGTTCACATAATATTTAAGTTATCCTTCTATGAACACTTTCATGAGAATCTATGATGATGATAATTTTATTTTTATTTTCCCAGCTGTGAATCACTAATTGACATAAGTATTTAGTTTTAAGGTTTATATTTATGTTTACATTAAAGAAAGTTTTAATTTATATAACTAAATACGAGCATTCACACTTCCAACTGACAAACAATGAGAATCCTCGTATTTAGTTAGATGAATTTAAATTTTCTTAAACATAAACATAAATCTAAACCTTTAAATTAAATGCTTAGTTGTTTAGTGAATGAGACTATAAGGCGCTACACTTGTAAATCCAGAAGATTAACAATTTGAACGATTCTGGCTGTATTATAAAAAATTTCAAATTGAAATTTAACATTTAGAATCAATAGTGAATCAATAAATGCAAATTATTAATTGCTGTGACATCAATTAGCAAAACTTGGAGCAAATTTTTATCATTTAATAATCCAACGTTGACTAATGCACAAAAATAAAAAATTTCTTTTGTAATCGATCATATACATTAGTCGGAAGACGGGTAGGTATAGAGAGATTTTTTTAAATAGTTAACCCATTGACTGTAATGTGTAATAATTTATGTAAAACTCGCATTTTTAGTAATTTTTAAAAATTATTTAACAAAAATCGGCAAGGTTTTTTGTAAATTTCATTCTATAGCCATGTAAGCACGACCTATAAGTACATCATTGTAAAATATGAGGTCATCGATTTCAAAATGATTTATTGTAACATGCTTTTTTGCTTTGCATTTGATAGCAAGAGATGGGCCTTAAGCTAGATTATAATTGTAATTTTGGGGATGCGCTGGTTGGATAAAAAAGTGTAAAAAAAGGGTGTTACAGCCTCTTGTTACCTGATTTTGTGTTGCTTATTATTTTGTGAATTGTGAAAATTATATGTCTCCTGATATAATATTATGTATGTTCGTTTTCCTCCTTTGAAAGTAATCTAATCCATATTTAATACTTTAATAAATATTTCTATGTGTTCAACTACTATCTTTCCTCTATAATATGTACAAGGTTCATGTGTAATAACAAAGTATGTAAAAACGAAAAGCCTGCTCATGTAACTACCAATCTACAGATCAATAATTTTGTTTTAATCATATTTTCAATAACAAAGACAATTACACATTTTAATGCTCAACAAAACCTTCCAAACTTTCTCTTAGTATCGATTAGTGGGATCAATAACAAAAGAATTCGGCGGAATTAATTCAATTATTTATAACAATTTTGTTAACCACAATCGTTTAACGAAACCAGCAGTACATGTTAGTAAAGACAGTTGCCTGACCATAAGAAGTTAGTCAATTTTTATCTGACAGTTGCGGTTTTCATGAAAATTGCAAAAGGTAAAAGGATAATTGTGTTTTTATCTTATTTATCTTCTTGTTTAGTAAATGATGGATAAATCATAATGCCAATAAATACAGTTTTAATTATTTTTATCTGGTATAATATCTTTCTAAGATAATGAACTAATGGTTTGGTTAAAATTTACATGCGCATCTGTCACAACATTTATACAGAGTGATTCAAAACTAATAAGGCATACTAAATTCGACCGTAGGCCTTATTATCCGCCTTTTTTTTAAATCAACATTTACCTGTTTTACAGTTTTATTTATATATTTTTCAAAATGTTAGTGACCAAAGACCTTCTTCACACAAACAAGGAAGAGAAAAAAATTAAAAATATCTCAACCCCCAAAGGTAGAAGTGGTACTAAAGAAAATCAGGCGAGTTTTTTTATATCACGGTTGTAAAGAGGATAAGATGGCTGATATGAACAAATGTTCTAAATGCAACTAGTGTTGCCACGAGACGAGACAAACGAGATGTCTCGTCTCGTCTCGTCTTGTCTCGCCTACTGTTTATCTCGTCTCGGCGATATTTTATCTCGATTTTCGAGACGAGACGAGACGAGATAAATGAAGCCGAGATAGGGTCGAGACGAGACGAGACGAGACGAGAGGACGAGACGTCTCGAATGTCTCGATTATGATAATAAATTAAGTAGATTAATTAGATGTCCATGTATTTGAATGTGCTAGATCCATAATATGTATGTGCTATATTAGACATGTGCTTACGTACTGGAACTTGCAAGCAAGCAAAAGTATAGGATTTTGATTCTGCAAATAATTTATTTTTTTAATACAAAAAATGTTGGAGAACTGAAGCAAATTTAGGTTTGTTTGAAAGGTAAACACTAAAATAAAATGCAGAATTATATTTGTTTTAATTTGGATTATTATTGTAAAAAAATAAACTTTCGCAGATTGACAAAGTGCTATCTTATTGATAGCTGGCAGTCTGTGAAGTGTAACTTTTGGTGCCTAGGCAATAAAATTATTGTAATGCCTAGGCTTACACAACAATTAGTGCGACAAATATAATATACCTACCTACAGTAGAATCGGGGAGACAGCCGAGGTACGTCATCATTTGGTGAAAAACTTTATAATATTAAAGTAACTGAAACGAAAGCAAAAATTGTACCAAATGTACACAAAAATTAATAATGAGTTTTATAAATATGCCTACGTGTTATATTATCATTAAATCAATATAAAATAGTTTATATATGTATTTAAATTACCGTATATGAATCCATCAATTTTAATTTTTTTTTCTTCGAGTGGTAACACTGAATTATAGTACGTTTATATGCTTGATTTACTGTGTGAGTTTCTGATTTTCTTTTGGCTTCTTTTTTACCAGTTTGGTTTATATCACTTTTTTCTTAAATCTGTCTTTTTCAAAACAACATTTCGTGATTGTTGCAACATTGTTGCAACATGCACATCATATTACATTACGATTCAAAGAACTAATGTAAACATGTTCACAGCTGACGTCACATAATTTAGTTACATTTTTTGATGACGTACCTCGGCTGTCTCCCCGATTCTACTGTAGGTAGGTACGTATTTTTACCTCTCGCCACTCATATCTGTAAGAGAGGTATTGTAATCATGCTAAAATTTCGATAGTGAGTTTTCAATGGATAAGCACGTTTTGAGGTCCCTAGAACACGATTTTGATAATTTCGCGATGATGTCTGTGTGTCTGTTAGTGTGTCAGGATGGATGTTGGAGGTACGATAACTCAAATACCACTGAATAAAAAAATTTGAAATTTGGTATACAATATTCTGACACCCTAGATTAGATCTGATTAGATTTTGGTGTTGATCGTGCAACCGGAAGTGGTAGTTTCTTGAAGATCTGAAGAGTTTTTCTGGAATATTCTCAAAATTTATGAATTAATAGGAATTTTTTTAATAACATTGTATACTAAATGTTACTATCTACCATATGTATTCAAAACGTTGTTTCTATCTAGCACCATTTTCCAATTACAAGAAGTTAAAAATTCTACAAATTTGTTACAATTTTGATTTATCTGCCTACCTATGGAAACAAAAAATAAAATATTTGAGTGTTAATGTCACATGAATTTTTGACTTTTTGGCAAATTGAAATGGAAAATATGAAATGTCATTTAGTATTTATAAGGTCATAATAAACTTTAATAATATTATAAAAACTACAATTCCCGAATTCCTTTCTAGTACAATGGTATATTTGTGAGTAAGTACTTTCATACACACTTAGTAAAATAAAAGAGTATTATGGCGAGAGGTCATGTGTTGGCCACATCGGATTTTTTTCATATGCAAATTATCAATATTAATTGTTTATTTACGAGAAGTACAGTAGCAAATTGTTGTGAAGGTACTGTGGATCATAAAAGTATGAGTAACAGTATCAAACATTATGTATTACCTACCTACACTTGTAACAACATAGACATGAAGGGGAAGCACAAAAATTGAATATGAGACACCGCGAACCAGTCCCAGAGACATCTAGTGGCAGTGAATTATACTTTTGTACCAAATATGATTATTATTCTTAAAAACCGGCTCAAACTTATCGAATCGAGTTATCTGTACGAGTTTAGATATTATTATATTGTTCAAATGGCGTGAATTTATGTATGCATGAATGTATATTGTTCAACAAAATATTTAGATCTTTAAAAACGAGACGAGACGAGACAGGGAGTATCTCGTCTCGTCTCGGCAAGGTTTTATCTCGGTATTTCGAGACGAGACGAGACAGGTAATTATCTCGTCTCGTCTCGTCTCGTGGCAACACTAAATGCAACAAGTACGGATGGGAAAACATCACATTTCTTTTGTTATGGATGTATCGATAACTCGATATTGTTGATATATGTCGATAATTATCGGAAAATTTCGATAATATCGAGTTATCGATACATCCACGACAAACTAAAAGTAATATTGACTGATGTTTATGTCGATATTTATCGATATATCGATATTTTCCCATCCCTAGGGACAAGTGGGGTGCATTGGCTTGTCATACGATGATACAGATAATTTTGAGTGTCCTGATGACTATTAAACAAAGAAATTTGTTGTTAATTTTAAGACTTTAGCTTGAATAAAGCATAATTATTTATCTCAATTACCAAATATAAAAAGCCTATTTTGTTTATTTACGTATGTTAAAGTCTTAGGCCTTATTACCCTACCATAGTATAATAAGGCCTACTGAAGGGGTTTTTTAAAATGTTTAATTGTCTTTTTGTTTACGGCAGAAGTTGCCATTTTTTGTTTATATATGACAGCACTTGATGTTTAGGTTTAATTAACATTCAAATTTGTTGATTCAAGTAAACAGTTTTCATTTTATTTCAAATCTCCCTTAGCTAGGCCTTATTACCTGCACCTACCTTACATTATGCAATCTTCATTCCAATGGTTACAAAAATGCAAAAACTATCCTTAAATTTACGAAATAAAAAAATATATTTCCATAGCTGATGTTACTTTATCGACTATTTAGAGTCGATAATGTAACACTTTAACCGCAAGATAAAATAAAATATGACTAGATAAAGTAAAAATGTTTTTTACAGTTTTTCTTAAAATTCGTTTTCACATATTTCTGCATACTCTGTGAAAAAGTAAATATGAAAGACATTACAAACAAACTTCGAAATTGTGTTTTAATAATAATTTAATTAAAAATTGGTTTTCTTATATTTTTTCTTTAAGCCACAGAAAAAATAGAATTTTATACAGGACGATAAAATTATATTATCGACTCGAGAAAAATTATTCACTCTGGCTTCTTCGTCGCTTGTGAATTAACACTTTTCTTTCTTCGATAAATTATATTATCGACTCGAGCAAAATAGTTCACTCTGGCTTCTTCGTCGCTTTTTGAATTAACACTTTTCTTTTGTCGATAAAATTATATTATCGACCCTAGAAAAATAATTCACTGGCTTCTTCGTCGCTTGTGAATTAACACTTTTCTTTCTTCGATAAAATTATATTATCGACTCGAGAAAAATAGTTCACTCTGGCTTCTTCGTCGCTTTGTGAATTAACACTTTTCTTTTGTCGATAAAATTATATTATCGACCCTAGAAAAATAATTCACTGGCTTCTTCGTCGCTTGTGAATTAACTTTTTTCATCGATAAAATTATAATATCGACTCGAGAAAAATAATTCACTGGCTTCTTCGTCGCTTGTGAATTAACACTTTTCTTTTGTCAATAAAATTATATTATCGACTCGAGAAAAATAATTCACTGGCTTCTTCGTCGCTTGTGAATTAACATTTTCTTTCGTCGATAAAATTATATTATCGACTCGAGAAAAATAATTCCCTCGCTTCTTCGTCGCTTGTGAATTAACACTTTTCTTTCGTCGATAAAATATAATTTTATCGTATTGTTGAGTGCTTATGCCATTAAATACACATATGCACGAAGTTGTGAATCATCCTGTATAACTTGAGTGTGTGCGGTTTACACCAGATTTTAGAAACCATTTTTAGTAATATTTGTATACTGTAATATGAACCAATAATTCTGTTTATTATTTTCCTTAGACGTATCGTTTATCATACTACCATACTAATAGTTTTCTCAATTAAATAAATCGCAATTCATATTGATTTCATTTTTTATTAAATACTCCTGTATTCATCTATATTACACATATTAAGGTTAAGTGTTTGTGATGTTATTAATGGTTATATGAGGTCAAAAAACCTAATAAATAATCTCGCACATGACAAAGGAGGTATTAACGTCTTTAATTTTATATTACGACGGGAAATACTTTTTTTATTGTTGTCTTATATATTCAATTATTCAATTTATGAATTGATAAATACTTCCTGGTTCTAAATTGATATGTAGACAGACATTATTCGGGTTATTAATGTGTGAACGAGACAAAAGTATGTCAAAGATGTAATTATTTATTATTTTTGATGTTATTTCACAGGTTATTTGAACTATCTGATAAAATATATAATGTTGTTTCTAATTATACCGTGTATGCGGTTACAAACCTTCAACTCACAATAAGTAAGTAATTTGTAAGTAACTTGAACTAACAGTAATTTTTTTTTGCATTTCTGGGACTAAAACTCTTCTTTAGTCTTGATTTTTAGGGACTAAAGTTCTTAATTGAATAAATTAGTCCCGTTGTCAAGTAAATACGTATTATTTGTTACAGAGTATCTATGGTAACGGTATAAATATTTACTGTTTACTGTCAAAATTGCAAAATGTGTATTCTTTTAAACTATTTTGCATTCGTTTGAGGATGAAGAAAAAAAATAGCGTATATATACCACAGGACTAAAGTATATCTTTAATCCCTCAGGTGATTATTTCTCTCACCTTCGGGTCGTGAAATAAATTTCACCCTTAGGAATAAATCTTGCACTTTAGTCCTTTAATATACAGAGTATAAATCAAAAAGCGGGCCATAGGCGTTTAACATGGGAAATCAATTTTTCCTTGCACAAAAATGACCAGTTAATTTTAGACCAAAATACTTAAAATAAAAGTTTTAGGAAATTAAATTTTGCATCTAAATCAGACTTTATTTAACACGTTTATTAATCGAAATATTCGTGTTTAAAATTTTATAAATATTGCTATTTGCAATATTTCTGACAGTTCACATTCATTTGTAATTTTATGTCTTCCTAGTATGTAATTGTTTAATTATGTCATGGATACGAGGTATGTTATATACTACATTATACCCTAGGGCGTTAAGAAATTGCCATGGTAATATTGAGACATCACTAATGTTTTTCTTCTGAAATTAATATATTTTCTGTCTGTTACTAGGATACCAAAAATATTAACAAAATTCGAAACGTCAAAGCGAAATGTCACGCGCGCAATATTTTAAATAAAATAGTAAGACATAAAATATTGTATGCACCACGGGCATCATTGATGTTTATATTTATAGCCCTCGGGCGACCCTTGGGCTTGTAAACATGTCGCACTCGAATGAGCATAAATATCATCATGATGCCCTTGATACATAAATAACTATTGTTTCAATTCTAGGCACAAATGAACAATATTTATAAAATTTTAAACACGACTGTTTTGGTTAATAAACGTGTAAAGTAAAATGTAATTACTGATTTAAATAAAGAATTTAATTTTCTAAAACTTTTATTTGAAGTATTTTTGTCTAAATTTAATGGTCACTTTTGAGCAAGGAAAAACTGATTTCTCATGTTAAACGCCTATGGCCCGCTTTTTGATTTATACCCTGTATAATATACTATTACGGAACAATAATCCTGGAGAAAGTAAATAATACTTTTTCATTTCCTTCCCTACCTCGTTTACAACTTGAACTACTCTGAATTAATTACAAATTATTATTAACACAGCCAGGGGTTCAACATAAAGTACTACGGTAACGTACGTACACTGCCGTTAATATGTGTTCCAGATTAATATGCACACACGTGAAAAATAACACAGCGGATCTGTGACGTCATATCTAGATCTTATTATTCAGATTTTAATTTTACGTGCGTCAACCAAGGACTCAGAAAGTGAAATAAGAACATGAATATTGGAGAGCAACAGGGTTACATAAATAACACGAAAACTTCAACAAAAACGTTCACTTTAATACTGTTTTGTGGATTTACTTTAAGAGCATTCTGTACAGGAAGAATGTACACGTTAAAGCATTTTACACTCATACACCTCATCGACACATGGTTGCACATTTTAACAAAAACAAATTTTTATATGGTAGATAAGGGATACAACTTCGTTCTATTAGTGTAAAAAAAAAATTTCAGCACGTTGAACGGTCGAAATTACTTACTTTCAACCGCTTGCAGGCGTTTAGAAGCACCTACAGATTTTTCTTTATATTTCGCAGAACATGATAATTTAAACTTGAATCATGTAGTTTAATCTACGTTGCGGTAGTGTTATTTTTTAGAAAAAACTTTTTGATTTCGAGAAAATTAGAGGTAAAAAATGTGAATTTTTGTAGATTTCTTTATTTTATAAACTAAAACTTCGGTACAAAACAGAAAAAATGGCACTAATAGAACGAAGTTTTATCCCTTATCTACCATATAAAAATTTGTTTTTGTTAAAATGTGCAACCATGTGTCAATGAGGTGTATGCGTGTAAAGTGCTTTTTACGTGTATATTCTTCCTGTACAGAATGCTCTTAAGTTTATATACTTGAAAATCTACACTGAAGTGTACCTTTGCACTATTAGTACCCGTGAGTTGATGAGTACTATTACGGACAACCATGAGTACCTGTGAGTTGACGGCTCATGGTTTCTAGTAACATATAATAGTCAAATACAATAAGTAACTGAAAAAATGAATAAAATAAGTAATGAGTCAGACAACCGGCATTTCTTATAAGTAAGCCTGGTTGCATTTGAAAATCTTAATAAAATGATCTCGAAAATGATAGAAGACTACGGCACTACGGGTACTTAATAATCGATTTAAAAAATAAATTGAATAATGAGCAAATTTTACAGCACATACTGTATTTACCAAGCTGAAAGAAATTACTTAAGAGGACCGTCTACTCCCTAAAATCGAGCATAAAATGTACTAACGTAGCGAATGGTAAAATTATATACTTAAAAGTTGAATTAACTGTTGTCTTTTTTTTAATTGTACATGATTTTAAAAATTTCGAGAAATTCATAAAAATTTTCAATTTATGCAAACTTTACACGGGTATATCTCATAATAGAAATTTATTTTAAAAATTTTAAAAAGTCATATCTGTAGATCCGTTCTTTCTCTATTAAATGTTTAAAAAAGCATTATCTTGAAGTCAATAATAAACTGACAGTTTACTCTCAACGAAAACACTTTTACAGTATTTTTAAATCCTTTATATTAACTTCATCGTCGTGCGTAGGTATGTTGGTACGTATGTACGGCAAAAAAACAAAAGTCAAAAAAGACCCACTTCCCGTGATTCTATCAAGCTGAAATTTTGCAAATAGACTTTTGTCACCTAACAATGCACTTTGACACAAGAAAAAATCTGATGTGGCCAGCACAAGACCTCCCGCCATACCCCAAACCCATTTCCCCATATCCAATCAATCTGAAATTTGGTACATAGACTCGTTGTGACCAATCATTTACTTTGGCACAAGAAAAAATCTGATGTGGCCAGCACAAGACCTCCCGCCATACCCATTTTCCCATATCCAATCAATCTGAAATTTGGTACATAGACTCGTTGTGACCAAACATTTACTTTGGCACAAGAAAAAATCTGATTTGGCCAGCATAAGACCTCCCGCCATACCCTACTCTTTTTAACTCTTTCTTGAAACACACTATCTAAGAAAGAGCTACATTGAAAACTAAAATATAATAAATCGATCGAGTCTCATATATAAAGGATTTATAGTCAAAAACTTTGTTTTTACGGGTTCATTTTTCAACTGTAAAATGACATTGCATTGCTAGGATGCGGCAAAGTACAAGTTTCGGGCTGGTTTCGGGCATCTGCACTAGTGCTGTCTACCATCAACTAAAATATATCTGTGTGAGTTGACAGCTGGTACCAGCTCACACGGTATTTAATTTAACAACTATCATTCTAGTTTAATTAGGGTTGTAAGAAAAAAGTTCCAAGTAAAGTACCTATACCCTAATTAAAGAAAAATGTATCTATTTTAAAACGTCCAATGTTCGTGATGTGTTTATATCTTCAATTTATGAACAATTGCCTATCGTTTATAACATGTTGCAAGTTGTAATTCATAAGCAACTAGGATCATTTAAGAGCTGTAATAAAAATTAATTTGCATGAATAATTGACAATGGTTTCTACGATGGCCACGCACATGGATGACAAATTGAACATCGACATTTCAGAGCACGCCTACAACAATTCATTTTTCTTTTCTTGTCGATTATTTACCGCAAATGGTCAAATTAATGAGCTATGGTAAATTACAAGAAGAAATAGTCAATAACAAATAATTGTTTGTGTGCATTCTTATACAGGCATACTCAGTTGTTGGCTCGTTAACCTCTGGATAATAATAATAATAATAATAATAGATAGATATTTATTTAGCGTATGCTAACGAAGACAGAAGTGTGATAGAAAAATCTGACGTGGCCACCACAAGACCTCCCGCCATACCTCCTTTATTTTTTTTACTTATTACCTATACAAATATATTAATATATAAGTACTATAACTACTGCTACTACTCACAAATATAGTTTAGTCATTTTATTTACACTGCAGAAGAAGATATAAACGATATATTACTATTGTCGTCACTGTGACTGTCATGTCATAATCATTTAAATTTTACGTAGTAACAAATGATACGATCATGGACTACAAGATACCGAAATACTAAATTATAAGTATTATACTTTAATTATTCTTAAATGATATCAGATACAGAAAAATTTATAAAATATCGATTGTAGGTAATTATCACATAATATTTCATTTAAAATACAAATATTTGTTTTAAATTAATTATTTATTGAAATATTTTTAAAATGTACTACTTCCGGTTTGTAGATTGAAACCAAAATTATATTGGGCTTTTAAGAATCGTATTGAAACCTTAAATACAAAATTTAGTATTTAAATGTTTGATATTTTTGGAGTTATCGTGTCTGAAAAAATTGTAACATACGCGTGCGCGCGCACACACACACACACACACACACACACACACACACACACACACACACACACACACACACACACACACACACACACACGCACACGCACACGCACACGCACACAGACATCATCTCAAAAATGTGTAATTCGTATTCTAGAGACCCTAAAACGTGCTTATCTGCCAAAAACTCATACTCGAAAATTTTGACCCGTCACAATACCTCTCTTATAGAATATGAGGCGAGAGGTAAAAAAATATTAAAGGCATTGGCAAGTTATTTTCGATATTTTTTAAATAGTATTAATAAATAAATTATAAAATTAGAAGTTGATTAGTTTTTGTTTCAGGTCTGTAAGATTACTTATTACAAAGTTACAGCTATTTGAAGTTAGAGAAATGACGTCATCTTAGCCGAGTACCGCAGTCGGTCAGTTCACTGTTCGTTTGGCTAGGCACAACGCGTTTGTTGTTTTGCTTACAATAGTAGGCAGAGCTATTGTAATGACGTCATCTTGGCTTCTTTAACGGGCTTGTATCTCGGTAACTATGACCAGTATAATATTTTTGTATTCACTATGTTTCTCAACGTACAATGTAGTTTTGATTTCTGTAAAGTCAATTTTTAACTTGCCAATGCCTTTAACGCTAACGTTTCCTCAATAATTATGTTTTAAAATAATTACAAACTGGAACAAACACAATTCTATTAATTTTTTATATTAATGTAAGTTAATACGCAATAAATGTAAGCGGTAATTTATTTCATGAATTTAAGAGTTGAATAATGTGTACGATTACCAGTCAACTCACGGGTACTCTTCGTTACTACTGAAAAGAACACTGCAAGTATTCATTGAAAGAATTAAAAACTGTATTTCGATTTTCGAATACATTTCTTTTTTACCTCTCGCCTCATATTCTATAAGAGAGGTATTGTAATGGGTCAAAATTTTCGAGTATGAGTTTTTGGTGAATAAGCACGTTTCAGGGTCTCTAGAATACGAATTTACTATTTTCACGATGATGTCTGTGTGTGTGTGTTTGTGTGTTTGTGTGTTTGTGCGTTTGTGTGTTTGTATGAACCGACGATTTTTCGTCCACGATAACTTAAAAAGTATCAAACCGTTTATAACCAAATTTCATATTTAAGGTTTTAATAAGTATCTTAACACCGGATAAGATTTTGGTGGAAATCCGCAAACCGGAAGTAGTACTTTTAGAAGTTTAGAAAAGTTTTCCTTAAATATATTGGTACATTATTTATTTATGACAATTTTTGCAATTAAAAATAAAAGAAATTGTGATTATCTATGTGTACAGTTAATTATAAATACAAATTGCTGAATCTGGAAGTATTTAACAATAAAAAAATCTGCTGTGGCCACCACACGACCTCTCGCCTAATTCTGCTTATTCTACTAATCTAATAAATAGTTTTACTTACATTTTAATAGTTTCATGTTCATGTAATATGTAAACGATAATGTAAACCAATATGCAAGCAAAAGATGTCAACTGTACTGTCACTGTCATAATAATTCAAATTTTATGTAGAAACAAATTTCATATCATGGTATTATAAAATGGTATTTTCTTGAAGCATTTTAACATTTTTTGCAAAAAAATATAGAACATTCTGCGATAGCTACAATTTGTAATACGACATTTCAAAGAACAAATTAAATATTACAATATTTATTTAACATCTTGTCTATATCTCTTACCAATAAAGGAAAATTATTTTTCAAAGATATATAATTTTACCTACCTACCACGATTTGTAAATCACAATATAGGAAAAAATTAAAAACAAAAATGAATATGTCAATGTGACAGATGAACAGACGTATGCACAATTTCTAAAATGTTTGTGGCACCATTTTAAAAGAAATGTATATATTATTAACTGAACATAATGTAATAAGGTAATAATAAAGTTAAATTTTTATCTATAAGGAGCTAATTAAGAACTAAGAACTATTAAATTAATTTCAAAAAGTTTGTAAATTTATTGCAAAATTATAATTTAAGAAAGCCTAACTAAAACCAAATTCACATAAATTACAGTGTTAAGGCGAGAGGTCGTATGCTGGCCACAACAGATTTTTTTAAACTCTTTTTAAACTAAAAAAATAAAGACAGCTTTTATACTTCTTGAATCCCACATACTCTGTTTTTGGTAAAAACTGTCAAAGCACACTAAAATAAAATATTGCTTCATTTTAAATTCTTTATTTTAAATAGATATATTTACCTAATGCCCAATATTTTTATTTTAATGCACATATCTTATTATTAAATTGTAGTCATAAATAAATAAGTAAATGAAAAATTTAATAAAATAAGTAATGTGTCAAGCAACCAGCATGTCTTATAAGATAACCTGGTTGCATTTGAAGATTTATAAGATCTAATAATACCATAATAGAATTAATTGATATAAAATTTATATAGGCGAAGAATTATAAGGTATATGTTTCCAAATTGAATAATGAGTAATTTTTTAATTACCTCCATAAATTATAAACACACTAAAAAAGTTATGGCTCAATTAATCGCCATTGTTCTCTACACTCTACTAATACCCCTGTTAAATATTTAACTATTTAACGATTCCTCGTAAGAAAGAAAGCGTATTTAGTGGTAATTAACAATCACAAAAGAAACATTAAAGTTCAGCTTCAATTAAAGCTAGAGACCTTCAGTGTTCAAGGTCCGAGATAATGTCGTTTTAGGGGTGAGTTTCCGTGGGAATTTGCGTGATACCTACCCTTAAAATTTGATTAACACAACGGGGTTATTTTTAGATGGTTTTGACGTAGAAGGAACTGTATTTATAAAGGATCATTGTAAATTTAACGCAAGGTAAATGATAAATAATTGCAGAATGGTTACTAAAATTTAATGCTAAATGTTTAATAATTTAGATCCGATTTTTACTTCCTTGTACGGAGTAATAAGGAAGTATTGTAATCGCGAAAAATTTCGGTTTTCAGATTTTGATGGAAATATCCATTTTGACCTTTTCTGAATCCATTATGACTAGTTTCGTCGTGACGTCTGTACGTACGTGCGTACGTACGGACGTATGTGTGTCGCATAACTCAAATACGGTTAGACGTAGAAAGTTGAAATTTTGTATTTAGGACTGTTATAGCATCTAGTTGTGCACCTCCTATTTTTGGTTTCAATCTATAAACCGGAAGTAGTACTTTTTAAAAATATTTCGATAAATATTTAATTTAACACAAATTTTTTTATTTTAAATGAAAGATTATGTGATTATTACCTAAAATCGGTATTTTATAAATATTTTTGTATCTGGTATCATTTAGGAATAATTAAAGTATATATTTTTAATTTAGTATTTCTTTATCTTGTAGTCCATGATCGATTAACATTTGTTACTACGTAAAATTTAAATGATTATGACATGACAGTGACAATAGTAAAATATGCTTTATATCTTCTTCTGCAGTTTAAATAAAATGACTAAAATATATTTGTGAGTATACTAGTATAATAAGTTAAAAGAATTTTTTATATTATTCTACATTTTAGTTATTAAGAAAAGTATGAACACACAAGGCGTACAAGGAAGTCATGTGGTGTCCACGTCAGATTTTTTTGAAAACGAACGAATTAACGAAAGAATTAAGTTATTAAGGTTTGGCACGAAATGCGGTATTTAACAAAAAAGTTTAACTTTATCCAAAGCTGAAAAGCAAATTATATATTTTTATGTCGTTTTAATTTAGCCAGAGAGCCGTAATATAAAATCGTGTCCGATTTTACCCCTTGCCAGAAATGACTTTTTGTACTAATTCAAGTCTTGCCTTCAAGAAAATGTTTCATCCGGGGTATTTCAAACAGGGCGCTATTTTAAACAAGTGTTTTAACATAGCACCAAGTGACTTATTTTACTACTTCTGGTATGCAAAAATTGAACATTATGCTATTGCACAATATATTAATATATTTCGCATTTGTTATATTATATGCAAAATGCAAGTATCACACTAATTTGCACTATAAATGATGTAAATTTCAATATACGTGAAATAATACAAGATACCGTTTTGATTTTTAATATTATCAAATTACGAGACTTATTTTAGGACTAAATACGGAGCACAACACAAAGTTCTCAGCAATGTTTGAACACGTTGTGGCGTGTCTAATATGGGCAAAATGGTAGTATTTCATCTCAAAACTGTAAAGTGTTGAATGAAATAACCAAAATTTTGTTATAATATTGGATATGAATTGAAATAAAAAAATGTATATTATTTCCTTCAACAAAGTACTCTAGGTTTATTTAAATAAAATTACAGTTGGCTTAACAATTTTTTTCTTTTGTATTTAATTCAAATAAAGTGCACTATTTAGAACAAATAAAATTCTCAATAAGATATTAGTATTTGGTTGGAATAAAGCACTTTCTTGCAGTAAAAAATAAAATGCTTATATTAACTAATATACTGTTGAATGAAACAACAAAAACCAACATTGAAAAATTTGTTGGATTTACTATGCTATTTTTTTCAGTGTACTTGATGTACATAATAAGGAGCATTCGTCTACGTTTTTACCGAATTCCTAGAATACTCTCGATTTTACTTTTTTTTCATTCCACTCTTTTCTCCATTACTAGGGCTGCCTGAAACCATCTCGAAACTCGTACTTTGCCGCATCGTAGCTATGCAATGTCATTTTGAAATTGAAAAATACTGTAAAAGTGTTTTCGTTGCGAGTAAACTTTTAGTTGATTATTGACTTCAAGGTAATGTTTTTATAAACATTTAATTTATAAACATTTAATGGATCTACAGATGTGCCTTCTTAAAATTAATTTGTATCATGAGATATAACCGTGTAAAGTTTGCATAAAATAGGAAATGTTTGGATTTTTTCGTAATTACTTCTTTGTACGGAGTAATAAGGAAGTATTGTAATCGCGAAAAATTTCGGTTTTCAGATTTTGATGGAAATATATCTGAATCCATTATGACTAGTTTCGTCGTGACGTACGTACGTACAGGCGTACGTATGTATGTCGCATAACTCAAATTCGGTTAGACGTAGAAAGTTGAAATTTTGTATTTAGGACTGTTATAGCATCTAGTTGTGCACCTCCTATTTTTAGTTTCAATCTACAAACCGGAAGTAGTAAATTTTAAAAAAATTTCGATAAATATTTAATTTAAGACAAATTTTTTAATCTTAAATGAAAGATTATGTGATTATTACTTACCTACAATCGGTATTTTATAAATATTTTTGTATCTGGTATCATTTAAGAATAATTAAAGTATATATTTATAATTTAGTATTTCGGTATCTTGTAGTCCATGATCGATTAACAATTGTTACTACGTAAAATTTAAATGATTATGACATGACAGTGACAATAGTAAAATACTAGCGTCAGGCCCCGCTACGCGGGCCTTCGGCTAAGTCGCGCTGCCGCGCGACAAGGGGGATTCGCCCACTTTGCGGGCCCAAACTCCGCGAACTCTTAATTTGGGACAATTCGGCACTTCGTGCCTTAATTATAACGATTTTAACATTCAGACTCTACCGCTGCGCGCGACAAGGGGGATTCGCCCGCTTCGCGGGCTTAAACTCCGCGGACCCTGAATGTGGGACAATTTGGCACTTCGTGCCTCAATTATAACGATTTTAACATTATTTAGACTCTACCACTGCGCGCGACAAGGGGGATTCGCCCGCTCCGCGGACCCTGAATGTGGGACAATTTGGCACTTCGTGCCTCAATTATAACGATTTTAACATTATTTAGACTCTACCCGCTGCGCGCGACAAGGGGGATTCGCCCGCTTCGCGGGCTCAAACTCCGCGAACTCTTAATTTGGGACAATTCGGCACTTCGTGCCTTAATTATAACGATTTTAACATTCAGACTCTACCGCTGCGCGCGACAAGGGGGATTCGCCCGCTTCGCGGGCTTAAACTCCGCGGACCCTGAATGTGGGACAATTTGGCACTTCGTGCCTCAATTATAACGATTTTAACATTATTTAGACTCTACCACTGCGCGCAACAAGAGGGATTCGCCCGCTCCGCGGACCCTGAATGTGGGACAATTTGGCACTTCGTGCCTCAATTATAACGATTTTAACATTATTTAGACTCTACCGCAGCGCGCGACAAGTGGGATTCGCCCGCTTTGCGGGCTTAAGCTCCGCGGACCCTGAATGTGGGACAGTTTGGCACTTCGTGCCTCAATTATAACGATTTTAACATTCAGACTCTACCGCTGCGCGCGACAAGGTGGATTCGCCCGCTTCGCGGGGTTAAGCTCCGCGGACCCTGAATGTGGGACAATTTGGCACTTCGTGCCTCAATTATAACGATTTTAACATTCAAACTCTACCGCTGCGCGCGACAAGGAGGATTCGCCCGCTTCGCGCGCTTAAGCTCCGCGGACCCTGAATGTGGGTGTGGGACAATTTATCACTTCGTTCCTCAATTATAACGATTTTAACATTCAGACTCTACCGCTGCGCGCGACAAGGGGGATTCGCCCGCTTTGCGGGCTTAAGCTCCGCGGACCCTGAATGTGGGACAGTTTGGCACTTCGTGCCTCAATTATAACGATTTTAACATTCAGACTCTACCGCTGCGCGCGACAAGGTGGATTCGCCCGCTTCGCGGGGTTAAGCTCCGCGGACCCTGAATGTGGGACAATTTGGCACTTCGTGCCTCAATTATAACGATTTTAACATTCAAACTCTACCGCTGCGAGCGACAAGGGGAATTCGCCCGCTTCGCGGGCTTAAGCTCCGCGGACCCTGAATGTGGGCCAATTTGGCACTTCGTGCCTCAATTATAACGATTTTAACATTTGGACTCTACCGCTGCGCGCGACAAGGGGGATTCGCCCGCTCCGCGGACCCTGAATGTGGGACAATTTGGCACTTCGTGCCTCAATTATAACGATTTTAACATTATGTAGACTCTACCGCTGCGCGTGACAAGGGGGATTCGCCCGCTCCGCGGACCCTGAATGTGGGACAATTTGGCACTTCGTGCCTCAATTATAACGATTTTAACATTATTTAGACTCTACCGCTGCGCACGACAAGGGGGATTCGCCCGCTTCGCGGGCTTATGCTCCGCGGACCCTGAATGTGGGACAGTTTGGCACTTCGTGCCTCAATTATAACGATTTTAACATTCAGACTCTACCGCTGCGCGCGACAAGGTGGATTCGCCCGCTTCGCGGGGTTAAGCTCCGCGGACCCTGAATGTGGGACAATTTGGCACTTCGTGCCTCAATTATAACGATTTTAACATTCAAACTCTACCGCTGCGCGCGACAAGGGGAATTCGCCCGCATCGCGGGCTTAAGCTCCGCGGACCCTGAATGTGGGCCAATTTGGCACTTCGTGCCTCAATTATAACGATTTTAACATTCAGACTCTACCGCTGCGCACGACAAGGGGGATTCGCCCGCTCCGCGGACCCTGAATGTGGGACAATTTGGCACTTCGTGCCTCAATTATAACGATTTTAACATTGTTTAGACTCTACCGCTGCGCGCGACAAGGTGGATTCGCCCGCTTCGCGGGCTTAAGCTTCGCGGACCCTGAATGTGGGACAGTTTGGCACTTCGTGCCTCAATTATAACGATTTTAACATTCAGACTCTACCGCTGCGCGCGACAAGGTGGATTCGCCCGCTTCGCGGGGTTAAGCTCCGCGGACCCTGAATGTGGGACAATTTGGCACTTCGTGCCTCAATTATAACGATTTTAACATTCAAACTCTACCGCTGCGCGCGACAAGGGGAATTCGCCCGCTTCGCGGGCTTAAGCTCCGCGGACCCTGAATGTGGGCCAATTTGGCACTTCGTGCCTCAATTATAACGATTTTAACATTCAGACTCTACCGCTGCGCGCGACAAGGGGGATTCGCCCGCTTCGCGGGCTTAAGCTCCGCGGACCCTGAATGTGGGACAATTTGGCACTTCGTGCCTCAATTATAACGATGTTAACATTATTTAGACTCTACCGCTGCGCGCGACAAGGGGGATTCGCCCGCCTCGCGGGCTTAAGCTCCGCGGACCCTGAATGTGGGACAGTTTAGCACTTCGTGCCTCAATTATAACGATTTTAACATTCAGACTCTACCGCTGCGCGCGACAAGGGGAGTTCGCCCGCTTCGCGGGCTTAAGCTCCGCGGATCCTGAATGTGGGACAATTTGGCACTCCGTGCCTCAATTATAACGATTTTAACATTCAAACTCTACCGCTGCGCGCGACAAGGAGGATTCGCCCGCTTCGCGCGCTTAAGCTCCGCGGACCCTGAATGTGGGTGTGGGACAATTTATCACTTCGTTCCTCAATTATAACGATTTTAACATTCAGACTCTACCGCTGCGCGTGACAAGGGGGATTATCTAGCCATTTAATTTGAGGTATGAAATTCGATATGACATTATAATTTTTTCTAAAAAAATGTCGATGTTCGATCCCCATTTTTAACAATTTTATAAAGTAGTTATCATCTAGCCCTTAAAGTTAAGTTTAAAAAAATATATCAAACTCGATGGATTTGTGATAAATTCCGAGGAAACTATAAAAATGTTTATAATTTTCACTGTAATATAAGTACTAAATTTTCTGACGTCTTTTGATGTGATTATTGGAATATACCAAGTAGGTAGTCATTAGTGTTTTAAAAAGAAAATAAGTATCAAAATTTTGTGAAAACTAAAAAAATGCTTTTTGTACGACTAAAAACAAAAGCCAAATTGTCGAAAGTCATTTTAATGCATATTGTAGATTTTTTGTCCTTATTATGACCTTTAATTTGATATCAATCGCGATATAATTTAAAACATATTCAGAAAAAACAAATGCCGCTCACCGAGTGCAATTTATACTTAGTAAACAGTCATAATCTTGGGCAACATTAGACGAAAAGTTTGATACCAATCATGATTTATGTTAAATTTTTATTGAAAAACAAATGCCGATCATAGAAGCCATATTTTGTACCCCTTGGTGCTATTTATAATACCATACATACTTTTGTAAAAACAGATTTGATACTTGATACAAGTGCAATAACAATCTAGATCATCTCTAGTATGCGTCGTATCTCGTGCTTGTCCAGTTATTAGTTAGTGTGCGTATTCAGGATAAAGATCCCATAGTAGGGCGGCTTGGGCAGGACAAACTCAAATTCAACCCAAACTCAAGTACAATAGATAAAAATCCCAATTATCGGACGTCATTTTTAACACGTTTGTTAAATTTGTATTTATCCACGGATATTGGATAAAGATACCTAATTTTAATTGAACATTTACACTTGGGTCAAAATATAATACTATAAATACTACAATAATAAATAACAACATGATACAACTTCACAGTGCATTGTTAAATTGAATAAAAATTTTCCAAAAATATATTTCAAATATATACAAAACAATGTAAACATAATGCGTGCTCCATCTTTAAATACACAATAAAATTTTCAAAACACTCTTACCTTACCAAATATGAAAAATATATCCAAATAAAATTTCAAATTGGAAACGTCAAATCTGACACTAGACTAAAACATTATTTTTATAAAAAGAAAACAAAAATTCCATGACATACTCCCATTTGCGTTCCGTGCATTTTTCAGTTTTTTCTTAATAACTTTCTTAATATACCCAATATTGGGTTGAAACATGCATAGAAATATAGTCAAATTCATCCTCTACCCATATGTTAAATGAAAAAAACAATCGAATAAAGTATAATACCCGTACCCAAGGAGTCAAAAAAATCACTGTTTTTCAACTCCCCTGCGACTACCACGCCATCTACAATATTCATATACCCAAAAGGCACTACTTCACATGAACCTCTATAAAATAAAAAAAAGTTCATAAAAATCGGTTCACCCGTTTAGGCAGTAGGCGAGTCTAAAAACGGTTGCTAAGCTGCTGAAAATGATCTCAAGCCTTTTAGTATATAAGATGCTTTATATCTTCTTCTGCAGTTTAAATAAAATGACTAAAATATATTTGTGAGTATAGTAGCAGTAGTAGTAGTACTAGTATAATAAGTTAAAATAATTTTTTATATTATTCTACATTTTAGTTATTAAGAAAAGTATGAACACACAAGGCGTACAAGGAAGTCATGTGGTGTCCACGTCAGATTTTTTTATAATCATGTACAATTTTTTAATCAAAATTTTAAAAAGGCACATCTGTAGATCCATTCTTTCTCCATTAAATTCTTGTTAAAATTTTACCAGTCTTGTACTGGCCACGGAACACTCGCTACGTTAGTACATTTTATTCTGAATTTTAGGTAGTAGACGGGCCTCTTCAAAGAAATTATTAACCTACTCATTGAACTAAACAAATGGTCCAAATAAATTATTTATTAATTAATCATTGTTCAAAATACATAACATACAGTCAACAATTTATAATTTATGTGTTTTGGCTATAATATTGTTAATAATATTATTGTAAATTTATAAAATCTATACTAGACAACTTTAAAATGTATTATATTATAAAATATTAATATTTGAATGTTAAATAAGATATACATTGATAAATTTCAATGTTTAACATTAATATAATATTAATGCATTTGCCTACATTAAACTATGGATTTTTCTATGAAAAATATACTAGAAAACATTTTTTTTATATTGTTGATAATATTAATTACCTCATTATTTCAAAACAAAAAACAGATTAGACACTTAATATTTTATTTATTCTCTATTCTATTTCTTCGAATAATCTTACCCCAAATAAATTATGTATATTATTTAAATCAATAGTAATAAAAAATATATTTACCTACTAAATAAAATCATATTATGTGTAACGGTATAGGTAATGGAAAAATAATTTCAATATACATATTTTTTACCGAAAATTACTTTATTTTATTAATATAATATCGTTCAACAGAAGGTTATTTTGAAAGGACAAAGAAGTATAATGAGAATGCAACCATCTTTAAATATGCGTGTTGCGGACGAGTATCATTAATAAATCACAAATACGAAATAAACAGGAAACAATAATATTGCTGCCCTAAATTGGTTTCATTATGTATTATAGTACTATTTTTTTTATTACTGTTTATAAAATTGTAGCTAATACTTAGATATTATATTTCATTGTTTTCTAAACATTACAAATACATTTTTGTAATACATTTTTATTAGGGAAGTACTATATAAACCAAGAATTTGTTTCCATTTCATGAACTATGGCATGTGAAGTAAAAATTATATAATTTATATTATAGATTACTAGATACAAGAAATGAACCTCTTTAAGTTTGAAATGTAGTATTAGCCTCAAAGCACCCTGTTCATGGGAAGAGATTCAGCCATGTTTTTAAAATGTTTTATAATTATTTTATTTAAGAATAAAAAATTGAGTGAATTTTGTATAGGTGCCAATTTTTATTTATTACCTCTCGCCTCATATTCTATACTCTATAGGAGAGGTATTGTAATGGGTCAAAATTTTCGAGTATGAGTTTTTGGTGGATAAGCACGTTTCAGGGTCTCTAGAATATGAATTTAATATTTTCACGATGATGTCTGTGTGTGTGTGTGTGCGTATGGATGTATGGACGTATGGACGTATGTGACGATTTTTAAAAAGTATCAAGCCTGTAATAACCAAATTTCATATTTAAGGTTTTAATAAGGATCTTAACACCGGATAAGATTTTGGTAGAAATCTGCAAACCGGAAGTAATACTTTTTGAGACTTGATATAGTTTTCCATAAATTGGTACATTTATTTATGACAATTTTTGCAATTAAAAATACAAGAAAATATAATTATCTATGGGTACAGTTAATTTTAAATATAATTTGTTGAATCTGGTAGTATTTAACAATAAAATAAAGTGCAACTATTCTACTTTTTTGAAATTCCAGTATCTTGTTGTCCATGATCATATGAAATTTTTTTCTACACAAAATTTGAATTATTATGACAGTGACAGTACAGTTGACATCTTTTGCTTGCATCTTGGTATACATTATTAGATTAGTAGAATAGACAGAATTTGGCGAGAGGTCGTGTGCTGGCCACATCAGATTTTTTAAATTTAATGTTGGTAAGCCAGATAAATTGGTGTTACTACTCCCTTTCGTGAATCTAAGGCTTATGCAATGCATACTATCATTGAAAATACTACCTTGCATCAAATTGCAACAACATTGAATGAGACAAATTTCAACAATAATTATTATGACCAGGTAAATTAAATTTTTAATTTTCCTTAAATGAACAATATTGATGAATCAATATCAAATTATCAAACGTAAAATTAACATTGGTGTCATGAATTCGATTAGATATTTTTCATTTAAGTGACACTTAAAATTTAAGTGGAAGCGGTGCAAATAGCCATTAAACGTTTAAAAATTGATCTCTTGACACAAATACGTCAAAATATTCTCTCTCCTGGGTACACCGGTGTAATATCCCTAATAGTAGCTATACTTGTCAATCAGGTGACAAAAAAGAAGTCAAATGGCTTCCCATAATGCTCAAAATGACATGGATAAGTCGATCTACCTTCTAATTGAATTATTATCGACTTTCTGTCAGTACAACAATTGATTGATTGTCATTTCCCATGTATTGTTCATTTACGGCATGGAGTAATGTATAGAAAAGTGATGCTTTCCTTACCACAGATCCGTAATATATTTTTTCCATTTAATTCGGATAACTACCAGAAAATAAAATTCTAGAATATTCATACACAGGAAAATACATGCACAAGAAGAGACAAATCTAGAAAATTTAAACTTAAAATGACATGCAAACACAAGAAGATGCAAATCTAGAAAACTAGTTTGTCTCTTATCACAAGCGATACACAAATTAGATTAAACTGAACTCAATGGTAAATCCTTACTTGTTACACATCATTGTAAAGAGAAATTTATTTAGAATTTTATTTCGTAGAAATATACACTATGTTCCATTTAAAAAATCTAAGTTAAATAGTTTTCTGGAAAATTAGTAAGCATTGGAAAAAAATTGTTTATGCTAAATTATAGTTCAGGTTGTATTAAACAACTTTTGTATTTAACTTTTTCTTGTATCTTCAATATTTGAGAAGATATAAGCTGGACAATGAAAAATCAGCCACTCTGTATAGGATAGTACTCACACCAAGTAGTATCATCTACTACCATGAACCACTAATGGGAACGGACGGTAGGACGATCGGGAACACGCCACTGCGCCAAATTGCCGTAATGTCAAATACCCGCTGTGTCCAATTGCCGCAATGTCAAATTGCCACTTACATACTTGTAATAACGTATGTCGAGAGACGGTAGGACGATCGGGAACACGCCACTGCGCCAAATTGCCGTAATGTCAAATACCCGCTGTGTCCAATTGCCGCAATGTCAAATTGCCACTTACATACTTGTAATAACGTATGTCGAGAGACTACTGCAAATTTATTTCGACAAAGAGGCAATTTGACCCAGTGGCAATTTGACTCAGCGGAAATCCAACACAACAGCAATATTTAGACATACAGGCAATCGGGCATAGCGACCAAAACCGAGTTTGTGGGGCTCTAGTACGGTTTTGTTAGCTTTGTTAGTGTATGTCAAAATGCTCCTGTTATGTCCAATTGGCGCTATGCTCGATTGCCAGTATGTCTAAATATTGCTGTTGTGTTGGATTGCCACTGAATCAAATTGCCACTGGGTCAAATTGCCTCTGTGTCGAAATAAATTTGCAATAGTCTCTCGACGTACGTTATTACAAGTATGTAAGTGGTGGGGATGCGTTTTGGCACAGTGGCAATTTGACATTGCGGCAATTGGACACAGCGGGTATTTGGCAGAGTGGCAATTTGGCGCAGTGACATGCACCCGGACGATCCAGAGCAGCGGCTATCCTGCCAGGATAAGGTACTCTCACACTCGCATTCAAAACAACGAATCACGAGGACTCGAATCACATCACAACTCAAAACTCATCATACAATTCACAACTCAACTCACCAAGTCAGCCTAAAGTTCGCCACTAGATTTAGACACTCACAATAAATCAAAAAATAAGGGTTATTTACTAGCACATCCGCTCGTCACTAGCTACACGATTAAACTGACTAATGAATTGATTGATTAAAGTTATAATTGTTAATTAAATATAATTACTAAATAAATATTCAGTGGTATACTCTCTATAATGATGACTCATTGTATGTAAGACTGGCACACCCAATCTGGGTATGACAGCTCTCTGCATGATGACGTGTGAACCCGGAGTTCCGTGGTTCAAGTCGGCAGTGTGTGATTGTCGTTAAATTGTAAAAAAGATCTTGCAATTAAATCTCACTCGGACGTTTGAGCATCTTAGTCCTAGTTGCATAAAGAATCTCTCCGTTGCCGCTTTCAAAGGTCGTCGCACGGATTGAGATTCTGACTGCACCAAGATGAATCGATCGAAGTAATCGGATATCACTATAATAAAAATCTACCATTCTGGAATTGGGAGCTAATCCTAATGTATGTATGTGTTTTGTGATAATTTACATAAATTTTAACAATAATATATTTTTGATTGCTCTCTTTGAGAAATGTACTCATACAGTAAATAAATAATAAAGAAGACATAGAAGAACATAGTTTCAAAAATATAGTTCACAGTCAGTCCCCTCCTGTATCAACTGCAATATTTTTATTTTCTTATTATTATAGCAGTGACACAACACAGAATAATAACATTATATCTAATATCGATTAGTAAGTTTTATAGCTAAAAAATTCTATAACTTTCTTTTCTTTCATTTCATTTTATTTTCTATTTATACTTACCTTGCCTTTCCACTTTACTACGATACTTATCTTTTGTCATATTTTATTATAAACACAATAAAACCGGAACTAGGAAGTTGTTTGCCGTCAATGGAAAGATGTCTTTATTGTCATAACAGTGACATTGAAAAAGATACTAAATAATGATAGATATTTGTTTATTTAATGTTATTACATAATTTTAAGAAGTATTAATTTAGTTTATAGAAATATAAACATACAACATTACTAGTTAACATTGTTACATGAATGTATCTCTGGTTGCTGGTTTGTAGATATTTGCTATATTTTTGCTAGAGTACCTAAATAGACTAAAAAATAGTCTATTTAGGTACTCTAATATGTGCCACGCTTTTACCCAAGTTATGACAGCCTCACATATTTAGAGTCATCGTTATAGATGTATGTGCGATTAATTCAGCAATACTCATGGTTGTTAGTGGCGAGCACACCACATGTGAGATTTTAATCTTTATCATTATTCAAATATTTATAATAAAATATCTAATCTCTGAATTAAACTACAAATATTTTTATACAAAACAGGAAACTAAATCTTAGTTCAATAAGATAAAATTTGACCCAACACATCCGATAATAAAATAAAAAATATACAGTAGTAACAAAGTTATATTTATTTGTAAAAATAACCAATATATAAAAATTATTTACAATTCCAATGTTTTGCGTTTACATTAACGCCCTACCGGGTGCAAACGTTCTAATTTCTTTGTCAAATAACTTATAATGGTAAACACTTTGCGTAGTGACAGAATTTTGTGAAGAGTTGTTTCTTTTTACTGAAAAAACTCCAGATACATTTTTACTTCGGCCGGTTTTTAATGCAGATACCGTTATAGATAAATCTGCAGAATAAAAAAGAGTATTTAAAAGAATTTCGTCGATGTTTGATGTAACGTGACAATTTACAACTAGAGATACATTGTTTTTTATCGTTAGACCTAAACAGTACTTTAAAAATGTTACAATATTTTTTAAATCTATTCCTAAGTCTAGTAAATGACTGATGTCATCTAAAATTATTGTTGTTTGGCGATTATTTTGAAGTAACTCTTCTGTTACGGTTTTTATTTGTAAAAATAATTCTTTAACAACTAGCTCTTTATCATCTGAAAGATATCTTTTATTTTGGCTGGATATATCGTTGCAGATATCTTTTAGTGGTTCGATTGTTTTGGCATGACCGTCTTTTATTTGGTTCAACAGATCAAAGCCTAAACGTTTCCCAATATTATGATAATGGCCTATAGTGTTATGTAATATGACTAAACAGACATTGTTATGATTTATAAAACACTGTGACATAATACTAGATAAAATAAAACTAGAATCAGCTAATTTTTCTTCCTTTATCGCTATTACTTTATCTTCTGTAGTTAGATCCAACGCTGAAAGAACCGAGTCCGTCATTTTGATCTGAAAAAATCAATAAGTAGATTCACATCTAAAGCAAATGAAAATTAAATTTTGATTGGCAATAAAATAGAGCAATTTATGTGTCCGGTGGAGCGTGAATAATTTATCCACTTTAATTTACGAATGTCAAGTGTAAAGATTTGATCTCTTCGACCTTCAATGACAGAGAATGACGTTCACGGGTTCACGTAAATTTTGTAAGTCTATCATGTGATGTATTTGGTATACATGCGCTTTTTCTAAAATAATCTGGAATCTTTCACCGATATCATGCATTGGGGCAGAAATAATCAGTTGGATGAAAACATTCTTGATAATAGTTCGAAATTTGGAAAGTGAGTCAAACTCGGTCAAGGTTCTTGGCTTCTAAACGGTAATAATTTTACAAATCGGTAGTGGTATTAAAAGAAATGTAAATATATTCTTTAGTGCTAATTAGTAACCTTGGATTATAATCATAAACCACATAAAAACCGAAATGATGTGCTAAGTCACTCTTTAAAGAATAGTTTGTGTTAGTTAGCTTTAGTGGACAAATAAGTGATTATCTAATACTTACGTTTATTACACACAACTGTCTTATTTTACAGAAATAATCAATCAATTAATAACAGCAATTTTTACTACTTTTTAAAAGTAAGTCATGTGTCATAACCTAATTTTAAATTTTTGTCAGTGTAGTTCTGCAAAATCTCCCTTGGACTCCGGCCGGCGCGAAATCCAGCAATAATTTAAATATTTTTGACAGAAATGACGGAAACGAAAAAAATTTCGAGATGGTATTTTGGAGGAATAGCTTCTTCAATGGCTGCAGCATGCACTCATCCATTAGATTTATTAAAAGTACAGCTACAAACACAACAAGAAGGAAAAATGTCCATTATACAAACAACTACTGGAATTGTTAGAAATCAAGGTATAAATACCATGAGATACTGTTCATTGTTATAAATTTATAAATCTTTATTTAAATAGGTGTCACAGCACTTTACAATGGCCTGAGCGCATCTTTAGGCCGGCAGATGACATATTCAATGGCCAGATTTGCAATTTATGATATTTTAAAACAAAATTTGACAGTAGACGGAGTTGAACCTGGGTTTGCTGCTAAAGTAGGCATGGCAGCCATCGCCGGAGCAGCTGGAGGTTTTATAGGAACTCCACCAGACATGGTGAATGTAAGAATGCAGAATGATATTAAACTTGCACCTGAAATCCGAAGAAAGTAAGATGATAACCAAGCGATCATTAAATCCGATCTAATATAATATTTTTAGCTATAAACATGTAGTTGATGGACTTGTAATTGTATACAAAGAAGAAGGATTCCGGAAACTATTTTCTGGAGGTACTATGGCTACTTCCAGGGCTATTTTCATGACAGTTGGACAATTATCGTTTTATGATCAAGTGAAGACAATGTTACTACAAACTGGATACTTTCAAGACAATCCTAACACTCACTTTCTGGCCAGTTTAACTGCGGTATGTGCTAAAATAGATCTTTTTTTTAAAGGCGATAAAATTATATTCACAAGCGACGAGTGCATTATTTTTCTTGAGTCGTTTATACACTATTATCTACCCCTGCTGGTGAAGTTTTACTTTGTCTAATCTAATTTTACTTTACCTACCCTTGCGGACTCGAAATAGTCGATAAAATAGCACTTTAACATCAGCTATGGAAAAAATATGTTTAATGCAGTTAAAATGAATTATTATTTTAGGGCGCAATAGCCACAACTTTAACTCAACCAATTGATGTTTTGAAGACAAGAGCGATGAATGCAAAACCAGGCGAATTCCCAAGCACGATGGCTTTGGTCCTGCATACAGCAAAATTGGGTCCATTAGGATTTTTCAAGGGGTACATACCCGCTTTTGTGCGCCTAGCACCACAAACTATTCTAACTTTCTTGTTTCTCGAACAACTACGCCAGAATTTTGGTTATTTCCCTACAAAATAGTGCCAAAGAGAAGCGAAAGTATTTTTATGATAGGTAAAAGTTGTTATCTAGGTAATTGTTGACGTTATGACAAATATTTTATTTTCAAAATTGTTTATTATTTTAAAGGGGCCAGTTATGAAGCATTTTATTTTACCATTCCTAGATCTTATTATTTGTTGATGTGTACTTAATTTTTATTCGACATTCTATTTAGTTCTAAACTATCGTTATTTTATTTTCGTTAAATATTTATAAATGTTAATAAAATATTCTGCATGTTCCAGTAATAATTTTATTTAAAATCCTATTGTTGTTTAGATAGCAATGTGTGGGCTTTTATACTAAATTTTTATTAATTAAATATTGTTTTTCTCGCGTTTATTGCTTTATTAAAATATGTTAACTATTATTATTATTATAATAATAGGTAATTAATTACCTAACTATGAGCTTGACTATTGCTCAGGTGTTTATTATCATGTAAAGCATTCCCTCCTGCATTTATTTATTAAGCAATAACATATTTTCTGTACAATCAAAACTGCAATAAAATGTGTATTTTTATTTGAAAATGTTCTTTGCTTTTTAGAAGTTTGAATTCAAATTTTAGCGCAAGTAATTTATTGCATTCGTAAAATCGTAACTCAGTAGGTAGCGTTCATGTAGCAATCAGCGGCTGTCAGTTTGACATTTGACGTTTGATTTTAATAGTGCTTGGTGTTTTAGGGCGTTAAAATGTTTAGATAAGCAGTTATATCATTTATTTTAAAACATATTTCATTTTACAACAATATTGTATATTATATCAGTTTTCATCTCATTGTATACATCTTATAACCAACGAAAATGGCATTAGTATTCCCAGATTATGAACAAGCTTCCCAAAGAAATAAGGCTGTAGTACCAGAAATAGTACGTAATTCTACTAAAAATATAGTATTTTATTCTCAAATAATAATTTTTAGAGCACTCATGGCTACATAGAAGTAAAACTAGAACAAGACCCTCCAATTTTTAGCAAAGTGCGAATGAATTTCAACCCTTCAGACAAAATAACTCACATGGCAGTTGCTAACAATTACATAGTCCTTGCAATGGCTAATGGTATCTTATTTCGCATAGATTTAACTCAACCAGACAAAAATGAAGGTGAACATTCACTCAACAATCATTGACCAAACTTTAAACAATAATTTTACAGAAATCTCATTATCAAAGCAACCGGGCAGCACCAAACTGTCAAATATGTTTCTTGATCCTTTGGGTCAGCATATTCTATTAGCATTCAGCCCACTGTCTCAAGAAAACAGCCCGGAATTAGTGTACCTGTCTAGAAAATCCTCAAAATTAAAGTCTACTGTAAAATGTCGCGGACATGAAATCACAGAGGTGGCTTGGAATTATGCCAACGAATCAGAGATCACGACGGGTCCTATTTTATTGGGAACATCAAAAGGATTGATTTTCGAGACTGAGATCAGTCAGGAAGGTGATAAGTTTTTTCAATCGAGTCTTGAACAATACTGGAGACAAGTAAGTTAGGTTGTTAGTTGTTTTTATCTGTCATTAATTGATATTATTGCAAGCTTCCAAATTATCTACCCTTATATGGAAGTAGGGATGTTGATGGTCTGGTATGTGCATTAAAATATTTTCACTGCCTTTAAAATTTACAGAAAAGAACAGTGTGTCTTGTTCTAACACAAATAGATTTTTTGAGCTGAAATTGACCATGATTTAATAATATGTAGTTTTAACTTAAATACTCGACTAGATTGATAAATGTAGGTATAGTAGAGGCACGGAATCAGGCGAGGTACGTCATCAAAATAAATGGCCTATAAATGGCTACGCTATTACTATGATCTATGTCGTCTTAAACAAAAATTTTACATATAAAAATATTCGTTGATGACGACATAGATCATAGTCATAGCCATTTTTTATAATTTGATGACGTGTCTCTTATATAAATAAATAACAGAGTATTCAGAATTGAATAATTTTTTTTAATTAAAAAATTGGAATAAAAACCAGCGTTCTGGCATCAAATATGTCTTATGGGTTAAAGAAAAAAATTACAGCAATAACATAAAAAAAGAAGAAAACAAGTTACGAAAAATGTCGTCAAGAAGCGTGTAGAAATAAAACGTACAGAGCACGACACTAAAATATTATTTAACTCCAAAAATATGTTTTTGTAAGAACACGGTACTGATTTTTGAAATGCACTTATTTTTATAAAAGCAACAAGAAATGTTATTTGAATATAATATACTTAAAAATTTGGCTTTATTTAAAATAAAATGCACGTAAATTTGACCGCATTTATTATTTTAGTAGATATTGGAATAATGCATGAATATCTTTGATTTTTACCACACAATATAGCCTTCACGCACATTTTTATTATCAATTATTTTATCTATATTTAGCAACAATTCACAATACAGATTAGCTTACCACTAACACTAATTTGTATAAAAAATACAATAATTAATCTTCTTAGGTATTTGATATCGGAAAAGGAACCAACGTACCAATAACGGGTCTCCAGTACCACCGGATACCAAAAACGGATAAATATTTCATCCTAGCAACAACTCCAACTCGTTTATATCATTTTGTTGGTCATTCCACCCCTGAAGACAAGCCCCTGTTGCAGCAAGTGTTCAATACTTATTTAAATATACCAGAAAAAAATTTCCATGAAATTCCTGGTAAATCTAAGCACTCTAAACTTAGGTTTTGGTATGACAAACAAGATATGACGCCGAAAGCGTTCGGGTGGCTTACAGATTCGGGAATATATTATAGCGAGGTAAATATATTTAGGTGTGACAACCTCACAGATTCAACAACTCATGATTACTTATGTTTTGTAGTTAAATCAAGAAAATATGGATAACTTCGAAATGATTAAAAAGAACTTTACTATATTAACATTTCCTAAGCCACTGTATGAAGATTTGTCAGTTTCTCAGAAAACGGCGTCAGCTTTTGCTTTAACCGAGTTTCATTCTTTACTAGTTTATAGTAATAAGATTAAAGGTGTCTCTGTTTTAAATAAGGAACTTGTATTTGAAGATAATTATAATGAAGCCTTTGGGAAACTTATTAATATCGTTAAAGATCCGACCAAAGGTAAATATATACAGAACATGTAATCATATTTATTTCATACTTAAAATACAACAATATTAACAAACAAACAATTAATTAAGAATGACTAGCTTTTGCTGTCAATAGTATGTTTTGACACCCTTCTTATTGCACACCATGTGTGCGTTTACCAGCCAGAAAAGCACATATCAGTAAACTGGAATATGTACTGGCTGGATTCGAGTCTGAGTTGTCAGAACTACAATTGATCACATAATTAACGTAGCTATCTCGACCTTGTACGCAACTTGTGTATGTGTGTGGAAGCTTTCATATTGTGAGTCGTCAGTATAGAAATATATTGTACCGTATGTGCGGTTACCAGCCGTCAAATAACTCACGTTAAACTGGAATATGCACCTGATTGGATTCAACTATTTTGTTCATATTTTTAAAAGCTCTATTTTTGATTTTTAGGAACAGTTTGGGTAGTAACAGAAAACGCAATATTCCGGTACAAAATAATAAAAGAAGAGCGAGACGTCTGGAAAATATACTGCCAGAACAAACAATTCGACCTAGCCAAAATGTATTCGTGCGACAATCCAGCACATTACGACCAAGTGTTAGTCAAAGAAGCCGACATGCTCTTCGAAAATAAACAATTCGATCTGAGCGCTCAAAGATACGCTGATACCCAGTCAAGCTTCGAAGAAATCTGCTTGAAATTCTTAGAAATAGACCGGCAAGTCGCCCTCAAGATATATTTAAAGAAGAAACTGCAGAATCTAAAACCACAAGACAAAGCTCAAATCACTATGATTGTTCTTTGCGTTGTTGAGCTGTATTTGAGTCAATTGGCAGACATGAGAAACGAAAAATTGGAGCTAACGGCAACTTATTCGGAACTGCAGAAAGAGTTTGACACCTTTTTGAATTTGCCTCAAGTTGCGCAATGTATCAAGAGTAATAAGAGCAATATTTATGATTTAATGGCCAGCCATGGCGATAAACACAATCTAATTAAGTTGACAATTATTCATAAAGATTTTGAAGAAGTTATCCGGCAGCATATATATAAAAACAGCTATTTGGGTGAGTTTTGTTCTAATATTTTGCGTACATAAATTACGCTGATTTCAGTAATGTAATTATAGTTTGTCTAAGACAAACGGTTACGCCCTAAATTAATATTTAAAATTGGTATGTGGCGCCGCCAATGCCAAAGTGACAGCTTGTGAACTATGTGGTCGGTAAAACAGGTTGAGACATATCGATAACTATGAAACCTGTATTGTCGACAAAGAGTAGTTCGCTGCTTTCACTTTTGCGGTCGCGGCGCTGTTGTCAAATTTTAAATATTAAAATACAGATAAACCGTTCATTTCCGAAAGAAAATGATTACACCATTCGATTCAGCGTAATTTTTACTATATATGCACAAATTTTCATTGATATTCATTGTGTAATAAACATTTTGATTATGAACTTGGTTTGACACTTTTCGAATTGACAGTTCACTTAGGAAATAAGTTGTACTTGACATTAATACATTAAGGAGGTACACTCGACACTTGAAATAATGAGAGAGTTTAATGAAACTTTGCAAAATTAATCAAAACATTGTAAAAATGTTACCTGAATTTTTTCATAATTTTTCACCACGTAGATTATCCAAAAATAAATATAAAAAAACTTCATTTTACATGGCCTCTTATGGGACTACTTTTAAATCAACGTAAAAAGCATGACAGAAATGACAGAAAATTCCAATTGCTTTTTTAAAACGTACATTATTATCTCCTATACCAAATAAAAGTAATACAAGCATCATTTACCACGTAATTTACAGGAATTCTTAATCGAAAGCCTGACGTTTATGCCTACTGGAGAATATTGGCGAGAACATAATATAGAAGTGGCAACGTTGATAAGCGCAAAATTAGAATTTAACCAGAAAAAAAAAACATTATCTATCTATAATCACAAGTTTTTCACAAGAATGAAAGGTAATATGTACAAATGATAAATAATTCATACCCAACGATTTAAATGAAATTTCAAGTGCAGAATTCTCTTCACCTTCAATTTTTACTATCTGTCAGATTGACATAAGACCGTGAAAAATGACATGTACAGCACAGCGTTGCCGTAGTTTACACTGGTATTTATCCGAATGAAATCTTATAAAATAAACAATTTTTACATAACAAAAATAAATAATATTCTTAATTAAGATATTTAAATCTCATTGTATTAGTAAAAATTCAAATAGACTGCGTTTACATACAATAAAAAAAAATTATTTTTATTTTTTATAAGTTGAAACCCTGACATGAAATACATTGCGAGTATAGGAGATGCCCCTAACCCCCCACCAATCGAGTGTACCTCCTTAATGAATTACAGCCTAACAAATAATGAAAAATACACATGTATTTAATGTTTTTAAAATTTCCAGATGCGTTAGAAGTCCTGAAAGGCCAGAATCGTCGTGATTTATTCTACCAGTTCTGTCCGATTCTAATGCAACAAATTCCAACTCAAACAGTCAACGCGTTAATATCTCAGGGACGCAATTTAATTCCAGTAAAATTGCTCCCCGCTTTAGTAAGTTGCGAAGGCAACTTGCATTCTAATGAAACCATCCGCTATTTAGAGTTTTGTGTCCATTCCCTCGGCTCGAACGAAAGAGCAATCCACAACTTACTGTTTTCGCTGTACGCCAACACAAAATCTGAGAAACTCATGCAGTATTTAGCGTCGCAGGGACAGAATATAGCTATGGTGTGCTATGACGTACATTTTGCTTTGAGGTTATGCCGAGAGAAGAATTTATTAGAAGCTTGCGTACTGTTGTCTGCTTTATTGGGATTATGGGAGTCCGCAGTTGATCTAGCGTTGAAAATCGATGTCGATTTAGCGAAGCAAACTGCGAACAGACCGCAGAATGATAATGAGTTACGGAAGAAGTTATGGCTCAAAATTGGTAAGTTATTACGTACAAGTTATTTAATTTTTTAAAAGCTTAATATGTGACAAAGAATAAAACAATGCTCAGCGCGGACCGCTGAAACACGCTGATCTGCGAATAAATGCACAGATGCACGTAAAAAAGATCCAAACCGAGTACGTGGGACTCAAGAAGGGTTTAAGGTTTCTTTATTTAGTTCAGTTCAATTAGAGATTTTACCAAAACCGAGTATGTGGGATTCAAGATGGGTGTTAGTTTTCTTTATTTAGTTTAGTTAAATGTATATCAGCAGGTTTTTACGTCCATCTGTGCATTTCTTCGCAGATCAGCGCATTACAGTGGTCAGTGCTGATCAGCGTTTTATGCTTACCCTTAATTTGTAGCACAACATGTAATAAGCGGAAAGGACGATATTAAACAAGCCATGGAGTTCTTAAAACAATGTGATTTAATCCGTATAGAAGACGTTCTAGAATTCTTTTCCGATTTTGTTACAATCGACCATTTCAAAGACGCAATTTGTCAATCACTACAGGTATTGTTTCTCCATTAATACCGCGCAATATCTAATTTAATTTCTTTTAGGAATGCAATCAACACATTCAAGACTTGAAAGAAGAAATGCACGAAGCTACTGAATCAGCAGAGCGAGTTAGACATGAAATACAATCGTTCAGGAATCGCTACACTTTTATCAAAGCTACTGATGTGTGTTCTATTTGCGAATTGACGTTGATGGCAAGAGCTTTTTATTTATTCCCGTGCGGACACCGGTTTCATGCTGATTGCTTGGTGCTTGAACTCACTCCCAACTTAGGTAAGATATTATGACACATAATGGTGAGTCCACACTTGAACATTTTAGTGCGAACGAACTGAACGCGCAGAGCAGAATGGTTTGAACAGAAGCTCGTTGCGTTCAGCAGATTCGCTTTTACAACGTGCTTGGAGCATTCGTAGTGACACGAGACAGCTGTGTATGTTTATACAACGAATGCTACAATCAGCACGAATGGTGCGAATTTTGCTAACTGAATGATTCGGCGAAAGATTATTCCCTTTGAGCAATTCAGATTTACCGACAAGCTCCGGAAAACATTTGGCGCGTTCGGTTCGGTTCGAACAGAGGTTCATACTTGGCGAATTTAGCTTTGCATTCCAGTCTTCCAGTTGTTATAATTGGATCAATTTTCGATTTATTGTCAAATCACGGGTACTCAAAGTTGTTAGTGGACTGGAGAGTACACTGTAGGATAGATTTTTGTACAGCTAAACTGTAATCCGATTCGAATTTGATTAGTCAGAATCACAGTTGATCACATGATGCTCTCGGCTATCTCACCCTTTAATTTAACTTGTGTGTGGCAGCATCACGGGTATTAATATTTTTTGTCAATCGAGACAACACAGAAGATTGCAAACAGGACTACATTTAAGACGATCAAGTGGTCAGCTTGAAGCTATAGATCTATATGTATAATATCATATTTTTATATTAAACTTCATCTTTTTCTTCTCAGGGCCCGCAAAACGCAACAAGCTGCACGATTTGAATCGCCAGCTGTCAATGATCTCCGGTCAGGTCCACAGCGACAATGTAAGCACATCTTCAGCTAGTTTAAGTATGAAAGACCAAATCAAACAAGACATAGATAATATTGTTGCTTCTGAATGCTTGTATTGTGGCGAAATTATGATTAGAAATATTGATAAGCCGTTTATAGATGAAAAAGAGTACGACAGAATCATCAAGGACTGGGAATGATTTATGTAAGTTATTTTATTTTTAAATTATGATGATGATGTATATTTAGTGGAGATAATATATTGTGATATTTAATTGGGGTTTACCTACCTGATCACATAAATCCTTAATTTTTTACTCAAACATTAATTTCTTTACGTATCTTACTTATAATTATTATAATTCTAGTTTGTTTATCCTTCTTATTAAAATAACGTTAAATTAGTTTTTCTATACAGGGTGATTTACAACTTCGTGCATATATTTTAATGGCGTTATGGAATAAAATTAAGTTTTAATTATTTATGCAATGGCAAGAATAGTCAATTTTCGGTCAATTTATAAAATTCCATTTAAAAACAGTGATCCAAAACTGTTTGATTAAAAATCCTGGAAACTAAATTAGCGAGTTTTGAAAAAATTCTTCCATTCTGCGTTAAATGTGTTGAGCACTATATGCCATAAATAAAATACATGCACTATGTTGTGAGTTACCTGTATATTATAGTTCTATTATTTTTAGTAAAATTTCATTTCATTAAATAATGATTGATTTAAAATTATATTCTTTGGTTTAGGTTATAAATGAAAAGAAGTTTTAGTTTCATACCTGTTTTATTGTTACTGGCATTTAGTCAGCTCGTACAAGTGACAAAGACAATTTGTGTAAAAAAATGAAACTGTAACAATGTACATTCACAATAATATGTACATACATCTGCAGTACCAAACAGTACGCTTCATCAACAACAGACAATTAAACAGACTCACAGATTATGGGTAGACCCATTGTTTGACCACCACTGGAGTTACATTCCATCTACTTTGGAAATTTCACAGTTTAAGCAAACACAATCAGCCAATTTAACAATTACTATCTTTATATAATAAACATACCTCCAGATACCATCGCTGCTTACCTCTGGATTTACAAAACAGATTAGTATTCGTAAATATAGAGTTAAGAAGCAACTATACTGGCATTTATTTTGAAATTTGAAAAGCAGACAGATTGCAACAGACTATATTTGTCTTGCTTCTTTCTTGGACAGAACTATAGGCACAAAATATTAAAATAACCTGTACAGTACGTGCATCTTCTTTTCGTAACTGTTATTATAATTTTAGGAACAGTCTACGCAAAATATATTACTTATATAGCTGCATTTCATTTATCACTACTGAAATCTTAAGAAATATTTTTGATTTAACTTATTAATTTACATCAAATGAGCAATAGGACTGGGCAACATAGCTAACATTATGAAATATAATATACTACATACAAATCTATGGCAAATGTTCAAGTTCTATAATATATAAATATAGTACAGGCATTTGACATAGACTATTTTGTTGGTTCCATTTAAATTTTATATATTCTACTTCATGACATAGCATAGTGGTTCAGCCAATATTTAATATACTTTAAATCAGTACGTTTTACATTAAGTAAACTGGTTCATATATCTGATTCAAGTGATAAAATGGAATGCAACTAATATATTTGATTGTAATAATAATAAGTTATTTATTTGGGTTCAGTTCTGTAAATATTTATTTATGAATAACGATGTTTCGCAAGCGTTATGCCTCCTTCAAGTTAACAGTCATATTAATTAACAAAATCAACAATCAATACATTATTTAACATAAATGATAGTTTTTACATGAATTTAACAATTTTGTTAAATAATTGCTTGTTGTTTAAGTAAACTAATTTACTGTTAACTTGAAGAAGAACAATATAATAAATAAATATTTACAAAACTAAATCTAGATTCAGTCCTATCCAATTATAAGTATAAGTTCTAAATTAACCAACCAGCGCTTTCACAAAATTACAATCGAACGTTGAGCGCCACTTGGTTAAATTAGCCAATTACACTTATAATTGGGTAGATCTGAATCTAGCATAAATCTAAATAAACTACTTATTTACTATATTGTCTTCTGAATGTGTTGTGTGTTATTTTGTGCAGACTGTATTTTTTTGGGTATACTAATGTAACCTTATCCATAGTCATAATTAGTTAATGGGCGGTGACTTGAGTGAATATCCTACTAACAATCGATCAAAGCACCATCTAATATCGGCTACGACTGTTTATGTTACAACACACACTGACAACATAGTCTTATATCTAGCGAAAATTTACAATTTCATTAAATAATTATTTACAATGGACAACGTTCTCCAACATCTATCCTTCGCCTACGTTTCGCAAATGCGACAAGCTTTTTATTTTATTCTTGTTGAGATTTTCTCAATGGCGCGCATCATACTTGAAGTTCTTTTAATGGCAATTTTTACTCGGTTCAATTCGTGAGCGGAGAAATTAAACAGTTCTAAGAAAGGATTTTAAAGAAACAAATTAGCGCGAAATCTTTTACTTTAGAATTCATTATTTGATTAAAAAAGGTACAGGCATTTTTTGACAGTAGTGTCAGCGCTAATCTGTTTCATGACTCTAGAAAAATATTCAGTGTATTAAATGCAGTACACAAATTTATTTACTGCGAAATAAAAAGTCATAATGTTTCTACTTTTTAATTCACTGAATATTGAATGAAGTGTTAAAATATAGAATAAAACAGTGTCTTTGGCTTCCCCGCAATTCGGCGCTAAAACACATTAGAATAATCGATTGCACAAAAGATGGCGTAAACCTTGTACAAATATAACTGTAAATAAACTTAAAAATATAAGGAATATAATATGCACAGTAAAATATTTACAACATTTGGGATCCTACTCTTGTAACAAGTTACATGATCTAGACATAATAAAATGCAACCATAGTACGTAAAACACAAGATAACATCATGTAACATGCCGTTTACGAAATATAACGATTATTATCTTCTAATCACCTGAGGTGTTTCTCTCTACACTAAGAAAGTTGTTTATTATTATCAACTATGTCTAAATAAGGTAATTATTATTTATCTTAGTAACTATTGGTTATTATGGAGCTGTCAATAGTGAAAATACAACTAAAATATTAAAATCAGTCGATAAAATTGTAAAATGCACGAATGAATGGAATTTTTAGTTAAAACTCGGTTTTTAAAATCGATTATTACGTAACTAAGTCCCGCACAGCCCTTATATGATTTAGTTAAAAACACTAAAATAGATTACATTTTAAACTTCATAAAATACAATCTAGTTTAGATTAATAATAAATAAATTAAATATACACCTAATATAAACTAAATTATTGCAACTTGATTTTGATTTTGAAATTAGTTTTGGCACGAAAATCAACGAAGGAAAATCACCAATCACAATGAATAAATAAAATTACGTTAAACAAACAACAGAATGTAACATAGCAACTATTGACAGCCCTGAATGTGACTGGTGTCTAAATAACTCGGTTCTCCTTTGTTCCGTTACCTGGAGATCGACATCTAGGGCTGGTTGGTGGTGAATGCGCTGATGCCGTTGTTTGCCATGGCGTCCAGGATGTCGCAGACATACGCGGCTACGTCTACTTCTTCCTTTTCGCCGTTTATTATGAACTTGTGTTGAAGGAGCTTGTTGTATTTTGGCCGGAGCGTTTCGTCTTTCATCAGGCTAAAACAAAGTTAATTATGCAGAATGCATCTAAATCCCTTCATAACAAACATTATCACAGTATTCAATCTTTTCAAACATTTATACTCTGCCACACTTATTTTGTCTCCTCCACGCGGAGATTTAATGTGCAAATTAACGGGTAAATTACAAAATTAATTACAGTAATTTATCTATTTTTTTACCGTAAATATCCAAAGAATTTACAGATAAATTATCAAAAATTTAATAAACTACGTTTACTTGAGGCACTTGAGGTAACAACTAACTAACACAAACTACGTTTACATTTTTAAAAGTTAATGTTATTTTCTACCCATATCTATGTATTTTAGGTTTATTTTTTTATAAATATGCTTTGCATTAAAGCATAAATATATTTTTATGTTCATGTTTCACGTGTTTTGGTTTAATATTTGAGATTTAATTTTGTATAATTCGTTCTTAATTATTTTTCATTGTTTATAATTTCTTCGGTAATTTTTTGATAATTTCTCGGTAATTTACGGTAATTTAAAATATTTTTGTGATTTATATTTTTTAATTACCCGGTAATTTATATGGTAATTCATTATCCCATTAAAACAAGCTGTTCAAATCTTCTCTCACATAAAAACAGAGTTAACACGAACCCCCTGAATACATTTTCTATTTATTCCACACGTCCATAACTTCAAATTGAAATCAAAATAGCTCATATTCCAGCTTTCATAATAGATTTAGTTTTCGAAAGAAAATATTGCACACACATCCACAACGTTCATAAGCATATAAACAGCAATCAAACATTCCTATCCTGACACGTCTTTTGCCTCGTCCACATTCATACAGGTTCTTTTATTTTTCCAATAATTCGCACTCGCAACAAACCATCAATCATTCCAATCCACAACTGACTTCTTTACTTTCATACATCAATACAGGCACGGGCACGAGTACTCCATTTTATCTTGTATTATCTTCTTACCAAGTATTAACGAAGTCAACAAATTCGGCCGTGAAAGTGTTAGCATTATGATTAGGTGTTAGCCTAGGTGGATCACCCTGAACAACTTGATATAATTGCTCAAAAACTGAACTCCATTTCGGGTATGGAAAATGCCCAGTTGCTACTTCCATCAACGTTATTCCTAACGACCACACGTCACTCCTGACGTCATATCCTCTCGCTCTTTGAGGATCGATCCTTTCTGGAGCCATGTATGGTCTACAGCCTGCAGATAACAATAAAATATAACCGAATATTTTACAGCTTAGATTCGAAGCCGGTCAGAAACACATTCTAGTTCAACTACACAAAATCTCACTAACAACCATGAGTAAGTTGACAGCTAATATACAGAATGATTCACAACTTCGTGATATATTTTAATGGCATATAATACTCAACTTACTGATCATGGGACAAAAAGAATTTTGTAAAAATTAGTAAATTTAAAGACAGTTTTCACAAGAAGCACATTTTTAAACCACTGTAAAAGGCGTGGAGATATGAATATTAATTAATAACCGACTGTAGTTCTGACAAGTCCGGTTCAAATCTCTAGTTAGGTACACATTTTTGATTAACTGCACAAAAATCTCTCCACTAAAGTGAGTTGACGGCTAATATTTTATACCGTTGATTCACAGTATAATATGATGCTGCTATATTCAAGTTGGGTAAATGTCAAGTTAAATTGATAAATATGTATGTAATCAAGTATTTTGAAGCCATCAATTCACGGTTTTTTTGCTCCACAAGAAAGGTTTTTTTTTATTTAAAACTCACCGGCGTCTCTAGTCCGCGCGATGGAGTCTACAAGTTGTCCACTAATTCCAAAATCACATAATTTGATGTTTCCTCGGCGGTCTAGAAGAATATTGGACGGTTTAACGTCTCTATGAATAATTTTTAATTCTTCTTTGAGATAGTTAAGAGCTTTAACAGTTGCAACAGTAATTTTAGCCAAAATAATTTCTGGAATGCGTTGTTTTAGTTTTTCATAAATGAACTTGTAGAATTTATCCAAGGAACTGTCCATTAATTCCATACAGATCCAACAATCACCCTGAAATGTAAATTTATAATTTTCTGATTCGTTTTTAGGTTTTAGAAGCGTACCTCTTTGAATAAGGCGCCGTAGAATTGCACAATGCAGGGACATTCATTGCTTTTCATAACAACTTCAAGATCCATCAACAACTGCTTCTGTTCTTTTTCATCAACAGTAGAACGAATTCGCTTCACAGCCATAACAGTACTTGTTATGCGATGAACCATTTTATTCACAGTACCAAAAGCACCTCGTCCTATTTCTCCCAGATCTTGTAGATCTTCTGAAGTAAAATCGTATACCTCTGAGTTTAACTGAAGCTTCCCAGTACTTTGTATTGACTGGCAAATTTTAAACCTCTCCCTATAAGAGTGAGAACTAGCTTAGAGAAGAATAAGAGAATAGTGATAGGAAAACGTGTTAAAAATGCGTAAAATCACACCACAACCATCAATTTCTAATCTAGTGTTAAGAAAATAGAGAAACATCGAAAATCATGCAACAATCTTTACAGGGTAACAAATTTACCTGAACTTCGTTCGATCACTTGGTCCAAAGCTGTAAACAGTGCAAATTTTGTGATTTCTAATTGATCATCTGGTGAAAACTACGTGTGTGTTTTTACCAACAACACGTTGTCTAGTTTTAACCTTTGCTGAAGAGTTCGAGGACTACTTACCGCGCTCTTTCGCTGAAAGGGTCCACAGTTCCTCTGGGAATCTTCGGCAACGACATTTTTGCTCTAGGTGGATTAGGAGAATGAATATCAAGTCTCATGAACTGTTGTGTTGTTTGTTGTTTCCTCCCTGCAAGTATTTACGAAATTGCTAAATGCGTAGTAAATTCAGAACAGAAAAGAGGTTATCATTTGACTTGACAAAGAAGGAAGAAGTTGTATGAGTAAATAAATCTTTAATTACCAAAATGACATTTAGCTGTCATCTTTATAAATTTATCGACTGGGTTAACGTCACTTTTCGTAAGAAAAATTTTGACATTTATATTTTTTGAGCCACATTATATGACATACACATTTCAGATGATATTCTAGTAGATAACGAGCTTGTTAATGGAGTGTTAAGCGAGTAGGAAGAAATATACCTTGATTAGAGGAATTTCCAGGTTGTTCTGCCATTTTGCCAAAATTTTAAGACGTTCAAAATCAACACCCCAAAACCCACCCCCACTTAATGCTGCACTTGCACAATGCGTTTTAAACCTTGAACGCCATTCAGAATTATCGGTAATTAGTTACAAAACGAATTAGCCTTTACGCTACAGTCATTTTTAATTGTATTTGCTGTGTTCCTAATCTTCGAAAACACCATTCACCAAAAACCTTTTGAACCACTGCGCAAACGCCCACAACTAGAAAAAAACATGAATTGAACAACAACCCAATGAACTTATATTCAGTGTACGGAAACTCGTATACGAACCGCTGTAACCATCACGTTTAGTTTTAGTCCCCTCGGGTAGAGGGCAGCTGCATTCAATTTCAAAGTAATTTCAAATTGCAAAGAAAAACCGCGTGAAAACTTGGTGATGACCACAAACCGTGATGGCCGTGATGACAGTTGTGATGTTGTGGTTGTGATGTCGCAGATGAAAAAAAGTGTGTGAAGAATAAAATAATGTGAAGTGGATGTGATAATGTTGATTGGTTGGTCAAGATAAGTTTCGTGCATAATGCATAATCATTGCTTGTATTAGATTATAAATGTGACAATCTTTGATAGGCAATTGTCGTTACGGTTATTAAGTAAAGTAAGCTGTTGTAGGTAAATAGTTATTAATTAGCATCTGTTGACTATTGTGATGCTATTGTAGGTAAATAGTTATTAGCAAGTTCAACAGGAAAATAGTTATTTATATCAGATATTTCATTTATACTTCTATACAGTTTTATTCCAAAACAAAATGAAGTAGTATTGTAAATATAGGTAATAATGTAATGTCTGCTATATTTTTATATTCTCAATGTCGATATTGTTGAATTTATGAGTTATTTTATTATAATATATTATGTTTGTTGTTGTTTTAATACTGAATTACTGATACGTAAGAAAATTGTAAAAGAAACAGGATTGGATAAGTTTCCGCTTAGTTATAAAAATATTCATCCAAATGTATATTTACATAAAAAAAATAAATGTATGATTGTTGTTTAATTTTTTTGTTTAATTTATTATTTTTCCTTAATTTTTAAAGTATTTACTGGGCTACAAAATCCTGGACCTTATATTAGTAGGCGGTTCCTCGTAGAGATGGCGCAAGTAGCACGGTTACAGCTAATATCATTGCAGTCGACTATCTATAGACTCTTATATGGTTTGTGCTTATATTCCTCTACTAATTTTGACAGTTTTCGCACAAGTTCCTCAGAGGAAATAGGCAAATTGCCATCAACATGGCGACGTTAAAATCTTTATTTACAAGACCCTTTTTTATTAAATTAAATACAACCATAAGCAGGTAAATACTTTGTTACCCAAGAAATTAAATAATCGATATACATATCAACTAATTTTGTTGCATTTCGTAACATTTTATAAACTTAACCTTATTTCAGAATACCTCAAAATGAAATGTCTCAATATCCAAGTTATTACGTTGATCCAGTGTACAGAAAAGAAAAACAGGATCAAATGATACAATCCAATGAATTCAAAAAGATGGAACACATCCCTATAAAAGCTGCGAGAGTAGATCAAACCTGCTCTATAATGCAGGATGATAACATTAGGTAAATAATATTATACATAATTTATTTCTACTGTAATTACTTTAATAATTTCTTTAGATTATTCACCAATTACATCATGAAATCAGGACAAAAAATAATAGCTAGAGACCTTATCGACAAAGCGTTTGAAAATGTAAAAAGAATGCAGCTACAAAAGTACCATTCAACAACTTCTGAAGAAGAAAAGCAGAAGATAGAATTGAACCCTCGAAAAATATTCTATACAGCTGTAGAAAACTGTAAACCTCTTCTACAATTAACACCTATTAAAAGAGGAGGTGTTACATATCAAGTACCAATTCCTATCACAGAAAAAAAGGCACAGTTCATGTCTATGAAATGGTTAATTGAAGCAGCCAGAGACAAAGAAAGAACTGTACATTTTCCGGAAAAACTAGCGTGGGAATTAATCGACGCCGCCAGTAACCAAGGAAAAGTCGTAAAAAGAAAACAAGATCTTCACAGGCAATGCGAATCCAATAGAGCCTATGCTCATTACAGATGGAGCTAAATAATTTATACAGTTTTGTTAAAATAAAGTTTATTAAGTTATATAACATTACATAGCTTGCAAGAATATCCTATTAAATTTAGACTTCTCTAACACCATACCGAACTTTAAATTTATTTTAAATATTTCTGGAGAAGAAAATCGTCTCATTGTCAGGAAAACTGGGTCTGTAGGCACTGCAGGTAAATCGGATAAAGGTACCAAATCAGAAATTGGTATTTCAATGTCTTTTCTTCGTCCCCAGTAGTCTATGTACGATAGTTTAGCTGTTTTATCATCATTTTTAATATACACAAATCCTACTAATTTATGAGGAATCATCCCGAAAAGAAACAAAGATAAGGTGCCTGTTATTCCTACAAAAATAATTGAATTAATAAATGGCAAGCGCTAATTTGTAGGTAATTTACCTATTATACAAGTATTTAAGAAACTATCTGCAGATATTACTCCAAAACTACATAATATAAAAGAACTTGGTATAGAAATAGCTGTTACAGCACTTTGATAAAATTTTAATCTATTAACTAAAGCTGCTGGTCTAATATAAGGAAACTTATAAACCGGAGTATAATCATTACCAGAAATTTGCGAACATAATTTAATAGAAGGTATTGTCCGTATTTTATTAATATTACGAAAAATATTACAGCAATTATTCATAATTATTTTGTAGGTTATTTTCCTGTCAGTTAGTTCACGGAAATCCCGCAAGTGGCGCATAGTGCAACGTCCCGTTTCACCGCCACGCCACTTGCAGACTTGTTCTCTTTCTGTTTCCGACATCGTCGTAGAACGTTCGACAGTTTTAATTCACCAAGATGAATGAGACTCTGCAGCTCCGTGGTACCCTCCGTGGACACAATGGATGGGTCACCCAGATCGCAACCAACCCCAAATACCCGGATATGATCTTGTCTTCTTCCAGAGGTAAGCGAAACGCAGTATTTTTACTACGCCACATGGACATTTTTGGTTATCCATGTTTTTCTATCCTACTATAAGCCATCCATATGTCTTTGCATGTTTGAATCATTCTTTATAATGTTAATTAATGTTTAAAATAAATATTTTTTGAATAGATAAGACTCTGATTGTCTGGAAGCTCACAAGAGACGAAGCCAACTACGGCATCCCCCAAAAGCGTCTGTACGGCCACTCTCACTTCATTTCCGACGTCGTTCTCTCCAGTGATGGCAACTACGCCCTTTCTGGGTCCTGGGACAAGACCCTTCGTCTGTGGGATCTTGCTGCTGGCAAGACTACCCGTAGGTTCGAAGATCACACTAAGGTATGAGTCGTAGAAAATAAAGTATTGAGTTAAAAGACAAACTACATGAGCACATACAGAATAATCAGCTTTGTTGATGAACAGCTGGGAAGATTTTTTTTTTATTTTTTTTTTATAATATGTGCGAAGATGATGGCTAGAGGGGACGACCATGGTGAGTAGAGGACTAGCATAAGTTTTTTTCTATTTTTTTACTAGTGAAGCCGAGGAGATACAAATTTTACAATAAATCATATCTACAGTCTGTATTAAACTAGAAGTAAAAACAAATCAAATTTACGCTTTAGAAATCCAGAAGATTACTAGGAATTACCCAAAATATGATTCACAAAATTGCAGAACAAATTTCAAATTATATTGAACATCAAGTATTTATAGATGATACGACAGTTTAATCTGAACTGGACTTTAGCTAAAAAACCAGCGGTGCTCCAGACAATTAAGACATGGATCCTTTCATGCCTCTGAATCTTGGAAAAATAATTTATTGATTTGAAGCAATCAATGAATTACAAATTCTTATTTTCCAAGATTCATTGAAGATTCAATTTAGCAGCGGCGCTGTTTGATGGCCGATTCTAAACATGATTATTTTCCTCAGGTTTCAGAAGCATGAAAGAATCCATGTGTGAATAGGGTTTTATATCACCCTATAACTTTGTTTTTACACCGCTTAAGCTTGGTAATGTACCTAACCAGTTACTTTTTCTGTATTCTGTGTAATTGAACTATAGGCGTTCGTATATTACGGTTCATAATGTCATAATGACACGGAACTGTAATCTAATCCATTATTCAACTTTACAGAATACAAAATAGGAAGCCGGTTACACCCATTATAAACCAGCCTTTAGTTTAAATACAGACTATAGTTATATTTTAAGCGATTGGTTCAATTCCAATTGCTGTAAGTACTGTGTTTCTATTTAAGATTATATATTATTAAAATCTTCATGATGCAAAACATTTTAACCTCATGATTAGCTCTGAGTGGTTAGCGGATATGGGTCTGATTCCCCTTATCCTAACCCAACTCTTAACTTTGTATCAAGTTTCTCCAACTATATTTTCTGTAGGACGTATTGAGCGTCGCCTTCTCCGTTGACAACCGCCAGATCGTGTCTGGCTCCCGAGACAAGACAATCAAGTTGTGGAACACGCTCGCCGAGTGCAAATACACCATCCAGGATGATGGTCACACCGACTGGGTGTCCTGTGTTCGCTTCTCCCCCAACCACAGCAACCCCATCATCGTGAGCGCCGGCTGGGACCGCATGGTCAAGGTCTGGAATCTGACCAACTGCCGCATCAAGACCAACCACTCTGGTCACAGCGGTTACTTGAACACCGTCACCGTCAGCCCTGATGGTTCTCTTTGCGCGTCCGGTGGAAAGGACTGCAAAGCTATGCTCTGGGACTTGAATGATGGAAAGCATCTTCATACTTTGGATCATAATGATATTATTACTGCACTTTGCTTCAGCCCGAATAGGTATTGGCTGTGTGCTGCTTTCGGACCTTCCATCAAGATCTGGGTACGTAAACAATTTTTTTTTCTTGGACGATCTCATACCGATAATTAATTAAATTTTATCAAGTATTTTGTCCAACTTGGGAGTGGCAGCATTATATATTATAAGTCATCGGTATAGATACATATTGTCTACAGTAGTGGAATAATAATTATATACCTGACTGGATTAAAACCTTGGTTATCAGAACAACAGTCGATTATATTACGCATTTTTTCACTAACAACCATGAATGAATGGACGGTTGAGAACCGCACATGAGTAAATTAAATACAGGGTGATTTACAACTTCGTGCCTATATTAAATAGCATATAGTGCTCAACTTACTTATCACGGAACTGAAATTATTTTTTTTTCAAAATTCATAATTTTAATTTCCAGGCTTTTAAATCGAAACAGTTTTGGGTCACTATTTTCGAATGTAATTTTATAAATTACTATTCTTGTCATTGCAAATTATAATTAAAATTTAATTTAAATCTATTCATAGTTAATCAATATACATTATACAATCAACCTTCCAATCTACAACCCGGTGGTTTCAAAAATGTGGTTCTTACGAATACTGCCCTTAAATTTACGAATTTAAAAAAAAAATTCCATGATTAGTAAGTTGTGAATCATTACCATTGACATGTAAGGATGACACATCCAAATAGAGTAAAAGCGTAAGATAATGTAAGATAAAAATTGATATTTCATATTCAAATTTACATTTTGTATACCATGCGTGTAATTGCTAGCCGTCAGCTCACTGGTATGTATGGTTGTGGCTTCAATATATTAACAGTGCAACAAATAACAGATTTGTTTGAGTATTTTGTATTTAAATATATCTGTCACGCATTCTCCTCAATTTCGGGGTGGCAACCTCATATATTATGATCTATCGGTTTAGATTAATTTGCGGTTTTTAATATAATTTATGTTGGCTGCTTACATTCGGTATGAGATCGTTTTAACAATCAATCTTCATGATGCAAAACTTTTTAACCTCATGAGAGCTATGAGTGGTTAGCGGATATGGGTCTGACGAAACTACTCCCCCAGATTTTTACCTTTTTATTAGGCACATTGAACTAATTCCTTTTCTTTTTCTAGGATCTCGAAAGCAAGGAAATGGTAGAAGAACTCCGCCCAGAAGTCGTCTCTCAGACCTCCAAGGCCGAGCCACCCCAGTGCCTGTCTTTGGCCTGGTCCACAGACGGACAGACATTGTTTGCTGGTTACTCAGACAATACGATCAGAGTATGGCAGGTTTCTGTCTCTGCGCGTTAAGATTATGATGATGATGATTTTTGTATGACATACCAAAATAAAAACTTATAAACAACACTTCTGGTGTGTATTTTGTTATACGCTTGATACTCAAGCTGGAAATAAATAAGTTATTTGATGTATTATGTTTTTATTTGTTTTAAAATAAATTATTTTTTAGTAGAACTATGTTTATGTACATCAAGGTAAAATAGTAGAAGAATAACTGTACACAATGTGATCGACTGTAGTTGTGATTGCTCAGATTCTAATCCAGCCAAGTACACATTCCAATTTAACTGCACAAATATCTCTTCGTGAAATGACGGCTGGTAACCGCACACACGGCATATGAAAGCGTTATTTGTATTCTGCAGGTCAAGAATGAAAGCTACGCCCATTCTAGGAACTATTAGTAAAATAATGATGCAATTTTTATTGTAACCGTGCAAATTAACGCAACTTATCTAATTTTTGACCTTCCCAAAGTCCAATCAACTTAAAAACAAGGGGCTCGTCTACAAACAAATGATAATTTATAATCATAGGTCACTAGATGAAGTGTGATAATACTCCTGGTAGAAGATGATTTCCTAGTGCAAAATCCGTGATCCGCCGCTGTGCTTGGAGTTACGCAGACGCGGGGAATCGGTGATCACGTGATCGTTAAAGTGGTATAAGAAGTGACCTCCACGTCCTTCAAATGACATTTCATCGTACGGTTCCATCTGAGGTGGACGTAGACATCTTTGTATCTTCGCCGGTTTATGTGAGTTGCATTTGTTTATTGTATATTAGCTTGTTTTTGAGATTTTTACGATGTTCATTTGGGTTTTAATAGCCTACATAATTATTTAAACAAAATATTTGTTTTAAAAAAAATAAGTTAATTTATGATTTATGTGTCATAATTAATTATATAACAGTTGCTATTATAACGGTATTTTTTGCACTTGCAATAATAATCAGTATGCATATTTTAATTTTGCTAAAGATGTTTGATAAAATGTCAATTTTGTATTTTATAACATGACCTTTCTGACCTTGCATTAATACCTAACTGAATGTTTAAACTAGCCTGTATTTATAAAATAATTAATAGTTGTTACATTTTAGTCTCAATTTACAATCAAACGTCTCGATTATTAAATAATACAATGTAAACACTGGATATCATAATCTGTACTTACAGTTTATTGCGTTTAATTTAACTTTTATCATTTTCAACACACTTCTCTATCATTATTTATTATAAGGAAGAAAATTACTGAAAACTGATAAGAAAAATATAAAAGACTCTATTTCGATTAATTTTGTATCTTATTCACTGTACTATTATAGTTCATTCAAAGGTAATCAAAATTTAAAATTCGAGATTTGAATTTTCCTATGAATGATTCTTTTGATCACATATTATTTTTTTGGATTTGAATTTATTGTGTATGCATTTTCCTGTCTATGAATATTTTGTTCTAGAATTTTATTTTCTGGTTTTGAGTGGCCACCCTAAGGATTATCATTCTTATCCTATTATCTTTTTTCTCTGCAGTTTCTAACTATCCGCTATGTCTAAAATCGGAATCAACGGATTCGGCCGCATCGGTCGCTTGGTGCTCCGCGCCGCCCTGGAAAATGGGGGCCAAGTCGTGGCCGTAAACGACCCCTTCATCGGCTTGGACTACATGGTGTACATGTTCAAATACGACTCCACCCACGGTCGCTTCAAGGGAGAAGTCAAAGCTGAAGGTGACCACTTGGTTGTAAACGGCAACAAGATCGCTGTCTTCAGCGAACGCGACCCCAAGAGCATCCCCTGGGGCAAGGCTGGCGCTGAGTACGTCGTCGAATCCACCGGTAAGAGGAATATTAATTATGAGAACAATACTTGAAATATCAGCTGTAAAATAACCGATAAAACCTTTTTAAGGTGACTGAATTATTATTTGTATTGAAATTACGTACCTACATATCTATCACGCCTTTTACCCAATTAGGGTATGGCAGCTTTAAGCCCTGTTCACACAAAGATTATTTAAGGATTCTTTCAAGCTTCTGAATTCTGGAAAAAAAGAAATTCACTCTTTTCAAGTTATCAATGAATTATAAATTCTTTTTTTTCAAGACTAATTCTCACCATGATTAATTTTCTCATGATTCAGAAGCATGAAAGAATCTTGTTGTACAGAGTGATTCACAACTTCACTCTCTATACTCTGAGAGGTATAGAAATGTATGTTACACCTTATGTGCAATTAGCAGCCATCAATTAATTGTTATTCATTCACTCGGTTCTCCCTCCCAAAGTAGCAAACCGTATAATTTGAATTAAATTTCTTCTAGGTGTCTTCACCACGATCGATAAGGCCTCCGCGCATTTGGAAGGCGGCGCCAAGAAGGTCATCATCTCGGCGCCATCAGCCGACGCTCCCATGTACGTCGTCGGTGTCAACTTGGACTCCTACGACCCATCCCACAAGGTCGTCTCCAACGCCAGTTGCACCACCAACTGCTTGGCTCCCTTGGCTAAGGTCATCCACGACAACTTCGAGATCGTTGAGGGTCTGATGACCACCGTCCACGCCACCACCGCTACCCAGAAGACTGTTGACGGCCCCTCTGGTAAACTGTGGCGTGATGGACGTGGTGCTGCTCAGAATATCATCCCCGCTGCTACTGGCGCTGCAAAGGCTGTTGGAAAAGTCATTCCTGCTCTGAATGGAAAGTTGACTGGTATGGCTTTCCGTGTACCTGTCGCCAACGTCTCCGTGGTTGATTTGACTGTCAGGTTGGGCAAGAGCGCTACCTACGATGAGATCAAGGCCAAGGTAAGGATTATTTCTTACTTAACTGTGCTTTATAGAGTTTGTTCAAGTTCCGGTTTAATAAAAAAAATCCTTCCAGTTTTGTACTAAAATATAATTTAAAAAAAATTAAAACTTGATTAAACTATAGATAATACAACAGTTTTCATAAAAATTTAATAAGAAATTGATGAAAAAACGTTGAATTCGATTCATTAAACCGTTCCGAACCGGTGATGTGTTGGTCAAATTATTTTTAACGGTTTGGTTTAGTTCGCGAAAATAGCTGCGATTTTACTCAGTTTTCGTCCCTGTTTCGGTTCGGTTCGAGTCCCTGCTTTTAAGATAAAGTAATAAAATTACATGACTGCATCTCAGAATTTTGTTAAATTGTAAATTCGTACATATTTTTATTCATAATTTTGTACTTTTCAATAACAATCTAGAGTATCGGTAAATTGACGGATGGTAACCACATACACAGTGATTTGTTCTTTTTTGCACAACACTTAATATATTAATTACTGTACTCTCCACTTTACAGTCATGAGTACCCGCGAATTGACTCAGTATGTGACACTGTTACACCCAATTGGTTTCAGTGTATACTTTTCTCAGCGTTTATCACGACAATTATTAATAAGTTGATAATTTTAGAATGCAAACAGATAAGTGCAAATTGTTAAACAAAATAAAAGAACTGTCTATATTGATAATAAAGGTCACAATAATGAATCAACCGTATAATAGATTACATAAATATTATTTTTACAAATAGTTATCGGTTACAGGCAGTTAGATAACAAATTCTTTGATTCCAGGTTAAGGCAGCAGCTGAAGGTCCCCTTAAGGGCATTCTCGACTACACCGAAGACGACGTCGTGTCCAGCGACTTCATCGGCGACAACCACTCCAGCATCTTCGACGCTAAGGCCGGTATTTCCCTCAACAACAACTTCGTGAAACTGATTTCCTGGTACGACAACGAGTACGGCTACTCAAACCGCGTCGTCGACCTCATCAAATTCATGCAGAGCAAGGATTAAATTCTCAACCATCAATCTCAACCATTATTTAACATTGTCAAGTATTAATCGTCGTACCAAGCCATGACCAGTTGGCAAGTTTTGATGTTTAGTGAGGTTTTTTCCGTACTTTGAGATGTCTGTGTAGAAGACTGGTGCATGCGGTTTTATTTTGTTGTATGAGAATCATGTAATTTTGTTTTAAAATAATAAGTTTATGTATGATTGGTTTTATTAAACATAAATCGAATACAAACGTTCATGTAAGACAATATAACATGTTCAGGATGCTTATTGTTGAATAATAAAAACACATTTTAATGTTACATAGAAATATTCTTACAAAAGAAAACAAACTTTGAGAATGTTGAAAACATAAATGCATTCTAAATAAAATGAATTTATTGGATTTCTTCACGGCGGCGAAGAATTCTCTCTGCGCGTCGCATTTTGGCTTTCTTAGCTCGAAGACGATGGGAATCCGCCTGTTCTTTCAGCATCTTGGCACGAGCCTTTTCTGATTTCTTCTTATGTATATATTCAATAAGAACGCGCTTATTCTTGAAGCAATTCCCCTTGACCTTGCTGTACAGAACTCTATGAAGATGTCGGTCGATCTTCTTCTGGTCGCGGTACTGTCGCAGTAGACGACGTAGCACGCGAAGACGCTGGCACCACAAGTCTTTAGGGTTATTACGAGCCTTGATGGTGCCCTTACGTTTTCCAGTTCCAGTGTGATTTCCACGAAGAGTAGCAGCTTTATATTTACGAGAACGGTATCGCGAATGCACCGCTTGTGGTTTGACAATAATCAAACCATCTTTTACCAACTTGCGGATGGTTTTACGGGAATTCGCATTTGCAATGTCGACGTTCTCGTTTGGGTCTAACCAGATTCTACGCTTACCGCACTTCTTTACAGATGCTGCTAAACGTTTTTGCAGTTTTATATTACTCATTGTTAAACAGAATTATTATTTCTTGAGATTGCACAAGAGTAATAATGGCAGTCAATAGGAAGACGGTTCGCGCGGTTCGTGTTACAAATTTTAACCACGTGAGATGCCGGAAGAACTTGGATCCCCCTAGTGGAAACTGCAGAACTATTTTTGACATCTGTCATTTAATTTTTTGAAAGGTTACAAAGTTAGTTGTCTTATGATAAAAACATCAATAAACGATTAAATATGAGTGATATAGGAGATATTGGATATAATTCAGATGAAGAAATAAATAAGCAACAACATGCACGTTTATTAGATGATGTTTTGCAGTTAGATAAACGACAACATGTGAAAAAACCATCTCGTACTGAACCGACAACCCACGTGTCAGAATTTAATCTTATTAAAACAAACCTAGGGAAGAAAAATAGGATCAGTTTAAATGAGTTAACGAAATCCTTAAACGAAAAGGAAAAACATGTCGCTATCACAAAACGAGTCAAGTCTGCATTCAAAGAAACAACTCTTCGAAAACCATTGGAGAAGCCTCAAGCCGAAAGACTTAGAAGATCGGTAGGATTTGAGAAGACAAAAAATCACCTGAACAAATGGAATTCTATAGTAGAGAAAAACAGAGTTGCCTCTCAGTTAGTTTTTCCTTTAAGGAATCAGAGTGAAATTCAATTTAATCCTGGAACCAAGAAAGAAAAGAAACCTCCACGTTATCAATCAGAATTGGATAAAGAACTTGCAAAACTAGAACCAGTAATAGAAACAATTCATGTCGAAGAAAAGTTTCCTTTAAATATGGAAGAATTAGTAGAACAGAGAAAAGAAATGGCTAGGCTCAGAGCGAGACAGTCATATCAAGAAGCTAAAGCTCGGAAACAAAATAAAATCAAGAGTAAAAAGTACCACAGAATAGAAAGGAAGCAACGATTAAAACAACAGATCAAAGAGTTCGAAGAATTACAGAAAACCGACCCTCAAGCAGCTCTTGAAAAACTAGAACAACTTGAGAAAACTCGAGTAGAAGAACGAATGTCTCTACGACACAGATCTACTGGACAATGGGCCAAAAATAAACAAGTCCGCGCTAAGTATGATAAAGAAAGTCGTCAAGCACTGGCTCAACAATTAGGCATAAGTCGAGACTTGACTCAAAAAATTAAAGCAGACAGTTCTGACTCAGAAATGGAAGAAGAAATAAAAATCAAAACCGATGAATCTAATCCCTGGACAACCCAGAAAAATGAATTTACAGATTTTGTTAGTGGATACCGCAAATTCTGGACTGAAAAGAATAAATCAGGAGGTGAAATATCTGAAGATGAGAAAAAGAATACATTTTTGTCCTTTGATATTACTGAAGAAGAAAAGGCTGAAATACAAAATATCAGGCAAGAGATTAGCAAGAAAACTAAAAGTAAAGTACTTAAAAATACTGAAAAACCGAAGAAACCACAAAAATCTAAAACAGTTAAACATTGCAACACTTCTTGGACAGTAACATCGAATTCTGAAGGCGAAGAAGAAACAATTTTTGACAAGAAAAATGTTGAAGACTTATTCGACGATCTAGAATATAAAGTAAAAGCAAAAACAACAGAAAAATTATCTAAACTAAAAGAACAATCCCAACAATCAAGAAAGCGAAAACTGTCAGTTCAAAAACCCGATGATGAAGAAGAAAAATTAATTGGAGCCTTAAAACCAGAAGTAATGCGTCCTCAAGTGGATGAAGAACTAAGAATGGACTCTTCAGATTCCGAAGATGAAATATCTGCCATCAAGAATACTTTGGAATCGGCGGAAAAGAATACAACAAAAGAAAATAAACAAGATATTGATCCAAACAAATACATAACAGCAAAACCTGTTGAATTGCAAACACAGCTACCCGATATGTCTCTAGGAGACGACAACAGTGAAGATGAAGATCAAAGAGCGTACATTTCAGAAGCTTTCGCCGATGATGACGTCGTAGACGAATTCAGCAAAGAAAAGAAAGACGTAATAGATGCCGCCACTCCAAAAGACATAGATTTAACTCTACCAGGTTGGGGATCTTGGGGAGGCAAAAATATCCAAGTTTCCAAAAGAAAAAAGCGAAGATTCATTGTCAAAGCACCGAAGGTAGCGCCCAGAAGAGACGAAAATAAAGGTAATTTAATTCTTAACGAACATAAAGACACAAAAATAAAGAAACATCAGGTATCAGAGGTACCTTTTCCGTTCACAAGTGTCAAAGACTTTGAAGCGTCTATTCGAGCACCGATTGGAGACACTTTTATACCTCAAACTGCATTTAGACGATTAATTAAACCAGCTGTTAAGACAAAGAAGGGCGCTGTTATCGAACCCATGACAGAAGATATTTTATTAAAACAAAAGTTTACAAAACAGGGGAGAATGGTTAATAAATGATTTCGAGTTTGTATATTGTACAAATAAATTGTTTTTAATATTATTACATAGTTTATTACTTAAGAATTAAATGCCGGCGCGCATTGGCGGGGAAACTAGTATAACTCCATCTCCTCGAACGAACAACATTGGAATATTTCTTTTGGTTGTTCGGTAGACTTCTTCATAAGTTTCTTCGTCGATTTCTACAGTTGTGATGGTCTCTTCTGCTTCACCAAGAACCATGTTTAAATGTTGGTCATACGCCTACAGGTATGTAATGTATTATTATTTATATTCAATATTAAATGTATAATAAACTTACATGTAGTCTACCGCGTAATTCTCGGTCATTTCGCATTTTGACGTAAATGCGTTCGTCCAAACTTAACCTCACTAGATCTAGAGGTTCTTTTACTGTAATCACGGGTACCTAAACAGGATAATTGATTAATTTCAAAACAATACATCCTATTAAAATAACTTACAACTTCTTCTTCAGCCATTTAGAAAAGATTTCTCAATGTTTCTTGTACTTTTCAAAGTTTTGAACGCTTTCAAATCTGATTGTCAGAAGTTAGTTCACCGATTAGACGTGGATTAGATTTAAATGTCACTGGCGCTGTTTGCAGAAAACATCAGGAAAATAAAGTTCAAATATAAATAATTGTAAATAAAAATGTACGTATTTATAGATATAAGTAATATATTCCAACAGCATTTATTGATTAACCGTAAAAAAACATTTCTTGCAATGTGTTTCGTTTATTTGATATAATTTGTGGTTATGTAGGTCGTTACATTATGTGTTATATTTTAGACTTTAATCACGAATTTAAATATTTAAACAATAATGTCTCTTATATTATTACTGCCAGATGAGATTAAAATAAAAATATTTGAATACTTGGACGGAATAGACAAGATAGTGATTTTAAACGTATGCAAAGATTTTCAACGGATTGGACAAGACAAGGATGTACTTCAGTTAGTTTTTCTCATATTTATTTAAAGTATTTAGACCAGAACTTAATTATAATTACTTATTGTTTACAGTCATTTAAATTTTTGCAAAAATTTCAAACTGTCATTAGCTCAGATAAAATTCATAGGCAGAAAATTAACAGCACCTACTGTTACACATATCAATTTAAATGGGGTCCATTGGATACCGTCCGCTGCCTTGAGAGATGCTTTGATAAAATTTATAAACTTAAAGATTCTGTACGTCCTTGATACTCAGCTATCTTTTCGAGATTTAGTAAAAGTAACTGAAAGTACAACGAAGGTATGAAACTTGAATTAATAAAATCAAATCTAGTTTTATATTGCTGCTGTTACAGGTTAAAAAACTTGCCTTTTCCATGAAACCAGACAACTGTGCAGATGTTTTTAAATGTAAATTATCTTTGCCGCTCACTCATTTATTTGTAACTTATAATTCTTTCTCAATTCGGGCTTTGATGACTTTATTAGTTCAATTTAAAGAACTGGAGGAACTATGGGTATGTTTATTGATTAATTAAAGAGTAGTTTTAATAAAATATGTGTATTACAGATTATTGAGCCTAAAAGACCTTGTGTGATACAATTTTTGACTGAAGAAGCTACGTGGCTTAATTATGTAAATGATCCTCTGCCTATAGTAACAAAAAAAATTGTTTGCTCTCGACAATGCGCAAAAATCCCTTGCGAACAACATTTTTTTGATTCTATGAAAGATAAAAGTAAAACATGGCGTTCTGTTGTTATTAATCCCACGGAAGAAACATATTTTTATATATCGGGTATGTACTTTACTTACATATGAAAATAGTATAATCTATTAATGAGTTCAATTTTTAGAAGTTTCTGATACTCCAATAAAAGATATAACAAAACATTCGTGCAGTACTGCAGAAGATTATAGATGCAAAATACAATTTACTGTAAAGGTATTAATTACTAAGGTAAACTCTGTGAATAGTGTAAATTTAACTTATAGAATATCCGAGGTACGGTTTAAATTTAGCGGTTCTATAATTTCTCTATTAATTTAAAAGTACAATAATTGTAAGTTAAATTTAGTAGCGAAGTTATAGAACCTGTATTGAATTTTTCGATAATCTGTATTTTATACTGTAGGAAACAATTTATAAAGACAATTGGGTTGATGGCGGATTCCATCCATTTAATGCAAAACCTGGCACAGTGGAATGTAATGAAACTAAAATAAAACAATTGTTCAGCGATGACGCACGAGAAATAAAAAAAATTAAGTGTGATTCGAAGATTTTTTGGCATGATCCCGAAAGTAAGTCTCAAAGGTTCAGTTAAAAGTGTGATAATACTTTTTTAACTGTTGTATTTTGAATGCGAAGTTTTAAAAAAATTATTAGGTCACTCCACTCAAGTACAAGTATAAAATATTTTACCATTAAATAATGTTTTACTTTGTTTTATTAGTCAATAATTGTAGCAAAGACTCAAGCCGAAGAAAAAGAACTGTTCTCCTATTTTAAGAAACGTAGAATCGGAATAAGTACATCAAAAGCAGACGATAACTGCAAATTTAAGAAGTTTGCCGAATATGCGACAGAAATAGAAGAATTCGAATTAGACGATATGGATCCAAAAGGCACACGAGATAATTTATGGCAAATAGAAAATTTAACTTTTGCACAAAGTTGGAAAATACTAAAGAAATTAACAATTTCATCTGTTAACTTCCATAGCGGAAAATTTCTAATTGATGTAATATTACATTGCATAAATAAATTCGTTATTTATTTGCCTTTGTTTTGTAGATAACAAAAAATTGTCCAATGTTGAATTGTTTAAAAATTCAAGATGACCTCGTGCAAGATAATCTGAGTGCTAATTTATGTAAGGCCTTACAGTTTGCAATGAATCTCAAAGATTTCAGGTAATATTTTAATAATTATAATAAATTACATTTAAAAACGATTTAATATTTAGGTATGAAAGAAAAGGGGGAATACCAGTCGATACCCTTTTCGAAGCTCTTGCAAAATGTTCTAAACTAGAACGCCTATACCTTCAGTGTAGAATTGCTTTTAAAATAAGCAAGAAACCACTCGAAACTGTGATTACAAGATGCGAGAATCTTGTAGTTTTATTTATTTTTATATCTGAACTACATGAAACTGTTTGTAAAAGTATCAAACAAAGTATCATCGAATTCGGAGTGAAACCTCAACAGATTATAAATATTAGAGGACAGTCTTATAATTTAAATAACATCACTTATGAAGATATTCCTACTTGTCATGTTGAAGAAATAGTGTGTCAGGATAATGATACGACCTTTGATTATATTCGAAGTTTCTTTTAATTCGTAAGTGATGTTATACAATGATTGTGATTTTTAAACTAAGGATTGTTTTATTATTTATTTAAATGCAATAATTTAAGGAATATAACTTTATTATTGTATTTTGAAGACAGGGAAAGCAAAGCTAAGTAATGATGTGATTTGAAGTGCGCTGAACTTGTTATTTCATTTGATAATAAAGTTTATTTATAGAATTTTGAAAGTGCGTCGGTTATCCCTTAATATTTCTAAACTATTGTTAATGTTTTTTGTATTTTTCAATGTTTTTGATCTGATTGTCAGAAGGAAGTTCACCGATTAATTAGACATTAGACGATACTTATTTTTGAAATTTCCCATACAAAAGTATAGCGCTGGACCACTAGTGGAGTGGTGTTCGGTGCGCCGATGCAAGTCTTTTCTATGGTGAATACTCCGCTCCGGACTGATAAATAGAGACGGCCGTGGCAATGCTAAGTAATAAAGTAATGTTGTGATTTGAAGTGCGCTGAACTTCATTGATAATACGGTTTATTTATAGATTTTTGGAAGTGCGTCGGTTATTTTGAGTTGATACCTTAATATTTTTAAACAACGCAAGATGACGCAAGCAACCGCCTACGTGTGTTTTGTTTTCGACACCGCGGTGACATCTGTACGGCCGCAGGTCAAGCTTGTGAGACGGTGGATTTAGTTTTGGTGGTTGACAACAAAAGAGAGGTATTTTGTAAAGACAACACGAATTTCGTACAGTGATATCCATGAGAGAGCCGCGCTTTACATTTGGCGCGTTCGCGGATTGAAAGTCCAAACTGTGATTGTGCTTGGCAGGTGAAGAATTATGAAGAGAAGGAATGCTGATCTCGGCAAAATGAGACGTCCTATAAAACGGAACAAAATCACAGAAGGAATGTACGGAAGGTATGATTGTGTTCATAATGCGATGCAGTACACAACAAACCCATATGATTGTCACAGTCTAATTGTACTGTTTAAATCTGCTCTTAAAATGGCTGAGAAATCACCATTCTTTTGCACAATTTACATGTATTTCTAACTAAAGACTAGCATTCATTTCTTTTATCTATAGTATATATTTCACTCATTGGATAAAACCTGCTGTCATTTCTAGATTACTTAGGTTAGATTTAAAAAACTACTGCCTTGCCTTATGACATCTAATCTGTTGACAGCCTGTTTGACATTAGTCGTATTGTCATTGTGTTTTGTTGCAGCACAATGTTATATCTAAAATTTCTACTGCTATGGGTGCTGGTAATCCTAGCAGACTTTATCCTGGAGTTCCGCTTCGAGTTCCTGTGGCCGTTTTATCTGCTCATTCGTTCTGTGTACGACTCTTTCAAGTATCAGGGACTCGCATTCTCTGTTTTCTTCGTGTGCATCGCTCTTACATCAGACCTCATATGTTTCTTTTTCATACCCGTGCATTGGCTATTTTTTGTGGCTAGCACGTATGTGTGGGTGCAATATGTGTGGCACACCGACAAGGTAAATAAAAACACATTGTTTTATTACTTTTATAAGAATTCTTGCTTCTTAGCTGGTTCCACAAGATTTGCTATATATCGAACTGTGCAACAGGCTATAAGCAAGTTTTGTGTTACCAATATGTAACTCCTAGATTCACGCTAAAGATTAACTCCAACATCATTTGAGTATACTCTAACATGCTAACATCATTTAGAAATTGTCTGTTCGAAGGCACTAAAGTAAATTATGTTTATATGTGTGTAATAATCAGTAAGCTGTATGTATGTATCAACCAACAGAAAAATTAGTGTTAATGATAATCGATTTCGTGATTTTAGTGAATATATGTGCCTACTAACTAGATAAAGTAAATTGTGATATGACTAATTAGTTTTCCCAATGATTCTAGTTAATTTTTTTCCTAAAAGCATAAAACAATAGTATTTCTCTAGGATTAAAAGTGAAGCATAAATATACAAGCAAGTTGTTTACGGCTTAGCACTTTTTCTAAAATTTTATTTTATACTCCCATTTCTTTTGACTATAAATAGTCCAACTTCAGATACCAGTGTGGATATTCTTGAGTGTAAAGGTTTGTTTTCTATGTGGTAGGGTGTGTGTTTGCCGACGATAATCCTATGGATGCTGTTCGTGTACCTGGAAGCAGCGATCCGCCTGAAAGATGTACGTCACATGCCATTCCATATGGACCTGTGCCGACCGTTCGCCGCGCATTGCATAGGCTACCCAGTAGTAACACTAGGCTTCGGCTTCAAATCCTACGTGGGGTACAGAATGCGACAGCGTCGCCAACGCGACGTTGCCAAAGAGAACGAGTTCTACATGCAGCTGCTGCAACAAGCGCTCCCAGTCGACACATCCACGCCAGTCACGAACACAGCACCGCTGACATCCAACGTGGCTACGTCGACGACGCCCAGTGACCCTGTCACCACGACAACGTCGCATCACACTGCTGCCAAGCAGCACAACCACAAAGAGCGCAACGGACAAATGCCGAACGGCGTCGTCGCCAACGGCACCTCGTCGTTGCAGAAGATCAACCGTAAATCAGTTGAAAAACGAGTTGATCATTCCTCTTCAAACGGCAGCGTGAGCACCGTCCACACCAACGGCAACCTGGTGGGGGCGGCGGTGGCAGAGGAGCCCACGACGCCGCCCGCCAGTCCGCACTCCTCCAGCGAGGTGCAGCAGTCCCAGGAGGCGGTGGCCCCGAGCACGAGCACGGCCACCACGTCGACGAGTACTAACACTAGTACGAAGTCCACGGGGACGACCACCACGTCTCAAGGCAGGAGGAACAAAGACAGGCACAATAACTCCAGGGTGGAGGACAAAGATGCCAAGGAGCACCACGAGTACGTGCAGAGGCTCGAGACCGATGCCAGGAGGCTGAGGAGCGATTTGCAAGCTTCCAGAGCTGCTGAGACAGAGCTTAGAGGACAGGTAAGTACATTGTTTATTTGCATTTATGTGGCCTTTAAAATTCTTTACACTATTGTTATGTTTGTCATAAAAAACTTAATACATATTTATATTGTTTAGAATACAAATTTAAATTTGCATTATAATTACACCTCGGACATAAAGCATAAAAATGCAATGGATATTTTATTGTTTATGAAACAAGTTGTAAATTATTATACGTAGAGTACACCATTAATTTGAATTTTTAGCTAATGAGCATACGTTATAAATTTCTTATTGTTATAATTTATTATGTTTACTTTAAAACTTTTTGCAGTTCTGGGAGTAAAACCGTAAAACTCTTTTTTAGTTTTTATTTTAGGGACTAAGGTTCTTAATTTGATCCCAAGGGATTATTTTTCATATTTAATCCAGTTTTCAAGGAATTGAATTAATTAATCCCGTTGTCAAGTAAATACGAACTATTTGTTACGGAGTATCTATGGTAAAAATATAAATATTTCTCAAAGTTTTCTGTCAAAATTACAAAATGTGTACTCTTTTAAATTATTATACGTTCGTATGAGAATGAAGTGCAAAAAATAGCGTATATACCACAGGACTAAATAGTACATTATGCACCAAGGGAGGAAAACTCGATTTTGCTCCCGCGGGTGAATTGACTGCACAAGACTGAATTGAGGGCTGTCGATTCAGTCTTGTGCTGTCAATTCACCCGAGAGAGCAAAGGCGTTCATCCCGAAGTGCATATGGTAATTTTTGTCACGAGTGCACGCAAAATGAGCTGAAACGTGCTTGTTTAGAGGGAGCAAAAACGCGTTTTTGCTCCATAGAAATATTTTGCTCCCTCTCGATTATCTCCCAATTTAAGTTGTTGATTACCTACTTCTATTGTTTGTGTTTAATTGAAAAGCGAATCCAGTGCAGTACTACAAAAAATGCTGCAGATAAACTACACTTAATTTTTCGAATTAAAAAAAAATCTTTTTAATTCATTATCAGCATATCATACATAATATACCTTTAACGTATGTTCTCGAAGTTATGAGACACCTGTATCTATGTGAGACTGCCATTATTCAAGTTGAATAACAGGCGTGGATAGACATGCATAAATAAAAACAAATTCCTTAATAAATTATTAGGTTGATTCCCGAGGAATTTGTTTTATTTATTAGCCAGCCAGCCAGTATGTCTCATCCATATAATAATAATAATAATAATTTATTTGCTATCGGGCATTGCCCATACAAATGGATTGACAACAACATACCTACTAAATAATTATTCAATAATACTAAAAAAGATTTCATTTTATACGAGAAGTAATTAATATAATTATTATACTAAATTATCTTAACACCCTAACTAGTATATAAAAGTAGAAACAGATATGAAGTAGTGTAATTACATACAAAAAGAAAAGAAAAAATTATTTTAAATATTCAGCTACAACAATTAATATAATATCTGCAATTTGCGAAACATGGTACACGAAATCAAAGCATAATATAACACTACTCATTCGTTTAAGCAGAAACTTCTAAGCTTTAGGCTTTCTATTGTGAAAAAAAATATATTATTGATTTTATTGTGATCTAAATCTGTGAAAAAATCGGCAAAGTTAACTTCAACTAAGTGATCAATATTATATTTTTTTAAATAGTGGTTTCTTAAATCGAATTCGCACAAACACTTTTTTTTCTTTAATGTGTTAAACGCACTTCCAGTAATGTATCTGAAATTTACTTTCACTTTTACAACTTTTTATATAGATGCTTTAAAAAACAATGTTAACGATTTCAAGTCAGTGTTTCCAATCCGTATATCTCATCCATCATTGTTCATTGCTATCTTCGCTCCAACATAACCAACCCCTCACTAACAATCTCTCCCCCAGGTGGCCTCGCTGACCGTCAGCGAGAAGTCGACGCGGGTGGAGCTGTGCTCGCTGCAGCGCGACTTCGAGGAGCTGCAGTCGCGTCTCCAGACGTCGAACTCGGCGCGCGCGCAGGACCGCCAGCAGCTGAGCAACCTGGAGCGCCGCATCGCCGACGAGCGCCGCACCAGGAGTCAGCTCGAGGCGCAGCTCGCCACCGAGAGGAAGCAGCGCAAGCAGGAGGAGGCCGCCGTCCGCGCGGCCGCTGTGCAGAGGGAGCGCGAGCGCGAGCGAGAGGTGAGCATCTGTCAGCTGTACTTTAAAACCTCATTTCCACCGACTGTTTTAATGCTTAAGAACTATGTTTAATGCATAAGTACTAAGAGCAACGCATAAGAACAATACTTTGCAAACTCCAAACATAAGGTGTAATGCACAAGCATAATGATTGACATGTGTCATATTTATTATTTGTTTCGAGTTGTCAATTTCTGTCTGTTTCCAAATAAGGAAATGAATACCTTACATACGAAATTAACAGTTCTTCCCTTCCTTAATATCGCAAAAATACCGGTAATGATTAAATTACAAAATTCGACAACAAATGTCATCTCTGTCGTATTAGTTGTCAATTTCTGTCTGTTTCCAAATAAGGAAATGAATACCTTACATACGAAATTAACAGTTCTTCCCTTCCTTAATATCGCAAAAATACCGGTAATGATTAAATTACAAAATTCGACAACAAATGTCATCTCTGTCGTATTAGTCCTTAACCAAAATAGGTGAAAATGGCCATCTAATAAATAATCAATATGCATTACGCCTTCATTACGCATTAAACACTAAAACAGTCGGTGGAAATGAGGCTTAATACACTTTTTTGTACTCATAACCTAGGAAATGACATATCAAGCACGCAATTGACAATCGGAAATGTCAATTTTCCAGTGTAGTCAATCGGGAAAAATGCAAAGAACACTGGCTTTCTTGAGCATTCTACAAAAAATTAACCTTCAAAATAATTAAATTTATTTTAATAAATGTTTTTAAGCCCTGTTTGCACTAGGATTCTTTGAAGATTCTACCAAGATTCTGAATCCTGGAAACGAAGAAGTTTCAAGATTCTGAATCTTGAAAAAAATAAATTCATGGTTTTGAAGCAATCATTAAATTATAAATTCTTCTTTTCCAAGATTCGATTTAGCGGCACCATAGGTAATTTTCACTAGAAAGAAGAAAACTTCTTCTTTTCCAGGATTCAGAATCTTAGTAGAATCTTCAAAGAATCCCAATGAGAACAGGACTTTACGATCCGGATTTCGTTCGCGGACCAGATCCGAAGATCCGGATCACAAAAAATATTCGAATTGCTCATCTCAAATCGAAATAGATTAATTTTGATACGCACACTCGGTCACTTCAATCTGACTATTTAATCGTCTTAATGTATAGGTTGGGCCAAATGAGATCTACTAATGTTAAACACTAATAACTCTTGTAATAATCGATTATTTTGATTATTTTTTTTTTATACAATGAATATATTTTATGGAAATTATGTATGAAATATGACATCAAACAAATGTAAACCATTATTCTCGATACAGAGATCGGCTCTTTTTAACGCGTTTTCCATTACACCATGTGATGTTTCTGGTTGAAAGCTCAGTATTTCGTCTCGAATATTCTGCTTCAGCTGTCTAATAGTCTCTGGTTTATTAACATACACTTTGTCTTTTAAATATCCCCATAAAAAAAGTCGGGCGCTATTAAATCTGGCGAGTGAGGTGTCCAAGGGAAATTTGAATTTTTTTTAAATCAGACGTTCGCCAAAAATTTCACTTTTTTGGCCATAACACCGCACCAAACAATACATTTGGATGGATTTGCAACTGATGCTGGTGTATTTCCCTTGGGTTTTCAGAGCCCCAAAATCTACAGTTTTGTTTGTTGACTAACCATTTAAATGAAAATGCGCTTCATCCGACATCTAAACATTATTTAGAAAATCAATTTGTGTGGCTAATAAATTTCCAAGAATTCAGTTATAACCTACAAAAAGAAAAAAATAATTAAATCAAAAAATACAAAAGTTATTTGTGTTTAACATTGGTAGGTCTTATATGGCCCCCGATAGCTACATAATAATTTCTTCGTTGCCGCTTTGAATTTTAAAGGTCGTCGCAGGGATTGAGATTCTGACTGTACAAAGACGAATCTGCCACTATAATATAACATCAACCAGCAAAAATAAAAATTTCAGGAATAAATTTCTACCATGAGAAATACATATAACCGTATAAAGTTTGCATTAATTGAACATTTTTAATAATTATTATGATTTGATACATTTTTTTAAATTTTAAAAAGGCACAACTGTTTATTGATCCTTTACCTTCATATATTGTGAAATTATTTATTTATATCGATAATCTCTCTCGTAGCAAATGGAGGATTTTGAAACACGTTTTGTCATAATATTTTCGATCTAAAGGTAAATTATGGAACAATGATTTAGATATATCTAAATTTCAATTTTAGTTACTGTCTATAGTGTTAAAGTGTATTTTAACATTTAAATCAGTTAAATTATAGTATCTCTAATACAGCCTGAGATATTTAGATCATGCTAGATCCTATTACACATTCTGACCGCTAGAAATGATTATGTTGGCAATAGTATATTATTTAATAAGGAGCTAAAGTGGAACTTTTTGTGGCGAATCTGTAGGCGCTGCGCTCATCCGGCAACTACTTAGCTCCGCATAAAATATGCTATTTTTTCTTCAGACGTCGAAACCTTACAATAAAATTGATATTCGTGTAAGAAAATTTATTAAAATAATTCGGATTGAAATAATATAGTCGTCTTTGATTTATTTTGTTTAATAAAAATTTGAATTAAATGTTATTGACAGCTGTAATTTGATTGGTTCACCAGCGGCAGATAATATTATCTGACGCTCACAGCGGCAGGTAATATTATTGTCTGCCGCTCTCAGAAAAGTAAAACTTTAGCTGTTTCTATGGAGATATGAAATATTATGTTTTTCTGACGTTTGAAGAAAAACCTAATTATGGACCTTTTCTCTGTTAATTGCTATGTGACGTCATTTTCGGTACGGCCTCTAACAAAATGCTCGAAAACTATCCTCGAGGTGCTTACCATGTTGCCAGATACTAGACGTAGATTGAAATAAATATATATATTTTTAAAATCATCATTATCAATGCAAAAATGAATAAATTGGATTGGTACATACTTACAGCTGCAAATAAAATAATTATGGGTAACATTTTTATTCCAAATAATAATCGAATGGTCGCGATTTATTTCGGGCAACATTGCATTTATCTGTCACTTCCACTTGTCATTTCGCGAGATAAGCAGTTAAGGTTGAAATTTAAACTATGGAATCTTGTAATAAAACAACAAGATTCTGTGCGCCCTTTCATTTTAAAATATTCATCACAAACACTGTGAGTGAATTTATTAAATATTTCTAAACTAACTTCCATTTCAAATTTCAAACATGACATTAAAATGCACCTCTGCGCAATATGTGCATCTCTTTCTATTACTATCTCTCTCAAGAGAGCGAAAAGGTCCATTCCGTGCACAAGACTACAAACACGGCTGTGTTTAAAAGGTTGCTAAGCAACAACAATGAAAATTGTAACTAATCTCCTAGGTAATGATGTATTGACACATTACAGAAAATACTTAATAAAATGAAAATGCTGTTTTCTATGTAGATTTATTTTTCAAATTAGGATGCAGGTGTAATAAAGCACTAGCGACGTTAAAATCATTCCGCTTCGTGCCGTACGTGATTTAAAATATTACTTTTATACACTTTTATCATTCATAATATACTATTAAAATATTGGTTTTGAGATTCAGTTAGACAGGCTTCTTGAATTTCAAAGACAGCGCTAATTTAAACAATAATTCCACTATTTCTCCCACAGCGTGAGCAGCGCGAGCGCGAGCAACGCGAACGCGAAGCCGCCCACGCGCAGCAACAGACCATATCGCAGCAGTGCAGCGAGCAGTGCCGCGCCCGGCGGCGGGACCTGGAGCAAGAGCTGCAGGAGGCGCGCGCGGCAGTGCGCTGGGCCGACGAACGCTGCTCCGTGGCCGAGCGTGAGGCCTCTGCCCTCTCCGAGCAGCAGCACGAGGCAGACATCCTCATGGCCGCCCTCTCCGCCATGCAAGACAAGAACCAACACCTGGAGAACTCGCTCTCGGCGGAGACCAGGATCAAGCTGGACCTGTTCAGCGCCCTTGGAGAGGCTAAACGGTTGCTGGAGATCAGAGAGAGTAAGTGGATTGTTTTTGTTTTATGGTAGAATTGTACAGTGATTATAAATGATTGATTCGTTATGATTTTGTCTTTGCCGCCTCGATGTGATTGCATAAAATGTTAAAAAATTGCTGTTCACTTACTTTCTGCTTTACTGAAGTATCAAAAAACATAATTATCAATTCCTTTATCGTAATGGCACTACATAATATTCGTTGGACAAAAATGAGTTTTTTTTTTTACCGCAGAACTAAGTTTTGATAAAAACTTTTTTTAAGTCACGTGACAGTCAATCATTTATGATTACTCATTTGTTATGTACAGTTGGACACTAGAATGTCCGTAATTTTGGAAAGTTTCGAATTTTATGCTCCCTCTCAGAAGGGTGCCTACCCAATTCATGAAAGCTCAAAGCTAGAAAATGTATACATAAAAATGAATAAATAGATAATTCAAATCTAGAATCGGATAGATGCAGAAAACGCATGTAAAGAATATCGAAATCTAGAAAAAAAGTTTTGGAATTTTTCAAGTGATTGTGAAACAATGGTTTAGAAATAATTTTTGTTTGTTGCCCTTTTCGAGTCGTCAATCTCGGCTTCGCCTCGACTGAACAAATTTCTCGCCGCGTGCAACAAACAATGCTCTATCCGTACTTGATACACAAATAGCTATTGTTTAACAAACTCGCTGTAGGCTTTTTGAACTATATTGACCCGATCCCGAATACGCCATTGCGTTTAGACCATTACTTTCCCGAATATGCGTTTCCGATATTGCCAAAGACTCAGAGCCATCTCGTATTTTTAAATGTTAGCAATCAAATTGAGCATAGTCCCAAAGGTCCCAATTCACAATGAGCATAAGCATAAGAACTGCATAATATAAAACGTTTAAAAAATTACGTATGTGCACAATGATCATAAACATAGGTGGACATAAAGTGAATAAATTAAGTGATTTTTGGATGTGAAGTTGGAAGTACCTAAGTCGGGTTAATATTATTTTATGGTTGGCTGTATTGTATTAGCTCATTCTGTTTAATAATAATCATCATTTTCAATACTTGTTGTTATACACATCTATCATCTGTCAGATTTACGCTGCCATTTCGAAATAGTACGTAATTTTGACATAAAGTTGAACTGATTTCAACTTTTTTTATGTACCTATCTACATAAACGTAAGAAATAAATAACGACATTGTGAACAAGGCCATTAAAATCCATTAGTTCAACTTTATGTTTATGTCGTATCTTATGTAGTTCTTATGCTTATGCTCATTGTGAATTGGGACAAAATCGTGATATGTATTTGTTGATATAAAATAGTATAAGCTCTAATTGTTTCTATCCTCAGGTTTAATACGATCGCACGAGAAAGAAATCGAAGAACTGAAAGGCAAGATAGCGCAGGTGTTGGCGGTAATGCCCAGCGACTCCTTCGGCAGCGGCCCAGCCCCCAGCACGACGATTTCTCGCGTGCGACTGGCGGAGTCTCCGTGCCCGTGTCCTGGGCCTCCGCCCGGCTCTACCTTGGACCCCAATGCCACGGCGTACACGCCCAAAGGCAGCCTGATGGCTGCCGCCTCCACGGAGGCGTGAACTGTGACCCTACCCTGCCCCAAGCCCCAAATGCCCCGACTCCGCCCAGTGTGGACTGTGTATCGTTAAGCTTCTCATGTGATATATTTAATTTTATGTAACAGCCGAGATCTAGTGGAAATCAAACAGGTCCAATGAAGTAAGGTATTTATCTTTAATTTATTTTATAAATGAATTAATGTTTGTTTATACTAAATTGTTCTTATAGTGGGCCCACACCATAGATCTATATATAAATTGATAAATAGCTTGTTCCATGTATTCCGTTTGTGCCGGCATATACCGGGAGTTTTTTTTATTAGTAAACATAGGGCAGGTCATTACCATAGTTACAGTGTTACAGAATGACAGCAATATATTGCAGCGTCTTTTTTATCAGTAAACATAGGGATAATTACATACTAAAATAAATATAAATTAAAGAAATGATGAATTATTTATCTATATTTTCTACACTTAAGAACTAGGTAGATACCTACATTAAGCTAATGATAATTTTTTTAAACGAATTAAATGCTCAAAATTGGAACCATTAACTTCTAAACAATATCCTAAACGATTATAAAAATAATTTATAGCATTTGCTGGGGAGTAATATTTTGGAAGCAGCACTAATTCGATTTTTTAATTGTTCAACATTCATTCTGTCACCATTGTACACATTTTTTAAGTGTCTGCCTAGTTCTTAAATTCTCATTAGTTTAATGTATCTACCTAGTTCTTAAGTGTAGAAAACATAAATAAATAATTAATCATTTCTTTAATTTATATTTCATATTTATTTTCGTATGTTAATTATCCCTATGTTTACTGATAAAAAAAACGCTCTAATGCATTGCTGTCATTCTGTAACACTGTAACTATGGTAATGACATGCCCTATGTTTACTTATAAAAAAAACTCTCTGTAGATTGAGCGCCATATTAAAACCAATTTCGTCACAATGCACCATCATTGTTGCTTCAATGTGACGGAATCGGTTTATTCGCTGGATGGACATACCATCAGTGCGCAGTAAGTTTCACGTAATATATGTCGTCAATTTCAACGAATCTAAAGGGATATTTCCCATAAGACCAAGCTATCTGTCAATTTATATATAGATTTGTGGTCCACACTTGAAAATCTATACTATCTTCTAGTAACCGTGGTTTGAGTGAACAGAACGAGCAGAATTCGCCAAGTATGGCCCTCTGCGAGCCGAACCGAAAAATGCTTTCCGGAGCTTATCGGTAAATCGGAATTCCTCAAAGGGAATATTGTTCGCCGAATCATTTCGTTGCAGAATTCGCACCATTCGTGCTGATCGCAGCATTCTTTGTATAAACATACACGAATACTTCAAGCACGTTGGAAAACCAATAATTCGGCGAATCTGCTGAACACAACGATCTTCTGTTCAGACCATCCTGCTCTGCGCGTTCGGGTCGTTCTGTTCGTTCGGACTAAAATGTTCAAGTGTGGACCCACCATTAAATTTCTCGTAATTTGTTTCTAATAATACAAGCGTGACTATAGTGTTTTTAAACATGGAGGAGAAAAGATGGAAGTCTGATTTGACATTCAGTTTTGATTTTATGTTTTTAATCAGCTAAGTTGTAAATCATTAAATTTAACTGGAATCAAGTTAGAAGAACATATTTTAAATAATATAAACTTAATAAAATAAATTTTAGTATTATATTTCGGCGTTGTTGTAAAAATGTATTTTACTCCTCCTACTTTAAAAACAGACTATAATCACACTGCTCTTTAAAATGATAAATTACCCTCAAAAGTTTGTATGGTAATCAATAACTCAAAGATAAATATGTTATTTCGGGCCTAATGGTTTTTCGCTTATTACTGACAGTACCTTGATGCGGTTTTTACGTGAATTAAAATAATTATTTAAGTTTATTGGAATTTTACTGTCATTATTCAACGATTACACAGCAAATATTTTTTCGGTATAATTCGGAGAAAAAGATCTGGATTATTATTTTAAGTACTAAATGAAATTTAGTTACTGAAACAGTTTTTTGTTGGCAAAAGATACTTAATAGTATTTAAAATATTTTGGGTTGTTCTAAAATGTAACAGTTTCTGAAAAGAAATTTTATTTTTATACTTATATTAGGGACCTTTTCATTAGTTGTAAGTTACTTTATACGCTCGAATTTTTGTTGTTACTATTTTTATATAATTAGGGCTTTATTTATTTTATCGTACTACTATTATTTAATGACAGTAAAACTATTTGATGCTCGCATCATTAATGAAAGAAAATTTCTTGACAACAAGGTACTGTCGATGATGTTTCAGCTGCGAAGATTGGTTGATGCTGACACTAATTCGGATCATTTTGTTTTTGTTTGTTAAGTTTTGTTATTATAAGTCGCGCGGTGTTGAAATGATCTCTCAGCCGATCACACACTGGTTTCCTAGTTTGTTCGTCGAGCATTTAATTAGTCGTATGTTAGGTTATTGTCATAATGAATCTTTTTTTCGAGTACTTAATCGCCTGCGCTGTGTTTCGTTCGCCCCGCGATTCGGGAAAAGTTCCTTACTAACTTTTCACGCGCTTAAATACCGGAATTTCTAAATCATAAGGCTTTTGTTTAAGTGTCGTAAAAAATGACAGTATTTTCTACAAGCAAGATAAGAATGGTGGTCAGTTAGTAAGGGTAGCAATCCGGGGTTGTATTTAATTTCGTTCGCTTTCCCTTGGGAGTTTTACTCGTTGACTGATGCATGGACCCTTCCCGAGGCGGCCATATTTGTCACTTTACATGTCGAATATACATTTTTATTTATTTATCTTTATGTATAATCGGGATATTATTTATTTTTTTATTATAACTACCCTTGATTTTGTCAGAAACGCTACGTTGATGCTCGATTTCTAAGATTTGAAACAATTTATTTATTTGAAAAATCAACTGCGCAAAACAAAAGCTTCCATTTTGACAGTACAGTATTTTGTTTGGCTGTCAAACCATCAGATGTGAGTTGAATCTTAGAAACCGAGTGTTGTTACGTCTCTATCCCAGCTTCGATATGAGATACCAAGAGCTTAGCGTAAAGAAATTGGTAATAAACTTGTAAACGTACAGTCTAGGTCTGCTACATGTGCAGTCAATCCTGGAATCGTAATTTTGATGTTGGTATAAAGTTTCTGCTCTCTATGTGTCATTTGAACCACAAAAGTATTGAAAATATCAACAAATCATTACTTTCAATAAAGCATTGGCCATCGGCCAAAATTACACAATTGGTTTCATTTACTGGGGGTCAAAGAGCATCTTAAGCTAACATTACCCATTACTTATCTACCCAGTTATTTAATTTTACGATTATTTTATTTACTTTTCAAATATTTTTAAGGTATTCGCTTTCAGTTAAGAATTTACTATTATACAATATTGTTTTTGCTCTGTGATTAATCAATCGCAAACCGAGTTCACATAGCAAAAACAAACATGAACTGCTGTTAGTCCAAGGAGGTGTCAGTCGTCAAAAAGTGGTGTTTATTTTCTACTGGACGAAGTATAGTCATTATTTTTATCCACGACTATTGAATAATACTTTTTTGCAGGGAATTATGTACTCCATTACTAGTGAATTTTTTTGTAATAATTTTTCAACCAATTCCGTTGCTAGGTAACATACACAAATTTCAAAATTAAATATTTTTGACAGTTGTCAGTGCTCATTTGTCTTATAAAATAAATGAATTATTTAGTATTATAGTCGTGGATAATAGTATATTATTTAACGAGGACATGTACGAGCTGTATAATCATTCGAGCGAATTATAGCCATTATGTGCGAGTGTAATACGACGTTTTATCTATGGCTTTTTAAATAAAACATTTCTTCACAAATTTTTATTAATTAAAATCTCACATTTTGGTGTGATGATAGGTGATAGTTGTGTTGAATAATGGACTCATAATACAATAGTGTTGAATTATGAATTAATAATACAAAATTGTGTTTTATGGAGGGGTTTATCTTACTAAAGTTACCTACATAATGAATATTATTCAATAGTCATGGATAAAGTATAGTATTCAACACGAGTTTAACAAGGCAATTACTCACTAGAATTATTACGACACGGCTTCATTCTCGTTAGTCATGACCATCGTTAAACTCATCGAATTCTATTACTTTTTAACAAAGACAAATAAGAGACCACAAAATGATGATTTCAGATTATGATTTTGCTTTGTTACAATTATATTTTCTTTATTTTAGGTTGCCAAACTACTCCTGATCATTCCTGCTTAAGGCCGGCGTTACACTTAAAAGTTCTTTGACAAAGATCTTTATAAAAGATATTTGACGAGAAATTTGATAGTGTAATAGCTCTTCTTTTATAAAAGTTAGCCCAACTTATCGTTTTTACGGTTATTACGCTATCAAATTTCTCATCAAGTCTCTTTCATAAAATTTATTTTATCAAAGAACTTTTATAGTGTACTCCCGGCCTAAGAATGATTTTTAAATATTTTTGGTCGATCACGCCCCCTTAATTCGGCTCTGTCGTTTCCCACGGCGCAAGCCCGTACAGAACCAGGGAAGAGCACCGGTCTTGCACTTGACTTTATTCTAGTGCGATTATTTGTGCAGTAAAGATGTCTGATACAGACGACGGCGTTCAGTTCTTTGAAGGTGTTGAAAAGTTGTTAGAAATATGGTTCGAACACAGTGAAAACGACGCCAAACAAGCCGGAGACCTTCGGAAAATACCACGGTGAGTTGTGCAGTTTATGTTTACAGAATTGTCAAAATGGATTGTATTTGAGTTTTTGGCCATAATATACATTTTTTCTTGTACTTTATGCGTGATCAGCTGATGAATTAGGGGATTCCTACTGTAAAAAAGCTGATGATGTAGTTTAGATGAAGTTTTGATTAAAATTCGGTTTATTAAAGCAGATATTTGGTTGTGACCTCATAGTTAAAACATTGATTTTTGGCAAACTCGTTCATAAGATCAGCTGTATTATATTTTTATCAGTATACTAATAAATGTAATAATTTGCATTACAATACAATGCGTTGTCTCGAAAACAACTTATGCCGGCTCTTGGAATATTTGTAAATAATAACGTGCTAATTTATTCTACACTTAAATATTCTATTTGTAAATAAGTTTTTGTTTATAATTTATTTTTGTTGTGTAACATTTCAGTCACAAACTCGAATCGTTACTGAAAATCGTCAGATGTGAAATAATCAGCTTTACAAGAAATGACCAAGTTGACGCTTATGTATTGAGGTGAGTATTTTTTTATTTATTCAGTTTTTATCGCTTTACATTTTTCCGTCTGTAATATGAGTCATGATATCAAATTAATGAAAACATTGTCACTTTAACCTAACATTTATCTGATATTATAAAATTTGGCGGTAGTATTTTCAATAGATAACATTTGACACAGATTTGTTGTACTACCGGCAAAAAAACCATAATAGAAAAAATACTAATCTTTGTTTAGAAAAAAACTTGTATCTTCAAGGATAACTTGTAAGGGTATTAATTTAAAATTGTATTTTTTAATAGTAGCTAGAGAGCAGTAATCGTGCCTGATTTTACCTTTTGCCATAAATGACTTTTTGCAAACGTAAATGTATAATTTAATTTTCATCTGGACTCTGTGGAGTATTTCAAACAAGGCGCTATTTTAAAGAAGTGTTTAACTTGTACTAAATGACTTATTTTGTTACTTCTGTTACTTGATGTACAAATAAATTATTAAGCACCACGCCAGAAAAATTTACCGGTTGTACTTGTCTGCCATGACGTCCCTCAATTTGCGCACTTCGAACCACTTTAAAGCTAGATTCAGACCTACCCAATTATAAGTATAAGTGGCTAATTTAACCAATCAGTGCTCAACGTTCGCACCTATAATTGAAAATTGAATTTTAAGGGCTGGTTGGTTAATTTAGCAATTTAGGGTAGGTCTGAATCTAGCTTTAAGCTTCTGGTAGACATGTACAACCGGTAAATTTTTCTGGCGTGGTGTTTAATAATTTCTTTGAATGCCTCTTATTATGTACATCAAGTACCTGAAATGAAATAAGTCACTTAGTACATGTTACAACACTTAAAATAGCGCCCTGTTTGAAATGCCCTGGATGCAAATTTGATATTTACATTTTCTTGAAGGCAAGACTTGAGTGAACACAGACAGTTATTTCTGGGAAGCGGTAAAATCAGGCACGATTTTATATTAGTTATGACTGACAAGAAGATAATATTTAATTCAAGAACAACGACCGAGCATTGTCTTTCTCATGGTTTGTTATCAATAGAATGCCTAGATTGTACTTTCGTATATATAGCTCCGTGTTATCAGCAGTTTTTTATATTGTATTCTAGTAGTTACTTAGTTTTTAATTGGGCTATTTTTAAAACAAAAATAATTGATTAAAACCTCATAACTCATCCATGATTAGTAATAGTTTTTTATGCATTAATTATTTCCTTGTTTATTTTTCGGCATTTAATTAGTACAAATACATTTTGAAATTTTGATACATTATAATTTATCAGCATAATTTGTAAGTTACTTTTGTTGTTTATGGCGTAAAATTACAATTTATATTGTCTGCTGTTTATAAAGTAGTTTACTGTAGTTATTTTTAGATAACATGAGTAATTATTAAGAAAGTAATAAAAAGTATATTTTAATGATACTATTAGAAATAGTGTAAAAGTGACCGTAACCTTAACTTTGCAAGGTCGCGATTTGATATAATTTTGAGTTTCTGACATAGTGAGATAATGATTCATTCAGCAAAACTTAATTAGCTCAAAGATTTGCTGTGGCACTAATCCAATTATTACAGAATAACATGCGATTTTTTATAATTAACTAAAATTGCAAGTGTCTGAGTTGTCCTTGAATTAGGAAACATTGGCTCTAGTTAAACAAAGAATAATCCATATTATTTTAGTATTAATAAATTAAAACCCAAAACTACAATAAATTAAATGTTTGTCCCAGTAGTCCAGAAACCTGTAATTATAAAATACTTTTGCAGCATAACAAAAATATTTTTAATTCCCAAATGACATCAAACAAACACGTAACTTTTGCTTTGCCAAAAAATCAGCTGATTTTATTTCGGTCTCTGGGTGAATAACCATTATTACATATTTTGATGATTGTTTTTCTGTTGCTGATTTTCTGTAATTTTCAGCGCGTTCTAATTGGTGTTATTTAATAAATAGTAATTTTCTGCACACGAGGAGTCTTCATGGTGGTCAGAGGCGTATCGGACTGATTCTTGGGGGCTCAGCCAAATTTTCACCTCCTACATGGACTAAAATAAATTGTGACACTAGTTAACACTTACAATATCTTCGCCATTCGAAAATATTTTTATTTTGATTCATAACGACCAGGTGTGAGTTTAATAGCGAATTCATTTTATTTTGTTTTCGTTGTAAATAATAATATTATTCTTTGGCACATAGATTATAAAATATTTTGAAAAGGTTCAGTTGCATATTTGAGACATTCTATTTTGGAACTTAAAAAAAGGTGTATAACAGACAAAATTAGATGCCGTTTTGGAAATACACTTTAAAATAGATGTAGATGCAGCTAGAGCTAATACAAAAATTTGTCTTGTAGTTTTGTATAGCAACTTAGAATACCCTAGAGTTAACGATTTGTAAGCCAATTCACTATTCGTGCATATATTTTAATGGCATATATAAACCGGGAGCTCATGACAGGTGCATAGCATGCCTTTTGGAGGATAGCATATTGACCCTATGACAACATAGAAAAACGGGTATTAAACCCTTGCACGCTGTCCGGTCATATGGAAAATTGCATTTCCACTTGCACAAAACTTTTCCGAAATTTTCCACCCTTAGAGTACTTTACCATAGTAGCAAATTAGCAATCCAGTCAATTATATTGAAAGGAGACCTCAAAAATGAGTTATTGCCATGAAACAAGTTTTCAAAAAGTTAGCAGTTCTTTAAATATTTGAGATTTTATGTATAGATACATTTACGTCACAATAATGCGTTTCACGTGTATTCTTACTTACAGTAATAAGTAAACTACCAAATTGTATTTTATATTTTGTAACATTTAGAAACAGCTGATTTTACATGAGTACATTTTAATTCCAGCCCCATGGTTTGAGAAGATTTGCAGTTATACACCTACGTCACACAAACTATAAAAATTCATTACAACTTTATTAAGAACAATTAAGGCTTATCAGTACTCTCAATCGCATGCAAATAACATGAAGTTTCAATAAAAAACTTTTTAAAAATATGGTAAACTACCCTATTTGGTTATAAGTGTTTTATTAATTCTTTTCATCGGCATGCTGTATGAACACGCAGAAAATCATATTTTTTTATTACAAGATCACGTGATCATTTGAACCCTTTGGGATCCTGCGAATAGCATGCCTATAATTTTTAAGACTTTAAATTTATTTAAGTTTCTGTTGATAAAAGGGCATGCATTAGTAAATCAGAGAAAAACACAAAAATTTTGTGCTAATGGAAAAATGCAATTTTCCATAAGACCGGAAAGCGTGCAAGGGTTTAATACCCGCTTTTCTTTGTTGTCATAGGGTCAATATTCTATCCTCCAAAAGGCATGCTGTATGAAATCGGAGACCATCACCTGCCATGAGCTCCCGGTCTAATAGTCTATCATGGAACTGGAAGATTTTTTTTTAAATTCGCAGTTTTATAATAGTTTCCAGGTTTTTTAATCAAACCGTTTTAGATCCAAATGGAATTTCATAAATTTACGATTCTTGCCATCACACAATTAATTAAAATTTAATTTTATTCCATTCATAGTTAATCAAATTTACTGAAGGCATAATTCACTCGCCTTCAGCTCGTGCATAAATTTTTATCCTCTTGAATTTTATTTTATCTTCGACTTTTTAGATGTATCTATGTATGTATTAGGATTTAGGGATTTGAACCTCATTTGGGTTATATATTCCTAGGGTGACTTGATGGCACACACACATTTGTGTGTGGATGACAGTTGTGTTGAATAATGGACTCATAATATAATAGTGTTGAATTATGAATTCATAATATAATGGTGTGTTTAATAGAGGGCTTTATCTTACTAAAGTTACCTACATAATGAATGTATTATTCAATGGTTGTAGATAAAACGACTTTATTTAAAGTTCATAAATTTAAGGGCAGTTTTCGCAAGAAGCACATTTCTGAAACCACTAGATTGTTGATTATATAACGAATATCTGATTAACTATGAGTAAAATAAAATTTTAATTAATTATGCAATGACAAGAATAATAAAATGAACTTTCATTTGAAAACAGTGACCCGAAACTGATAAAAAATCATGGAAACTAAAATTGCGATATGTGAGTTGAGCACTATATGCCATTAAAATATATGCCCGAAGTTGTGAATCACCCTGTATATCAGCCTCACACTGCTCGGTTGCTAGCCAACTCACGGTTGTTAGTGGAGAGCACATGACATGGGAGATTTTTATGTAGCTAAACTGAAATATGTATTTGACTGAATTTACTTGCGTATAGCTATGGCAGTCTCATGCCAAGAGTCATCGGTGTAGATATGTGTTCCGTGTTACCGTGTGTGCGGTTACCAGAAATAAATGAAGGGCAAAATAGTACTACGCCGGCTCTGCGTGTAGTGCGTTTAAATTTAAACCCTACAAATCGATTTTACTAGCGAAGGTGAAGGTCGTTATTTCATTTCCCTTATTCTGTAAATCTTTAATTATGCAAAGCATTAATAATCTCCTAGTTGCCTAGCAATACAATTTCTTAGAAATATCGCAGTGTGTTTATTTTTTTCTAGCGAAGCATTCGTGGAAAAAAATATGCATAGATGCACTTAGCGCATAGGAAATAATTAGAAAATTGGGTCTAATTATTTATCTTTTTTAATTGTTAGCTCAGCTTATCAATTGTTAAAAAGAATTTACTATAAATCCAAAGGTCGTGGACAATTAAATATTTTATCAAAGCTATATTTGTCTTATTGAACTAAAATGATTTTGTTTATATAAACTTTCACTTATAGTTGATAAATTGTAACTGTTAGTCTCCACGTGCCATTAAGGAGACTAGACAGAGATTTAAACTCAGTCAACGATAAAATTTAAAAAAATGTGGCACATGGGCCTACTGAAACTTTCGTCATAATGCTCTAGAAATTTACTTAATAGTTTATCAAGTACTGATAATTTTGGAACCATTTTTATATAGTGTCATAAAAAATGCACAAATTTAACTATATTGCCATGTGGTGTACTATATTATTAACTACTGTTGTATATTCCATCACACCAAATTAGTTTTATTCAAATAACTTCTGTTGAATTATACAGGTGATTCACAATTTCGTGCTCAATTCACTTTATCACGAAACTGGAATTTTTTAGTTTCCAGGTTTTTTAAATCAAACTCACTATTTTCAAGTCTAATTTCAAATTTACTATTCTTGCCATTGTACAATTAATTTTATTTTATTCCATTCATACTTAATCAGATATCTATTTTTTTTTTTAGCTATTTAATAAATATATTATTATTATACAATAAAAAATCCAGCGGTTTCAAAAATGTGCTACTTGCGAAAATTGCCTTTAAATTTACGAATTAAAAAAAAAATTGTTCCATGATCAGTAAGTTGAGTAGGTACTATGTATATGCTATTAAAATATATGCATGTAGTTGAATTACCCTGTATTCGCCTAAAATCTATACTTCTTGTAGTGATTTTTTAAGTCTGCCACACTTAAGCCTCATTCACATAAGCATTTAGTTTGAAGGTTTACATTTATATTTAAGTTTAAGAAACATAGTGTTCACACAATAAATTAAAAATAGCTTTAGTAAGTGGTAAACATAAAGTTTAAAGCTTTCAAACTGTAGTGCTAGAAAGTGAAAAGTACAGATGCTCCTATAGTTACATGAATTTAAAGCCATATTCACGTAAGCATTTAGTTTGAAGGTTTACATTTATGTTTACATTTAAAAATATTTTTAAATCATGTAACTATACGAGCATCCGCACTTTTTACTTTCTAGCACTAAAGTTTGAGTCTTCTAAATTTTAAGTTTATGTTTACCTCTTATTATATAGCTATTTTAAGTTCATTATGTGAATGCTGTGTTTCTTAAATATAAATGTAAACCGTCACACTACACTCTTATGTTAATGGGGCTTAAACATTCTTAATCGTAAACATAAATAATGTAAATCTGAAAACTAATGCTTATGTAAATGAGGCTTTAAATTAAACAATAAACATGACTCATATTATTGTTTATTTATTTTTCTTGACTGTAGGTAAATGAAATGGAAAATATCTAAGTGTTCAGTCTTCAATTGTCAATTTATTTAAAGCATGATAATGTGGATAATAATCACCGACGTTTCGGTAGCCAATCTACCTTTATGAGGGTTAATTACAAAATAAATAGTATAACTTAATGATTTTTACTATTTATTTTGATAATAAACCCTGAGGAAGGTAGATTTGCACCGAAACGTCGGTGATGATCGTCCTTTAAATAAATTGACTATTGAAGACTGAAAACTCTGATATTTTTTCATTTATTAATAACTTTTCACTTACTAATTCTTTTGTTCTGTCTGTTTAGTGAGAGTTCCATGTTCGTATCTCGTCGGCGTTTTATCCTGAAAACGTGCGGAACGACAACTCCATTGCTGTGTCTGAAGCCTCTTTTGCTTTTGGCAGAACAATTCGCAGGTTTTGTTGACGTTGAAAACGTCTTCTATTCGCGCAAGAATTTCAAGCGGCCTGAGCTTCAAATAACGCCTCACCAGACTTTTGAACAAGAGGTAAGCTTTATTTTATTCACAAAACGGAGTAGTACTTTACGTAGAATAATGTGAATGAGGCAAAAGAAACATGTCAGGATATAAATGGTTGATGCTGATTGAGCTTGAATATTTACTTTAAGCCCTGTTCGCACGAGGATTCTTTGAAGATTCTACCAATATTCTGAATCTTGGATAAGAAGTTTCAAGATTCTGAATCTTCTTCTTTTCCAAGGCTCATTGAAGATTCAATTTAGCAGCACCGCAATTTAACAGGTAATTCTCACTAGAAAGAAGAAAACTTCTTCTTTTCCAGTATTCAGAATCTTGGTAGAATCTTCAAAGAATCCTCGTGCGAACAGGTCTTTCATTGGTAAATTGCTTAATATTTATACAGGATGATTCATCGATTTGTTTTCCTTTAACAAATATGAAGTTGCATATTATTGCGCTCAGATGGAACATTCTGTATACAATTGAATACGGTATGTAGATAGACAATGATTTATATCAAATACATTTAACTCTATGACTTTAAATAATAATACTGTAAAAACAATTTAAAAAATAATAGACCGATGGATCATCCTGTATAATTTATGTATAATGGCCATTTGCACCGCTTCCACTTAAATTTTAAGTGTCACTTAAATGAACAATATCGAATCAAAATCAAATTGTCAAACGTAGAAATAACATTGCTGTCATAAGTTCGATTCGATATTTTTCATTTAAGTGACACTTAAAATTTAAGTGGAAGTGGTGCAAATGGTCATAAGTCAGTTGCGGTAACTTGCAATGTGGAATGAAATATTTGTAAAGAGAATATATGTGGGTGAGATAGTTGGTGAGCGATTGCGTGGACGTTCGGTGAATAAATGAATTGGTGTGATGTGTGATTGATGGTTTGTTGCGAGTGCGAATGATTGGAAAAATGAAAGAGGTTGTATAAATACGGATGCGACAAAAGAAGTGTGTCAGGATAGGAATATTGAATGAAAGACTTGTAAAGAGAATATATGAGGGTGAGAAAGTTAGCATTTACGTGGACGTCCGGTGAATAAATGAATTGATATGATCGATAGTTTGTTTCGAGTGCGAATAATTGACAAAAAAAAGTGTGTCAAGATAGGAACGTTGTAAAGATTATTATACAGGTAAGATTGTTAATGAGCGTTTGCGTGGACGTCCAATGAAAAATTGATGATTTGTTGCAAGTGCGAATGATTGGAAATATAAAAGTGTTTGTGTGTGTGTGTGTATGGACGAGGCAGAATACGAATATTTAACAAAGATAAAGTGCTGGTAAATGCTTGTGAAACTAGTGATTTAAAAATTGAGTGTTTGGAATATTTTGTTATCGAAAACTTTATTATAAAAGCTGGGAGACTGAAAAGTGTTATTTTATTTTATACCCTGTTTGGGGAGATATTATCGTGAGATATTTTGTATGTATTTATTTTGTTGTAGGTGGCGTTGCTAGATACATTTTTCCCCGACGGGGCCGCCTATTGTCTCGGGCCGGTTAACCGAGACTGTTGGTATCTTTACACTTTGAATCCAGTTCTGGATTCGTTGGATAATGAGGGTAAAATAATGGTCGAACCAGACCAAACTTTAGAGATCCTTATGACTGATTTGGATCCCGATGTTATGGCTATTTTTACTAGAGAAGAGAGCCGATCTGCTGTCGAAGCTACCCAGGTAGGAAGAAGTAGTATAATTACATTCTAGAGTGCTCGTAATCAGAGAAAGTACACATGGCCGCTACTGCGCAACATGTACTATCCAACTTTAAAATATTAGCTATAACCTCTGTAGGTATTTGCATGTTCTAAATCACTTCACCCCTTATTTATCTCTGCGCAAGTCCTTTCTCTTAGTACGAGAGCTCTACTTATATATAATTATATCAGAAATTGAATACATTAATTATGGATTTTTTTGTTCTTAGAAATCAGGGATCGATAAACTGGTCCCCAACATGATCATCGACGATTACCTGTTTGAACCGTGCGGATATTCCATGAACGGCATTTCCAAAAACGTAAGAAATACTCATTTTATAAAAATTAAAGCATGATTTAGTCGCTATTATTAAAATTTGCCGATTAAAACAGTCATGAAATAGGAAAGAAAACAAAATTAATTGTTTGTAATTTTTCCTAGAGCTGTCCCGATGTTCCATCTGTAAGTAAAGAACAAAATTATTAAAAGCACTTTAAATAAATTTGCACCTTTGTTCCTAAAATTTGTTTAGGCAGCGAAACAGTCAGAAATGCTTAATTTTACGAGCACAACAAAACATTGTAGAATAATATTGAACATAATATTTTGACTGATAATATAATTTGAACACCAGATAATATAAAAAATAAACTGTGTATTATCCCATAACAGTTCTGACAACTCAGGTTCGAATCCAGTCAGTACACAAATATTATCCACGATAACAATAATTAGTTGAGTTGACAGATGACGATTGGAAACCGCACAGACGCTAGTCTAAAATATCTATACCTCCTACCGCTGTCACAACCAAATTGTAAAATAATATACAGGGTGATTCACAACTTCGTTCATATATTTTAATGGCATAGTACTCAATTTACTGGTCATAGAACAACAAGAATTTTTTAAACATTCGTAAATTTAAGGGCACTTTTTGCTAGAAGCAATTTTTTAAACCACTGGATAGTTGATTGTATATTGGATATCTGATTGATTATGAATGGAATAAAATTAAATTTTAATAATTGTGCAATGGCGAGAATAGTAAATTTATGAAATATTTGAAAATAGTGACCAAAACTGTTTTATTAAAAAATCTGGAATCTAAAATTGCGAATTAAAAAAAAATTCTTTCAGTTCCGTGATAAGTGAGTTGAGCACTATGTGCCATATTAAAATATGTGCACGAAGTTGTGAATCGTCCTGTATAATGCCCTATTCATACAAGCTTTTGAAACCTGGAAAAAATACAGTTTTGTATCAGTGCATTAGATTATTTTTCTCAAAATGAGAAGCATGAAATAATTCTCAAAGAATCCTTGTGAACAGGGCATAACAGAACTAATGCTGAAATAAATAATTTATTATAAAAGTTGTTTGTAGTAAATAATTTTTGCCTTTCTACAATGTTTTGTGCTGACAATATTAAAATGACGAATTCTATGTGTGCTGTTTTTGTTTAGGGTTGCTACATGACAATTCATATCACCCCCGAACCAGAGTTCTCGTACGTTAGCTTCGAGACTAACGTACCATCGTCGAGTTACCGCGAGCTGATCAACCGTGTGCTGGACACATTCCGCCCGGGTAATTTTGTCATCACAGTTTTCGCAAGTCAGGTATGTATCGATGTCATCTCATTACCTCATCGTTGAACGCACGGAGATTCACATTGGTAAATTACATTTTACTTGAAATTATCTAACGAAGTGGCGAACTATTTGTATACTGTGTCCAAAGTTATAGTGAAGACGGGTGCTTAAATAAAATGAAGACTGCAAGAACAGTAGATAATAGTGCGGCGTGTATTTAGAAAAATTGTCTAATATACTAATGTTTACTGTCATATATCAGTTTAGAAACAGACTATAGAGTCGCGTATTTTATTTCAAGCTTTAAATTTGCTGGTAACCGTTCAACATAAAGTACTCCCAATTACAGAATGGTAGGTGTTATTATAGTGGAAATCCATTCAGTTGGAATCTCAGTCTGTGCGACGACCTTTGAAATTCAAAGCGGCAACCGACATTTTATTTTTGTAACAAGGACTACATTTAAGACGATCAAGTGGTCAGCTTGACTGTCCGAGTGCGATTTAATTGTAAGTTGTTTTTACAATTTAACTACAATCACATACTGCCGGCCGAAAAACTCGAACCACGGAACTCCGGATTCATACGTCTGCAAATGCAGAGAGTTACACGCGCAGCTACTGCCAAGAAATTAATTATAAAAATTACATTACATACTTACATAATGCTAAATAACTGTAAATATATAAATGTAATAATATCTATAAACCAGTTGTACTATAAATATTCCATTTGAAAACAGTTTGATTAAAAAACCTGGAAACTAATTTTGAATAAAATCTTTCAGTTCCATGAGAAGTGAGTTGCCACCGATGACTCGTAATTATGTAAGACTGCGACAGACAAGTTGGGTAAAAGACATATCGATATAATAAAGTATGTGAAATATCAGAATACGTCCCTGTGTTTTTTAGAATAATAGCAAATTACATCCTTCACTATATCTTTGGACAATTAATGAATATAATTTGTAACATTTTAATTGGAGATGGATTTTGATTTGACTTTTTAGAGTTCATGATGTGATCATGTTTGACATTTCAGACATCAGTTTGTGTGTGTTGTTGTTGGTTGTGTGTGTATTTGATTTGGGTGTGTGTTGGTGTTTGTTTTCTAGGGCTCGACGGCATCAGAAGCGCCGCGCGAAGTTCAGCGCCTGCACACAGTGGGAGACTGGCGCCGGCGAGACATCCAGCACTGTCGCTTCAAGCACTACGACCTTACGTGCGCCTTCTACAGCAAGTTCCCGAGCTGAGGGTGTCCGGCAGGCCCCGCGCCGGTGCACCGCCCCCTCCTTAACCCGCGCGAGGCTTACCACCCTTCCACACTCCCCACAGATCCCATCCCGCCCAGAACGAGGCCTCGGCAGCGCAAGAAGTGCGAGTGCCAGGCGAAGTCGTCGTCTGGCCTCTTCCTTTGCTCGTTGTGTGATTTCAGTTCGACACAGGCCTCGTTGCTGTTCTCCTGGTGGAGAAATAAGATCTCTTGAGACAAGAAGCCGGGTCGCTTTCAATGCTATTAGTTAGAACATAGTGCATGTAACGTTAACGTTTCTATTAACTAGTGAGTTCCTGGAATGCTTGTAAACCTATGAGGGTTGGCATTACAGGAAACGTGGTTCTTGATTGATTGACTTTTCCATCGATTTTCTACTGTATGTCGTTGTGTTTGTTTACATTCCAAATTTCTGTGAGACACTCTGTTCTGGGATAGCATGAAAGTCGTTCGAAATGATTGGTTCTCTTTGTTTTGTTTGGAAAGGGCAAAGGGCCGCATACCGGCAGAAGAGACTGTGATTTCGATTGGAGACAACTTCCGGTTATTATGTGACTTCCTTTAAGGTCTTGGATCTTTCCACTCACTATCTATTTCTCTGTATTGTTAGTTTCGTGTGTTTTTGTCTTTCTGATCTGTGATTTTAACTGGGAACATATGACTATCGTTCATTCTCAATTCCGATCATGTTTCTTTGTTTTTATCACTGAGACAAAACACTGGTGAAATATCTTTTTATATTGTGTACATACCTTATATCCATTGCAGTCATATGTCGGATTTTATCTACCTAGATTTTTTAAAATAAATCAAAAACACAGGAAATAAAAACACAATGTGTAGTTTTAGTCAAATCAAATATATCTTTATTACTCTGTCTCTTTCCGAGAAACATACATGTTTACGTGATGTTAATGTTGATACATTTTAAAATCTTATAATTATAAACAGATTACTTATGTATAAAAATAAAAGATGTATTTAGCGATATAAAAAGAATCTTGTTCTCAATCCTTAATCTGGTCTGTTATCCTTCCAAGTTTTCATTACTTTATGCAATCGTAATCCGTCGTATTGTTTAGAGGAAGTTTGTGTACCCATATTATTTTTCATTGGGATGCAGTATTCGGGACCTTCTTGAGGCACATAGAAATCTTCTAGTTTGGGAACTATATCTTTACAAACTATTTCATGATCATGACTAGCAGAGTATTGAACGGGAGTATTTACAGATAATTGTAGTGAAATTAATTTTTTATATAATTTCTTATCAAACGGGTAATTCAATTGTTTAGTTATCTGAAATATAACGAAATTAATTAAATTGTTCTTTAGCTTTCGTTGAATACTAGTACCTTTTCATCATAAGTTGCTTTGTCGACGATTCCTAAATCAGCTGTGGTTTTAATTTTCGTAGATTTCGTTTTTTTAAGATTTTCTATAGTTTTCTTAACACATAAGGTAGAATTTAGTGTAGGAACAGATAAGTCTGGAAAGTTTTGTTTCGGTGGTTCTGTTATTGGTGGTTTTGTTATTGGTATTTCAACTTCTAAGTTCGTGGATGTTTTTGATGGTTTTTCAAGGAAAGAATTAACTGATATTTTAGGATGACGATCTTCAGGAAATCTTAACATTTGTTTTCTTTCTGGTTTTGTTTTAAACATCTTATCGGGTAATTTATAACTTGATAAATATGCACTTAACCTAAAAAGTACGTTTTATAACAATGTGCCACAAGAAAACTGCGCTTAAGTTATTAACAACAACATCGTTAAACTACGTAAATGTTAGGTTTAAACATAAAGATACACATTGGGTAAATTAAATTAAAGTAGTTAATAGAAAAATATCTTGAAATCTAAATTTTGTTTTAGTCTGTACAGCAAAAGAAGAAAAATGCAACGGGAAAGGCATTAGATCATTTTGATGATTTTTATAAAACTATTTACAGAAAATCTTGGCCATCCATAAGACAAGGACTTTTAACAGACAATAAATATGTAGCTGTTATAAATAATTATTCCGATAATGACAAAATAATATCAAAATTAGAAAGTATGGGTGCTATAAACATGAGAACTTTGTTTAATTTAGAAAAGCGGTATATTAAAGAAAGGCAAGAAACTAAAAAAAAAGAAAAACTAATGGAAAATATTCATAAACTAGATGAAGAACTAGATAAACATATTGCTGCAACTGTACAAAAACTAGTCAATAATGATGTAGAGCAACAACAAAAAAACATTTTAAAAGTAGCATCAGTTACAGAGAGTTTAAAAACTGCTGAATACGATTACAGTAGATTAATTCAACCTGGAAATACTGATTTATCATCAGCTCTTTATCAATTCGTGCCTTGTACAACTTTAAAAGGAAAAGAAGATTGGATTCCAGAAACTCAACACTACAGATATTACGAAAGTTCGAATTCTTTTAACGTAAAAATTGAAAAGGAATACAATTTACATTTCCCTGAACATTTAAATATCTATTGCTACGAAAAAAGTAACCACACATCTTTTGAGTCGCCCAGTAAAGGGAGTACAGACGTTTTAGATTATTATTTACTAGATGGTGGATCGGTATTGCCGGTTTTAGCTTTAGGACTAAAACCAGGGGACAGATTTTTAGATATGTGTGCAGCACCCGGTGGAAAGGCACTTATAGCTTTACAAACTTTATATCCAGAATTAGTAGTATGTAATGATATAGATTATTCACGAGTTAAAAGAATTTATAGCGTCTTTCAACAATATTTATATGATTTAAATGAGAAATGGCTATCAACTAACAAACTGAAAGTCATTCAGAAAGATGCAAGATATTTAGAATTAGAAGGGTTTGATTGTATTTTAGTTGATTCTCCATGTACAAATGATAGATTATCAGTTAAAGAAACAGATAATAATTGGTTCAAACCGTCTAGAACTAAAGAAAGATTACAATTACCTGAAACTCAAGCTGCGTTATTGTTTAATGCTTTGAAATTAGTAAAGCCAGGCGGTATTGTAGTTTATTCAACTTGTTCTTTAAGTCCGATTCAGAACGATGGAGTCGTTAACATGGCTTTAAAACAAATTTGGGAAGAAACCAACATTGAAATTACTGTAAAGTAAGTTAGTAAATTATTATTGTTTATATTATTGCAAGTATTTTACTTTTTAGGGATCTTACTCCAGCTTTACAAGCAGCCGAATGTTGTTATAAATTCGCTGAACAAAATTTATTAAAATATGGTCATCTGGTAGTGCCGTACTTGCCTCAAAATTATGGGCCAATGTACTTCTGTAAATTACAACGTGAAAAATAATAAAAAATAAATGTTGTGTTTTTGAAATGTGAAATTATTGTTACTGTCAATTTAGTTCAAGTCAGCCTTCGGTAACTTAGATTGTAGGCGCTCGGCCTTTATTTATAGTACTCAGTTACAGTCAATAGATGGCGCTATTGACAGTTGGCAGCCATGAATGATAACAAAATTATCTATTTTATCAACTTTACCAACAGTTGGCAGCTATGAAACTAGTTGACATTTGAACAGTTCCATTCAGGCTGATGCGACTCTTATACGAACCGCTGTAACCATCACGTGACTAAAATTTTAGTTGTCGCACCGAACGCAATGGCGCTGTATTTCAATTTCAAATATTAAAGAAAAACCGCGTTGTGAAATTGCTCAAGTACGCAAGCGTACAAGCGGTTCACATTGTAGAAGTGGAACGACAGTTGACACTGACAGTTGTTATTTGGTTGGTGGTTATGTTGTTATAATCGTTATAATGTTTGTTGATGTTTAATGCGTTCAATGTTTGTTGTTTATTGAAATAAGAAGAATTAAAACGCAAGAATTGAAGAATAAAATGGAGAAGTGGTTAGAGTTACAACAATATAATTGAAGTTGCTTGATTATCAGATTGCTGAGAGTGAAGAGGAGGAGAATCCGATATCAGCTGTACAAACCAAGAGCGTTTACGAATCTTCCCTGGCATTTAAGACGTATTCCTACTGTACTGGCTTCATTTTAAAACGTCAAAAACTATGCAGTATTTAAAGAAGACTTGTTGGCCACTACAGTAGGAACACAACATGGAGTACGACAATGTGCAACGATTAATTTATCCAAATTGTGAAACGACAGAGTGCTTCGTAGAAATTAAGAAATTAACATTAAATATTTTAAGTGACCAGTTACATGTTAAAAATGTTTACAAATTGTTACACTAACAAGTAGTTAATAATGTTAGTTTTGATTTCATACCATAAAGAGCATAAATCTATTGTTAAATAAATTATTATAAAGAAGACAATTATGTTAATCTTAAGCTGTTACATAAACGAAGAAAACGACAATTTGTGTGCGGAAAATTGTAAATGTCGATTGTGAATTGAATAAGTTTCAATTGTATTAAAAGTTGCATAAAAAGTATATGACAAGATATAACAAATAAATAAATATAAATTTTTGTTAAATTTGTTTTTTTATTCATATTTTTGAAATAATTTTATAATATTGAAATGGGCTACAAGCGCGCGAACCAACGATTAGTTGTCGCACCCTACACGAGATGGTGCAGCCTACACGATTACAGCCGATAACACAGAAGTCGGTAGTCTATAAGCTATCTTTGGTCTGTGGTTCCATTGTCACAGTATAATAGGAGCTCTTTAGAAGTTTTTGTTATAATGACTCTTATGGCTGTATCCCACGATAGAAATACAGACAATTTTAAAATTGCTAATAATGGCAACTGTTTCTATTTTCTATCCCACAAACAAAAGTTGCTTTAAAACTTAGGGAATTTCGTTACTTAAAGTAAATAAATAAATAAATAAATAAATAAATAACATAACCTACCTAAACTAAAAGTTAAAATATTCACTGCACTGTTTTGACATAAGCAACGCATGCGCAGTAATCTAATCTTCGAACTGCTCATGCGCATACGCGAGTTGCTCATAAAATATTGCCGCTACAGAAAAAGTTTAGCTGCACAAAGTTAAATTAATTGCCGTTAAAAAGTTGCCTAGCACATTAGGTTCTGTCTCCATTGAAGGCAACCGTTGCAGTTGCGGGCAACAAATTGCGGATATATCATACCGTGGGATACAGCCATTACAGAAAAAAGTCCGAGGAATCCAATGCTGGAAACCGGAGGTCGATATCTTAATTCGTTCAGAAATTAGAGTGGATTAAATACAAGAATTTGAAAAAATACTAAAACTCATTTATTTTCTTTGTTTAAATTGTGGCTAAAATAGGGCCTCGAAAAGTTTACAAAATTATACTGTTGATAGAAAAAAGTCTGCAGAATCGAATGCTTCAAACCGGAAGTCGATATTCTTATCTGCTAAAAAGTTACATTCGTTTTTGTGAGAAAACATACGGTAATGGCACTTTCCCCTCCCCCTCCTCCCACCCCCACTGCCAATCCCGACAATATGGTTTCGAAGACTTTTTACCACATTTAGAGCCAAGGCTAATGAACAATTTATACCACTCAAACCTTTTTTTTTTAATTTCCGGCTTTGGAGCTAATTTGCTCTAATTTGCTCGTTGGCTGCCAATTGAGCGTACATGTTAGAAATTTTATAACTTTTGATTGGTTGTATATCAAATTGAAGGAAATTTAATGTTCTACAACTTAATTTTTGACAATTTTTCTGAGAAACGATCGTGAGAGGCACTAGAAGCAAATGTTCGACAAAAAGAGTGGATCAAAATTATTTTTACGAAAATTATCGATTTTCAATAACGTATATCTCGGAAACCGTTAGGAATTCGACAAATATGTATATAGACAATTTAATTAGCTTTCATTTTTATTTGAAACATTTATTCCTACATTCACCGTTTCCGAGATATAAGCGAAAAACCAAAAAATGGGACCTTTCAACCCCCCTCCCTCCTTTAGCTCACCTCCCATGGGTGGGGACTTAAGACTGCGTTCGAAGTGCATTAAAATTTCAAGCATACAAATCTCAAGAACTATTGCACTTAAAGGGATCCGGTTTTCAAATTTGTATTTAGTATTTAAATATCTATGTCACCATATATAACATTTTTGTTTATTGTTTAAATTTTTAATACAATAATTAAATTCTCCAGTACTAGAAAAATAAATGTATTGAAATTAGTCTCCTAACAAAGAATATATGATATTGTTTATAAATATAATTTCAAAAATCGTATATATTCAACAGTTTTTGAAATTTGTACGAATAAAAAAATGTAGGGCTGAGCGCCCGCCATAATGCATTTTAGCGAGTAAATAGTTCAGCTTCTTGTCACTAGGATATCGGTCGGTTGAGAAGAGACCGGTAGACGGTAGTGGACCCGGCTGTTCAAATTTGTTCCAGCTAGTTGAAGCGAGAACATTTTCATTTACTGCAATTTGTACTGAGATATTTATAAGCGTTTTATAGGCGAAAAATCTAACTGTAGAGGAAAACAAACAGATTGACAGTTGACATTTTTTTCTTTGAATTAACGGGCTTAATAAGTTATGTTAAGATAAAATAGTAAAAGATTTACTTTGATTTAAAGGATTAAAAGTTTATTTTGAAATTAACGGGGTTAATAACAGTTATGTTAAGATTATTATAGTTTGTGCTGCTGAGGGAAAACTCTGCTAATTCAAATACAGAAGTTTTTCCAAGATTTAAAGTTTGATTTATAGGATTGAAATAACTGTTAGTGTTGCTATCGAAAAACAATCTACTGTTCAATACCTGGAATAAGGTGCTTTCCATGGATTAACGGTTAAATAACAGTTGTACAGGTATATAAATTGTGCTGCTTGCTAAGGGTAAAACCTTCACTTTCACTTGTGATCTTGATTTGACAATATCGTTTTGTACATTGTTAAAGAGCTAAGTTTCGCTTATTATTGTTAAATATGGGCCGCAAATCTTTAATTGCTCCAAGCAAAATTAATAAGAAAATTAAAAAGTCGAGAGTTGCAAAATCTAAGTGGAAGCTTAAAAAAAGTTTAAAAGTTCTAAATTACTTATTTTTTATTACAACTCAAGAAATCAAATTCTTTCTTCAAATAGTATGTGTACCAACATAATATCACTTTTTTCTTTTTATATTGCTACAAGCTTCAAGTGTTTATAAGATTTGTAATTTATGTATAGATATTTGAAGATGCATTGTGCTACTACAACTATATAAAATTTACTGAAAGGTGTAAAGTGTAAAAATACTCGAAATCTCAGTAATACAGCATTTATTCTTCTTGCATAACCGACGTTTCGGTTTACAGTTCAAGGTCTAAAATTTACAACAATCATTACAACAATGTATATACCTAATCTCTTAGGTAATTGTTTTATATACATTGTTGTAATTATTGTTGTAAATTTTAGACCCTAAAGAAAGTTCCAGTGCTAACTGAAACGTCGGTTAGGTATGTAAGAAAAATAGATGCTGTATAACTGAGATTTCGAGTATTTTTTACACATTAAAATAAAAAACAGTCGAAAAAACATTAATTTAATTTACTGAAATGAGGGGGAGCGGCAAAAATTACCCCCTCCCTAAGATTATTATTTGTTTCTAAAAATAGACTAATATTACAATCATTATTATACTATTTCTTACTGACGCAGAATTAAAAGTAATATTTTTATTTTACACATAAAGGTGTTGAAAATTCTTTTTAAAATATTTGACTTTGAATCGGTATTAATGTAGCAACAAAATATGATAGTATGTTAATACAAATACAATATTATGTAAAAATTTCAAGTTTTACATGAAATAAATAACAAGTACAGCAAATTGATTTTATCAGTACAAATCTTGAATAATGAAATTGTTTAAATCAATACTTTTGTATCGTTTTCTGTATATGTGTAAATCGAGTCTACTTTAAATAAACAAACTGTAGGTATAACTTTCATTTCTTTTTTAGTAATACCAGTGAAACTTTGAATACTGAAGCAAAAAAAATGTTACTTTTATCAAATAAATAATAAAGAATATTGTTATTTCATTAATGTCGACCTGTACATAGAAAAAGTTGAAAAAGATGAAGTTTTATGGCAGCAAGTAATGTTACCAAAACTAAAATATTTTTATTTAAATTATGTTCTTCCTGAAATAGCTGATAGAACTCCAATTTTGGATTTTATGTCTGACTTTTTTTAATAAAAAAAACTTAATATTTTCTGTTGATATAATTTATACACACTTCCAAACATACTCGTACACTATTCAACGATTACAGATATCAACGGAAAATAGTACATTATGCACCAAGGGAGGAAAACTCGATTTTGCTCCCGCGGGTGAATTGACAACACAGGACTGAATCAGTCTTGTGCTGTCAATTCACCCGAGAGAGCAAAAGCGTTCCTCCCGAAGTGCATACGATAATTTTTGTAACGAGTGCACAGAAAAATGAGCGGAAACGTGCTTCTTTAAAGGGAGCAAAACGCGTTTTTGCTCCCTTGAGATATTTTGCTCCCTCAGTGTAACGGTCGCTACTCCGCTTCTCGAAAATAATAGAAAGGGAAGCAAAATATCTCAAGGGAACAAAAATGCGTTTTGCTCCCTCTAAATAAGCTCATTTTGCGTGCACATGTTACAAAAAAATCATAATTATTTTATCAAACCCATGGTCAACTAAATATAAACAATAAAAAAATTATTGTTTACGTAGGTACGTAGATATTTTTATGTAAATTGTATTATATATTATTATAGAACTGGAAAAAATATATATTTGTAGAAAAATTTACTGATAATTTATTATTATTGTTTTGTAGACTTTAATTGAAATTAAAATATTTTGCTTTATTAATAAATATGAAATTATTTTCTTTACTCGTATGTACAGTACAGTTTACATCATTCAAAAAATATTATTCAGACTATTTGGATAAGTATGGAAACAGTCATGGAATCACCGTTCGTGAATTTGTGAACCCGAATAGAATTGTGTTGTGTGCATGGTGCAATGCGTTCTTTCGGTTCTTTCCCATCTGGCGTACATCCCTTGCCCATTCCCCATTCCCCTTACCAACCCTACGCGGGTCGTACTACCTGTCTGATGTGCTGTCTTACTACGGTGACATCTTTAGGTAAATAGCTCTACCCCATTAGGGAATGGTGGCGATGTGTTTTCATAGATGGTTTGAAACTCTGGTTTGTTCAAAAATTGGCCACGTTTTTTCATAGAGGGCTTTAAACGCAGTCTTAAGACTGCGTTCGAAGTGCACTAAAATTTCAAGCATACAAATCTCAAGAACTATTGCACTTAAAGGGATCCGGTTTTCAAATTTGTATTTAGTATTTAAATATCTATGTCACTATATATAACATTTTTGTTTATTGTTTAAATTTTTAATACAATAATTAAATTCTCCAGTACTAGAAAAATAAATGTATTGAAATTAGTCTCCTAACAAAGAATATATGATATTGTTTATAAATATAATTTCAAAAATAGTATATATTCAACAGTTTTTGAAATTTGTACGAATAAAAAAATGTAGCGCTGAGCGCCCGCCATAATGCATTTTAGCGAGTAAATAGTTCAGCTTCTTGTCACTAGGATATCGGTCGGTTAAGAAGAGAGCGGTAGATGGTAGTGGACCCGGCTGTTCAAATTTGTTCCAGCTAGTTGAAGCGAGAACATTTTCATTTACTGCAATTTGTACTGAGATATTTATAAGCGTTTTATAGGAGAAAAATCGAACTGTAGAGGAAATCAAACAGATTGACAGTTGACATTTTTTTCTTTGAATTAACGGGCTTAATAAGTTATGTTAAGATAAAATATTAAAAGATTTACTTTGATTTAAAGGATTAAAAGTTTATCGTGAAATTAACGGGGTTAATAACAGTTTTGTTAAGATTATTATAGTTTGTGCTGCTGAGGGAAAACTCTGCTAATTCAAATACAGAAGTTTTTCCAAGATTTAAAGTTTGATTTATAGGATTGAAATAACTATTAGTGTTGCTATCGAAAAACAATTACTGTTCAATACCTGGAATAAGGTCCTTTCCATGGATTAACGGTTAAATAACAGTTGTATAGGTATATAAATTGTGGTGCTTGCTAAGGGTAAAACCTTCACTTTCACTTGTGATCTTGATTTGACAATATCGTTTTGTACATTGTTAAAGAGTTAAGTTTCGCTTATTATTGTTAAATATGGTCCGCAAATCTTTAATTGCTACAAGCAAAATTAATAAGAAAAATAAAAAGTCGAGAGTTGCAAAATCTAAGTGGAAGCTTAAAAAAAGTTTAAAAGTTCTAAATTACTTATTTTTTATTACAACTCAAGAAATCAAATTCTTTTTTCAAATAGTATGTGTACCAACATAATATCACTTTTTTTATATTGCTGCAAGCTTCAAGTTTTTATAAGATTTGTAATTTATGTATAGATATTTGAAGATGCATTGTGCTACTACAACTATATAAAATTTACTGAAAGGTGTAAAGTGTAAAAAATACTCGAAATCTCAGTAATACAGCATTTATTCTTCTTGCATAACCGACGTTTCGGTTTACAGTTAAACCTTAAAGGTCTAAAATTTACAACAATCATTACAACAATGTATATACCTAATCTCTTAGGTAATTGTTTTATATACATTGTTGTAATGATTGTTGTAAATTTTAGACCCTAAAGAAAGTTCCAGTGCTAACCGAAACGTCGGTTAGGTATGTAAGAAAAATAGATGCTGTATAACTAAGATTTCGAGTATTTTTTACACATTACAATAAAAAACAGTCCAAAAAACATTAATTTAATTAACTGAAAGGAGGGAGAGCGGCAAAAATTATCCCCTCCCTAAGATTATTATTTGTTTCTAAAAATAGACTAATATTCCAATCATTATTATACTATTTCTTACTGAGGCAGAAGTAAAAGTAATATTTTTATTTATTTTTGCACATAAAGGTGTTCTTTTTAAAATATTTGACTTTGAATCGGTATTAATGTAGCAACAAAATATGATATTATGTTAATACAAATTTCAAGTTTTACATTAAATAAATAGTACAGCAAATTGAATTTATCAGTACAAATCTTGAATAATGAAATTGTTTAAATCAATACTTTTGTATCGTTTTCTGTATACCTATGTGTAAATTGAGTCTACTTTAAATAAACAAACTGTAGGTGTAACTTTCATTTCTTTTTTAGTAATACCAGTGAAACTTTGAATACTGAAGCAAAAAAAAGGTTTAAAAGAAACCATAATTACTTTTATCAAATAAATAATAAAGAATATTGTTCTTTCATTAATGTCGACATGTACATAGAAAAAGTTGAAAAAGATGAAGTTTTATGGCAGCAAGTAATGTTACCAAAACTAAAATATTTTTATTTAAATTATATTCTTCCTGAAATAGCTGATAGTAGAACGCCAATTTTGGATTTTATGTCTGACTTTTTTTAATAAAAAAAAAAAAATTTCTGTTGATATAATTTATACACACTTCCAAACATACTCGTACACTATTCAACGATTACAGATATCAACGGAAAATAGTACATTATGCACCAAGGGAGGAAAACTCGATTTTGCTCCCGCGGGTGAATTGACAACACAGGACTGAATCAGTCTTGTGCTATCAATTCACCCGAGAGAGCAAAAGCGTTCCTCCCGAAGTGCATACGATAATTTTTGTAACGAGTGCACAGAAAAATGAGCGGAAACGTGCTTGTTAAAAACGCGTTTTTGCTCCCTTGAGATATTTTGCTCCCTCCGTGTAACGATCGCTACTCCCCTTCTCGAAAATAATAGAGAGGGAGCAAAATATCTCAAGGGAACAAAAATGCGTTTTGCTCCCTCTAAATAAGCACATTTCAGCTCATTTTGCGTGCACATGTTACAAAAAAATCATAATTATTTTATCAAACCCAAGGTCAACTAAATATAAACAATAAAAAAATTATTGTTTACGTAGGTACTGTATTTTTATGTAAATTGTATTATTATATTATTATAGAACTGGCTAAAATATATATTTGTAGAAAAATTTACTGATAATTTATTATTATTGTTTTGTAGACTTTAATTGAAATTAAAATATTTTGCTTTATTAATAAATATGAAATTATTTTCTTTACTCCTATGTACAGTACAGTTTACATCATTCTAAAAATATTATTCAGACTATTTGGGTAAGTATGGAAACAGGCATGAAATCACCGTCCGTGAATTTGTGAAGCCGAATAGAATTATTGTGTTGTGTGCATGGTGCAATGCGTTCTTTCGGTTCTTTCCCATCTGGCGTACATCCCTTGCCCCTTCACCTTACCTACCCTACGCGGGTCGTACTACCTGACTGATGTGCTGTCTTACTACGGTGACATCTTTAGGTAAATAGCCCTACCCCATTAGGGAATGGTGGCGATGTGTTTTCATAGATGGTTTGAAACTCTGGTTTGTTCAAAAATTGGCCACGCTTTTTCATAGAGGGCTTTAAACGCAGTGCCTGTGGCACACCGGTCGAGGAGCATCGAGGACCATCGAGTAACTCCTCGATGAAACGAAAGAACGCACCCGTCCGCGATGGATTTCTATTTAATCGGTGACAAATACATCAAAGTTTTGCGCGAAATGAAATCCAAAGATACGTCTGAAATGAGATACATTCGTTTCATCGAGGAACAACTCGATGAAAATAGCGGCGCCCCTATTTTTCGTCGAGGACGGGGTGCGTTCTATCGTTTCATCGAGGAGTTACTCGATGGTCCTCGATGCTCCTCGGCCGGTGTGCCACAGGCATTAAGAGTACGTTTCGAAAGTAACATCGGGAAGATGCAGCGAGAATTTAGTGAACTAAAATGAAATTTAGTACCGGCATAAACGGTAGATCGCAACACATTCAAAATCGCAACTACTTGACTACAGAGGCGCTACTATACGAAATTCAAATATTTACTGTAAAAAATATAAATAGAAATTTAAAGATTTATAAAACGAATAAAATCACATGGCTTTTGATTCCAACTTATATTTTAATAAAAAATAGTAGTTTGATATTGTGTTATATTTGTGCTTCGGGCTCGGATTTATATGCAAAAAAAATCAAAAGTACCTATGTAAATTACATATGCACAAAAATATCCAATTATATGCACCAATGGGGGCTTACAGGCCAAACTATTCCAGATGGCAGCCGTGATCCAGTCCCAAAAAATGTGATATATGAACGCACACACATTGTGTCATATCACGCGTGTATTTGAAATGTCAAATATTGTAAACAAATATTTTAAACAGTGCGGTGTATGGTAGTAAATAGAAATTAATAATGGAATTATTACAATTACAAATTCAAAATACAAACATCTGATATCTGATATTTAAAACGTGAAATATATGGAGGGGGTAAAAATTTTAGTTCTTGGGTCTGGAACACTAGCGCCACTTTAAGCCCCCATTTGAACAATATACCTATGCACCAATTATTTAGAAAATATATGCAAAAAAATATTTTTCAAATTCGTTTGAACAGAAAGAAATTTATTCTGAGTGTAAAACAATAATTTAATAGTCGGAAATATTACATTGTACACTGCAAAAACAGTTTATTATTATTTCAAAATTATCTACCAGACATCTACCTAAGTTTAAAAAAATTGATGTCCCGACGTTAACATAAAGAGGGCACAAAATACTAAAATTGTTTTATATACAAAATATGTGATATTTCTTATTTCATTAGTATAAAAATTAAAATATTGAACTAGTGCACAACAATGTAAATAACATAAAGTGTTACATTGTTGTTGCATTTCGAGGACCCTTGAATACTGGACCCGTGGACTGGGGTTTATTCTTATTCTTAAGAGACCCGTCTACTACCTAAAATTCAGCATAAAATGTAATAACGTAGCGAGTGTTTTGTGGCCAGTACACGAATGGTAAAATTTTATTTCAAGAAGGATTTAATAGAGAAAGAATGGATCTACAGATGTGCCTTTTTAAATTTTTTAAAATTAATTTGTATCATGAAATATAACCGTGTAAAGTTTGCATAAAATAGGATTTTTTTTTTGAATTTTTATATTCATGTACAATTTTTTAATCAAAATTTTAAAAAGGCACATCTGTAAATCCATTCTTTCTCTATTAAATTCTGGTTGAAATAAAATTTTATCATTCTTGTACTGGCCAGCCACAAAACACTCGATATGTGCTAGATTTTAGGTAGTAGACGGGCCTCTTAATCGTTTATTTCATACATTCAAAAAAAATTTAATTAACAAATACATTTTAAGCAATAAAATGTTTTTTTTTAAAGAAACGATTTTGCTCTTAAAAATCATACTAATATTTATTGCTGATTGAAATCCCAAAAAATTTCAATTATCTTATAAACAATCCATTTGTTTATAACAATTATTTAAATAATTAGAGTTAAAAATTATTAAAAATCATTTTATGTGACTAAATAATAAGAATACGAACAAATTGGCATATTTAAAAAAATAAATAATTTTCATTGCTTAATTTGCATTTTTCATTTTTTCACTTCTTAGATTGTTAATAACAAAGTGGAAAATTAACATTTTTACTTCCTTGTACGAAGTAAGGAAGTATTGTAATCGCGAAAAATTTCGGTTCTCAGATTTTGACGGAAATATCCGTTTTGACCTTTTCTGAATCCATTATGACTAGTTTCGACGTGACGTCTGTACGTACGTACGTACGGACGGACGGACGTATGTGTGTCGCATAACTCAAATACGGTTAGACGTAGAGAGTTGAAATTTTGTATTTAGGACTGTTATAGCATCTAGTTGTGCACCTCCTATTTTTGGTTTCAATCTATAAACCGGATGTAGTACTTTTAAAAAATATTTCGATAAATATTTAATTTAACACAAATTTTTTTATTTTAAATGAAAGATTATGTGATTATTACCTAAAATCGGTATTTTATAAATATTTTTGTATCTGGTATTATTTAGGAATAATTAAAGTATATATGTATAATTTAGTATTTCTTTATCTTGTAGTCCATGATCGATTAACATTTGTTACTACGTAAAATTTAAATGATTATGACATGACAGTGACAATAGTAAAATATGCTTTATATCTTCTTCTGCAGTTTAAATAAAATGACTAAAATATATTTGTGAGTATACTAGTATAATAAGTTAAAAGAATTTTTTATATTATTCTACATTTTAGTTATTAAGAAAAGTATGAACACACAAGGCGTACAAGGAAGTCATGTGGTGTCCACGTCAGATTTTTTAAATTTTCAAACGAGGATTTCTTTTAAAGCCTTTCAAAAATAGCTCCAAGAAGTGAAAAAAATTTGAGGTTTTTAGTTTAACAATTAGCAGGGTTATTATGTTAATTGAAAGCTTGTAAAAATTTGTTAATTAACAAAAACATATCTAATAAAATAATTGCGGGAAAAAAAATTTTTCAGTGGATTTTCGTTTATTCAAGTGTCTAAAAGGTATGTTAATTTTCTTTTTTCTTAATATTGATATTTAATGGATTAAAATTATTTTTATTGTTCAAGTGTCCGTACCGGTCGACGTGGGCGGAGCGCGCTTCACCCGCTTTTAGCGCTAATTTCGCCTCTAAATTAAAGTTATAAATATTTGTGGTAGGAGAGGTACCGCTTTTTTTAGGAAATTTCCTGCTCTTTAAGGATCTTTTTTCAAATTTCGAATATCTTTAATAGTTTCGGAGATATTTGCAAAAAACTAAACCCCCTTTTATTTTTTTACTTAATTGTTTATAACTTTTGCAATTTTTACCGGCCCCCTTCAAGTTTCTAGAGGTCATTTCGAATCGAATGAGCTCTGGATCATCATTTTCGGACTCTACTGACTCTAATTCACCAAAATAACACTTGTTTACTAGACACCTATGTAAATACCTACATATAAAAAAAATTATTTGTTTCTTAAATTATACTGCACGTTTATTTATATTCCAATATTCAAAAATATTGTATAATGATAATGTAATGCAATGCATGTGATGCGAGCCGGCTACGAGCACAGCCGCCAACATCCTAAAAATTAAAATCTCAAAATCACTCAACGTAGTCGTTGTCGCTAGCCCGGTCACGGCCGTCTCTATTTATCAGGCCGGAGTGTGCACCCACATTATGGCAACAAGACTAGCGGTCCTATTTTCACAAAACGAACGAAAATGAATACATTACTTTTTCAACTTATTTTTAAATTACTCAGAAACTACTGCAGATATCGTAATGAAATTTTTACCAGTTATTTTCATAACAATGTTCTTAACAAATATAAGTTTTTAATTGGAAATTGTTTATAATAAAATTGTAATGATTATTTAAATGATGCTATGTTCATAAATAATGTAAAAAAAGTAGTATGCTGCTAACTTTTGTATTTGTTAAAATAGACATATAGTATAAGCGTACGAAGTGTTGAGAAATGTTCAAATTTTATTCTGTTAAAAGAATTATAACGATATCTTAATTGTATCGTGAGATATTTAACTTAGAAACTAAAATTTAATGCGTTCACGCTCCATTATTATAAGCGCGCAAGACAGCTGTTACTGTTCCCGGTAGCCGTGTTTAGGTTTAGCTACATTCAGCGTTCGTCGTCACTTCTTGTTTATAATTTAGTAAAATACTAAATCATATTTAAAATTGAAGGTAAGAAATATCAATAAAAAGTTATTATTAGTCCTATTATCGTAATTATTTTTCATTTTTGTGAACACAAAAAAAACAAAACTAAATAAAGTAAATTGAATGTTGTCATCATACCGTTTAAAATAAATGTTTCTATCAAAATTAAAATAATGTTATGTGTAATAGAAGAAGAAAAAACTGTTAATGAATATTGTACTATTTAATTTGTAATTTTTGTATATATCAGATGCTCTGCGCCAGGGTGCAAAAGTAATTACGATTCCAAAATTAAAGATGGTTACGTAACAACTTTCAAATTTCCACAAGATGAAAAGTTATTATGTTGTGCAAACTTATTTATTTTATACATTGGTGAATTATACACTTGAAAATTCTATAATTAAACATGTTTTTACTGCATATTTTTGAAATTTCCCATACAACGTATAGCGCGCGTAGGACCACTACCGGTACTCGGTGCGCTGTTGCCAGTGTGAAGACTCCGGCCTGATAAATAGAGACCACAAACGGCCGTGGCCCGGTATAGTTGTTCATTCAACACAATATCTGCATCCCCTCACACCACCAATCCCTCGAATATTGCATGCCAACAAACTTGTTCTACCACAGCGCTTAGAAAAATCGGCGGCCAAGGGCTGAACTATTTGGGTCTATTTTGAGCATCAAACACAGAAATTTCTTATTTCCAGATGCATTTATAAACGATTGCATATTTCTGGACCAAATTTTATATGTATAATATATAAAATGATATCTAGTATAATGACTAGTTTTTATCAAATTATTTGTTTAAATACTTAACATTTCGAAAATTATTCGGCTTTATACTGTTCAATTAAATACCAAAAATAGTCATTTTACTAGACATTATATTAATTAATACAAATATATAAAAAATATCATATAAAATTTGTTAGTTTTTTAATGCATCTGGAATTAAATCTGTGATACATCAAAACGCACTCTTTTAACTACTCCTAACAAATTCCTTTAGTCAAAAATTATCGCATATTCCATGCACTCTACAATATATTCATTGACTGGACTATGATGCTACCTGTAAATACGATGTAGATATAGTTTAAACAATTAAAAGTTTATGTTGAAAGCGTCTCTTGGAATTATTACAGCTGCCCAAATATGTTATATTGGTCAAGAATAATACAGTTAAATTGATTTCCTATGTTCTATTTTAAAAAGAACGCTCTAATACATTGCTGTCAAATTCGTAACCATGGATATGAAAAATCCCATGTTTCACGTTAAAATAAACTCACGGTATTTATTTAATTTATATTATTTTAAGGCCAAGCAGTCTAAACCGTGACGAAAACGAAGGTCACCTCTGCAAAAAGTCACCAACTAAACTGCTGTTGAAGAAAGCAAATATTATTTATACAATAAACTTATATCTTTTAGTTTTTTAATTATATAAAATTAATAAATGATACGTGAAACTACGTTTTTCAAGTGAAAGTACACATGTCAACTACTGCAAATGTCACATGTCACTCTTGCCGCCATTTGCAGCTTACCAAGTTCCCCCACCACTGGCGTCACTTTAACACAGAAGTTAGCAATCCAATGGGAACCTTTGAAACATTGGTTCTAGTTTCGTTTCTAGACACAGAGGGCAGTGCTGGTACTAAAATCGCTCTCGGGTTTAATGACATTACGATATTACAGCTAACAAATAAAAATGGCATCATGTTAATATAAAATAGACAAGATACAGAAATATAGTGGAAGTTTTTATAAATTTTATAACGAAATAGGTACTAAACCAGCGTTTAGAATAGAATTATTTCAGAAGAAAATATTTAATGTGGTGAGTAGGGTGATAAGAGAATATTTGGAAAAGATGAAGTACATTCTATTTGTGGCTTATAGGTTACGTCAATTCGCTAAAAGTACAAACGATATGGAAGGGTTAAAACTTCATAATTATTTTGTTATTGGTCAAGAAAATGCTACTAATCTACTAAAGGTTAAATAATTGGAGAGTATATGGTCATTCAGACAGAGACGCGGACCAAACGGCGATGGTATTCTTGTTCCTCGATAACCTGTTTGATAGCTTAAATAACAGTAGTTATCGAGAAAAAAATGGGAAACCATTGACATTACCACTGTCCCATGATTCAGAGCACATTCAATTTTGGGACGAAACTATCAGAATACTTAAAACAATAAAATTCACTTGCTCGTCATGCAAAGAGGAAGAAATACCTCCTTCCGTTAAAAATTCAATCACAACAATACGAGGATTACAAATATTATGTGAAAAACTTAAACAGGTAAAACAAGTAAAATATTTAGCCGTAAGAAATTTCAACCAGGACCCCTGGAAAACTATTTCGGGCTAGTGCGGAGCCATGGTGCTAGAAATGTTAATCCAACATGTGCAAACTTTATAAATACGTTTAAAACGTTAACAATCAACAATTTCACCGCGAGGAGATCGCTCAACACAAATTGTGAAGCAGATTTCACGGAATGTACATTAAGTACATTAGAAGAACTTATGAGCGACCCAATCGACCCAAATAGTGAACAATTCATCGAAGAGACTTCAGAAGATGAAGTCAATTATATCCCTAACGAAACGCCGTTGGCTTATCAGAAAGCAAGTTATTGTTCTGAGTATATTATGAAACATTTGAAACAAATAACTAATAAATGTGCAGTCTGCAAGGAAGACATCAAATCGCATTTTGTCGGTAATCAACATTCATTTATAGAGGCCAGAGAATTTGACAATGTTCGTAGGTTAAATTACCCAAATTTCTCAATGACTAGCTGTTTTTTAGAAATAAAAAAACATACTTTTAGTATATTGAAGCAAAAGTTGGAAAGGGAAGGATTGTTAAAATGCTTAAGTAGAAAAATAAGCGAAATTGTTGATTTTAAATTTTTAACGTGTAACGTACATAATAAGGAAGTGGAAGATATTATTATTAAGAAATCTGTATTATTACTAATTAATTATTACGTCAAAGAAAAAAATGATATAATAAAAGGCAAGAAGAAAATTAATGAGGAAAATTTGCCAAATTTAAACAAGTATCAAACCATGCCATTTAAAAAATATTGTACAAAATATAAAAAATAAAATTGTTTATTACTTATATCTTGTTTAATTTATATTTCAAACATTACACATGTGTTATACATAAAATAACAAATAAAAATAATCGGCCATTGTTTTAAAACACAATTACCGATTGTTCTTATTTGTTATTTTATATATACTTATGCCCGGTTTCATAAACGTTTGTTAAATTTTAACAGACTGTTAAACTGTTTAGCACATTGTTATATATGAAAAATCGTTTCATCAACAGATGTTAACTTTAACATCGGGGTAAATCGTTTGCTAATTTAGCAGGTGCTCTGAGCTCATGTTAAATATTTAACTCGTTATTTTATGACAGATATCAAAATGTTAAATGAGTACAAAAATATATATTTAATTAAAAGTAAATAAATATTATTTTCTGAACAATTAGTGGTTAATAAGAGTTCAAATATGATTTCTAATTTTGAAGACAATGTTTTTTGGCAAATTTATTTCATTTGTATAATGAGATGCACTGAACATAAAATGATATAAGTACCGTGCTTAACAGAAATCGTCCTATTTATTGATTCTATAAACCAATTATTGTTTACACTTAGCTTTTATGCAATGTGTGCATTTCAAACTGTACCTACTAGTATTTCCTATTATTATAAGATGTAGTTAACGCATCATATTTGTACTCTCCTTAAACCGTTGTTCTTCAAAATACGAATGCACGAAGAAATTAATTAAAATGAAATTTTAAGATAATATTTTTTCTGAATAGTAGACTTTTACGAAGTATTAGCTTCGTTGAACTGTACTCACATTCGTATTCAATCTCATGGGTACTTTTCTATAATCCTTTATGTACTGGTGATTTGTAATGTAGTAGCACGTTGGTCAGGCTCTGTACTCGATAGCACAATATTTAATGATTCGCCAGTGAGAATTGATGTGGAAAGAGCTTTATTTTCAAGATTATTATATTCCGGGGAAGGTGCGTACTTGTAAAAATTATCTACTAACTTCGGTACTAAATCCTCTGCCATCGACATGCTGCGAACTGAAAACTGACAAAAGATCTCATATTGTATACTATTCTGTTCTGTCAAAACACAATGTTCAGTTTTCAGTTCACTGTTGCAAGTTGCGGCTTTCTTTATTCTGGGCAGTGCTGAAACTGCTTGCTATTTGTTGCGCATACGTTTGCGCACAATACTGCGAGCAGTTGATCCGTCTCTAGCATATCCAGTACCAGCAGCAGCCTCATACGAATAAGTGCACTTTTTTCTGACAGCCTGTACTTATTTGATATTGTCGTCCTTTTACATGTGGTATAAAATAATGTCAAATGAAACATGTCAAATCACAACAATCAAAATATTAATATACATGAATGAATACAGCTGAAAGTTACCAAATAAAAACGAAATATAACTAATAAAAATTTAACACGTTTGTTAACTAACATCTTGATTAAAACAGTTTGTTTGTTTCATGAAACACATTCAAAATTTAACAGGCTGCTATTTTTACATCGTTGTTAACTAACACGAGATTTAACATTTCGTTTATGAAACCCGGCATTGAATTTGAAAATTATTGGAAGTGGCGCGACATAGTACATTAGTTTCGTTTCTAGGCTCAGATGGCGCTGCATCCACTGTTTCAGCCAGTACCATGGGAGTCGCCCATCTATAGACTCCTTATTTTATCTATGGTTATTATATAACATCCTTGGCAAAAGGTGATAAGCCACATTTTTTCATAAATGGAGTTATACATGAAATATTGTTCACAATAACGATATATGCCTGCAAAAAAATTATTTCACTTATATCTCAATAGATGGCAGAACTGTGTTAGGATGACCTTTTTGCTTCCAACGAAATATTATAATTTATTTTATAATAGTTTTTCGTATATATAATCACAAGGGACTCAAGTTTTATCAGTAAACTTTTCTTGAAAACATTGTTTACCTAGCAACATCGTGAGAGTCATCTGTTCGAATAAATCACGAGAGCGTAGCTCGAGGGATTTATTCTGAAGCCGGCGCTACACGATGCTACGAACACCTATGGGGCGCCGTTTGTTCCATTTATAAAACGTAGATAAATAAACTTATTTCTGTGATAATAAAAATATTTTTAGCGATAAAATGTTTTCTCACAAAATATTTTCTGAAAAATAAATTTCTGATAAAAGTTTTTCTGATAAATGTTTTTCTGATAAAAGTTTTTCTGATAAATGTTTTTCTGATAAAAGTTTTTCTGATAAATGTTTTTCTGATAAAAGTTTTTCTGATAAAAGTTTTTCTGATAAAAGTTTTTCTGATAAAAGTTTTTCTGATAAATGTTTTTCTGATAAAAGTTTTTCTGATAAAAGTTTTTCTGATAAAAGTTTTTCTGATAAATGTTTTTCTGATAAAAGTTTTTCTGATAAAAGTTTTTCTGATAAAAGTTTTTCTGATAAAAGTTTTTCTGATAAAAGTTTTTCTGATAAAAGTTTTTCTGATAAAAGTTTTTCTGATAAATGTTTTTCTGATAAAAGTTTTTCTGATAAAAGTTTCTCTGATAAAAGTTTCTCTGATAAAAGTTTTTCTGATAAAAGTTACACATTACAGATTTAGACGAGAGATGGCGCTGCATGTAACGTTTTACTTGCATAACTACATAAGGTTTTACTTACATAACTACATAACGTTTTACTTACATAACTACATAACGAAAGAACGCACCCGTCCGCGATGGATTTCTATTTCATCGGTGACAAATACATCAAAGTTTTGCGCGAAATCAAATAGGTACAAAAGATACGTCTGAAATGAGATACATTCGTTTCATCGAGGAACAACTCGATGAAAATAGCGGCGCCCCTATTTTTCGTCGAGGACGGGATGCGTTCTATCGTTTCATCGAGGAGTTACTCGATGCTCCTCGACCGGTGTGGCATAGGCATAATGCCCTGTTCACACGTTGCTACTTTGAAGACGCATACGTGCTACTGTAGCATGAAAAGAAATTCAAATCGAAACAATTACCGCAAAAAATCGCTATCTACACACACAACGATCAACGATGTGAAATTATCAACGAGTAGTTCTTGATACTTTGATGCTACAAATTAGCAGCGCTGCTATTTGACAAGCGACTCAGATTTTTTCATGCTACAGTAGCACGAATGTGTCTTCAAAGTAGCAACGTGTGAACAGGGCATAAAACAGCATAGGCATGAACTGGGCGTGGACGCCTCGCGCGCCAACGCGAACACCTTGGTTGGGGCGACGGCGGGCAACGTTCCAAATGTAGTTATGTAAGTAAAACGTTACATGCAGCGCCATCTCTCGTCTAAATTTGTAATGTGTAACTTTTATCAGAAAAACTTTTATCAGAGAAACTTTTATCAGAGAAACTTTTATCAGAGAAACTTTTATCAGAGAAACTTTTATCAGAGAAACTTTTATCAGAAAAACTTTTATCAGAAAAACATTTATCAGAAAAACTTTTATCAGAAAAACTTTTATCAGAAAAATTTTTATCAGAAAAACTTTTATCAGAAAAACATTTATCAGAAAAACTTTTATCAGACAAACTTTTATCAGAAAAACATTTATCAGAAAAACTTTTATCAGAAAAACTTTTATCAGAAAAACATTTATCAGAAAAACTTTTATCAGAAAAACTTTTATCAGAAAAACTTTTATCAGAAAAACATTTATCAGAAAAACTTTTATCAGAAAAACTTTTATCAGAAATTTATTTTTCAGAAAAGATTTTGTGAGAAAACATTTTATCGCTAATAATATTTTTATTATCACAGAAATAAGTTTATTTATTTACGTTTTATAAATGGAACAAACGGCGCCCCATAAACACCTTCCAACGTCGAACGTGGGACAACGTACAACACTCGAAAGTACTGACGCTGTCTTGTACTTTCGTTGCTTTGTACATGCGCGGTTTTGTATGAACACTGGAAAGTATTTGCGCCGTATTTTATATACACCGCCTTGTGCAAACACCGAAAAGTACTTTTCTCGAAAGCACAAAAGTAGAAAACAGCGCAGACGCAAACCAATGCTGCAAAACAGGAAACTGTAATTATACATATACTCATATACACATCACGCACTCACTACATTGAATAGTTTTATAAGAGTAGTTATCAAAAACGGAGTATGTTGGACTCAAAGAGGGTTTTGTTAGTTTTATTTAGTCTATTTAGGTATTCTAGTTTTGCTAAACTTAGTTCGACATCTATACAGTGGCGTAATTACACCCCCGCCAGCCCCCGCAATGCGGGGGGGCCGAGCGTACAAGGGGCCCGACCGCTTATCTCCCGGACAAAAAAAATGTCCTGGTTAATATATTATTTTTATAACATAAATTATTTACATTTTCCTAGTTTGCAACAATGTATATTTTCTTTGTTGTCATAAATTTCAACAATGAAATGCAATGTATTCTTCTTTGTTGTCATAAATTTCAACAATGAAATGCAATGTATTTTTCTTTGTTGTCATAGATTTCAACAAAGAAATACACTGTATTTTTCATTGTTGTAATGGATTTCAACGATGAAATTGGTACATTGTAACAAATAAAATAATCAATATTCAGTTGGCAGTTGGCGCAGCTCGATAGGATCCCGGGAAGTGGGTCATTTTCGACTTTTGTTTTTTTGCCGTACGTACGTGCGTACGTACGACGGTGAAGTTAATATAAATAATTTAAAAATAGGTACCTACTTACCTATTTTATATCCAATTATCATGCAATTTTTTTTGTGTGTTACTTAATATTTAAAATTTATTAGAGAGCCCAAAAATAATTTTGCGGGGGGGCCCCAAATTTAAAGTTACGCCACTGCATCTATAGACTAAAGTCCTAAACACCATCTTATATTTACAGTTTCCTGTTCTGCAGCATTGGTTTGCGCCTGCGCTGTTTTCCACTTTTGTACTTTCGAGAAAAGTACATTTCGGTGTTTGCACAAAGCGGTGTAAATAAAATACGGTGTAAATACTTTCCAGTGTTCATACAAAGCCGCGCATGTACAAAGCAACGAAAATACAAGGCAACGTCAGTACTTTCGACTGTTATACACTCACCCTCGAACGTTTGATAGTTCGTCACATCGTGTGACCTACGTTCGAACCTACGAGCTACAAACGTCAAGCGTCAAACGTTCGCATTTGGACACGTTCCGGCCACTGTCGGTCTTTTTGACCCGAGTCAAAGGAATGCCTCGAACGTTCGTAGCAAAACATTCGTTGATTTGATGCACGGCTACACGGATTGGTAGTTTGTAGTTGAGTAGGGCTGCATTAAATACTGAAAATATCTTGCATTTGTATTTTTCATGTACATTTTTCGTTAAAAATACTCATATTTGGCAATTATTTAACTGAATTAGTGCATATTTCATAAAAATTACACATTTAGTGATAATACTTGTCAATTATTTTATTGGAATATATGTTTACAACTAAGATCGACGTTATTATTTAAAATAAACCGAGAAAGTATATCAAAAATTAAAATTAATGCGCAGCAGCAACAATGATGCATGTATATTATTGTTTTTAGTTACAACTCTATATAAAATTAAATATTTTGGTTGAGTAATTAAAAAAAACCATCTCGTCCTCCATTTTCAACAACTATACTCGTAGACAACGAACGTTTGTACCAGATGTATCGAAACAAACGTTCACCACACCGTGTAGCAAAAACATTCGTTACATCAACTGTCGAACTCATTTGACCCAAACGTTCGGTCCAACGTTCTTTTGAACGTTCGACGCATCGTGTAGCGCCGGATTGAGCAGATGACTCGAAGGATGTTGCTTAAAGGTAAACAATGTTTGAAAGAAAAGTTTACTGATAAAATAAGAGTCGCGAGTGGTATTTGTGAAGAATATTTCTCGAATGATATCTCTATATTTTTGTATTAAATGTCACTTCTGACATTTTAGAAAACTGATTGTTTATTTTGAAAATGTGGTGTTTGTTTCTCTTAGGCAACGGCGATTTGTCGGTGACAAATGGTCTTGGGCATTTACCGCGCGACAAACCCCCGTTGGCAAGCCATTTGTTACTGTAATTGTTTATGAAACTATGTAAAATTTGTCAGTATAATTGACATAAGTGAAATAATCGAAAAAAAGTTTAGTTCTCGAGTTACGAGCAATTGTTTATTTAAATTGTTAATAACAAATTATTGTGCATTCGCTTTGGTAAAAAATTGTTACGGGAATGTACCAATAACATAAATACACTAATAGAAAATGGTTTTGTCCGTGACCGAAGAGGAATAAGTGCCGATATCCCCGTAGAAATTGCGGAAAAGGCATTCTAATAAGTTTTTTTTGCAAATATCTTGAAAAGCAATTGTTGATTTAAATTGTTAATAACAAATTAATGTGGACTCGCTTTGGCAAAAAATTGTTACGGAAATACATTACTCACACCAATACACCAATAAAAATTGGTTTCATCCAGGAGCAATGAGGTTAGTACCGCCATGTTGTCAAATTAGGGGTGAACCGCTCACCTATTAGTCCTACCAGAGCCTACAATAGGGCGAAGAGGAGAAATTCAGTTCAGTATATCCTTCGCATCCTATGATATCAATTAAAATTACAGAAATGAAATTAACTGTCGAGATTCAGCACTTGTCCGGAACTTTAGCTATTAATATTTTATGCACGTCTCAAGATGGATTGAAAAGAAACTTGCTGTAGAATTTCAAGTAAGTTGCTAGAAATATATCCCAAGCGGTAAAACAGCCATTATTAGATTTCTCAAACATTTTTCTAACACTTTTACAATATTACATAACATAACAGCATAATATCAAAATTTAAGTACTCTTTCTTGTGAACCTTTTTAAAAGCATCAATTTCTACTGAAATATTACTCAGATACCAATTTTCAATCATGTAGGGCCCCTGAATTAGCCAGAATTGTGATAAAAAAATTTGTTTCATAAGCCACTGTTGAGCTCGCCAACTTTAATTGTAGTTTTTGACAATCTGAAGCAATTTTCATAGGGTAAAGCTTATGTATCATCAAAATTTAATTATTCTACGTATATTCCAATAGTTTATCATTGATTATTTAGCTTCAATTACCAAAAACAATAAATTACTATCATGATTTGTTTTACATTATGGTTAATCATGTCACTCAACCAATCACCTCACGATCCAATGATGTCACTCAACCAATCAAAATGGGCGAGTGTTAGAAGGAGATTTGAGTGAGATGGAACAACAAGTCATACTGCAGAAAATTATATAGAAACATTTATTTCTTGTAAACGGTTATAGATATTGGAAAATTGGTTTTAGATTATTGATAAGCATTAAATTACGCAATAAATGATATATTTGTTTATGCAAAAAAACGCGTAATTATTTTCTGAAAATTCTGCAGAATGACATGGGCCAGTGTCAGCTGACGTTTATCTTTTTAGTAACTGTCAAAGTGTAATTTTGAATAAATGTGTTCAATTTTGTGTCTTTTATGAATTGTATGTTAGAAATGGTTAGTTTATTATATTTATTTGTGTTTTTCTTGTAGAAATTTCTGGTTCTACCAAACATGGAAGATTTCGTTCTTCCGATGTTGATACCAAAACTACCTGAATAATAATCTATTTCTGTGGGTAACTGGTAAGAAAACATTCCTTATTTTCTTCCTTTGTATCGACTGTGGTTTCATGTGATAAATTAAACAAGTTATTGATCAGTTTTTATTAATGTTGGTACTTATAGTTTACAGTAGACATATCAGAAGTTATTTTTCACTCAAGAATCGTCTAAACTTATGATGTGACTATAATATGCACTTTGCAATGTATTTATCTAAGTATTATTTATTTATTATGTGGATCAGTCTACTATTCGTACTGCACTTCTAAAAATTGCCAAGAAGATGAAATCAGTAAAGTGTTGTCTTGTTCGTCACATTGTGTTTTAGAAGCAAATTACAAAACTGAAATTGCCATAATTGTGTTTAGAATTTCTCTCGTAGACTGAATACTTATTTGTCAGCCTAAATAAACTTTCATATTTTATTTTCATAAATTTTGGATAAAGTATATAGATCATGCCAAAGACTCTAAAATAATAAATTTTATATAATCAAGGTTTTTATAATATTGTATATTTTTTTAATCTAGTTTAATATATCTCTGTAATATTTTTTGTTGTATTTCTTCACATATATATGTGTGCTACACATTCTGAAATTGTTGGAAATAAATTTTAAATCGATGTTTTTAAAAACACACTTACAGTATATTTAACACCCATTTTAAATATTCCATTACATTTATTTCAGTTTTGTTTTAGATATTTCTTTATGCTAAGTATTAACTATACTTCTTGTAATTGTAATATTGTGACTGTTATTTCTTTTTGTTCAATCTAGTGTTAAGCCTCATTCACAGCTCTAACATAGTCACTGTTTTTCGTCTTTGTAATTGTCGCGTGGATTTGGCCCATTCTCAGCTGTTGACACAAACATTGTTTTTGTCTTCAGTTAAGTTCACACGTCTGCTAAACCAAACAAAAATATTATATAAAATACATTTTTATAATATAGAATATTATTAAACGTGCAGTTCTCGGTTTGTATAATTTCCTGTTATTACTAGTTTAACGTATATCGAGAAAATAAAACCAAAATAAATTCTTACATGGATGTGGTGAACATACTATACCACATCTCACTTCATTACGAACATCACGTGGTTTTTTTTATAAACAGCCATTATTGTTGTTTTGGGTCATGCCTCGTGCAATAGCAATTTTGTGTATATTGCTACTGCTGCTGCAGCTCGTCTTCATCTAACAATCGCAGTTATAATTTGTTTTGCTCTAAGATTCATTTTCCCACGTCAGAATATTGTGACAGATCAACGAAATAAACTGTTGTGAACATAGATGTATATTGTCTACAAACTACTTTTAGGTTAAAACAAAGACAAAAAGTATGAAGTTTGTATACTTTTATGTTTGTGTTTATGCTTAAGACAAAGACAAAGACTAAAACTAGAGCTGTGAATGGTTTCATGTTACTACGTACGTCAAACACTTCAAGGTTATTACATACGACAAAAACAGTGACTATGTTAAGAGCTGTGAATGAGGCTTTAGTGTTGTTGTAATTGAAAGGTTTCTTAGTTTTAATTATGTTTCTAAAGAAAAGAAAATTAATCTACAGTCCTTCATATTTCATGACAATGTATAAAATGTATATTTGTCTTTCACAGAAATGAAGAACGACAAGGACAAACATGCAGTCCAGACCTTGGTCCAGAGCAGCTTCAGAAATTAAAAAATCTGACGTGGCCGTTACAATACCTCTCGCCTTGACATTGAAGTATTATTATTTAACCTCGTATTTAACCAAATATTAAGCTTTAATTAGGTAATAAATTATATATTTCACAAATCTAATCAGCTCTTAGTTTAATATATAATTTTATTTTATAAATACCATATTTACATAATACTATGTCCAATTAATATCTATACTATATCCAACATTTCAAAATTCTACACCACACTCTACACATGCCCTACACCACAGAGAAACCTCCTTCATAAAGTAAGAAGGTAATATAGAGTACCAAGTACCGTGGAAACTGATGGAAACAAGCTCGACACTAGCACTGCGGTGTCCTGTGGCAGAACTAACCAAGGCTAACATGATTATGATGCCCAATTTTGTATATTTAAATATTTTTAAATTAAATTATAAAATAAAATAAAGTATTTGAAAATATATACTTATATTTCAAAATATTATTTTACAAACACATACGTACATAGCAATAAAAGAGCAACAAACTATTGAGATGAAATTACCCAAATATTTGTTTCAATATAATACATGTTATAAAACGATTTAACTTACTTAAAGGTATTCTTAAACTGTGGTTCTTAAAACTAGACGAATTATAAACAATTATAATTATTCAAATATTAATTATAAAGATATCTCTATTCAAGAATTATTATTATTTCAAAGTTATACAGAAAATAGAAACTAACAAGATACCTCATAATAATATTAAGACCGGATTTTTTACCAAAAGAAATCATCTTTATAATTTGTATTTTTTCTATGAATAGGATTAAACGATTTAAGTTAAATTCGGTTATTAAATTTCATTATCAAAAGTGTGTAATAATAATAAATAAAAATGTAAATAATTATGTATTCATAATTTCCTCCCGAGCTATCATTATTGCTTGTAATTCGCTTGATGTCATCTATGCAATAATCGACATTTCACACAGGACAGTGTAGTTTCCAATAAAGAATAGCATGTCTTTACCATTTCATTATTTTCTAAAAATAAAAATAACAGTAAAATTATGGAAACATTTAAATATCAATGAATTACCGGGATTTACAAAAAAGGCAACGAAAATCTTGAAGAAATAAAAAATCAACAATATTATAAACTCTTCTTAAATCTCGTTATCTCACCTCCTTGCCACAGACATCTGTTTATCTGTCACATTGACAATTTTATTTTTGTTTTAAATTTTATTTCTATTTCGGGATTCACAAATCGTGGTAGGTAAAATTATATATTTAAAAAAATTATATTTCTTTAATGGTTAAAGATATAGAAACAAGTAAGATTAAATATTGTACAATGTAATTTCTTCTTTCATGTGTGGTATGTCAAATTGTAACAATCGCATTATTTTATACAATTTTTGCAAAAATTGTTATAGTGCTACAAGAAAAGTACCATTTCCGGTTGGTGGATTTTTACCAAAATCTTTTCAGCTCTTCATTAACATATATAAATGTATAATGCAAAATATTAGAATTTTATGTTCAGTATAATTTGAGATAATGAACCGGGACGAAAGGCTAGGCGTACATACAGACTTTCATACACACATACACACAGACATCATCGTGAAAATAGTCAAAATAGGTTCTAAAGGTGCTAAAACGTGCTTATTGACAAAAATCTCGACATCGAATTTTTTCACGATCCCTATACCTCTCTAGGCGAGAGGTAAAAAGGTTGGTGAAAATAAAATACTTAAATCAGATAATTATGAATGCTATTATTTCTACACCTTAAGACATTTTATCTCTCGTATTGTTAATGATAAGTATCCGCGTAGTCATGCTCTTAAACACGTCAAGATTGGAGGTCTGAGAGTGACATTTTTTTATTCCTCGCACTTTTCAACGCTAGGAGCCACATTTTCAAAGTTGCGGTGTCCCTTTTTTAACCGTAATTTAATTATTAATGTAAACACATCACTTTTTAAATGTGATTTTTTGACTTCTAAAGGCTCTATTTCCTAAACGGTTATAGTTAACGGTCTGAACGTGACATTTTTGGATTCCTTGTACTTTTTTATGTTAGGAACCACATTTTCAACGTTTCAGAGTCACTGCTTTAGCCGTAATTTAATTATTAATGTAAACACATCACTTTTTAAATGTGATTTTTTGATTTCTAAGGGCTCTATTTTCTAAACGGTTATAGTTAGCGGTCTGAGCGTGACATTTTTGGATTCCTCGTACTTTTTTATATTAGGAACCACATTTTCAACGTTTCAGAGTCACTGCTTTAGCCGTAATTTAATTATTAATGTAAACACATCACTTTTTAAATGTGATTTTTTGACTTCTAAGGGCTCTATTTCCTAAACGGTTATAGTTAGCGGTCTGAGCGTGACATTTTTGGATTCCTCGTACTTTTTTATGTTACGAACCACATTTTCAACGTTTCAGAGTCACTGCTTTAGCTGTAATTTAATTATTAATGTAAACACATCACTTTTTAAATGTGATTTTTTGACTTCTAAGGGCTCTATTTCCTAAACGGTTATAGTTAGCGGTCTGAGCGTGACATTTTTTGATTCCTCGTACTTTTTTATATTAGGAACCACATTTTCAACGTTTCAGAGTCACTGCTTTAGCCGTAATTTAATTATTAATGTAAACACATCACTTTTAAATGTGATTTTTTGACTTCTAAGGGCTCTATTTTCTAAACGGTTATAGTTAGCGGTCTGAGCGTGACATTTTTGGATTTCTCGTACTTTTTTATGTTACGAACCACATTTTCAACGTTTCAGAGTCACTGCTTTAGCTGTAATTTAATTATTAATGTAAACACATCACTTTTTAAATGTGATTTTTTGACTTCGAAGGGCTCTATTTCCTAAACGGTTATAGTTAGCGGTCTGAGCGTGACATTTTTGGATTCCTCGTACTTTTTTATGTTAAGAACCACATTTTCAACGTTTCAGAGTCACTGCTTAAGCCGTAATTTAATTATTAATGTAAACACATCACTTTTTAAATGTGATTTTTTGACTTCTAAGGGCTCTATTTCCTAAACGGTTATAGTTAGCGATCTGAGCGTTACATTTTTGGATTCCTCGTACTTTTTTATGTTAAGAACCACATTTTCAACGTTTCAGAGTCACTGCTTTAGCTGTAATTTAATTATTAATGTAAACACATCACTTTTTAAATGTGATTTTTTGACTTCTAAGGGCTCTATTTCCTAAACGGTTATAGTTAGCGGTCTGAGCGTGACATTTTTTGATTCCTCGTACTTTTTTATATTATGAACCACATTTTCAACGTTTCAGAGTCACTGCTTTAGCCGTAATTTAATTATTAATGTAAACACATCACTTTTTAAATGTGATTTTTTGACTTCTAAGGGCTCTATTTCCTAAACGGTTATAGTTAGCGATCTGAGCGTTACATTTTTGGATTCCTCGTACTTTTTTATGTTAAGAACCACATTTTCAACGTTTCAGAGTCACTGCTTTAGCCGTAATTTAATTATTAATGTAAACACATCACTTTTTAAATGTGATTTTCAATTCAGTCTATATTCGGTCTATATTCAATCTATATTACTAATATTTCGTTTATATTTCAAATTTTGACCAAAAAAGAACTAAGTGGTTAACCTTTGTTTTTTTTTCGATTTTGGACTAAAACTTTGAGACGCTATAACTCCGAAACTAAAAGACTTATCAAAGCGCGGTTTGCGGCATATATTAATTATTTATTTGTGTGTTCAGGTATTCGATCCGTGGAGGCGGTTATCTTCTCAGGAGGAGACCCTACTTACCATTCTTCAATTGACCACTGGCCTCCAATGAAGAAATGTCTGTTATTTATTGTATTTATTGATAGAACTATGTTTTTATATCATAAAAATTAAATAATCTAGATGAAATAGTTGTATATATTATTAATAAAAACAAATAAGTAATACTTACATCATTGCACTAATTATATTTCTTAAACAACCCTTTGTACACTTCCTAAACCCTTACAGGACTTCTACGGTGAGAGTACACGGCCTTAAACCTGAAAATGTACTACGATACGAAATAATAAACAGTAAGTATAAATGTTATGATTTATTTAATGAAATACTTCAATACAATGCACAATCTTATTGCTAATTAACTTAATTAAACATTTTTAACATAAATGCCCTTATTTAAGTTTTATATAAACTCTAAACGAGATAGGTGCTGCCATCTGTTAATGGCGGTTATTTAAATGTACAATATATCTTAAACTAAGGGTTGAATGACTAAATGGGGTACATATTTGGGTTCAGCGGGTTCGAATTAGAGGGTAGAATGCAAATTACCCCCTTGAAATGTTTATTCAGCATTAAAACATATTAGGGATGAAATTGGTCAAAACGAGATTAGTGCTGCCATCTATTGGTATGACGTCACAAAAGTTTTTGTCGAATGGTCCAGAAAATGAAGCAAAGTTGCAACTACGCTAGGAAAATATTAAACTGCAAATAACTCGAAAACTAAGGGTTGCACGGTAAAATGGGGCGCATATTTGGATTTAGCGGGTCCTAATTGAGGGGTTAGACTACCCCTCATTAGCCTACTACCCTTATTTTACGAGTTATAAGCATTTTAAAATTTTCCTAGTGTTGTTGTAATTTTACTAGCAAAATCGTCAAAAAAATTGACACTACGCTAGGAAAATTTTAAATTGCTTATAACTCGGAAACTAAGGGTTGCAGGACAAAATGGAGTGCATATTTGGATTCAGCGGGTCCTAATTAGGTGTATATGATACAAACCACCCTTGAAATAAACGTAATTTTGGTAGTTTCTGGTGAAATTTTGCTGATATTAAATAATTATTATCTCGTAAACTATAGGGCTAAGGGCCAAAAGTTAAATACAAAGGTTGCGTAACTTTTCATTCTCTATCTGCCTGTCTATAGATAAGGCCTTTTTGACCGATTTTTAATTATTTTTTCGATCTCCCACCATTCATGTTATCCTGATACAAACTTGGGGATTTTTGTTTGATTCAAAATTCAAGTCGAGTGAGGGTGAAAATTTAAAAACGTGATTACGTAAAAACTAAGGGTTGGGGAGTGATTTAGAGGTCATATTCGTACTCTACGCGTTGAAATACACCAGTATGCATATTGCCATCCCTAAAAGTTAATTAGCACCCGAGATATTCAACCCTTATTTGTATCTCCGGTTCTAAGGGTCGTATCGAAAAAATCTACATTGCATTCGATAGGGGATGAAAAACTGAGCATCTTTTACATTTAACTTTTTGCTCTACGACCCTTAGTTTAAGGGCTAATGACTATGTTTAGACGACTTTTTCACCACTTTGATTGTTCATAACCCTTAAACTGGGTCGTACAGGAAAAAGTTAAATATAAAAGATGCTCAGTTTTTCATCCCCTATCGATGTAGATTTTTGCGATACGGCCCTTAGGACCGGAGATACAAATAAGGGTTGAATATCTCTGGTGCTAATTAACTTTTAGGGATGGCAATATGCATACTGGTGTATTTCAACGAGTAGAGAACGAATATGACCCGTAAATAACTCCCCAACCCTTAGTTTTTACGTAATCGCGTTTTTAAATTTTCACCCTCACTCGACTTCAGATTTGAGTCGAACAAAAATCGCCGATTTGGTATCAGGATAACATGAATGGTGGGAGATCAAAAAATTAATCAAAAAATTGATGAAAATTTTGCTGTTTTTCGTCGAATTTTTCGCAGTTTGGCAACAAATTTTAATTGGTAGTTTTGATCTCCAACAAGTTATGTTCTCCTGATACAAATATTGAGATTTTGAGTTGAAAATTTTAACCAGCCGAAGAAATCATATTTTTGTAACGGGGCGTAGGTGGGACAATAGGTTGGTATATTATTATTATTTAAAGCAAATTTATTATTTCAACAACATTATTTATTTATTTAAAAAGTGTACATATTTTAATACATAGTTTTGGGTGTAAGTACCCCACAGTTTCATAATTCTAATCCTTTGGTGTGGCTGACTCACATATTGTGAATAAAATAAAACCACTTAAGATAAATAATATACAATATCAACATAGGTATGTTTGGGTATAACTACCCCACAGCTTCATAATTCTAATCAGACTTACATATTCTAATAAAATAATAACACATAAGATAAGTTATAATACAATACAATATTAACAGGTATATTTGGGTGTAACTACCCCTCAGTTTCATAATTCTTAAATTAAAAATCTCCCATATAAAATAATTAAATTACGGCCAAACTAGTGACCTCAGAACTTTGAAAATATGTCTCCTAGTACAAAAAAGTGCGATGAATCCAAAAATGTCACGTTCAGAGCGCTATCTCTAACCGTTTAGGAAATAGAGACCTTAGATGTCAAAAATTAAATTTAAACAGTGCTTTCATTATGAAAATAATTAAATTACGGCTAGACCAGTGGCTCTAAAATTTTAAAAATGTGGTTCCTAACTCAAAAATGTCCGAGGAATCCAAAAATGTCACGCTCAGACCGCTAACTATAACCGTTTAGGAAATAGAGCCCTTAGAAGTCAAACAATCACATTTAAAAAGTGATGTGTTTACATAAATAATTAAATTACGGCTAAAGCAGTGACTGTGAAACGTTGAAAATGTGGTTCCTAATATAAAAAAGTACGAGAAATCCAAAAATGTCACGCTCAGACCGCTAACTATAACCGTTTAGGAAATAAAACCCTTAGAAGTCAAAAAATCACATTTAAAAATCTGACGTGGCCATCACACAACCTTCCGCCATATCTAGATTTTAAACAGAAATGTATACGTGCAATCCGGTGCCCATTTAAAATATACAAATAAAAATCTCAAATATTCAAACACAGAAATTTGCATCACCTGAATACAAAAATTCATTCACAGGAAAACTCTGCTGTATTCAAGCCATCCTCCGTTGAATTACTACATTTAATATCTTACTTAGGACTTATATAGCGCTAGTATGCCAACTTGTCACCCGTCTCCACTGTCAATATTTTTTACGCAGAAACAAAAATCAACCGATCATGGATTACAAGATATCAACGTTTTATTTGATAAATTTATTTTTTAAATTTTACTGCAGTTCTTTAATGCTACCAGATAAAGACAATTTTTTTATAACGTAAGTTGCAAATAACTTTTCCTCTTATTCGCATTACAAATAAATACTATATTTTTCCAAATTTATATACAATTTTGACAATTAACCTTTTCAATCTTCAAAAAATATCACTTCCGATGAAGATATTTGTACCAAAATCTAGGGAGCTCTTCCACTTTATATACAAATGTTAAATACCAAATATCAAAATTTTCGGGTAATTCGTATTTGAGTTATGCGACTAACAACCCTTGACCACACACACACACACACACACACATACACACACACATACACACAGACATCATCGTGAAACTATCAAAAATGAGTTGTAAGGACCCTAATTCGTGCTCATCCACTAAAAATTCACCACCCGATTTTTTGCATGATTCCAATACCTTCCTTTACAGGTAAGCGGAAGGTAAAAAGTGATGTGTTTACATTAATAATTAAATTACGGCTATAGCAGTGACTGTGAAACGTTGAAAATGTGGTTCCTAATATAAAAAAGTACGAAGAATCCAAAAATGTCACGCTCAGAGCGCTAACTATAACCGTTTAAGAAATAGAGCCCTTAGAAGTCAAAAAATCACATTTAAAAAGTGATGTGTTTACATTAATAATTAAATTACGGCTAAAGCAGTGACTGTGAAATGTTGAAAATGTGGTTCCTAACATAAAAAAGTACGAGGAATCCAAAAATGTCACGCTTAGACCGCTAACTATAACCGTTTAGGAAGTAGAGCCCTTAGAAGTCAAAAAATCTCATTTAAAAAAAGATGTGTTTACATTAATAATTAAATTACGGCTAAAGCAGTGACTCTGAAACGTTGAAAATGTGGTTCCTAACATAAAAAAGTACGAGGAATCCAAAAATGTCACGCTCAGACCGCTTACTATAACCGTTTAGGAAATAGAGCCCTTAGAAGTCAAAAAATCTCATTTAAAAAGTGATGTGTTTACATTAATAATTAAATTACGGCTAAAGCAGTGACTCTGAAACGTTGAAAATGTGGTTCCTAACAAAAAAAAGTACGAGGAATCCAAAAATGTCACGCTCAGACCGCTAACTATAACCGTTTAGGAAATAGAGCCCTTAGAAGTCAAAAAATCTCATTTAAAAAAAGATGTGTTTACATTAATAATTAAATTACTGCTAAAGCAGTGACTCTGAAACGTTGAAAATGTGTTTCCTAACATAAAAAAGTTCGAGGAATCCAAAAATGTTACGCTCAGACCGCTAACTATAACCGTTTAGGAAAAAAAGCCCTTAGAAGTCAAAAAATCTCATTTAAAAAAATATGTGTTTACATTAATAATTAAATTACTGCTAAAGCAGTGACTCTGAAACGTTGAAAATGTGTTTCCTAACATAAAAAAGTTCGAGGAATCCAAAAATGTTACGCTCAGACCGCTAACTATAACCGTTTAGGAAATAGAGACCTTTAGAAGTCAAAAAATCACATTTAAAAAGTGATGTGTTTACATTAATAATTAAATTACGGCTAAAGCAGTGACTCTGAAACGTTGAAAATGTGGTTCCTAACATAAAAAAGTACGAGGAATCCAAAAATGTCACGCTCAGACCGCTAACTATAACCGTTTAGGAAATAGAGCCCTTAGAAGTCAAAAAATCACATTTAAAAAGTGATGTTTACATTAATAATTAAATTACGACTAAAGCAGTGACTCTGAAACGTTTAAAATGTGGTTCCTAATATAAAAAAGTACGAAGAATCCAAAAATGTTACGCTCAGACCGCTAACTATAACCGTTTATGAAATAGAGCCCTTAGAAGTCAAAAAATCACATTTAAAAAGTGATGTGTTTACATTAATAATTAAATTACGGCTAAAGCAGTGACTGTGAAACGGTGAAAATGTGGTTCCTAACATAAAAAAGTACGAGGAATCCAAAAATGTCACGCTCAGACAGCTAACTATAACCGTTTATGAAATAGAACCCTTAGAAGTCAAAAAATCACATTTAAAAAGTGATGTGTTTACATTAATAATTAAATTACGGCTAAAGCAGTGACTCTGAAACGTTGAAAATGTGGTTCCTAATATAAAAAAAACGAGGAATCCAAAAATGTCACGCTCATTGCGCTATCTCTAACCGTTTCCGAGTTATACTTAAATTAAAAATCTCTATATGAATATCATGAGATATTTTATTTTAAATATAACGGCCTTAATATAATCTTAATTCTTATAAACTTGACATTTCCTTACGTAAAATTCGCTCTAATTTCCATATTTTCAACGATCATTGCGCTATCTCTAACCGTTTCCGATTTATACTTAAATTAAAAATCTCTATATGAATATCATGAGATATTTTATTTTAAATATAACGGCCTTAATATAATCTTAATTCTTATAAACTTAACATTTCCTTACGTAAAATTCGCTCTAATTTCCATATTTTCAACGATCATTGCGCTATCTCTAACCGTTTCCGAGTTATCCTTAAATTAAAAATCTCCATTAACAACATGGGATATTTTATTTTCAGTATAACGGCCTTAATATAATCTTAATTCTTATAAACTTGACATTTCCTTACGTAAAATTCGCTCTAATTTCCATATTTTCAACGATCATTGCGCTATCTCTAACCGTTTCCGAGTTATACTTAAATTAAAAATCTCTATATGAATATCATGAGATATTTTATTTTAAATATAACGGCCTTAATATAATCTTAATTCTTATAAACTTAACATTTCCTTACGTAAAATTCGCTCTAATTTCCATATTTTCAACGATCATTGCGCTATCTCTAACCGTTTCCGAGTTATCCTTAAATTAAAAATCTCCATTAACAACATGGGATATTTTATTTTCAGTATAACGGCCTTAATATAATCTTAATTCTTATAAACTTGACATTTCCTTACGTAAAATTCGCTCTAATTTCCATATTTTCAACGATCATTGCGCTATCTCTAACCGTTTCCGAGTTATACTTAAATTTAAAATCTCTATATGAATATCATGAGATATTTTATTTTAAATATAACGGCCTTAATATAATCATAATTCTTATAAACTTAACATTTCCTTACGTAAAATTCGCTCTAATTTCCATATTTTCAACGATCATTGCGCTATCTCTAACCGTTTCCGAGTTATCCTTAAATTAAAAATCTCCATTAACAACATGGGATATTTTATTTTCAGTATAACGGCCTTAATATAATCTTAATTCTTATAAACTTGACATTTCCTTACGTAAAATTCGCTCTAATTTCCATATTTTCAACGATCATTGCGCTATCTCTAACCGTTTCCGAGTTATACTTAAATTTAAAATCTCTATATGAATATCATGAGATATTTTATTTTAAATATAACGACCTTAATATAATCATAATTCTTATAAACTTAACATTTCCTTACGTAAAATTCGCTCTAATTTCCATATTTTCAACGATCATTGCGCTATCTCTAACCATTTCAGAGTTATCCTTAAATTAAAAATCTCCATAAACAACATGGGATATTTTATTTTAAGTATAACGGCCTTAATATAATCTTAATCCTAACGCCAAATGAGTTGACGTCTCACAGTGTTGTTCACGGGTGTGAGGGCTGGCGGGTGACCCATCCAGAGAGAGTTCGGTGCTCGTTCTCTACGCGGCTGTGAAGATCGTTGAGCCTTGGCCTTTGAAGAAGTATTTCTTGCCTAGAAACACACAAACAAAAGTTAATAGATTCCTCCATGTCTTTTAAACCATCTAGTATCGAAAAACATAAATCAGTTAGTTCTTTCTGTCTTATTTCAATCGCCTGTCACTGTACAGTACACAAAGAAATGGTTCAAGACTAAATCAATAAAATTTACTTACATATTAGTTTCTGAACTTTAGATTCTTATTTAACCCTTACATGGACCTCAGAGGTTCACCAGAAGGTCTAAATGCTTGAAGAACTCCAGACAATGGCCCAAAATTATTTTGTAGCCTAAAACAAACCACAATGTTATTGTACATGGAACTTCTAACGTAAACAACAATAATTCTAATTGTTTTGACACTAACACATTATAATATGCACAAAAGAACTTACTAGCGATCTACTAGACTTAGAATTTACTAAAAACAAGAGTTAATAGATTCCTCTACTTATTTTAAAGCCGCTATTATCTAAAGATACAAATGAATTCGTTCTTAACTTATTTTAATCGCCAGTAACTCTACAGAATACAAAGAAATGGTTCAACACTAAATAAATAAAATGTACTTACATATTAATATTTCTGAGGCTATGGATTCTTAATTCAGCCTCAGAAGTTCACCAGAAGGTCGTCAAAGACTCTAAATGCTTGAAGAACTCCAGACAATGCCCCAAAATCATTTTGTAGCCTAAAACAAACCACAATGTTATTGTACATGGAACTTCTAACGTAAACAACAATAATTCTAATTGTTTTGACACTAACACATTATAATATGCACAAAAGAACTTATTAGCGATCTACTAGACTTAGAATTTACTAAAAACAAGAGTTAATAGATTCCTCTACTTATTTTAAAGCCGCTATTATCTAAAGATACAAATGAATTCGTTCTTAACTTATTTTAATCGCCAGTAACTCTACAGAATACAAAGAAATGGTTCAACACTAAATAAATAAAATGTACTTACATATTAATATTTCTGAGGCTATGGATTCTTAATTCAGCTTCAGAAGGTCGTCAAAGACTCTAAATGCTTGACGAACTGCAGACAATGCCTCAAAATCATTTTGTAGCCTAAAACAAACCAAAATGTTATTGTACATGAAACTTCTAACGTAAACAACAATAACTCTAACTGTATGGACACTAAAACATTATAATGTGGTTCCTAACATAAAAAAGTACGAGGAATCCAAAAATGTCACGCTCAGACAGCTAACTATAACCGTTTATGAAATAGAACCCTTAGAAGTCAAAAAATCACATTTAAAAAGTGATGTGTTTACATTAATAATTAAATTACGGCTAAAGCAGTGACTCTGAAACGTTGAAAATGTGGTTCCTAATATAAAAAAAACGAGGAATCCAAAAATGTCACGCTCATTGCGCTATCTCTAACCGTTTCCGAGTTATACTTAAATTAAAAATCTCTATATGAATATCATGAGATATTTTATTTTAAATATAACGGCCTTAATATAATCTTAATTCTTATAAACTTGACATTTCCTTACGTAAAATTCGCTCTAATTTCCATATTTTCAACGATCATTGCGCTATCTCTAACCGTTTCCGAGTTATACTTAAATTAAAAATCTCTATATGAATATCATGAGATATTTTATTTTAAATATAACGGCCTTAATATAATCTTAATTCTTATAAACTTAACATTTCCTTACGTAAAATTCGCTCTAATTTCCATATTTTCAACGATCATTGCGCTATCTCTAACCGTTTCCGAGTTATCCTTAAATTAAAAATCTCCATTAACAACATGGGATATTTTATTTTCAGTATAACGGCCTTAATATAATCTTAATTCTTATAAACTTGACATTTCCTTACGTAAAATTCGCTCTAATTTCCATATTTTCAACGATCATTGCGCTATCTCTAACCGTTTCCGAGTTATACTTAAATTAAAAATCTCTATATGAATATCATGAGATATTTTATTTTAAATATAACGGCCTTAATATAATCTTAATTCTTATAAACTTAACATTTCCTTACGTAAAATTCGCTCTAATTTCCATATTTTCAACGATCATTGCGCTATCTCTAACCGTTTCCGAGTTATCCTTAAATTAAAAATCTCCATTAACAACATGGGATATTTTATTTTCAGTATAACGGCCTTAATATAATCTTAATTCTTATAAACTTGACATTTCCTTACGTAAAATTCGCTCTAATTTCCATATTTTCAACGATCATTGCGCTATCTCTAACCGTTTCCGAGTTATACTTAAATTTAAAATCTCTATATGAATATCATGAGATATTTTATTTTAAATATAACGGCCTTAATATAATCATAATTCTTATAAACTTAACATTTCCTTACGTAAAATTCGCTCTAATTTCCATATTATTTTCCGAATTATCCTTAAATTATCCTTAAATTAAAAATCTCCATTAACAACATGGGATATTTTATTTTCAAGAAGAACTCCAGACAATGCCCCAAAATCATTTTGTAGCCTAAAACAAACCACAATGTTATTGTACATGGAACTTCTAACGTAAACAACAATAATTCTAATTGTTTTGACACTAACACATTATAATATGCACAAAAGAACTTACTAGCGATCTACTAGACTTAGAATTTACTAAAAACAAGAGTTAATAGATTCCTCTACTTATTTTAAAGCCGCTATTATCTAAAGATACAAATGAATTCGTTCTTAACTTATTTTAATCGCCAGTAACTCTACAGAATACAAAGAAATGGTTCAACACTAAATAAATAAAATGTACTTACATATTAATATTTCTGAGGCTATGGATTCTTAATTCAGCTTCAGAAGGTCGTCAAAGACTCTAAATGCTTGACGAACTGCAGACAATGCCTCAAAATCATTTTGTAGCCTAAAACAAACCAAAATGTTATTGTACATGAAACTTCTAACGTAAACAACAATAACTCTAACTGTATGGACACTAAAACATTATAATATGCACAAAAGAAACTTACTAGCGAGCTACTAGACTTAGAATTTACTGAAACAGTTATTATAATGCACTTAGAACCAAATCTTCCAAGTTTGTCTTTGTGGTTAGGTGACATTTGACAAGTCAAATATTATGAATTATTTAAATAACATAATTAAAGCTGAAAATTAGTAAACATATGTAAAAATTACACTGACTCGATTGCTGTAATCGGTTTTGATCAAAAACCAACAGTTTAGCCATAAATAATTAATTTTTAATGGAACACTAGCGCCAATCCGCAAATTTTTTAGCATCGTGATTCTGGTGAACTACTTAGTCGGTAAAACGCTTAACTGTTTTCAAATCAGTAAAACAGGTAACTATTATTTAGACGGAAGAGTAGTTCACCAGACTTACACCGTGCTCAGTTTTGCGGTTTGGCGCTGGTGTCGTATTGGAAATTAATTATTTACGGCTAAACTGTTTATCTTTCGGCAAAAAGAACTACAGCAATCGATTCAGCGTAATTTTTTACATATGTTTACTAATTTTCAGCTTTAATTATGTTATTTATATAATTAATAATATTTGTCTTGTCAAATGTGACATAACCACGAAAACTTTGTTTGTAACTTCTGAACGGTACAAGATACAGGGCTGATCTTGGCACCATTGGATTCCTCGGATTATTTTACCCTGGGATACAAATTTTTACTATGCTGGTACTATTATTAGTAGAGTAATTGAATATAAACGAAATATTAGTAACACGACCCTCGTGAACCGAATATAGACCGAATTTAGACCTATTTGTAATGTAATGTTAGGTGGTCAAAAACAGTATTATGTCTATACCTACCTCAAATTGGAGGGCATATTTGGATTCATCGGGTCCTAATTAGGTGAATATGATACAAACCACCCTTAAAATCAACGTAATTTTCATCGATTTTGGTGAAATTTTGCTGACTTTAAACAATTATTATCTCGTAAACTAAAGGGCTAAGGGCAAAAAGTTAAATACAAAGACTGCGTAACTTTTCATTCTCTATCTGCCTGTCTATAGATACGGCCGTTTTGGCCGATTTTTAATTATTTTTTCGATCTCCCACCATTCATGTTATCCTGATACCAAATCGGCGATTTTTGTTCGACTCAAATCTGAAGTCGAGTGAGGGTGAAAATTTAAAAACGCGATTACATAAAAATTAAGGGTTGGGGAGTGATTTACGGGTCATATTCGTACTCTACGCGTTGAAATACACCAGTATGCATATTGCCACCCCTAAAAGTTAATTAGCACCAGAGATATTCAACCCTTATTTGTATCTCCGGTCCTAAGGGTCGTATCGAAAAAATCTACATTGCATTCGATAGGGGATGAAAAACTGAGCATCTTTTACATTTAACTCTTTTCTCTACGACCCTTAATTTAAGGGTTAATGACTATGTTTAAACGACTTTTTCATCACTTTGATTGCTCATAACAGTTAAACTAAGGGTCGTAGAAGAAAAAGTTAAATGTAAATAAAATGCGGTTTAACGGTTTCTATTGGCTCTAAGCCATTCCCAGCCCCCAACCCACTCTAGTTGAATTTACTGTGTGGCATTGTCCTAAGTACATCATTGTACATAATTTTGAGTTACCCGGTCGCTGATTGATTCTAACCCTGAAGAACAAGCCGGTCTAGTGTTGTTCTTATGCTCAAAAGTTTACGTGGGACGTCTTATCCGATTCCCCGTTGTTTCCGCCTAGTTAACCGCTATTCCAGTGTTTACCATTACGCCTGGCCCACAACGACGTACGCACCATGTCCTGGTCGGATTTAGCATATTCACTAGGCGGACTACGACTGCCTTTAACATACCTAGCGAATGAACCTTCCGACAGCGCGCACCGACTCGATAGCCGCAGGTAAACATCGACTGGCTTCCCGTCACCACATCCGCTAATACCGTACATACACTAAGGAGTCGTCCATCACTGAAGCAAGGGCGAGGCGTCCGCTTGCAGCTGCGCTTGGATTCGCTTAGACGTTGCCCCCATACACGAGTATGGGAGGGTACAAAACTAGACCTGCATGCTGCCGCACATATGTCTAGCAAAGTCAAAAAAGTTCTAACGTCATCAAGTTAAAAGCAGGCTATATAAGATAGCAAGCCCCTAACTAGACTAATTTCAATTCTAATTCAATTCATTTCAATTCAAATCAATGCCACACCTAATTGCAAAAGAATAATTCGCGAACCGAAACATTTAATGTCACTGTAAGTTATTTCACCTACCAAAATTTCCTGTACATAATTCATTAAAGAAAGAGATGCATGCTGTCTGCTGTTTCGAAGCTGCCAGTTACTTCAAATTAATTCATTTTTTATTATTCAAAAGTCTACAACCTTCAACTTATAAAAAATTAATTCTGCTCAAATTGTCATCATTATGCAACTTAATGTTAAATATCTGGCAACAACGAATTTATTCATCACTTCTTGTTTTTTATTTATTGTATTGTCACATTAACATCTTCAATTTTATTTGCAGTTTCAAATGCATCTCTTTATTTATTTTGTTCGTTGAAAAAGGACCATTGAACAAGGAGTAAACCACATTTATTTTCACTAGTGACATTTCCTATTTAAGTTTAATAGTGACCGCAATTGATTTTATCTTGAAACCCAAGAACATGACAAACAAAACAACCAAAGGCAAAGCTATCACCCCAATTAAAATTATTTTAAAATAAATAATCTTATATACTAAAAGGCTTGAGATCATTTTCAGCAGCTTAGCAACCGTTTTTCGACTCGCCTACTGCCTAAACGAGTGAACCGATTTTTATGAACTTTTTTTTATTTGATAGAGGATCATGTGAAGTAGTGCCTTTTGGGTATATGAATATTGTAGATGGCGTGGTAGTCGCAGGGGAGTTGAAAAACAGTGATTTTTTTGACTCCTTGGATACGGGCATTATACGTTATTCGATTGTTTTTTTCATTTGACATATACGTAGAGGATGAATTTGACTATATTTCTATGCATGTTTCAACCCAATATTGGGTATATTAAGAAAGTTATTAAGAAAAAACTGAAAAATGCACGGAACGCAAATGGGAGCATGCCATGGAAGTTTTGTTTTCTTTTTGATAAAAATGATTTTTTTGTCTACTGTCAGATTTGACGTTTCCAATTTGAAATTTTATTTGGATTTATCTTTTATATTTGATAAGGTAGAAGTATTTTGAAAATTTTATTGAGTATTTAAAGATGGAGCACGCATTATGTTTAGATACTTTTGTATAAATTTGTAATATATTTTTTGAAATTTTTTATTCAACTTAACAATGCACTGTGAAGTTGAATCATATTGTTATTTATTACTGTAGTATTTATAGTAATATATTTTGACCCAAGTGTAAATGTTCAATTAAAATTAGGTATCTATATATCCAATATCCGTGGATAATACTATTTCTCAGTATTTTACTGAAAGTTTTAAATGTCAAATTAATATACAAATTTAACAATGGAGTCCGATAATTGGGATTTTTATCTATTGTACTTGAGTTTTGGTTGAGTTTGAGTTTGTCCTGCCCAAGCCGCCCTTGCGATCTTTATCCTGAATACGCCCATTAACTAACAACTGGACAAGCACGAGACACGACGCGGACTAGAGATGATCTAGATTGTTATTGCACTTGTATCAAGTATCAACTCTGTTTTTACAAAAGTATGTATGGTATTATAATAAGCACCAAGGGGTACAAAATATGGCTTCTATGATCGGCATTTGTTTTTCAATAAAAATTTAATATAATCATGATTGGTATTAAACATTATCGTCTAATGTTGCCCAAAATTATGGCTGTTTACTAAGTATAAATTGCACTCGGTGAGCGGAATTTGTTTTTTCTGAATATGTTTTAAATTATATCGCGATTGATTTCAAATTAAAGGTCATAATAAGGACACAAAATGTACAGTATGGAATAAACTGACTTTCGACAATTTGACTTTTGTTTTTAGTCGGACAAAAAGCATTTTTTCAGTTTTCACAATTTTTTTTTATTTGTTTTTAAAACACTAATGACTACCTACTTGGTATATTCCAATAATCACATCAAAAGACGTCAGAAAATTTAGTACCTACTTATATTACAGTCAGTGAAAATTATAAACATTTTATATTAGCATTTTCCTGTTTTATAGTTTCCTCGGAATTTATCACAAATCCATCGAGTTATATATATTTTTTTAAACTAAAGGGCTAGATGATAACTAATTTTTGTCGCGCGCAGCGGTAGAGTCTAAATGTTAAAATCGTTATAGGTAATTGAGGCACGAAATGCCAAATTGTCCCACATTCAGGGTCCGCGGAGCTTAAGCCCGCGAAGCGGGCAAATCCCCCTTGTCGCGCGCAGCGGTAGAGTCTGAATGTTAAAATCGTTATAATTGAGGCACGAAGTTCCAAATTATCCCACATTCAGAGTCCGCGGAGCTTAAGCCCGCGAAGCGGGCAAATCCCCCTTGTCGCGCGCAGCGGTAGAGTCTGAATGTTAAAATCGTTATAATTGAGGCACGAAGTGCCAAATTGTCCCATATTCAGGATCCGCGGAGCTTAAGCCCGCGAAGCGGGCGAATCCCCCTTGTCGCGCGCAGCGGTAGAGTCTGAATGTTAAAATCGTTATAATTGAGACACGAAGTGCCAAATTGTCCCACATAAAGGGTCCGCGGAGCTTAAGCCCGCGAAGCGGGCGAATTCCCCTTGTCGCGCGCAGTGGTAGAATCTGAATGTTAAAATCGTTATATTTGAGGCACGAAGTGCCAAATTGTCCCACATTCAGAGTCCGCGGAGCTTAAGCCCGCGAAGCGGTCGAATCCCCCTTGTCGCGCGCAGCGGTAGAGTCTGAATGTTAAAATCGTTATAATTGAGGCACGAAGTGCCAAATTGTCCCACATTCAGGATCCGCAGAGCTTAAGCCCGCGAAGCGAGCGAATCACCCTTGTCACGCGCAGCGGTAGAGTCTGACTGTTAAAATCGTTATAATTGAGGCACGAAGTGCCAAATTGTCCCAAATTCAGGGTCCGCGGAGCTTAAGCCTGCGAAGCGGGCGGATCCCCCTTGTCGCGCACAGCGGTAGAGTCTGAATGTTAAAATCGTTAAAATTGAGGCACGAAGTGCCAAATTGTCCCACATTCAGGGTCCGCGGAGCTTAAGCCCGCGAAGCGGGCGAATCCTCCTTGTCGCGCGCAGCGGTAGAGTCTGAATGTTAAAATCGTTATAATTGAGGCACGAAGTGCCGAATTGTCCCACATTCAGAGCCCGCGAACAAGGCGAATCCTCCTTGTCACGCGGCAGCGGTTGAGTCTGAATGTTAAAATCGTTATAATTGAGGCACGAAGTGCCAAATTGTCCCACATTCAGGATCCGCGGAGCTTAAGCCCGCGATGCGGGCAAATTTCCCTTGTCGCGCGCAGCGGTAGAGTCTGAATGTTAAAATCGTTATAATTGAGGCACGAAGTGTGGGTGTGTGTGGGTGTGTGTCCCACATTCAGGGTCCACGGAGCTTAAGCCCGCGAAGCGGGCGGATCCCCCTTGTCGCGCACAGTGGTAGAGTCTGAATGTTAAATTCGTTAAAATTGAGGCACGAAGTGCCAAATTGTCCCACATTCAGGGTCCGCGGAGCTTAAGCCCGCGAAGTGGGCGAATCCTCCTTGTCGCGCGCAGCGGTAGAGTCTGAATGTTAAAATCGTTATAATTGAGGCACGAAGTGCCGAATTGTCTCACATTCAGAGTCCGCGGAGCTTAAGCCCGCGAAGCGGGCGAATTCCCCTTGTCGCGCGGCAGCGGTAGAGTCTAAATTATGTTAAAATCGTTATAATTGAGGCACGAAGTGCCGAATTGTCCCACATTCAGAGCCCGCGAAGCAGGCGAATCCTCCTTGTCGCGCGCAGCTGTAGAGTCTGAATGTTAAAATCGTTATAATTGAGGCACGAAGTGCCAAATTGTCCCACATTCAGGGTCCGCGGAGCTTAAGCCCGCGATGCGGGCGAATTTCCCTTGTCGCGCGCAGCGGTAGAGTCTGAATGTTAAAATCGTTATAATTGAGGCACGAAGTGCCGAATTGTCTCACATTCAGAGTCCGCGGAGCTTAAGCCCGCGAAGCGGGCGAAGTCCCCTTGTCGCGCGGCAGCGGTAGAGTCTAAATTATGTTCGTTATAATTGAGGCACGAAGTGTGGGTGTGTGTGGGTGTGTGTCCCACATTCAGGGTCCACGGAGCTTAAGCCCGCGAAGCGGGCGGATCCCCCTTGTCGCGCACAGTGGTAGAGTCTGAATGTTAAATTCGTTAAAATTGAGGCACGAAGTGCCAAATTGTCCCACATTCAGGGTCCGCGGAGCTTAAGCCCGCGAAGTGGGCGAATCCTCCTTGTCGCGCGCAGCGGTAGAGTCTGAATGTTAAAATCGTTATAATTGAGGCACGAAGTGCCGAATTGTCTCACATTCAGAGTCCGCGGAGCTTAAGCCCGCGAAGCGGGCGAATTCCCCTTGTCGCGCGGCAGCGGTAGAGTCTAAATTATGTTAAAATCGTTATAATTGAGGCACGAAGTGCCGAATTGTCCCACATTCAGAGCCCGCGAAGCAGGCGAATCCTCCTTGTCGCGCGCAGCTGTAGAGTCTGAATGTTAAAATCGTTATAATTGAGGCACGAAGTGCCAAATTGTCCCACATTCAGGGTCCGCGGAGCTTAAGCCCGCGATGCGGGCGAATTTCCCTTGTCGCGCGCAGCGGTAGAGTCTGAATGTTAAAATCGTTATAATTGAGGCACGAAGTGCCGAATTGTCTCACATTCAGAGTCCGCGGAGCTTAAGCCCGCGAAGCGGGCGAAGTCCCCTTGTCGCGCGGCAGCGGTAGAGTCTAAATTATGTTAAAATCGTTATAATTGAGGCACGAAGTGCCGAGTAGTCCCACATTCAGAGCCCGCGAAGTAGGCGAATCCCCCTTGTCGCGCGGCAGCGCGACCTAGCCGAAGGCCCGCGTAGCGGGGCCTGACGCTAGTAATGTCACTAGTTTCATCCAAATTTCGTTGATCCCTTAATATGTACTACCAAAGTACTATACTTTACTAGTAAAGTAAAGACGATGTGGTTTACTCCTTGCAAACCTAAGTTAAAATTAATTGTTGGGATCATATTCACATGGTTATTGGGAATTGAACCCAAGACTGTGCCACCTGTATTCATTTAATTCCAATCTCAACATTATTATCAAAGATAGAATATTGAAGTCTTTATTATTTATGTAAAGTATTATTTCGAGTTAAAGAATGATTCACGGGAAAAGACTGGTAAAACTATCTTTGATAATTCACTTATCACTAAGTCTCTGGAAGGCTGCTGGAGTTGATGTCGCCTGCATAAAGTCCCACGATGGATGTTGAAGTTGTTCAGTGTAATCCCTCGACGACTCTCGTGGTTGATGTCATATGCAGGAAATTCATCCATGTCCTTCGAAGACTGCTTGGCTTGTTCACATCGCATACCTAGGAACCACAAATCATTAATTATTTACATTTGATAAACACTGTTTGCTTATCCTGAAAATATTAAATATTTATAACAAATGAATTATTTTATACAGGAAGTATCAAACAGTTGATGGCTGGTAACTGCACACACGATAAAAAAAATATATATCTACTCCGATAACTCACAATATGTGATGCTGCCGCACCCTAATTGGGTGAAAATCGTGATAGATTATGTATGAAATTAATATTATTATATTTGTTTGACTTTGTTTCCCTCGATTTTATCTCGATTTATTTAGATCTGTATTTGTATTTCTATTTTGTTCACTATATTTAGTCAATGTACATTTGCAATGTTGTAATATTATTCTGTAATTGGGTTCTAAACCTGTTGAATAATAATAAATAAATGTAATGTTTTAAGATTCAATACTGAAATTGAAATAAAATAGTTTAAATTGGATGCATAGCTGAATGTGCTAATGACCGACGGTGGTTCTGACTGTTCAGTTTCAGATCCAATTTCAATTTACTGCACAAAAATCTGGCCTGTAGTGTACTCACCACAAACAGTCATGAGTGCGTAAACTGCTGATAACTGCACACACGGAAAAACATAATATCCATACCGATGACTCACATAAGTGAGGCTGCCGTACCCAACAGGGTGTTTCTATACCTCTGCACGAAACTTTAATGACATATATAATTTGATATACTGATTATAGAACAAAAAGAATTTTTTCGAAATTCGCAAAAATAAGGGTAGTGTACTCGTTGCGAGCATTTTTAGTGCCACTGGATTAATAGTACATTACATTATTTATAATTATGTTATTAATGAAATAAAAGTATGAACTGCTTACAAATAAGCATGTATTAATTACGTATTATGTAGGTACCTGGACTTATTACGTAATTTTTTTAAAACAAAATTTACTTTTCTATTTGTGTTCCTAGTCTGATTTCGTAATACAGTATTAAAAGGGTAAGGTGTTGTGGGAAAAATTTGAAAAAATGTATAGCAATAGTGAATTAGTGGATATGCTGTTAGTGTATGGAGAAGCGGCACAATATTCCGAATTAGCAGCGCGAATCTATGCACAGCGTTATCCTCAAAGACGTCATCCACATCGCCAAATGTTTGTGAGGATCACACAACGTCTTCGTTATGAGGGAACCTTACACAGAAATGCGGGACGAGGTGGCGGTCGCCAAAAATTACGAAACGATGTTGAAAATGAAGTTTTGGAAATTGTGGCCGCTGAACCTACAGTCAGTACGCGAAGAATATCTCGTGTTATGGGTGAAGTGTCTCATTGTTCAGTATGGAGAATTCTTAAAGATTATAATTTTCATCCCTTTCATTTCCAAAGAGTTCATGCAGTAATTCCACGAGATCATCCTCTCAGAGTGACATTTTGTGAGTGGTTGTTAGACCAACATGCTGTAAATGCTAATTTTACGTCAAAAATAATATTTACTGATGAAGCAATTTTTACAAGAGATGGAATTCACAATATTCATAATGCTCATTGATGGTCTCAAGAAAATCCGCATATTGTTGTGAGAAGTAGTTTTCAACATAGATTGTCTTTAAATATTTGGGCAGGAATAGTAAATGGTACATTAATTGGACCCTACATACTACCAAACAGAATGAACGGAAATAATTATTTATATTTTCTTCAAAATAATTTACCGGAATTATTGGAAGATGTTCCTTTAAATGTGCGTCAACAAGCTTGGTTCATGCATGACGGTGCACCACCGCATTTTACAAGAAATGTTCGGCAACATTTAAATGAAGTGTTTGAAGGTAGATGGATAGGTCGCGGTGGACCTGTATCATGGCCTCCTAGGTCACCAGATCTTAATCCATTGGATTTTTATTTATGGGGACATTTAAAATCTCTAGTGTATGACAATCAAAATGAACCAGAAACAGGCGAAGAATTGCGGCAACGTATTGAAAACTGTGCGGAAATAATAAGGCAACAAAATTCATTGCACCGAGTGTGTAGTGTGTGTTTGATACAACGTGCTGCATTTTGTATAGCTGCAGGAGGAAATAATTTTGAACAATTTTTATAACAATGAGTTGTTGTAGTTTATTTTGATGAAAAAAAAAAAAAGATATCCTAAACTTTGTTTTTTCCTTGACCTACCCTAACAATCAAAACATTCACTTGTTACTGAAAATTACATAATACCTTTAATTTAATTAGTTTTGTTTATTTTATTTCATTAGTAACATAATTTTAAATAATTAAATGTAGCATCAAACCAGTGGCACTAAAAATGTATGCAACGAGTACATTACCTACCCTTATTTTTGCGAATTTCTAAAAAAATATTTTTGTTCTATAATCAGTATATCAAAATATATATGTCATTGAAGTTTCGTGCAGAGGTATAGAAACACCCTGTATATGTATTGCAAAAATAGAGTAAAGAAACTTACCGAAAAAATATTCTCCCATGTCTTTTGCAGGCTGCTACAACTGCTCCTGCTTCCTTAGAAGATAACACGATACTTGTACACGGCCTCAATTCATATGAGATCCTCGAATACTTAGAAAACAAATATATTAGTAACATTTATCGCACAGTTTATACTGTCACACCCATATTAAATAAGATCAATAAGCTAAACATCTATTTAACCAAGTAAATGCCAATAATACTCTTATTTAAGTGACTTGTAAAATAGATTAATAATTTGATCTACTGTATATACGAGCTCAGTCGTTTTTTATTGTACAAAAGTTTAAATAAAATCTAAATATAAGTATAATGTACTGTATCTTATATTTATTGAAAACTGCAATACATTTTACACAATCTCAAATCAAATCAATAGTCGAAACTTTATGGAACTGAATAAACATTTTTTTTTTTGAAAAATAGTTCTATGAAGGGCAATCAAAGAATTATGACATAGACTGTAGAATATTTGTGATTTTTTTCTCCAGAAAAATATGTCGCAACGAATTTAAACAGTTATTCGGTTCCGTAAAGTTTCGACTGCTGATTTTAATTGAGATTGTGTAAAATGTATTGCTGATTTCAATAAATAGAAGATACAGTACATTAGATTTGTATCTTGATTTTTATTTAAATCTTTGTACAACAAAAACGATTTCTTTTTACGTCTGAACCATGTGTGTTATGTTTCAGTTTCAAATCCAGGCAGGTACACATTTCAGTAAACTGCACAAACATCTCTCCTCCAGTGTACTCTCCACAGTCATGAGTGAGTGAGACTGGCACCCGCACACACGGTAAACCATATACCTAAACCGATGACTCACATAAGTGACGCTGCCACACTTAAATTGAGTGAAAGCATTCAGTCACTTTTTGATCTGTAGTATATATACTGATGTTCACAATAATCTGTGAGGCTGCCACACTCCAGCTGAGTAAAAGCATCATGTTCCAAATGGAAAACACAAAGTAAAAAAAATCTGACGTGGACACCACATGACTTCCTTGTACGCCTTGTGTGTTCATACTTTTCTTAATAACTAAAATGTAAAATAATATTAAAAATTCTTTTAACTTATTATACTAGTATACTCACAAATATATTTTAGTCATTTTATTTAAACTGCAGAAGAAGATATAAAGCATATTTTACTATTGTCACTGTCATGTCATAATCATTTAAATTTTACGTAGTAACAAATGTTAATCGATCATGGACTACAAGATACCGAAATACTATAAATTATAAATATATACTTTAATTATTTTTAAATGATAGCAGATACAAAAATATTTATAAAATACCGATTGTAGGTAATAATCACATAATCTTTCATTTAAAATAAAAAAAATTGTCTAAAATTAAATATTTATCGAAATATTTTTAAAAAGTACTACTTCCGGTTTGTAGACTGAAACCAAAAATAGGAGGTGCACAACTAGATGCTATAACAGTCCTAAATACAAAATTTCAACTTTCTACGTCTAACCGTATTTGAGTTATGCGACACACATACGTCCGTACGTACGTACGTACGTACGTACAGACGTCACGTCGAAACTAGTCATAATGGATTCAGAAAAGGTCAAAACGGATATTTCCGTCAAAATCTGAGAACCGAAATTTTTCGCGATTACAATACTTCCTTACTTCGTACAAGGAAGTAATAAGAAACTTACGTGTTAAACTGGGGAACGAGACATTTTTAGAAGTACACCAGCTGAAGAAGATTCATTCATTTAGTTGCACCAGATGATGTTTCTTGTCCTAGAGACTAGACTCCAACAGTAGAATTTCAAACCAAAAAATCTTCAAACTTTGTACATGAAGTCCAAATAAATCTGAAACAAAAACAAACGTTTAGATTCATATAAACCTGCACTAAATATCAAAAAATCTTCACTGTGCTGTGCTCTCCGCACATTTAAATAATGAGTTAGAAAAAAATAACATCATGACTAATGTGTTCTTGAAACACATCTTTATAAAAGGGAATCTAATAGTAGCGATGGATAGTTTTCAAGGCGGAATAATTTCCTCAGGCAATTTTACACCAAGAACCACAATTTCGCGAATTTTCTATGACAATTACATGTCTCTTTCGTGCTACCATTGCAATAAGGGGTACCAGTAGAAACAGAATAATATTTAAAGTACAAAATCAGCTCTCTCTCAGACAATTTTATGCCAGTAACAAAATTCTCACGAATTTTCTACGATAAATAATATAACAACGAAATGCCTCATATGTACTACCTCTAGGGGCAGACAGCAGCGTAATATGGGGCCCAACAGTAAAGGATGATAATGTTTGAGCTCAGAATCGGCATCCCCAGGAAATTTTACCCCTGACTACAAATTTTCGCGGTTATTCTACGATTATTAACAGATAAATAAAGTATTTAAAAATAATGGTGGCTAAACAGATTGTAGCAGCCATTTTTATTATAAATGTCAAAATATCTTCTCTATAATCCCAAATATAAAGCAAGTGTACCCGTGACTTGGGAATCACTCAATGAGCTACGACATTGAAATTGTGGTTCTTAATGTAGAAATGTCAGAGGAATGATGAAGAAAAATCCTTACATGATGACTTGAAGATCTGAAGATGTTGATTACAAGTTGACTGTTGAAGTTGATGTTTCCCGAAGACTGCTCAGATGAATGTTGAAGTTGTTGTCCAGTGAAATCTCTCGTCGTTGGTGTCAGGTGCAGAATATTCTTCTACGTCATTCGAAGACTTCTAAAGTCATTGTCAAGTTGCTGTGCACTTGTTCATATTCACATATGATATGCTCGAATACCTAGAAACCACAAACCATTTATTTACATTTGATAATTATTATTTTATACAGGAATATCTGCACAAATATTACACCTGTGGGTTATTTTTCACCAACATTATTATTTTTCACTCATAGGAGTGAATCTAAAATAATTATTATATTTTATATATTGATTCAACCTTATAAAGTTTAAACAGTAAACAGAATAATTAAGTTCCAAATTGGTTTGTAGAATTACATAATTATTCAATAACATGAAATAAATCATGTTCAATATGAAATTTTGAGTTAAAAATGTAAATAGTAATATCTGAAGCATCTTACCTTCCATGTTCGGAGGCAGAGCACCTCGTGCTAGATTTTCAGGATGATGAAATGGTAATGGGCTGCTAATCTGTAACAAAATAAATATTTTCGTTATTACACAACTGCAAACATCTAAAATGCATTGCAAATCAATATGTACGTTTGCCAGAAATTATTACATCACGAACGAATGTTAATGTGCAATTAGCGTAAATAAATAATAAAAGAAAAACTGCTTACCTTAGCTGTAGAAATAAATATTCTCATTATGTAATCTCATGTTGAGATCATCATTTTCTTCAAAGATGATGTTAGAGACCCTGAATTTGTAGGTAGTTTCGAGTATTTTTCTTTGAAATTGTCCCTTTTCTACATATAACAGCGTTTACCTGTAAATAAATCAATTATTATAATACTTGAAGCGATGACCTCGGCTGGCATGAACTGACCATGGAGTCCATTAATAGCAAATTAATAAGTTTACAACAACTTGTGGATCATTTTTTATGTCTGGAATACTCACATTTCTTATTTATGACTTGAAATTAAGCCACTTGTTATTTAAATACAAAGAACAAACTACGAACATACAATGGCGTCCCGCGTCAGTTTCATTACATTCCACATTCCATTAAAAATTATACAACCTTATGGCGTTGAAAAAATCAATAATAATGAATAAATCGTGAAATCAAACCGTGATTTTTGCCCTCTATTGAACAAAGAACTCCTTTGGCTACGTTACCAAGTTTTCATCAAGTTTTAAACGGTGTAGAGTTTAGATAGTTGTGTACTGGAAATTTCACGTTTGCAACGTCTTTCACATGCATTCACATGATAAAAGACGGATTTCTCAACAGCCGCTTAGTTTTGAAGTGTAGAGTATAACCTAATATTAGAGAATGTAATTTAGGAACGCAGTTTTGAATTTTGCAAGCGGTTTCGCAAATTAAATACGAGACGAAGTTATGTGGGAGGGATTTTTAAATGATTATAAAAAAAGGTTTAACTACAAGAATACATACAAAAAATTGTCACTTGGTAAAATAGCAGCTTGAAATGTTTGAAAATGTGATTACTAATATTATTACGACTGAGGCATCCAATTATATTAAATAAAAACCGATATTTTTAATAAATAAAGTGCATTCAATTAAAAATTTAAAAAACATTATTTCGAAGACAGAAACATGGAAGAAATCTAATTGTTTAAAATACAAAAATATGTATAGTAACAAATTATGTATTTACCAAGTACCAAGATCTTTCAGGAACTGTTGAATATATTTCTATAGCTATATAAGAAATTAATAATGCACATAATTTAAAATAAAAGTATACCTATTTTGTATTAATAAGCAAATTAATAAGTTTACAACAACTTGTTGATCATTTTGTCGCAAACCAACATTATTTATTATTTTATGTTTAGGATACTCACAATTTCTTATTTATCACTTGAAATTAAACCACTGGTTATTTAAATACAAAGAACAAATGGAACAAACTACGAACATGCAATGGCGTCAGTTTCATTACATTCCACATTCCATTAAAAATTGCACAAACTCAATATGGCGTTGAAAAAATCAATAATAATTAATAAATCGTGAAATCAAACCGTGATTTCTGCCCTCTATTAAATACAGTAAGAACTTGTTAAAATTAATGACAGTGTTAAAATTAATGACACTAAATTGCTCGAGCACTATGTTTCCGGTACGTCATGCCATCCGGTTGTGACGTCAGCTGCAAGCCCGCGAACATTCAGTTGTTTTAATAAATAGAAACCTTGTTTAAGTTTATTGTTACGCGCTGTCACGCATGTTTCTGTATTTCATAATTCCATCTTCTAATATAACGTTTTACGCTGTGAATGTGTTCTGTTTTATTTGGCAATCTACGCCCTGGTATTTATTATTAGAACTACTTTGGCTACGTTATCAAGTTTTAAACGTCGTAGAGTTTAGATAAGTTGTGTACTGGAAATTTCAGGTTTGCAACGTATTTTTAATGACAAAAGACGGATTTCTCAACAGCCGCTTGTTTTTAAAGAATAGAATATAAGAAAAGGTAGTTTAGGAATGCAGCTTTGATTTGTTTATAAACGGATACACATATTTTCACTGCGAAACGAAGTAATTTTGGAGGAAAATTTAATTTATAACAAGACAAGTAAATAAAATATAAACATTTTATCTCCTGTGTAAAGTAACATTCTGATATTTTTGAAAATGTGGTTAATGTAAAAAAAATACGAAGAAGATAAAATAATTAAGTCCAAATCACTACTCTAACCATTTAAAATAAATTGTCAAAAGCATCAAACTTATTATTTACTTACAATAATATTTAAGAGATTGTAGAAGACGTCATTGTAGCTCAGGTTTCTGTTAGATCAACTTAAGCAGAAAAATCTTCGACGTATCTACAGAAATCAAAAGAGCCATGTTTAGAAATTTTTTTAAAAGAGGCTAATTACAAAATCAATTTTAAAATGTTCTAGTTCTCTAATATTTTCCCAATAATGTCTACTTCATATTATTAATTATTATCTTTAATAATTAATGAAATATATTCTATTAATACCTACTTTTCGAAACTATTTTTAGTGTATAACTATTATTAGTACTAGTTAAACAAGGAACCCTGGAGTTTTTTATTTATATTTCACAGAATACAAAAACAATAAAACTAATATCAGAAATAAATTATTAATAGAATAATTTCATTACTATATACAATAAAATAACAAAAATACATTTTATAAACCAGTACGTTGTAAAAAAGTGGCAAGTCTCAATAATAAGTCCTGGACTACAGCAATCCTAAAATATTAACAACATTAGTTGTTCCATAATGTTTTTTAATCCTTTTTAAATAGTTGTTAAATCCACAGCAGCCAAAATATACTTTTTGATATAATAATGAATAAAAAAGCATTTACTTTTACTTTGAGGAAAAGTTTTAAAACACTACACTATTTTATCAATATACTTGTCATCGAGTATTGATTTGTGTAGTAAATAAGTAAGTTTCTTTTTAAAACAGGAGCAAATGCTATTTTATCTATAACTGTTACCGTGTGTGCGGTTACCAGCCACCAGCTGATTTTTTAATAATAAAACTATTGGTGAAATTCTGTGCAAATTCCTAAATCTTAAAATAATGTGTATGTTAAAATAATAATAAATTGCATTACGATTTTCTTTAATATCTATTGATTTGTAAACAATGTTACAGAATTGCACCATAAATCTGAATTCAGAGTTTACGTAACGTAACTGCCTGAAACCAGCCCGAAAATCGTACTTTGCCGCATCCTAGCTATGCAATGTCATTTTGAAGTTGAAAAATACTGTAAAAGTATTTTCGTTGCGAGTAAACTGTCAGATTATTATTTACTTCAGGATAATGTTTTTATAAACATGTAATAGAGAAAAAAGGATCTACAGATGTGCCTTTTTAAAATTTAAAAAATTAATTTGTATTATGAGATATAACATTGTAAAGTTTGCATAAAATAGGAATTTTTTTTGAATCCTTCGGCATTTTTATATTCTTGTACAATTTTTTAATTAAAATTTGCCGCACATCTGTAGATCCATTCTTTCTCTATTAAATCTTTGTTGAAATAAAATTTCACCATTCTTGTACTGGCCACAAAACACTCGCTACGTTAGTATATTTTATGCTAGATTTTAGGTAGTAGCCACATGCAAAGTCCAAAATTTGGAGATATTCGTGAAGTTGTGATTTTTTTCCGAAAAGCGTTTAAATACTTTTTGTCTTGATTGTGCTACGACTCAAATTTCGAGCTGTGAACAGTCAAATTAATTTCTTCAAAAATCAGTGAAACGAACACCAAATTTCGGACTGAGAAAACGGCTTTAAACTGTTACATTTCCGTAAACTCTAAACCTGCGTAGAGTATAAAAATAAACAAACCTCACAACTACTCTTCTATCTAACTACGTGCTAAACCTCTTTCTAAGAGCAACATAAGCCACCACCCTATAGAACAGGATATTAGCAAACAGCGCCGCGAGTTCCGTCCAGAGTTGGGCGTCATCTGCGTCGAGGTACCTCAACAAGACCTGGGGGTCGGAGAAGTGGCAGTAGAGCTCATTACAGCGCAAAGGTTTGCGGCCGTAACCGAAAGTGACGATGACGAAGGCTGCCAAGCCACATCGCATTGGTGAGGTGCGCATTACTATCCGCATGAACCAGGAGATTGAGTGCGCGAAGTCGAAGCCGTAGATCGCCAAGCACAGGAAGGGGACGGTTACCGATGGCGCGATTATGACACCGATCTGGAGGAAAGAAATCAATTACAAATATAATATTTAATGAGCACATAATGTAGGCTATAACTCAAGAGGATGAAAGTTTGTGCACGAGCTGAAGGCGAGTGTATAATCAACCGAGTATTATGTTCGAGTCAAATACGACATTTTGAATAAAACATTTCTTTATAAATTTTTATTCATTAAAATATTTATCTAACCTCACATTTTGGTTTGTTGAATAATGGACTCATAATACAATAGTATTAAATTATGTATTCACAATACAATAGTGTCTTATGGATAGGTTTATTTCAATGGTCGTATATAAATAAATTTGAAGGCACTTGGTAGTTATTGAGTACAATGGAGTAGTGATATTAGAAATTATGAAATACACGTAATATTCACTTATTTCATTTAATTCAATGTTAATTAGTAAATAATTAATTGATTATTTATTTGGTGAACTGCATACTTCGGCTGTTCGGAATGAACCAAGGAATGAACTGATTTGTTTTAATATAATATCTGACCAAACAATGTCCACCAACATACCATTATTAAACAATCAATAATTAAGTGTCCAATTAACACACATAAACAAAAATGTGTGGTTGAAATTTACAATATACAGAGTGTTTCTGTATTTATGGATCAAACTTTATATGTATATGTAACACGTTCTACTGATAACGAATCAAAAAGAATTTTTCAAAAATTCGTAAAATTAAGGATGGTTTACTTAAAGAAAACATGTTGAATGCCACCGTCTTCTAACAAAATTAATTAAATTTGTTCATTAAAACAACACAAACAGCTATGAAACCAGTGGTACTCAACATGTTTCCTTTAAGTAAACCACCCTTAAGTTTGCGAATTTTTGAAAAATTCTTTTTGTTCCGTTATCAGTAGAACATATACCCTTAAAGTTTGATCCATATGTACAGAAACACCCTGTATATTATCTGATTTATTTACATGTTTTAATTATTGTTCTTTTTATCAACAAATATAATTATTTAGATTGCCATAAAATGCCTGGTAGATGATCTCCAGGTTAAAAACTCACCAACTGGCTGCAGATGCAGGCAACAGCTAACCCCATGCCTTCTGTGCTTAATGATACACCATTTCCGATCACGAGGTACATGAAAAATTTCCATAGTTCTCTGGGTAATCCAGACAGGTAGTAAACTATTGACATGTAGACGCAATTGAAGAATATCTACAGAAATATCAATAAGTTAGCAAATAATTATGATTAATAAGTAGTTTAACTTACATGAAGAGGTAAAGTAGCAAACGTAGCTGCCATATAGTATGGTAGAGTCCCGTACCATCGGTTGAAGTGCTCTTTTTTAGCGGCTTTTACTTGATCCGGAACTAAAATCAGAAAGTATTCATAATTTAAATAAAATAAGACATTTCTTAACAAGTTATTAAATAACTTTAATGAATTGTACAGCTAGTTATTTAATGTTTGATATTTAATCTCCAACACTAAAGCCGTATTTGCAGTTCGAAATTTGAAGAATTAATTTGACTGTTCATAGCTCGAAATTTGAGCGGTGGGTAGAGTAGTCGCAAAATAAGATGAAACCCCACGTGACCTGCGCGAAAGACGTGTTTTGGTTTGGACGAGTCCATTCGTCAACATTAGGGGTGTATCAAAAGTGAGATTTCTGCTGTGATCACATGTTCTGTCATTCTTGGTGTAAAGTGTCTTAACAATTTTCCTGTGTAATATTATAATTTATAATGCTTAATATTAATTTATAATATGCAACTTATAAAACTGTTTCGCAGTATATCGTACTCGTACTAATGTTTTTGACTCAGACAATACAACAATACAAGTCAATATTTTCAGGTCAGGTAATATAGATCAGCTGAGTACAGTTCGCGCATATCCGGTTCCATCTTATTTTGCGCCTACTCTAGCACAAATAACACAAAAAATATTCAAACGCTTTTCAGAACAAATCTGCTGTTTATTTTCCTTTAATTGCCTCCTAACAACTCGAACTGTGAATGCGGCTTAAGTCTCAAGAATTATGTACTATTAGAAATTATATCATTTTTAAATTTGACCCAATTTGTTCTTCCACTAGCAACCATGAGTAAATTGATGCCTGGTAACCGCACACAAGGTATAATATATAGCTATACCAATGACTCGCAATATGTGAGGCAGCCATACCCAAGTTGGGCAAAAGACGCGATTATGTTCGTTGATATTATGAATAACAAACAATTTAAAAATAATAAATTTAAAGGAATAATTTATTTAGGTTATTTAGTTATACTTACATAAAATGACTGGAATGAAAAGTCTGCTATGGGAATAGAACATAACAATTCCAACGCAAAACTTTAAATGGTTGTACATCATAGAACCATCTTCTGCGTTATCGTAAAATACTAGTCCCAGTAAAATGGCATTTAAAAGATAATGAAGCGATTGGATTCCTAACGTTTTTTTGTGTCTAATTGTTTCTAGAAATATTCTTTGCAGCAGAATCCAGAATTGTAGCCATCTACAAAGAAATTTACAATTACTTCAGAACAGAACCAAAACGACCTGAACTCATTAAACCTAATATATTATAGACGCTTGCAGAGCTCATTTTTAAATAATTAAATAGTTACTTTGATTTAAGTTCAGTATGGTTTTTATTTTACTCAAAGATTTGACAGATTAACTTACTTTGTAGTGGCGTATTCTCCAGAATCGTTGCCGTCATATTGCACCCAGTCGTATTGCGACAAAAGTGCGTCTTTTTTCATACTAACAGTTTGATCTTCTTCAGCAACAGGCGGAGCAAAAATTTCAATTTCTTTATGATGTCCAGCCAACTCAAAATATGTTAATCCATTATTTACAGTTGCTGAAAAGGCGTCAATGTTGTGTTCTTGGGCTTTGTTGTCTATCAGCTCCATAACTACAAAAAATATATTAGTATTTCAGAAGATTAACAGAATGCTTAATAGTGGTTGTGCCTAATTTACTGACCAGAAAAGAAGCTGTAACCGGATATAGAGTACCACAATTTCGCTCGAAAATTTATATTCTTAGCTAAGCAACACCTAGCACATGTGAACCACGTAGCCTTCTTCAGAGTAGTATTTTATTCTAGTGAAATTTCACAAAACCTTTCTGACTGGCTATGCAGAGTTACGCGATTCGTTTTGAACCAACATGTGAAGCAAGCTACCCCTTAGTCGGAATATCGCGTAACTCTAGACAGCCAGTCAGCAAGATTTTGTTAAATTTCACGAGTAAAGTACCTCTCTGAAGAAGACTACGTGGTTCACATGCTGGTGTATGATGTGCTAGTTTCGACCAAATCGTGCTGCTCTTTAAGCCCTGTTCGCAGGAGGATTCTATCAAGATTCTGAATTCTGGAAAAGATGAAGTTTCAAGATTCTGAATCTTCAAAAGAAATAAATTCTTGGTTTTGATGCAATTAATAAATTATAAATCTTTTTTTTCCACGACTCATTGAAGATTCAATTTAGCGGCACCGCAATTTAACAGCTAATTCTCACTGGAAAGAAGAAAATTTCTTCTTTTCCAGGATTCAGAGTCTTGGTAGAATCTTCAAAGAATCCTCGTGCGAACAGGGCTTTACACCCAATCAGCAGCTTATTTCTGGACAGTAAATTAAATTTAACCGTTAATAGTTACCAAAATCAGCAGGGTTGTACGTAATAGGGCAGTGGTACCCATGTTGCGACAGAAAAGCAATCAAACTAGACGGAGTCCCGTGGTAGACACAGCGTCCATCAGCGACAACATAGAGGCGGTGGTAGAGCGCCAGGGCGGAGGCACTGGGCTGGTGCAGCGTGACGGCGATGGTGCGGCCGTGCTCGGCGAGGCGGCGCAGCAGGCGCTGGGTGCGAGCGGCGGCGACGTCGTCCAGGCCGCTGCAGGGCTCGTCCAGGAAGCACGCGCCGCCACCGCCGCCCACCAGCTCCAGGGCCACGACGGTGCGCTTGCGCTGGCCGCCCGAGAGCCGCTCGGTGCGCGTGTCCGCACAGTCGCGCAGCCCCAGGTAGTCCAGCAGCTCCTGGCACGCGCGCTCGCGCTCCGCCCCGCCGCCGCCCCGCTTCAGCCGCGCGGCCAGGCGCAGCGCCTCGCGCACCGACACCCACGACGGCAGCGTGTCCTCCTGCGTGATGTAGCACGACCGTCGCCGGAACCACCGATCATCCCGCGGGGCGCTGTTGATGAGCAGGGCCCCCGACACGCCCTTGGTCTTGTAGCCTGACAGGATGTGCAGCAGCGATGTTTTGCCAGCGCCGGATGGTCCGATGATGCCGACCAGCTCCCCTGGTTTGAATTTTCCGCTCACATTGTGGAGAATTTGCTTCTTGGGACCTGTAATGATTCATTGATTATGCCCTGTTCACGATTCTTCCATACTTCTGAATTTTGAAATAAATAATCCTATAAGTTGATTTCTTAACTAAACGGAGCAATCTGAAGTTGTCTCGCTGAGCCGTATTTACACTGTGTAAATACGATAAAAATCATGGGCGCCGACTACATGGGGAACCTTAATTTTATTCTGAAATGTATTTTTTTAAATATATTATTAATCTATGAAAAAGTTTAAAATATAGGTAGGTATTTGAATTTAAAATCTTTACATAGGTACTTAAAATAAGAAATACTCTATAAAAACTTAATTATTATTTTAAAATCAATAAGTGTAAAAAGTAGGCTTTACACTTACCATTACCATGGATCTCACTCTACGTCTAAAATTTAAAATCAATACTTATTTTTACTGTTTAAATATATTAATTTATCATTGAAAATTCTTAAATTCTGCACGGGTTTAAATGCGCGCCAGAGTATCTAGAGCATGTGGTTCAATAAATGTACACCAGATGTGTTCATTGAGCTTCGCTAACCTCTTTTTTGATCAAATTTCTGACGTTTGACGTTTACTGTACTGTACTGTGACATAACCTCTTTTAAATAAAACAAAATGGACAAATTTCTTATTAATTTGGATAAAAAACCACCTGAGGATGTTAATAAAACAAGTGAAAATAATAACAATACGAATTACCAATAAATAATTTAATAAAATAAATTTAAAATAATTTTCTTTCAAAATTTTGTTTTTTGTATAATTTTTCTTTATTCGTAGGGTTTTCTTCAAAATTTTGCCCCCAAGGAAATTTTGAAAAGTCGGCGCCCATGATAAAAATATCACTATACTCTGTTCCACATAAGAGTATAGTAGTTAGCGCTGCGGAGCCAACCCGTTTTACTCACATTAAATGGAAATTTAAACGTAGCGCGGTATTTTTGAAATAGTAATATGTTCCGCGCGTCATGCGCTACTGACGCTAATCAACGACTCACGTTTTCAACAATACCTGGGTACCTATTCTAATTCATAGCGACAGTCGCTAGCGAAGTTCAGTTGATAACTTCGTGACGTCATTCCGTTTGTAACTATATCAAGGGTTAGGGATATTTGGCCTCCAGTTGATAACGACTGATAGAGATTTTACATTTACTGTGAAATTTGGCAAGAAAAACTGCTAAACCATCATTTTACCTATCACTTATCATAAACGTATTATTTGTTTTAAAATAAGCCATTTTTTTGATTTTCAAAGTAAATTATTTTTTCAAGAAAAATGTAAATTTCTTATTTCTACAATTTGTAAATTGAATTATTTAATAAACTAATCAAAAATATTAAATACATATAATGAACCCATAATTTATTGGTATTTTATATTTATAAAATAAATATTTTAACCTCATAACGAACAAAAATCAACGCAACGCGCAAGTCTACCGTAGCGAGGGTTGATAAGTCGTAGCGACAGTCGCTTGGCTACTACGTCACACATGGTGGGGGGTTATCAAGACAACCCAAGTTATCAACGTTGATAAGTGAAATAGAATAGGACCCCAGGGGTACGTTCAGATATAGTTATCTTGGGTAGGACGAGGTATTGAATGGGTGTTATGACATCATTACCCAGAGTGCGTCGAGAGTGGACTTATTTTCTGAACGATTTGGACTAAAGCCCTGTTCGCACAATGCATCTAGCATGCATCTAGCATGCATCAAACAAGAGTCTTTCCATGCATCAAACCTGTAGTTGATGCATGGCCGTTCACACATGAGATGTGTTTGATGCACGTTTGATGCGTGTTTGTAGCATCAAAATAGACTTCTTCTTCCAAGTTTCAAATTAAGTCTCATTGTTAGGTTGGCATTACTGTGTAGCGAATTTCACTTTGTCATTTACCGCGAAAGTAATATAATTTGAAGCAATATAATTTAATATTTAGAAAATTACAATACGTATATCGAACTGACGAAATACCATGGAAAAGAAAACAGGTGGGTAAAAATAAATAGGAAAGAACATAAAAGGAAAAAATCTGACGTGGCCGTTACAATACCTCTCGCCTTGACATTGAAGTATTATTATTTAACCTCGTATTTAACCAAATCAAATATTAAGCTTTAATTAGGTAATAAATTATATATTTCACAAATCTAATCAGCTCTTAGTTTAATATATTATTTTATTTTATAAATACCATATTTACATAATACTATACTATGTCCAATTAATATCTATACTATATCCTACATTTAAAAATTCTACACCACACTCTATAAATGCCCTACACCACAGAGAAACCTCCTTGCCACAGACGTCTGTTTATCTGTCACATTGACAATTTTATTTTTGTTTTAAATTTTATTTCTATTTCGGGATTCACAAATCGTGGTAGGTAAAATTATATATTTAAAAATATTATATTTCTTTATTGGTTAAAGATATAGAAACAAATAAGATTAAATATTGTACAATGTAATTTCTTCTTTCATGTGTGGTATGTCAAATTGTAACAATCGCATTATTTTATACAATTTTTGCAAAAAATGTTATAGTGCTACAAGAAAAGTACCATTTCCGGTTGGTGGATTTTTACCAAAATCTTTTCAGCTCTTCATTAACATATATAATTGTATAATGCAAAATATTAGAATTTTATGTTCAGTAGAATTTGAGATAATGAACCGGGACGAAAGTCTATAGTAGGCGTACATACAGACTTTCATACACACACACACACACACACACACACACACACACACACACACACACACACACACACACACACACACACACACACACACACACACACACACACACACACACACACACACACACACACACACACACACACACACACACACACACACACACACACACACACACACACACACACACACACACACACACACACACACACACACACACACACACACACACACACACACACACACACACACACACACACACACACACACACACACACACACACACACACACACACACACACACACACACACACACACACACACACACACACACACACACACACACACACACACACACACACACACACACACACACACACACACACACACACACACACACACACACACACACACACACACACACACACACACACACACACACACACACACACACACACACACACACACACACACACACACACACACACACACACACACACACACACACACACACACACACACACACACACACACACACACACACACACACACACACACACACACACACACACACACACACACACACACACACACACACACACACACACACACACACACACACACACACACACACACACACACACACACACACACACACACACACACACACACACACACACACACACACACACACACACACACACACACACACACACACACACACACACACACACACACACACACACACACACACACACACACACACACACACACACACACACACACACACACACACACACACACACACACACACACACACACACACACACACACACACACACACACACACACACACACACACACACACACACACACACACACACACACACACACACACACACACACACACACACACACACACACACACACACACACACACACACACACACACACACACACACACACACACACACACACACACACACACACACACACACACACACACACACACACACACACACACACACACACACACACACACACACACACACACACACACACACACACACACACACACACACACACACACACACACACACACACACACACACACACACACACACACACACACACACACACACACACACACACACACACACACACACACACACACACACACACACACACACACACACACACACACACACACACACACACACACACACACACACACACACACACACACACACACACACACACACACACACACACACACACACACACACACACACACACACACACACACACACACACACACACACACACACACACACACACACACACACACACACACACACACACACACACACACACACACACACACACACACACACACACACACACACACACACACACACACACACACACACACACACACACACACACACACACACACACACACACACACACACACACACACACACACACACACACACACACACACACACACACACACACACACACACACACACACACACACACACACACACACACACACACACACACACACACACACACACACACACACACACACACACACACACACACACACACACACACACACACACACACACACACACACACACACACACACACACACACACACACACACACACACACACACACACACACACACACACACACACACACACACACACACACACACACACACACACACACACACACACACACACACACACACACACACACACACACACACACACACACACACACACACACACACACACACACACACACACACACACACACACACACACACACACACACACACACACACACACACACACACACACACACACACACACACACACACACACACACACACACACACACACACACACACACACACACACACACACACACACACACACACACACACACACACACACACACACACACACACACACACACACACACACACACACACACACACACACACACACACACACACACACACACACACACACACACACACACACACACACACACACACACACACACACACACACACACACACACACACACACACACACACACACACACACACACACACACAGACATCATCGTGAAAATAGTCAAAATAGGTTCTAAAGGTGCTAAAACGTGCTAATTGACAAAAATCTCGACATCGAATTTTTTCACGATTCCTATACCTCTCTAGGCGAGAGGTCAAAAAGGACTGAAGGAGACTGAAGGAAATAGTCTTTAAAAAGACTGGTTTTTATTAAATTAGTATAATAACTAGCGTCAGGCCCCGCTACGCGGGCCTTCGGCTAGGTCGCGCTGCCGCGCGACAAGGGGGATTCGCCTACTTCGCGGGCTCTGAATGTGGAACAATTCGGCACTTCGTGCCTCAATTATAACGATTTTAACATAATTTAGACTCTACCGCTGCCGCGCGACAAGGAGACTTCGCCCGCTTCGCGGGCTTAAGCTCCGCGGACTCTGAATGTGAGACAATTCGGCACTTCGTGCCTCAATTATAACGATTTTAACATTCAGACTCTACCGCTGCGCGCGACAAGGGAAATTCGCTCGCATCGCGGGCTTAAGCTCCGCGGACCCTGAATGTGGGACAATTTGGCACTTCGTGCCTCAATTATAACGATTTTAACATTCAGACTCTACCGCTGCGCGCGACAAGGGAAATTCGCTCGCATCGCGGGCTTAAGCTCCGCGGACCCTGAATGTGGGACAATTTGGCACTTCGTGCCTCAATTATAACGATTTTAACATTCAGACTCTATCGCTGCGCGCGACAAGGAGGATTCGCCTGCTTCGCGGGCTCTGAATGTGGGAAAATTCGGCACTTCGTGCCTCAATTATAAAGATTTTAACATAATTTAGACTCTACCGCTGCCGCGCGACAAGGGGAATTCGCCCGCTTCGCGGGCTTAAGCTCCGCGGACTCTGAATGTGAGACAATTCGGCACTTCGTGCCTCAATTATAACGATTTTAACATTCAGATTCTACCGCTGCGCGCGACAAGGAGGATTCGCCCACTTCGCGGGCTTAAGCTCCGCGGACCCTGAATGTGGGACAATTTGGCACTTCGTGCCTCAATTTTAACGATTTTAACATTCAGACTCTACCGCTGTGCGCGACAAGGGGGATCCGCCCGCTTCGCGGGCTTAAGCTCCGCGGACCCTGAATGTGGGACAATTTGGCACTTCGTGCCTCAATTATAACGATTTTAACATTCAGACTCAACCGCTGCCGCGTGACAAGGAGGATTCGCTTGCTTCGCGGGCTCTGAATGTGGGACAATTCGGCACTTCGTGCCTCAATTATAACGATTTTAACATAATTTAGACTCTACCGCTGCCGCGTGACAAGGGGAATTTGCCCGCTTCGCGGGCTTAAGCTCCGCGGACTCTGAATGTGGGACAATTCGGCACTTCGTGCCTCAATTATAACGATTTTAACATTCAGACTCTACCGCTGCGCGCGACAAGGAGGATTCGCCCGCTTCGCGGGCTTAAGCTCCGCGGACCCTGAATGTGGGACAATTTGGCACTTCGTGCCTCAATTTTAACGATTTTAACATTCAGACTCTACCGCTGTGCGCGACAAGGGGGATCCGCCCGCTTCGCGGGCTTAAGCTCCGCGGACCCTGAATGTGGGACAATTTGGCACCTCGTGCCTCAATTATAACGATTTTAACAGTCAGACTCTACCGCTGCGCGTGACAAGGGGGATTTGCTCGCTTCGCGGGCTTAAGCTCTGCGGATCCTGAATGTGGGACAATTTGGCACTTCGTGCCTCAATTATAACGATTTTAATATTCAAACTCTACCGCTGCGCACGACAAGGGGGATTCGCCCGCTTCGCGGGCTTAAGCTCCGCGGACTCTGAATGTGGGACAATTTGGCACTTCGTGCCTCAAATATAACGATTTTAACATTCAGATTCTACCGCTGCGCGCGACAAGGGGGATTCGCCCGCTTCGTGGGCTTAAGCTCCGCGGACCCTGAATGTGGGACAATTTGGCACTTCGTGCCTCAATTACCTATAACGATTTTAACATTTAGACTCTACCGCTGCGCGACAAAAAGTAGTTATCATCTAGCCCTTTAGTTTAAAAAAATATATATAACTCGATGGATTTGTGATAAATTCCGAGGAAACTATAAAACAGGAAAATGCTAATATAAAATGTTTATAATTTTCACTGACTGTCTTTTGATGTGATTATTGGAATATACCAAGTAGGTAGTCAAGAGTGTTTTAAAAAAAAATAAAAAAAAATTGTGAAAACTGAAAAAATGCTTTTTGTCCGACTAAAAACAAAAGTAAAATTGTCGAAAGTCAGTTTATTGCATACTGTACATTTTGTGTCCTTATTATGACCTTTTATTTGAAATCAATCGCGATATAATTTAAAACATATTCAGAAAAAACAAATTCCGCTCACCGAGTGCAATTTATACTTAGTAAACAGCCATAATTTTGGGCAACATTAGACGATAATGTTTAATACCAATCATGATTATATTAAATTTTTATTGATAAACAAATGCCGATCATAGAAGCCATATTTTGTACCCCTTGGTGCTTATTATAATACCATATACATACTTTTGTAAAAACAGATTTGATACTTGATACAAGTGCAATAACAATCTAGATCATCTCTAGTCCGCGTCGTGTCTCGTGCTTGTCCAGTTGTTAGTTAATGGGCGTATGCAGGATAAAGATGTCAAGGGCGGCTTGGGCAGGACAAACTCAAACTCAACCAAAACTCAAGTACAATAGATAAAAATCCCAATTATCGGACTCCATTGTTAAATTTGTATATTAATTTGACATTTAAAACTTTCAGTAAAATACTGAGAAATAGTATTATCCACAGATATTGGATATATAGATACCTAATTTTAATTGAACATTTACACTTGGGTCAAAATATATTACTATAAATACTACAGTAATAAATAACAATATGATTCAACTTCACAGTGCATTGTTAAGTTGAATAAAAAATTTCAAAAAATATATTACAAATTTATACAAAAGCATGTAAACATAATGCGTGCTCCATCTTTAAATACTCAATAAAATTTTCAAAATACTTCTACCTTATCAAATATAAAAGATAAATCCAAATAAAATTTCAAATTGGAAACGTCAAATCTGACAGTAGACAAAAAAAAATTTTTTATCAAAAAGAAAACAAAACTTCCATGGCATGCTCCCATTTGCGTTCCGTGCATTTTTCAGTTTTTTCTTAATAACTTTCTTAATATACCCAATATTGGGTTGAAACATGCATAGAAATATAGTCAAATTCATCCTCTACCTATATGTCAAATGAAAAAAACAATCGAATAAAGTATAATACCCGTATCCAAGGAGTGAAAAAAATCACTGTTTTTCAACTCCCCTGCGACTACCACGCCATCTATAATATTCATATACCCAAAAGGCACTACTTCACATGAACCTCTATCAAATAAAAAAAAGTTCATAAAAATCGGTTCACCCGTTTAGGCAGTAGGCGTGTCGAAAAACGGTTGCTAAGCTGCTGAAAATGATCTCAAGCCTTTTAGTATATAAGACTAGCGTCAGGCCCCGCTACGCGGGCCTTCGGCTAGGTCGCGCTGCCGCGCGACAAGGGTGATTCGCCCGCTCCGCGGGCTCAAATTCCACGCACCCTGAATGTGAGACAATTCGGCACTTCGTGCCTCAATTATAACGATTTTAACATTCAGACTCTACCGCTGGGCGCGACAAAGGAAATTCGCCCGCTTCGCGGGCTTAAGCTCCGCGAACCCTGAATGTGGGACAATTTGGCACTTCGTGACTCAATTATAACGATTTTAACATTCAGACTCTACCGCTGTTCGCGACAAAGGAAATTCGCCCGCTTCGCGGGCTTAAGCTCCGTGGATCCTGAATGTGGGACAATTTGGCACTTCGTGCCTCAATTATAACAATTTTAACATTCAGACTCTACCGCTGCGCGCGACAAGGAGGACTCGCCCGCTTCGCGGGCTTAAGCTCCGCGGACCCTGAATGTGGGACAATTTGGCACTTCGTGCCTCAATTATAACGATTTTAACATTCAGACTCTACCACTGCGCGCGACAAGGGGGATTCGCCCGCTCCGCGGACCCTGAATGTGGGACAATTTGGCACTTCGTGCCTCAATTATAACGATTTTAACATTCAGACTCTACCGCTGCGCGCGACAAGGAGGATTCGCCCGCTTCGCGGGTTTAAGCTCCGCGGACCCTGAATATGGGACAATTTGGCACTTCGTGCCTCAATTATAAAGATTTTAACATTCAGACTCTACCGCTGCGCTCGACAAGGGGAATTCGCCCGCTTCGCGGGCTTAAGCTCCGCGGACCCTGAATGTGGGACAATTTGGCACTTCGTGCCTCAATTATAACGATTTTAACATTTAGACTCTACCGCTGCGCGCGGTAATAAATTATTTTATTAATTAGCCCTTATTTAGAAATTTGATTTGAGGTATGAAATTCGATATGACACTATAATTTTTTAGAAAAAAATGTTGATGTTCGATCCCCATTTTTAACAATTTTATAAAATAGTTATCATCTAGCACTTTAGTTTAAAAAAATATATAAAACTCGACGGATTTGTGATAAATTCCGAGGAAACTATAAAACCGGAAAATTCTAATATAAAATGTTTATAATTTTCACTGTAATATAAGTACTAAATTTTCTGACGTCTTTTGATGTGATTATTGGAATATACCAAATAGGTACCTAGTCATTAGTGTTTTAAAAAGAAAATAACAAAATTTTGTGAAAACTAAAAAAATGCTTTTTGTCCGACTAAAAACAAAAGCCAAATTGTTTAAAGTCATTTTAATGCATTTTTTGACCTTTAATTTGATATCAATCGCGATATAATTTAAAACATATTCAGAAAAAACAAATGCCGCTCACCGAGTGCAATTTATACTTACTAAACAGCCATAATTTTGGGCAACATTAGACGATATGTTTGGTACCAATCATGATTATATTAAATTTTTATTGAAAAACAAATGCCGATCATAGAAGCCATATTTTGTACCCCTTGGTGCTAATTATAATACCATACATACTTTTGTAAAAATAGATTTGATACTTGATACAAGTGCAATAACAATCTAGATCATGTCTAGTCCGCGTCGTGTCTCGTGCTTGTCCAGTTGTTAGTTAGTGTGCGTATTTATTCAGGATAAAGATCCCAGTAGGGCGACTTGGGCAGGACAAACTCAAATTCAACCCAAACTCAAGTACAATAGATAAAAATCCCGATTATCGGACGCCATTTTTAGCACGTTTGTTAAATTTGTATATTAATTTGACATTTATAACTTATAGCAAATTACTGAGAAATAGTATTATCCACGGATATTGGATATAGATACCTAATTTTAATTGAACATTTACACTTGGGTCAAAATATATTACTATAAATACTACAGTAATAAATAACAATATGATTCAACTTCACAGTGCATTGTAAAATTGAATAAAAATTTTCAAAAAATATATTACAAATTTCTACAAAAGCATGTAAACATAATACGTGCTCCATCTTTAAATACTCAATAAAATTTTCAAAATACTTCTACCTTATCAAATATAAAAGATAAATCCAAATAAAATTTCAAATTGGAAACGTCAAATCTGACAGTAGACAAAAAAATCATTTTTGTCAAAAAGAAAACAAAACATCCATGGCATGCTCCCATTTGCGTTCCGTGCATTTTTCAGTTTTTTCTTAATAACTTTCTTAATATACCCAATATTGGGTTGAAACATGCATAGAAATATAGTCAAATTCATCCTCTACCTATATGTCAAATGAAAAAACAATCGAATAACGTATAATGCCCGTATCCAAGGAGTCAAAAAAATCACTGTTTTTCAACTCCCCTGCGACTACCACGCCATCTACAATATTCATATACCCAAAAGGCACTACTTCACATGAACCTCTATCAAATAAAAAAAAGTTCATAAAAATCGGTTCACCCGTTTAGGCAGTAGGCGTGTCGAAAAACGGTTGCTAAGCTGCTGAAAATGATCTCAAGCCTTTTAGTATATAAGATACTAAATAAATTAACAAAGAAAGGAAATGAATAGATAAATTATAGGTTGTGATTGTTCTAATGGCAGTATGACAGCACTCAAATACTCAAATGTCAACGCAATCAATCTGAATTTAGCAACGACTCAACGATTCAGTACTTCTTCTTTCCCAAGAGTCTTTTGATGCACCAAAATAGCGGCGCCTGTAAACATATTTTGACGCATGGAAAGACTCTTGTTTGATGCATGCTAGATGCATTGTGCGAACAGGGCTTAAAACACGAGTATAATTTGAACTTGGTTATATACAAATCGGATACTAACCTGTTTTACGTCGATCACCTATTTGTCCATTATTTTAATGTACGGTTCATTATCAATTATCAACACTATATAATCAGTTGCATTTATCTCATTGATCCCATCCATTTTTTGCGAATTTACTTCTCGGAAAAATTTAAATTAGGTATATCAAGAACTAAACTAAAATAAACCGTGACAATGCCGTTAACACATATTGCGCATGCGGGGCAACAATCGTCCATGTCAGAGAGTGGGACGACGAAGGCGCACTCTGGACGAACATCCAAGGAATTTCTGAACGATTCTGAGAGCGTACTCCAGATACACTTTTCGAATATCTGAACGGCTTGGAGTTACAATGGAGTCACTCTCGCTCTGAGTGTGTTATTTCTGAACGTACCCCAGCTGTTACTACTACGGCGTTCGACAGCTAAATGATGCGCGCATATCACAAATTTTTCGCTGATGTAAACTTGGTTTCCGGGTAGACCAATCAAAACGCTCAAATCGCAAGCCCAATCTTGCCCCATACTATATTCTTATTTGGAACAGACTATAGATTTCTTTGGCGGCAAAATTAAATTTAACCTATCAGCGAGCAAACTCGATACAGTCACTGACAATAGCTGACGAGACAAGATGGAGAACATTCGTTTGTTTACATTACAAAGTTTGTGTGGTGTAAAACTGGTGTTACTTCAGCCAATAAAAAACGATCAGTTTTAGCATTTCAACTTCAGATTGCTCCGTTTAGTTAAGAACAGGCTACCGACACGGGAATAGGGCGGCATTTATCAAGTGATTTTACTGCCATCTATACGCGGCACCTGGAACTACAGGGTGAGTCATCGAAATGCCCGTCGTCGATATCTCCCTTGTCGTTAAAAATACAGCATAAATTTATTAACAGAATTTTTCGTCTACTCAAGGAGCATAACTTAAAATTATTTTCACATATACAGGGTGTTGCATAATGACTTGGCGATAATTGTCCGTCGTTTTTTAAATGGAACACCCCATATATTTTTATATATTTTGAATTGTATTTTATTTACCTATACGAACATATAAATTTCATTTTAGTTTTCCGCAGCGTTGCCAAGTTATTAAATTTTTTCTCTAAAAAAAGCCGAATACACGTATTGTTTTATAAAGGCGTACTGAAGTTATTTTAATAGTAAAAATTATGAATTTTTTTTTCTGTACAACTGTAACTATACTCTTTGTTCTGACATAACTTTTTTTAAATATTATTATACAGGGTGTTCAGTACAGAGAATCAAATTTACTCAATTTCAAATGGCTATAACTCGTCATTTTCAAATGGAACACCCTATATTTATTATTCTGTTGTGTGTATTTTTGCATCTTCTTATATTATAAAAGGTCTCCTATGCCTAAAAACATTAATTTAATTAATTTCAAAATTAATGATTTTAGGCATAGGACACCTTTTATAACATAAGAAGATGCAAAAATACACACAACAGAATAATAAAATATAGGGTGTTCCATTTGAAAATGACGAGTTATAGCCATTTGAAATTGAGTAAATTTGATTCTCTGTACTGAACACCCTGTATAATAATATTTAAAAAGAGTTATGTCAGAACAAAGAGTATAGTTACAGTTGTACAGAAAAAAAAATTCATAATTTTTACTATTAAAATAACTTCAGTACGCCTTTATAAAGCAATACGTGTATTCGGCTTTTTTTAGAGAAAAAATTGAATAACTTGGCAACGCCGCGGAAAACTAAAATGAAATTTATATGTTCGTATAGGTAAGTAAAATACGATTCAAAATATATAAAAATATATAGGATGTTTCATTTAAAAAACGACGAACATTTATTGCCAAGTCGTTATGCAACACCCTGTATATGTGAAAATAATTTTAAGTTATGCTCCTTGAGAAGACGAAAAATTCTGTTAAAAAATTTATGCTGTATTTTTAACGACAAGGGAGATATCGACGACGGGCATTTCGATGACTCACCCTGTATAAGCATTCCCGTGATTTTACATGCGCACGCGCAGCGAGATACCTATTGTTATTGTTAATTTAAAATGTCAATATTTCGATTTCAATTGTTGAGTGCTGCATTAAAATTTTTGCAATAAGGATATTAATTGAAATGGTAAGTAATGATGATAATTGTATAATATCAAAGAATATGAGTTTTAGACCCGGTTGTACAATTCGAGTTTAGTGTTAGCTTAAACATAAACTCAAGCTTAGTTAAACCGAGTTTTCCCAGCCAATCTCCAGCGTTAAAATAAAACAGTTAACCAATGAGGTGTAACAATACAACAGAAAAACTTAGTAACCATGGTTTTGACATAAACGTAGTTTAAGCTGAGATTGAACAACCGGCCCTAAATGTACTATTTTTAGTAGGTAGTATTGTTGATTTGCTTCTGCGAAAATGTGAATTAATTCCAAAAAATGATGAACAACTGAGAACATGGTTGACAGCAGCTATTAATCGCCAAAAACAGAACTAGAAACCAACATCTCACTTTAAAAATAATCAGCAACATCTCCTGACAAATGTAATAATGAAGTTCTAAGGCGTACAGTTTGAAAATGTTGTTCATTTAGAAACCCAAGATGTTGGTTTATATTGCAAGGTATCTATTTAATTACATTTTCTAGTAATATAGAAGTCGTAGTCGTACCTAGCTCATGAGTAATATATTTAATTACTATTATACAAGTACCGCATTTCAAATTACAAAATAATATGAACGCGCATGATACGCTAATAGCAATTTTCATTTTGCAGGTTATGAAAATGTTACATTGCGTAAAATAGAAAAATGATTTTCGCAAAAGTCGAAGTTGATCAGCAGAGAACAGCAAAATGTACCGACTGATCAAGATAAAGGAACATCTACTGGGAGCAATAAATGCTGCAAGAATTAATAAACAAACAAATATGAGTATTTTAAACCGAAAAGAATTTCTCTATAAATTTAATTCTTTTTTCCCTGCTGTTCAAATTTCCGTTAACCGTAGGCTTCTTCTGCGCCTAATAAAACTTCATGTCGTTTCGCCCCATAGAATAAACTATTATTTTTATCTATATACCGATACAGTCTGAAATGGTAGTTACAAATCTTTAGTCTACAGGCTTCCTCCTTAACTTTTGCACCATGTACGCGTACCCATACACAATGCTTTATCTAATTATATATTATTGTTATTGTACTACTTTGTTAATATTAACTGATAAATAAATATTTTGTACTTAATGCAATGATTTATTATTTCCTTTATAAATTTTAATAATTTAAATGGGTAAATAATTCGCATGAGATTCATATACGCCTACTATGATCCTCACTACTTGAATTAGTTCATGGTGCCGCGTATAGATGGCGCCAAAATCAGCATGATAAATTAAAAATAGTAGGCTCGTGTCTCTTCTTCATACTGTTTTTGTTCTGTGGTTAAGAAATCAACTATAGTTAGAATTATCTGTCAAATAGCGACGCCGCTGAATTGAATCTTCAACGAGTCTTGGCAAAGAGTACAATGATTGCTTTAAAACAATTAATTGATTTTTGTTCCAAGATTCCTTGTATGAACAGTTAAACAACTACTCTCATTTATTGATAGACATTCTAAAAATTCTACGTTCACTCTGTTCACGAACCTGTTTTAAAAATGAAGACAGGATATTAACCTCTTTTCTGCACTTATATAAGATAACAAATTTCCTTTTCTATTACTTTGCTTATTTGCAATTAGTTTACTACATTACTACTTCAAATCTTAAGTAATTACCTGGGTAATGTTTATATACACTCAAAAATTGTGCAACATGATATTGCACACATTTTAAGAAGCAAAAATATAATGCAACATTTTGCAAGTACAGTAGATCACGATAGATACAATTTCTAGTCGTCACAGATCCCCAAAAACTATTATTACATATTTATCTGAGTTTGATGATAAAATAACCTGTAATTTTATGGCAAGGATAGTCGAGTGGTACCACAGGCTCGAATACAGTCTGGTTCTGACACCAACTTTAAAAAACTGCCCCAATAATGTACTTTCCACTAAAAACCATTTACACCCATGAGTAGACGTCTGGTAACCGCACACACAGTTAAATATTTATTATACAATATATAAGACTGCCTCAGCCAAGTTGAATAAAATGCGAACTCAAATTCGAATACAATCAAGTTCACATGCAAAGTTGATCTACTCTGTGATGTACCCTCCACTAACAACCATGAGTATCTGTGAATTGAGGGCTTGTAACCGCACACACGGTATAATTGTATGTTTATATAATATCAAGAGGTAAATTATAGTGATTCTAAAGAACAACCACAGTATTAATTAAGTAACTAATTCAGTATATAACAGTATCTATAGGTACTATTTGATAAAAATGCATCACATGACATGTAAGTGTCATCTGTGAGTAACGGTGTGTTCAATATATTTTCTTTTTTCAGTAAAATACTGTATGTACACTAACCAGTTTCTGATTATGCTAAATAGAAAATCACTATCGTTGGATGCAGTTTTATGCAGTTTATGCAATTTATGAGGAAGAGCTAGATGTTGAACATGTTCAGAGAAAACCGTACATACCTGAGAAATTTTTGAACACTTTCCTTTCAAACGGCTTTCAAATAAATATATCAGATTTTTAAAAGGAGTGGTTGTATTGCAAACAAGTTTTAATCGTTTTTAAAACCATAAATGCAGTTGTTGTTCATAAGTTCATTGACTATTTATTTTTTATTTAGTACCTGTATGTGTATATTTTAAAATATAAATAATAGACAGAATAGCTGCGTGCGCCCGGTGTTCGACTGTGGTTCTCACAATTCAGGTTCGAATCCAGTACAAGCTCCACAACCATAAGTACCAGTGAGTTCCTGGCTGGTAACCGCACACGACCGCACATACGATAAAATATAAGACTTATTGTATGTCAGGCTGCAAGACCAAGTTATAATATTGTATGTTACTTCATAAAAATCTCTCTTAGTGTACTCTCTACACTTCCCATGAATAACAGTAGGTATGTGAGGTAGTTCAACCTAAGTTAGGTAAAAGGCGTGATAGATGAATGAATGCTAATTTATTTGTAATCTTAATTTTTAAAATGCCAGTTAAAAACTAATCTTGGACTAAAAAGTCTATTAATTTAGGTCGCTAGTTTTATCTGTTTTAAAAAGTCAGTCAAGTAAAAAATTACAAAACTGTAATTATACATTACGATTTCGTGTGAGTAGGTACCTATTTCAATTTCCTATTGTTTAGTTGATTACAGCAAGTTCTTTTAATTGTTGCTTGTATTGTGTAGCGTATAAATTTATTATTTAGATAAATTCCGCAAACACGAATAATTCATTAAAACAACAAAAAACTACTTTATGAGTACAACAAAGTATGAATGACAAATTTTTCAATGATTTAAAAAAATGAACCCGTAAAAACAAAGTTTTTGACTATAAATCCTTTATAAGTATATGAGACTCGATCGGTATTTATTTATATTTTTGTTTTCATTGTAACTCTTTCTTAGATAGTGTGTTTCAAGAAAGAGTTAAAAAGAGTAGGGTATGGCGGGAGGTCTTGTGCTAGCCAAATCAGATTTTTTCTTGGGCCAAAGTAAATGTTTGGTCACAACGAGCCTATATGTACCAAATTTCAGAGTTAAAAAGCGTAGGGTATGGCGGGAGGTCTTGTGGTGGCCACATCAGATTTTTTCTTGTGCCAAAGTAAATGTATGGTCACAACAAATCTATGTAGGTACCAAATTTCAGATTGATTGGATATGGGGAAATGAGTATGGCGGGAAGTCTTGTGCTGACCACATCAGATTTTTTCTTGTGCCAAAGTAAATGTTTGGTCACAACGAGTCTATGTACCAAATTTCAGATTGATTGGATATGGGGAAATGGGTTTGGGGTATGGCGGGAGGTCTTGTGCTGGCCACATCAGATTTTTTCTTATGCCAAAATGCATTGTTAGGTGACAAAAGTCTATTTGCAAAATTTCAGCTCGATAGGATCCCGGGAAGTGAGTCATTTTTGACTTACGTACGTACGCACGACGATGAAGTTAATATAAAGGATTTAAAAATTTAGCGATTGTGAAAAGTAAATTTTTATGTTTATTTAAATGTATATAGATAGAACAATAAATTATGTCATTGGTTATCTGACACTGTTTTGCATCCGGGTGAATATCTAAAGTATATTCACACTTTTATCACAAAGAAATAAAGCATAAAATGTAACAATGATACTCTGTATTTAAATTTTGAGCATAAATTACTACAGGAACAGTACAAAACGACTGATACTTACTCAATTATTATTTGTGGTTCATGCCAAATTATAAAAATTACTTATTACTTAACAAACTATAAAATTAAATAATATATAATAGAGTTACCAAAAATATTGTTTTATAACACTTTTTTGTTAATTTATATCATAATTGTAATTATATGCATGATAAAATAAATATAATCTATCGTGCATGATTTGAGCAGAAAAAATTTATAACAAATCACAAGTCAGGTTCGAATTAATTCTTATACAATATAAAATTTCTTCAACAACCACGAGTACCCGTGAGTTGACGGCTGATGACTGCACGCACAGTAAACTATACAGAGTGATTCACAACTATACAGGGTGACCCATTTTAATTAATCCACTGGAATATCTCGACAAATATGCGTCGAACAAAAAAATGTTCCGAATAAAAGTTTGATGGTTTAGAGGGGGCCATCTGATCCTGTCACATTTTTTCACCCCCACCCACCTAGAGGGTGGGGGAGGGGGGCATGTTTGATATTTTAAATGGGAACCCCACTTTTTTATTTTGGCAACGTGTTCTACGCAAAAAAGAAGAAATTTTTGTACGAAACTTTTTTTCCCCCCACCCCTATATTTCGAGTTATCAGCGCAGGAGAGTGAAAAAATTTGAATTTCGAAATGTGTTTTTTCAGAAACCGTGGAACCCAGCCAAAAATGCTGAAACACGGGTTCAATGAATTTGAGGGGAAAGAATTATCATATAATTTTTTTTGACCCGGGTCAAGGTAAGTGTCATCCGGGGGTCAACTTAATTTTTTTTAATGGGAACTAATTTTTACCTTGATTCGGGTCAAAAAAAATTATATGATAATTCTTTCCCCTCAAATTCATTGAACCCGTGTTTCGGCATTTTTGGCTGGATTCCACGGTTTCTGAAAAAACACATTTCGAAATTCAAATTTTTTTCACTTTCCCGCGCTGATAACTCAAAATATAGGGGTGAGGGAAAAAAAAGTTTCGTACAAAAGTTTCTTCTTTTTTGCGTAAAACACGTTGCCAAAATAAAAAAGTGGGGTTCCCATTTAAGATATCAAACATGTCCCCCTGTGACAGGATCAGATGGCCCCCTCTAAACCATCAAACTTTTATTCGGAACATTTTTTTGTTCGCCGCATATTTGTCGAGATATTCCAGTGGATTAATTAAAATGGGTCACCCTGTATATATTTTAATGGCACGAAGTTGTGAATGTATGAAACTAATGAATTAATAAAATGCACCTACCATTTACATTATTTATTACTATCATTCTAGTTTTCCTATTGTTTATAATAATTATAATTTATAATACTTCCTGAACTTAAGGCCAACCTAGGTCAAAATTTTGTTCCATGACCATAACATTAATGTTAAGAACCTTGAGAATACATTAAGAAGTTCTCTTTAATACAAACACCCAACACATTTTATTTTAATAAAAGTTAATTACAATAAATATATTTAATATAATTACGATCATATATTAAAACACGTTAAGTGCACCTGTCAACCTTATATGGATTATTTTGTAAAAAAATCTTCGAATATATTTACTCAATAATTGTAAAAATGATAAAATAAGAAATAAACAATTTAAATGTTACTTGCCGAAAAAAATACTTTAGCCTTCAAAATTTCTTGTTTGTGGTCAGTTCATGGCCAATAGTCTTAAAAGAAAATAAAAATTGCTTTACTTGCTTTATTTTAAGTACTTTTTACGCGACAAAGAAAACGATTTACCAATACAAGTTTTTGTTCTAACCTTTAATTTAAGAAGTATTGCAAACAAATTATATTTTTATTGTTTAACAATATTATATTATAAAAACTAATGTATATCTATTAAGTATTTTTGAGTCACGCATTTCTACTATATCAAACTAAATATAGTAATATAAAATGTTTTAAAAATTTAATAGCAATTATAATTTGTAAACTTAAATCGTATATAATTAACATGCATATTTAGTAAATTATGCGTGTATACATGCTCTAATTATTAATTAAGTGGGATTAGAAGATAATAATTTAGAAATCTAATTATTTTAACATCATTGTAAACTAATAACGACTTATAATATTTTTTAATAAATGCGTACTATTGTCTCAAATCAAAATAAATAGATCACATAAAATCTACCTTCAAGTGTACTAGCCATTAAGGTGCTAGTATAGTTAGCGTGTAGTAGTTCCTTATTAAATTAATTACTCGTGCATTTCGAGTGCTTTATGAACCAAATTTTGGTTAAAGTATACTAAATATATGTATTGTCTTTCCTGACTTTTCGCACTTGTTTTGAATAATGGAAAGTCTAGAAAAAAAAAATCGTACTTTACTAATAACTCATGCTACGATTGAAATATCTTTTTCAAAAAAATTACACATAATCTACATTAGTATCTTAACATCGGATTGTCAATATTTTTTCAAAAACTATTCCCAATTTCTAATTTTAAAAAAAATCAAATTTTGAAATTTGTTTTTTTGAGAATTTTGAAATTTTTGAATCAATCCGATGTTAAGCATAAAATTATAGACATTTTTTGTAAATAAATGTGTTCTCTAAAGTGCACCTGAATTAAGTTATTAGTAAAGTACGAACGACACTTTTATAGTAGCTATACCCGAGCCTTAATACCCGTGAGTTGACGGCTGATAATAGTACCGACCTGATAATTATCTGCAAGGTTACCGCACTCAAACTGAATAAATTATGATTAATTTTTCGCCGATTAACATTGAAAATTAGTAAGCTTTATATTGACAGTCGATACTCATAAAAGTATCACATCAGTATGTCAAGCGAGATTTTATGTATGTATGTCAAGCTGCCACATCCAAATTGCGTAAAAAAATACGTGATAGATACGTGTTAGTAAGTTTATATAGAGATTTTTTAAACTACTATTCTGCTAACTTAAGAAACAAATTAATTAAGTTAATAAGTCAAATTATTTGATCTCAAAGCGCATACCTCTGGTACCTTTTATTGCGATACCCAAAATTATAATTTTTACCTCTCGCCTCATATTCTATAAGGTATTGTGTAATGGGTCAAAATTTTCGAGTATGAGTTTTTGGTGGATAAGAACGTTTCAGGGTCTCTAGAATACGAATTTACTATTTTCATGATCATGTGTGTGTGCGTGTGCGTATGGACGTGTGAATGACGATTTTTCGTCCACGATAACTTAAAAAGTATATCAAACAGTTTATAACCAAATTTCATATTTAAGGTTTTAATAAGGATCTTAACACCGGATACGATTTTGGTAGAAAGCCGCAAACCGGAATTAGTACTTTTTGAAGCTTGATATAGTTTTCCTTAAAAAAATTGGTACATTATTTATTTATGACAATTTTTGCAATTAAAAATTAAAGATAATATAATTACTCGTATAATTATCTATGGATACAGTTAATTTTAAATACAATTTGCTGAATCTAGTAGTATTTAACAATAAAATGAAGTGCAACTAATATTCTACTTTTTTGAAGTACCAGTATCTTGTTGTCCATGATATGAAATTTGTTCCTACACAAAATTTGGATTACCTATTATGACAATGAAAGTAGGTACAGTTGACATCTTTTGCTTGCATCTTTGTTTACATTATCGTTTACATATTACATGAACATGAAACTATTAAAATGTAAGTATAACTATTTATTAGATTAGTAGAATAAGCAGAATTAGGCGAGAGGTCGTGTGCTGGCCACATCAGATTTTTTATAGTAGGTACACATCTAAATTAAAAACAAGTTAATGATTGAATAAGTCACATTAGAGTTCAAGAAATTTAATTAAAACACAATATCTATGTAACATCCTATTCATTCAAAATTAAGATGAAAAATTATAATTTTGTCCTTGATTAAATGACGGTTAATAAAAATTGTAGGTAATTATTATTAAATCTAATCAAACATTAAAAACGATTAATTAAAATTGCAATTCCAATTATTGTAAGACATATTAAATGCTAAAATGCTAAATTATATTACAGTCCTTGATCTTAAACTTGGCATCAGTGTAATAACTTCAATTATAATAATTATTATTATTAATTTAATAATCTATGCCTGTATTATAAAAAAGTCAAAAAATTAGCGACAAAAAACGAATCTATGTTACGTCCTCCTTTCTAGTAATTATAAACTGCAAACTGCAAGGAAGTAAAATTAATTAAGATCATAGTGAATATAGGTAAAGTACATCAATGTTACATTTACAGTTATATACACAATACATGACAAGGTACTAAGAAACATGCAATGTACCTTTGTATAGGTCTCGTATTTAACTTCTTCCGCATTCAGGACATTTTTATGACCCCTTGACACTTGAAAGTTGTCATGTAATAATATACAGGGTTGGAGCAAACCATCAGTTTGGATGTGGCAGCCTCACATATTGTGACATACAGGGTGATTCACAACTTCGTGCATTTTAATGACATATTGTGCCTTATCACGGAACTGAAGAATTTTTTCAAAATTCGCAATTTTAGTTTTCAGGATTTTTAACAAACAGTTTTGGGTCACTGTTTTTAAATGAAATGTCACAAATTTACTATTCTTGTCGTTGCACAGTTAATTAAAATTTAATTTTATTTCATTCATAGTAATTAATCCATTATACAATCAACAATCCAGTGGTTTCAAAAATGTTTCTTGCGAAAACAACTCTTAAATTTATGAATTTAATAGTATATTCTGCAACAAGTGTGGAATGAAGCATATTCAGCTCGAGTGGAAAGTTTGTGAGACGAGCCGTAGGCGAGTTTCACGGTTCCACGAGAGCGGAATAGCCATTCCACACGTGTTGCAGACTATACTTTCTCTACGACTTTAAATTTAATTGCATTAAAAAACATAACCTAAAACTATTAAAATTAAAATAAATGTATACCTATTTATAAAATAATATTCTACATAAAATTAATAAATTCAAAATTCAAAATGTATTTTAAAGCTACCAACCATCCAAAAACATTGAATAACGTTAAATTATTATAACTCGCCTCATTTTCTTTCCATCACTAAGTGACGGAATGAATCCATTCCGTAACAAGTGACAGAATGTAACCATTCCATAATTGAAATATTGAAAATAATGTAAGAATGATAACATTCTATAACAGTCGTATAGAAAAAATATTATTTTTGAGCCATGGTTAGTAAGTTGAGTACTAAGTCATATATGCGCAAAGTTGTGAATCACCCTGTATTGAACCGTGTGCGGTAACCAGCCGTCAACTCTGTCATGGTTGTTTGTATTTTTGTACAGCCTCATAATGCACTTGGCTCCCTAACAACAATCCAGAATCCAGTCAGGTACACATTACAGTTAAACTGCACAAAATTATTTCCTGTAGTAAACTGTCCACTAACTGAGTAATCCTGAGTTGACGGCTGTTCACACATGGACACATAGAAGACACACACAAGCGACACACAGGCAACAAAAGCAAAATGAAGATCGTGTGGAACGTTAGTGGCCTCAAAATTTATTTTTTTTTACTTACATAGAAGCCACAAAATAGCGGCGCCTCTATTACACAAGCAACACACACAGTATTTTTTACTTATGCGTGTGTGTGTCTTATGTGTCCATGTGAGCACAGGGCATAATAACCATGGTATGTAAATAACAAATTTAACTGCACAAAAATTTTTCCTATAGTGTATACTCCACTAACAACTATGAGTAAGTGAATTGATAGCTAAGCAATACGGTAAAATATATCAATATTTTAATGTGAGGCTGTCACACCCAAATTGGGTAAAAGGCGTAATGATAGATATGAATGTATGTAAGTATAATTATTATAGAACTAAAAATGTTTACCTACCATTCAACGGGTAGTATAAATAAAAATACAGGCCCAAAACTTAATCAAATTCGAATAAAAAAATTCACATACAATTTTAATTTTTTATGTTATTATTTCGAATAAACGTATATATAATAATTATAATATATAATAAAATAATTAACTGCTAATCAAGACTTTCATCCAATCGGCCTATAAAAAATACCTCAACTAAAAGAAAGTATCAAAATCTTCTAAGTAATTTATACCTCGTAGGCATTTATTTTTTGCTTTATTTTTTTGGACAAAGTTCGATCCCGCTATTTCGTGAAAATTTGTAGGTAAAATATAGATTAGTACTTTCAAATATTGAAATAACTTTCTTTAAGATTTATAGATTTCGAGAGGTATCCAATAATTTGATGTTCCTAACAAAAAATCAACTTTAAATAATTAATATTTTTTGTGTTGATGCAAACGAATAAAATTATTGCATATCATCAAGGTACATGTATTTGGTTTTACCAAACTACTATAATTAAATTAAATTAAAATAATTATTATTAAAAGAATATTAGAGATAATTATTTTAACATAATATTTTCATTTAAGTTTTTTGTACACCATTAATTACTTAAAATATGCGTGTTAACAGCAAATAATTTAAACATAAATTTGTAAAGATAAACAAAATTATTATAATTATAATATTTTCTCCTTACATAATCTATCAAACTTGGATGTAGCTGCCTCACATAATATGAGTCATTAGTAGATACATATTTTCACAGTGTGTGCGGTTTTTAGCAGACAATTCACGGTTGTTCGTGGATCGTGGATAATATTTTTGTGCAGTAATGTGTACGATGAACACGTATACGTCGCGAATTATACCATTATACGTATATTTTTACGCGTAATTAACGACTTTTTAACTTAAATAATGTATAAAATGCAGTAGATTTTTTATGTGCTGTTAAGGTTAAATCAAGAATAAATATTTAAGAAAAAAAACGTATATTTTTATAAGCATCGATTTGCTATTTGAACGAAAAGTAAACATGGTGTAAGATTTTTTTTAAATAGGTAAATTTACAACAATTGTACTAAATACACAACTACAATTTAAATTCATGTGGACGCCCTTATTCCAATAATAATTAATGAGATAATAGCTTAATAGAATAATAAGGTATCTTTACCGGACAAGACACTTGCTACTAATTTCGGATGCTTAAACGTCATATTTTGGGCTACCAAAATTGTATATTTAAATTTTTATAGAGAAAGCTACACACTAAATCATGTTTTGCTATCTGAACTCAAATTAATTTTGGACATAAAAATTATAGATGTAAAGTTATTAGTTTTGAACTACTTTAATATCTAAATTAGAAAACGAAATTTTACGCTCTGCATACGAAGAAAAAATACACAAACACTAAAATAAAACGAAACTCACGGTGATCTGTGAGGGTGGCACACTTAATTCAGTAAATAAACACACTTATTTTACGTCAGATATCTGCAAATATATTACAAATAAATAATATGGTGCAGACAATATAAATAATTCAATTTTATTTTAAATAAATTACTTTTATCTAATATTGCAAATTATTCTTTTAATCAATTAACCCTGTGATGTACTCACACTTAAAGTACCCGTGAGTTGGAACAATGCAATACTATATCCATTATAAGTTCTAACAATAAAGCAAATATTCAACAACTATTTTAATTTTAAATAGATTATATTCAGTATTACTAAATATGCTTTTAATTCAACCCCTGCGGTGTACTTACTCCAATACACGTGAGTTGACGACGATACAATAAAATTAAATAGGTACTCACCAAATCCATAATAAGTTCTAACATTATAACAAATATCACGAAATTCAACTTCCATTTTAAATAAACAACAATTATAAAAACAGTTTAATTCATAACTTAGTAATTTACTATTTTTTGTCGCACATATTATAGTATTTGAGCAAGTATTACTTTAACAGTTTGTTAGCTCTGCAAAGTACAGAAATTGACTGACTTCTTGCGGTGTTCTTCCACCATGCAGTTACCATGGTAAGAAGGAGGAGAAAACAAAACATTGTTTATGTTTTCCTTCGCGATATTATTCTTTGGTTTGATCGTAACAATGCTTGTAAATAGTTTAAAAACAAAATAATTATTGTTAACAATATTATATTAGATGCTTTATTATTTATTAATATAAATCCCCCATTTTATAATATTATACGAGTTAAAAGTGTATTAACATTAGATTTTGTCATAAATATTTATACAGTTGAATTGATAACTATAGTATGCTGAATAATTTTGAAAATGCTTATAATAAATTACATAAAATCAGCATATTTCGCTCAATGTTCCTACTTTTAAATTTATCTTTTTTCCGCACTAAATTGAATGTAGTATACAATCCTACCACCCAGATGTCGCGAGTGTAGCAGAAATAATTGAAGTTTGACAGAAAAGTGTAATGTTCAAACATTTTTGAAGTTTAGCTGTAGTTTTTATTATTTTCCTAAAATAAGTTAATTAAAACATAGAACAATGGGTCGCCGATCAATTAATACCACGAAAAGTGGTAAATACATGAATCCAACAGACCAAGCCAGTAAGTAAACGTTTTATAGGTTATGTTGTATTTATTTTGGATTTATTACCGAATTTATTTATTTAAATAGGAAAAGAAGCTCGGAAAAAAGAGCTAAAGAAAAATAAAAAGCAGCGGCAGATGGTAAGGGCTGCTGTTTTAAAAGGAAAAGATCCTACGCAGATCATTGAAGAAATGGAGAAGATAGACCAAATGGGTACGATCTACACCTTAAAATTGCATTATCCAGCATTAATTGTACTAATTTTATAGAATACAATGTTTTACAACCATCTCCACTTAACGAAAAAGTTCTAAAAGACAAACGGAAAAAATTACGAGACACATTAGATCGGGTGCTGAAGATGTATGTAAGTATCTCAAGTTATCAAACAAATGTCATGATTACACATTTATTGATTTATAGAATAAAGACGATCCAGAAAAATGGGTAGAACTAAAACGCAGCCAAGCAGAATACGAACGCCGACGTAACCAACTCGTTGCGTTTTACGAATCAGTGAAACACGCTCAACAAGTATCAGTAGATGACATTCCTCTACCAGCAATCCAAGTCCCTGAGCATATTTCATCAATGTTCACCAGCACGCCGTCTCAAATCCCTCTGCCAGCTTCTGAAGCCGTCACCACTGCTTCTTCAAGCGGATCCTCCTCAAAACCAACAGGCATCTTGAAGAAGACAGCTTACAACTTATCTTTAGACAAAGAACCACCAGGAGTCCCTCCATGTCCGCCTCCAGACCTCAGCAGCTGCTCCGAAGACGAGGAAGAAGTCACTGAACCTATTAGTGAATCCAACAGACCCAAAACACTTCGATTTTCTGACGACGTCACAGTTGCACAAGTCGCTGAGAACGAAGAAGATAAACAAGACCAAGACGATGATTCTGTGGTTGCCAAACCGACTAGTCTGCAGCAGAGGATGGTCGCCATCTCTGGACAGAATATCGATGAGTTTATGAAGGAAATGGAAGCTGTTCACAAGAATAAAGAACAAGATCCTTCCAATGAAGAAGCGATTGAAAAAATGGAGGAAGATAAAATTGAACAACCGATGGCTCCGCCAGGGACTGATCCACAAGAAATGCAGCCGACTCCGCCGCATATAGCACCAGCTCCGCCACCGAATATAATCTTTAGACCGCCTCCTCCAATGCCGCGACCAGTAATGCCCCTCATGGCAATGCGGTTACCACCAGGTCCACCTCCAGGTCGACCTAATATGCCTCCAGGTCCTCCACCAGGTCTACCTCCTCGTCTAGGAATGCGCCTGCCTCCTGGACCGCCTCCCGGAATGCCTCAAAGAATGATACGACTCCCAATGATGCCACAACCTCAACCATCTAACTCGCAAGTCAATCCGAATGTTTTATCTGCTGCACCGCAATTGTTTAACAAACAAGATGGCTCCAAACAAGGAGCGACAATTATGGCCAAGCCTCAGATTAGAAATCTGAGCGCTGATGTTACTAGATTTGTTCCTAGCGCACTTAGAGTCAAAAGAGAAGATAAAAAAGCCAAGAGTGTTACTAGAGCTATGTTGGTTCATGAATTAAAACAACAAGAAATGCTGGCGAAACCTACTAGTGGGGTTACGAAAGATGATGCGTATATGCAGTTTATGAGAGAGATGGAAGGCTTATTGTAAAATGTATTCGGGTGCTCATTCAACACTGGAAAATAAATATATAGAATTTTCTTGCACAGGAAAAATTATAAGCAATAAATTGCATGCATCAAAAGATTTATGTACAGAAAAATTCAAATCTAGAATCTTACATCCAGCATAAATGCAAACACAAGAAAATGCAAAAACCCTAATTTATCTCTTCAATAAACAAATTAGAACAGAAGTGAACTAAATGAACAACCCAGTACCATTCTAGATTTGCGCCTTCTATTGTTTGCATTTAAGCCGAATCTAAAATTCTAGATTTGAATTTTCCTGTGAATGAATCGTTTAGTACTTATGCATTTTGTAGATTTGCATTTTGTTGTGGGAATATTCTTGATTTTTATTTCCTGGTGTTGAACCTTTCCCAATTTGTTCATATTAGTGTAAAAGTGTGTATGAATCTGTTACTTTTAAGAAAAATATAAATGTGGTAAAATAACTGTACTATTTATTCCACTATCATAATTCCTAGGAAGGATAACGCAGAATACGTAGGTATTTCCTTAAAAAGTTCCCCCGAAAGTCAGAATGAATTCCACCTCCCGCGGAAACGCCATATGCCGCGCAACCATGAGTAAAGTAAGTTAGAATGAGATTTCAGTGCGACGTCATTTTATCGTTTACGAAATTAAAAAGAATCAAACAAACGTCGTTATGGCGGATAGAAATGAAAAAATGTTATTAGAATTACTCAAGAGACCAGGAAATAACGAGTGTGCAGATTGTGGCAGTAAAAGTAAGTGATTTCTACTCGTTTACCTAATTCCGTTTGTTGGGTTTTGTCTCACGATTTTTGTTTGGGCGGGGGAATAATCAGTCATTCTCAAAAGTTTCCTCATCTTAAATTAAATTAATTAGACAATCTTAATAACAATTCTTTACACTGGAAACAATCCACACCTAGAATAATCCATCATTTGTAACTATCATTCAATCTAACCCCCAATTTGCGTTTGACATACTTTTTATTTGCGTCTCAAGAATGTTTTTAATCAAATTTAATGATTAATTAACTCCGAAGAATTCTACAACTATGTCAATCATTTATCCCAGCTGTCCATACTTTAATAGAGTATTTTTAGGTCCAAAATATGCTTCATACAACATTGGTATATTTGTTTGCACAACTTGTGCTGGGGTACACCGAGGCATGGGGGCACATATCAGCAAAGTGAAGCACCTAAAACTCGACAGATTTGAAGATTCTCAGCTGGACAGATTAAAAGAAATCGGCAATCAGACTGCGAGGCTCAAATTTGAAGAAAGAGTTCCGCCTTGCTACAGAAAACCAAACGAAAATGATCCACAGTGAGTAAAACCCCCAAAAACATGCAAATTTATTAACTATTGATCACTCTACAAAGTTATCTGTAGAAATAAAATTGTTGTTTGTCATATTACTATGTAATTTAATTTACATCTTTACTAAACTACTAATTTACTCTGATAAAGACATTTGTCGAAATGTCGGTTTTTGTAGTAAATAAATGTATGCATTCCCGATTATTTACATCCTTAAGGAATTTATTCCAACAAATCACTAAATAATCATTTCTAGGGTATTAATCGAGCAATGGATTCGAGCAAAGTACGAGCGAGAGGAATTCTGTCATCCAGAGCGACAAAATTACACAAGTGGTTGTATGGTTGGTTATTTAATGAAACGTGGAAAAGAAGACAGCAGATTTCACCCGAGAAAATTCGTTTTATCTGAATCAGAAGACACCTTAAAGTACTACGTAAAAGAAAACAAGGAACCGAAAGCAATTTTACGAATATCTGAGCTAAATGTTGCATTTGCTCCAGAGAAAATTGGGCACAAAAACTCGATGCAAATCTCGTTTTTAAAAGACGGAAGCACGAGACATATTTACGTCTACCACGATCAACCCGACGTCATTATTAGCTGGTAAGTCAAATAATTTTTCACCACTAAGAATCTCGGAATATTGCTGTTATCAGCCGTCAATTTAAGCAGAATTTTATAAACATTTTCTCTTAGGTACATGGCGATCCGTTGTGCAAAGCTACATCGTCTTCAGATCGCCTACCCGTCAGAAACCGAATCAGAATTAGTGGAGCACCTAACGCACGACTTTGCCAAAGAGGGCTGGTTGTGGAAAACGGGGCCTAGAACGAGTGACGCCTACAAAAAGCGCTGGTTTACCCTAGATCATCGAAAACTGATGTACCATGATGAGCCCTTAGATGCACACCCAAAAGGTGAAACAACTTAACATATCTATCACGCCTTTTTCCCAATTTTGTGTGCGATTATAGACATTATTTTCGTCTGTACCTAACTGGATGTGAACCTAAGTTGTCGGAATTACAGTTGATCATAAACAGAAAGATAGTATAATGTATTAATAGAACTGATTCATTAGTTGACAATGACATTTATAATCTAATTAAATTAAAAACATAAATGAGGAAATATTGATATGTTAAATAATTGCGGTTTTATTTTGTATTGTAGAATTGTTGTTTACTTCTAAAATTCTTCAAACATGAATAATAATTGGTGTCTGTGTTTTATTTAAAATTGTCACAATATAGACACAACAAACTCTAATTTCATTTAAATAAATATTTATTTTGACCCATTTAAAATGTGGCAGTCCTACAGATGTCATGATGTGTTTAATTTTATAGCACTTAACTCATGGGTATTCTATGAGATTTTCTCTTGGTTGAAATATAAAGCCCGGTTCATACAAGAATTCTATGAAGATTCTTTCATGCTTCTGAATCTTGGAAAAAAATTAATTCACAGTTTTGAAGCAATCAATAAATTAGACATTCTACTTTTCCAAGACTCATTAAAGATTCAATTTAGCGCCGCCGCAATTTGACAGGCAATTCTCACTAAAATTATTTTTCTCAAAATTATTAATGTGTATCACAGTATTTATCTCACAAATAAATGTTTTTGCTTGTGAAGATACTAATTAAATAATTTTACTGTTCGATAAGTAATAAGTTGTGTTCTCCTCCAGGTGAAATATTTCTGGGCCACTCCCTCGATGGCTACAGCGTCCGAATCGGAACGTCACCAGGAGTTAAAGATCTGGGATTCTCATTTTCTTTGAGGACACCTGACAGAACGTACAATCTCTCAGCAGCTTCTGAAGCTGACCGCGATGAATGGATTCAAGTTATTGAAACCGTTTTAGAGAAACCTCTTACGCGGCAAGACAACTCAAGTAAGTACAGTGAAAATTAAGCTTAATCGGGGTTTAAGCACAGCTCTGTGCATGCGATGACGAACGAACCCGGAGTTCCGTGGTTCAAATTTCTCGGCCGGCAGTGTGTGATTATCGTTAAATTGTAAAACATCTTGAAATTAAGATCGTCTTCCTGGTTACAAAAAGAATCTCTCCGTTGCCACTTTGAAATTCAAAGATCGCCCCACGTATTGAGATTCTGACTGCACCAAGACAAATCGGCCGAAGTGGTTGGATTCCGCTTTAATTAAGCCTCATTCACATAAGCATTTAAGAGCATTCGCGTAAGCATTTAGATGTAAGTTTTACATTTATGTTTACGTTTAAGAAAGTTAAAATTCATACAACTAAATAATATTAATAATAATAAGTATTTATACTTCCCAATTTCAGACACTGAATACTCATATATTTAATTAGATGTATTCAAACTTTTTTAAACGTAAACATAAATATAAACCTTAAAACTAAATGCTTATGTGAATGAGGCGTAAACACGTTTAAGAAAGTTCATATAAATAAATACGAGCATTCACACTTCCCACTTTCAAGCAATGTGAATGGTCGTATTTAGTTACATGAATTTAAGCCTCATTCACATAAGCATTTAGTTTTTAGGTTTACATTTATGTTTAAGAATGTTTAAATACATATAACTAAATACGAACATTCATACGTCCCACTTTTAAGCTCTGCGAATGCTCGTATTTAGTTAGATGTACTCTCTTTAACGTAAACATAAATGTAAACCATAAAACTAAATGCTTATGTGAATGAGCCTTAACGTCTACCATTCTTATACTGTTGTATGGTTACCAGCAAAATAAATAATGAGATAGAGTACAGTATAGAAAAGGTTTTTAGAGACTGTTTTTCTTCTTTGCAGTAGCCTCCCGCCTGATCCGCAAGCGCACATCAACCAACACCATGAGCATCTTCTCAGCCAGGTAAGACCTGCAGCTCACTTCCAGCGGCACCAACAGCCGTGAACATATCGCAACTATATTCGCACAATATAGCATCTATCTCACTCACTCCTCTAGCGTTCTAGCGGTTCACGTAGTGAGATTTCATTCGTGATACGTAAATCCGAATCATTCAGTACACAGACGTCACAACTTATTAGAAAAAAGGAAGCCAATTCCTTTGAAAGATCTGCAATATTGAAATGTTTCAGCGGAAATGTTGAATATGTTTGTGGTGAGTTGTGACGTCAACAAGGAACAAAATTTATTTGTTAGGTTTGTTTGTCATACTCATTTGTATTACACGAAGTAGGTTTAGATATTAGTTGGTAGGATCTACGATTGATTAGCTTATTAAGTTATAATCTTTTGATGAGTGCCGAGTGCGTTAGTTAATTTTAATAAAATGACCCACCAAAGAACGTCATACATGCGATGTACAGACCAGGATAATTGTTTGTTTGTCATAAAATTCAACATCACTCCCTTCCACCTATTTATTTGTTTATTTATTCTATTTGATGAATTACCGCAGCATCCAGTGCAACATTCCACTATGAGAGTCTATTTTCTTTTATTTCTTTCTTTCTTTGTTTGTGTTGTCTCCAATAATGAAACAGTTTTAGGATAACAATAGGTAATAATTCACCTAGTCTGAGCACAAATGTGACTCAATTGTATACTCTTCTTAATAATAAAATTGAAAATGTCTCTTCAGTTTTGAACTAATGTATGTATGACTATTATATAAGTCTCTATATATAAATATTCATATATTATATTTATATCATGCATTGTTGTATATTATTTTAAAAATAACATTACATTTTTTACTTATTTGTAATTATCTGTGTTTTATACTTGACTTGAAAATGAAGTTTTTAAAATCGAAATTTGAATCATAATTTATAACCTAATTTTTTACAAGTGTGCAGAGTTTCAAAAAAATGCATGTTTTATAAATAAAAACGTATAAATAATACATTTCATCAATTAAACTGTAAAGTTAATAACTTATTCTACATTACGAAGTATTATTTATTAATAAATTGTAAGTCAATAATTAATTATACTCAAAATCATATCTATAACCTAAAATTTCAGGTCGAAGCATAAACAATGAGCGAAAAGGTGAAGAAACTAAAGAAAAATAAACAGAAGGGTGAAGAAATATCAGAACATACTGAATCTCCAAAAAAACGAAAATCAAAAGTTAAAACCCAGGTCAACGAGAAGAAATCAGTAAAATTCACAGCAGAAACAGTCGACAACGAAGTAGAAGGCAATCCATCTCCTAAAAAGAAAAGAAAACAGCAAGAATCAGAAACAGAGCCACAGGAACTAGCCCCACTTAGTGAAGAATTAGAAGCAGAAATCCACCGTCCTGAAAATATCAAAAACGTTGTCAGTAAACGGGCACAAAAAAAGGAAAAATATGAAAAATTAAAAGCAGACAACAAACTTAAAAGCGAAACACAAATGCAACAAAGGGCACTTAATTATTTATCGCTTTGGAAACACAACAAGCAAGAATGGAAGTTTGAGAAAATCAAACAGGTTTGGATACAAACCCACATGTTTGATTCCGCAAGGGTTCCAGATGAATTTTGGGACACTACAATACAATATTTCGGAGGTAGCAAAGGGAAAATTAGACAATTTTTAATAGACCAATGCATGAAAATCATAGATGAAGCCGATAAGGAGGATAAAGATGATGAAGAGGAAAAAGATGTAACAGAAGAAACAAAATACAAAAGAGCACGCGAATTGCTGCAACATCTACAGGAATAATTTTAGCATAAGTCAACGATTATGTATAAAATGATTACGTATAGGAAAATAAACTTTTTATTATTTAAAATTATTGTTTTTTATGGGGTTATCTCTGTCAGCAAAACCATAACCGTATCTAACTTCCAGTTCTTGCATACGTCAAGTGTGTTGTCAAAGGACATCACAACCACAAGTAGTGTTGAAAATTGTGTGATATATTCATAATAATTAGTATTAAGATTAATTTATTTCAAGTATTTAATCATGACTGAAAATAAACAGATACCTGAATTATTTTATAAAGTAAATTGTGCAATACGTTGTAACAATGAGGTTAAGTGAATATCTGTCCTTTTTTCAGAATCCTTTGCATTTACCCATAGAAAAACTATATTTAAAAACTAGAAAACCTAAGGGCGGTGAAGAACAAGTTAAAGCATTGGACAAATTCTGGGTAGCAGAACGATTCTACCCTAGTTATCCATCTTTACCGGAAAACGATACCCCAGAAGAACAAGAAAAATGGATAGAACGTGCAAAAAATTATACTAAATCTTTGGGGTACATTTACAATCTCCCGTACTACAAATTTCTTAGCAATGTGATCTACGCACCGGCTGTTTCTAAAATGTTAGACTCGTTTTTACGGAATGCAGTACCGTGTAACCTTCCTCAACCAAAAGGAGTCTACGAACAGCCTTACACGCAAATATACGATCTAGTTTTTCGCATTTATGTAAAGATATTCACGCCTACAATATCAGAGACTGAATTTATAACGCCCAGTGCCCTAGGAAAATTATTAAAAAATGAAAATGTTATTACGAATTATACTTTATGGGATATATGCAAATTTTATGGTCACATAGATGATGGGGCCTTAGAAAATTTATTACTCTTTGCTTATGAACATATGCCAGATTTAAAAGAAGAATTAGTATTGGTTGTTACATGTATTAGTGAAATTTTTGAAGCCATAGGCACGGCAGCTTATGAGGAGCAATCTCCTACAGAAAAAATTGTAACCAAATTGACAGTTCTTCTTTATGATACTGCGTTTGCTGTTAATATGTTTATGAAGATGTACCCTCCTTTTAAAGACATCTGCATTCAGGAAGACCTTTTTTCAAGGTATGTTTTCTAAACTTAAATCTTTGTTACAAAATTTAGTATCCGGTTTATAACTTTTTGAAAGAACAAATATTTTGCATAATATAAACGCTTAATGATGAGAAGATTATACTTTTGAAATATCTTATAGTTTTTAATCTCTCGTGTGGTGTACTATTCACTAACAACCATGAGTGAGTTGACGGCTAATTACCGCACACATGGTTATGTATCTATACCGCTGACTCGCAATAATTATGTGAGGCTGTCAGACCCAAGTTGGGTAAAAGGCGTGATAGATTTGTATATTTAGTACCTAATTTTATAATCGATTAAGTACATAAAATTGATTATGTTGTAATAAGAGAATAATATCAAATATTTACTAATGATTCATCATTCTTTGAGTTAAATTTCAATTGTAAATATTTAATAATATAATTAGAATCATCGAAATTATCTAGACTAATGTGAACTATGTTTATTTTTATTCTAGAATGATTCACACTTATGATTCTGAAGTTCCACTACTGTACGTTTTAATGAAATCCGTTTTTATCCAAGATGATAATCCAGGCTATGATCGAGTAGACAACGCACGAGTAGAAATATTAGAAACATGCCATAATTTAATGACTTATTGCATGGATATGATCTTACAAAAATCGTAAGTTAATCCATGAACTATTACCATAACTTTTGTAAACTATTTATAATTGCAGGGATAATCTAAGTGATCAAAGCAAATGGATAGATACATATTTAAAATTTGTTACAATGGTTATAGCGCAACATACATTATTAACAGATTTTGATCGAGTGTTTCCTATTAGTCAAGATATTGAAATGTTACAAGCAATTTGTCCAAATATGTAAGTAACTTGTACAAGTTTTCTGCTGTGTATTCAATATTTTAATTTGTAGTGATCAGGAAAAGTGCAACAGTATTTTAAGCATTGTAATCAAGCATCAAGTTGAAGAAAGTGCAGCTGAAGTACAAAACGAAGCAGAAATACAAAACGGAATTGAAGATTTGCGTCTCGACGAAGCTACAGTTCCTGATCATATTTTCTTAGAATCAAAAATAACCGAACTCATGGATATGTTCCCTGATTTAGGAGACGGTAAGATAGAAAAGAGAGGGACTGAAACCGCACAAAATATGGTTCGGTTTTGTTCCGGTTTTCATATTTCTTCTTGAAATGAACCGGTTACTGATTTTCTAAAGAGCAGTGCAAGTTCCGGTTTCAATTCAACCATTATTAAATATCAAGAAAATAATTTAAAAAATTCGTTCCAATTTTGGACTAAAATATAATAATTTTCGTAAAAAATTAAAAACTTTTCTAAACTAATTTTCATAAAAATTTAATTAAATTTCGACGAAAAGTTTAAATTATAATACATGTTTTAATCCGTTCCGAACCGGTTCACAGCCATCATTTCGGCTTCGATGTGCCAAATTATTTTATTATTATTTACTCAAAAATTATCTATATTTATCGCGTTTGTTTTAGGCTTTTTGGAGCGATGTTTAATCAAAATGAACATGGACAGTCAAAATGTGATAATGGCAATATTAGAAGATAACTTACCCCGGGAATTAGCCAAACTGGACCGCACACTACCTCGAATTCCTCCAGAATTGCCTGAGCCTGGCCCGGCACTTGAAGCAGCTTACATCGGCAAAAAACCTGATGAACACAAAAATATATCTGAGTTGTTGAACGATAAGTCGCATGTCAAGGAACAAAAAGAACGATTATTACTTAATTACAGGTAAGTTAACAATATACAGTGCTTAGGAATTATAAATTGGTAAACAATATTATTCGAGCAGACATAGATTATCAGCAAATTTTTTGGCAGAAACCGCTTCGCTAACTTAAAAGTGTGTTTATAGAAGTCGTCCAGCTCGGTTTTCCTTTGAGTCAGTTGCGTTCAGGTAAGTAACAAGTTGGCGAACTTTGACTCAGCTCTCTGGACAACAAAGACACATTCTTTCTCTCCCTTACCGCTTCGGCCAACTCTGGCTGCATGGACAGTATTTTGTTCTTGAGTGTGTAAAATTCAAAATTTTCTAAATGAAATTATTGCGTTTTTATTTCATATTGATAGTTTTATAGTTCTGATAACTCAGGTTCGAATCCAGTCAGGTACATTGCACCAAAAATCATCCTTGTAGTACATTTTCCACTAACAACCATGAGTGTCCGTGAGTTATTAACTAGCACCTATAGTAGAGCCACGGAATCAGACGAGATACGTCATCAAAAGAAATGCTCTAGAGTAAAATAGACTTGTTTAGTGGTTACGTCACACTGGTTCCAAACAACGTTCGTTGCTAAGACCGTTGCTATGCAAGTCGGTAAAACAGGCTGGTTTGACGTTTGCCGTTTGACAATAACTGCGTCTTTAAATTTATTTTGAGATTTAATTGTTTTAAAGTGGCTTAAAAACACGTAATAAAGTTTAGTTCCGTAATAAATTATTTTATAAACGATTTTTGATTGTCAAACCAAACTGTTTTATAGACTAGCATAGCAACTACCTTAGCAACGAGTGGCCATTTTCTTGTTTGGAACCAGAAAGTGACGTCACACTAAACAAGTCTATAGACCATATTAATTATTATAGCGCCTCTACCGACTGATTTATGAAATATAAAAAAGCGTGCCAGGATGCCAACTGTTTCTTATTTTTGTAAATAAGTTGGCAATGATCAACCCCTTCAGTGTTGAAAATTTTAATTTTTAAATTCTAAAACATGATTTGAAACACAATATTTGTAACTAAGTATATTGATTAAAATTATATGATACTACATCAACAGAAAAACACACTTTTAAGTTATCTGTCACTCGAGCTGTCGGGATCCCGCTAAAAAAAATTCAAATTTTCATAATTATTTTCACATAATAAGCTAATGATCATTTATATTAAACACGGGCAGAATTCGATACTTCGTTATTAAATATAACTTATATTAAAAAACGGCCATGTGATTCTGTCTGCATTAATTACTATTTTACTTTAAAAATCTGACGTGGCCATCACACAACCTTCCGCCATATCTAGACTTTAAACAGAAATGTATACGTGCAATCCGGTGCCCATTTAAAATATAGAAATAAAAATCTCAAATATTCAAACACAGAAATTTGCATCACCTGCATAAAAAGATTCATTCACAGGAAAACTCTGCTGTGTTGAAGCCATCCTCCGTTCAATTACTACATTTAATATCTTACTTAGGACTTATATAGCGCTAGTATGCCAACTTGTCACCCGTCTCACCTGTCAATATTTTTTACGCAGAAACAAAAATCAACCGATCATGGATTACAAGATATCAACGTTTTATTTGATAAATTTATTTTTTAAATTTTACTGCAGTTCTTTAATGCTACCAGATAAAGACAATTTTTTTATAACGTAAGTTGCAAATAACTTTTCCTCTTATTCTCATTACAAATAAATACTATATTTTTCCAAATTTATATACAATTTTGACAATTAACCTTTTCAATCTTCAAAAAATATCACTTTCGATGAAGATATTTGTACCAAAATCTAGGGAGCTCTTCCAATTTATATACAAATGTTAAATACCAAATATCAAAATTTTCGGGTAATTCGTATTTGAGTTATGCGACTAACAACCCTTGACCACACACACACACACACACACACATACACACAGACATCATCGTGAAACTATCAAAAATGAGTTGTAAGGACCCTAATTCGTGCTCATCCACTAAAATTTCACCACCCGATTTTTTGCATGATTCCAATACCTTCCTTTACAGGTAAGCGGAAGGTAAAAATTCACTTTTTCCCATAAGGTAACATTAGTTCCATTTCGGTAGTTTTGTGATTGGTGATTTCTGAGCATGCGTATTGAATAATTAATATGGTCTATTCAAATAGCTAGAACCCTGCGCGAAGTACGAATTCTCGTCTTAGAGAGAGAAGCATAGATGATAAACAAGAGGAAACTACGCTACTGGGCTACTGTCTGTTCTACAGAACATCAGCTTCAATATCTGTTATTCTCATGCTGACATTCTGAGTGTTTTGCTTCGTGTAATCCTGCGAATTTTGTAATTGATTGTGATTGAGTTATATTTTAGTTTTCTTTGAAAATTAAGTGAAATGCAGCGCAGCATATACTCGCTAGCTCCGCTTTTGTAAAACGGACAGTACATGACAAGCTCTGCCTTCTCGCGCAGTCCAGGGTCCTAGCTATTTGAATTTTACTCTATAAATGACTTTGACGCTATGACTGATTTATGTCGTCATCGACGAATATCATAGTCATTTCTTTTGATGACGTACCTCGTCTGATACCTCTACTATAAAAGTACACACAGTAAAATAAAATCTATACAAATGATTAACAATCAATATGTACAGTTGCTACACTCAAGTTGAGTAAAAGACATGATAGATATTTATAAATGCTTTAATGTGGATAGCCGAGTGCGTTTTATGATTGAATATTTCTAACAACTCAGGTTCGAATCCACTCAAGTACACATTCCAGTTTAACTGCCTTAAAATCTTTACTGAATTGACGGCTGGTAATTACACACATGTTGGGTAAAGTAAAATAATTGTGATTTTTATGTTAATAGATTTTTAGATCTATCAGTTCCAGATTTTCTATAACGATTCTATTATTAGTTCTCAAATATATTCTTCTATTTCTTTCTAGCCTGACAGCCGAAGAAAACGCGATGTACGACGATGACTTCGACGATCGTTACGACGACGATTTCGCATTTGGAGTCGATACCATCGATACTGAAGAAGTCAGGCGTCCGAAAAGATGGGGACAAAGATCGGATAGCGAAGAAGAGGAGGAAGAACAGACTGCAGAATCTTCTAGACCTAGAGACGCTTTTTGCGAAGATCCGTCCATCATCAGAGCTAGAAGAGAGGCTAGGTACCAGCAGAATCGGAAAGGACCTCCGCCGAACAAGTAAGTGAATAAAATCAGAACCGAACCTTGATATATGTTTTTAAATATCTACAGTAAATAAACAATTTATATTGTGTTTGTTATCGTTTCAGACCTAAAGACGTCGTGGGTAAACCGAAGGGCCAAGGACAAGACAAACAAGTTCTCCAAAACCGAGACAAGAAGAACACAAACAAATCATCGAGAGCCAACCATAATCGAAGACAAGGCGCATCGTGGAAACGAAGTAGAGGAATGATTCCTTCCTAATTTTACGTATTTTTCTATACTAAAATTGTGATACATATTGGGCAAGAAATTTAAGTTAATTTTGTTTTGTATAAGAATTATAGTATGTTGTAAATTTTGAAGAATAACAATACAGAATGTTATTTAATTTATTAAAACAGAGTTTTATTGTGCCTATTACTCACCATTTATTAAATAAAACAATAATAAAAGATGCAGCACTATTTTTTATCAAACACATCATCCGTCAAAAATAAAAATTTGGGGGTTTTCAAGCCTACGGCTTTTAAAGAAATACTTCTGGGATATCAATTTTCAGCATGTATAAGTTATAGGAAAGTGATAATAATTGTTAATTTTGATAGATTTATTACCTCTTTATCGAAATGAAAATGTAAGTCTTTTGAATCGTTCATTGAAATGCGCCATGTGTGACGTAGCCAACATTGATATCAAACCAGGAGTTGGTTCGTGTAAGTTCGTTTTTTGTCGTTTGGACGACGGACCACCTGTTGATTTTTCAATTTTTGAGTTTTGACACGTTCACGGGTTCACGTTGTCGAGTTTGGTTAGGTTCAAACACGATTACTTACAGTTTATTGAAGAATTTTTGTGTTGTTTTAATCGAAATGAAACGGCATGAAACAGTTTGGTTATGTTTTTCTGTTCAAGTTGACAAGATGTTGACTGTGTAAGATAAGACCTACGTATCGGTCCTTGTCAGCGCGTTGAACGTATGTTCTAGGTGTTGGTGACGTCACATTGTTACACGCGGCATCGATTTTCGCGGCACTTATTTTTTTTAACTTTATGAATTTTTTTCTGGCTTATTAGGAACTTTTAAGCGAAAAGAAAAAATACGGGTTTTATATGTATAGATTAACATATAAAAAAACCAAAAAATCGTGAAAACCCCCAATGTTTGTTTTATCAGATCTATATAGTACGCGCTTTTTCTCAAACAAAAATACACTGTTTATTGCGAAATGTTATGTTTATTATTAATCTACAATCGATTTTTGATTACCTCTGCAACTATTTACGAGAAATAAATATTTCCAGGTTAAAATTTTATGAGGGGAACATGTTCCTTATACTGCTTCTTTCGAATTTGTTGCAAGTCTTGTGTGCTGATTCGTTGTTAAATGCGGTATATTTGAATGAAAGTATATACAAATTGTTAACAATTATTGTAATTATGTTTAATTAAATATAAATGATATACCTGACGATATATATAACATTATTATAGAAAAAGGCATTTAAGTGCATCCTAAAGCCCTGTTCGCACGGCGATCTTTGGAGATCCTACGGAGACACAGAATCCTGGAAAAGAAGAAGTTTTTTTTTCTTTCTAGTGAGAATTATTTGTTAAATTGCGGTGTCGCTAAATTGAATCTTCAATGAGTCTTGGAAAAGAAGAATTTATAATTTATTGATTGAAGAAATAAACTTCTTCTTTTCCAGGATTCTGAATCTCCAAAGATCGCCGTGCGAACAGGGTACTTATATTTATTATTCTTATTTTAGGCCTTTATCAAATAATAATTTCTGGCAAAATAACAGGATTCAAAACTCTAAAAATTTGGCTCCTAGTAGATATACCAAAAATCTAATAGTTTCAAATTTAAATCGCTGTTTTTAACTGTTCGCAAAATACGAGTATAGTTCATTAAATTTATAAACTCATTCCAAAATCTAAGAATTTATGTCAACTCCACTTGGAGAAATGGTTTGAAATTTATGTAACATATGAGGTTTGCCGCTAATTCTTGTTTTATTGCAAAAAGTAAAGATTTAATATCAAAAAAGATTAAATGCCGTCTAAATTTAATTATATTTTTTATTACTTTTACATTACTGGGTAATTTTGACATACGATGCTTCGAACATTTTATATTCGTATAACTCGAAACCCAGGACCGGTTTAAAATAATTTCCATTTTAAATGCTTCCATAAATAAATATATAACACGTATTTTATCCACCTTCAGTGTGGCTGCCTCACAGATCACCACGATTCTTCATATAAATATCGTAAACGCGGTTACCAGCCGTCAACTCACGGGTACTCATGCGATTACACTTTTAACACAATTATTGTAGAAGTATAGATACGCATTTTATCTAATATAAAAGTAATAGTTTCACAAATAACTGCAACTTATGGGTACTTATTGATGTAAGTGGATAAAATACCGTAAGACAAATGGGGCGAATAGCCAAGTGCGTTATGTGAGCACTGTGGTTTTAATTCCAGTAAAATTCACATTCCAGTTCCTGTGGTGTACTTTCAATTATCAACCATTAATACTCGTGAGTTAAAACAATAAAAAATAAACACTCACAGTATGTAAGGCTACCATTCCCGCTTAACTGAACAAAAATATCTCCTGGTAACCGCACACACGGTAATAGTTATTTTTTATACACGACGATAAAAGTATATTTTATCGGCGAGAGAAAAGTGTTTATTCACAAGCGACGAAAGAGCAGTCGATTATATAATTTTATCGTTTCTATTTTTTAATAGCTGATGTTATTTGAAGAAGAAATGTAAAAAATTAAAGTACTCTATCTACCCTTGCTGTTAAAGTTGAACTTTATACTTTATCTATACCCTTGAGATTTTATCGACTATTTTGAGTCGATAAAATAACACTTTAACATCAGCTATGGAAAAAAATATATAAATTTATACTCCAGTCCCATTTAAGTTGGGTAAAAGACGTAACAAAAACTCAAACCTACACAGATAATTGCAAATATAGATAGATATTTTTGCAATTATTAGTTGTCACTACACGTTTTCTATAGATCCTGAGTTCAATGAAAATTTTTTAAATTAAACCATCTACAATGAGACCCCGCAAAAATGCACTACCTACATGTGTAACCTTAGATCTCCCAGCCCAAAAACAGTGCAAGGCGTAATGATTTATCCTCAACTCCGGTCCTGTGAGGGGCGTAGCACCTCGGCCCCCGGCTCACCCAGGCGTCGGGCTATCACGCTAATACACTCGTAATTATAGGTTTCCCGTCTCAGTCTCTCCGGACCGACCGATCCTTTCCTCTTTGTCTGCCTTACACATGCTCGGCATCATAAGAAAGCTTGATTTTCTGTCTACCTGTATGACGATGATATTATACCTGGCTCGGAAGAGTCTGTCTCTATCTAGCGCACAGAAATATCCAAGAGGATGCAGTCTTTGTCTGGAGAATTATTTTAGGTTTATTGAGTTTGCTCAAAATGTTTTCGAAGAAATTTTGAGCAGTAAAAGTAGTTTTTTGTTTAACGGAATCGTAAAATTTACCGCCTAAAAATATTATTCTAAAATATTTTTTTATTAAATTGTGGTAGCCTCACAGGTCATAAACATTTAGTTTTTAGCTTTACATTTATGTTTACGTTTAAGAAAGTTTGAATACATCTAACTAAACACGAGCATTCACAGGGTAGAAAAGTGGGACGTGTGAATACTCGTATTTAGTTAAATGAATTTAAACTTTCTTAAACCTTACAACTAAATGCTTATGTGAATGAGGCATTACTTATAATAATTTAGTGAGGCAACCTCACAGCTTACGTCATCTCACGGGTACTTGTCTCTACTTATCTGATAACTTGTGTTCACTTCACAATGTACCTATCTACAATATGTGAAGTTGTCATACTCAAGTTGAGTAAAGCTGCATTCACATACCTAAACATTTAATTTTAAGGTTTACATTTATATTTACGTTTAAAAAGTTTTAATTCACCTAACTAAACACGAGCATTCAAAATGCTTGAAAGTCGGAATTGCGAATGCTCGAATTTAGTTATATGAATTAAAGCTGCATTCACATAAGCATTTAGTTTTAAGGTTTATATTTATGTTTACGTTTAAGAAAGTTCAAATTAATCTAACTAAATACGAGCATTTAACAGTGCTTTAAAATGGAAAGTGTGAATGCTCGTATTAGGATAAATTTTAATTTTCATAAACGTAAACATAATTGTAATACTTAAAACTAATGCTTATGTGAATGAGGCTTTAAACTTTGTTAAAAGTTAAAACTAAATGCTTATTAAAGGCGTAAAAGATATGATGTGGCTATAGCAAATTAAAAATTGTTTTAACTAAATAAAATAATTAAAAATGTAAATCTATAATCAGTGTAAAATTTCTTTTCAGTTATTATTTCTATTTTCGGCAATCATTTAGTTTTAAGGTTCATATTTATGTTTATGTTTAAGAAAGTTTAAATTCATGTAACTTATACAAGCATTCACATTTCCCACTTAAAAGTACTGTGAATGTTCGTATTTAGGTAGATGAATTTAAAAAGTTTTAAACGTAAACATAAATGTAAACTCTGAAACTAAATGCTTATTTGAATGAGTCTGTATTTTTAGCAATAATATATAAAACATATTTTTACTTCTCCAAGTATAAAATATCTGGCTTGATATACGTATTAATTTAATTTAGGTTCATTTCAAGCTCTACCCTTCTCAAATGACAATTCAAAAAAGACCAGTAAACATTCTTCTCGGCAGATTCAGCCGGTAGATCATTCTCTTTTTTCTGGTCGGGAGAATGGACTACAAACTACAAATTAGTAACATATAACGCGATTAGTTCCGATTCACGGGTGAGCCGGGCCTGGGATCCGTTAGCTCTAGAGCGAGATGTAAAAGCAAAGAGCATCATTCTCCAGCGGACGACTGGAACATCATTGAACATTGTGAGCGGCCAGACAATACAATAGATAATAGATCGGTGCTGTAATTAATATTAATAGAGATTGCAGTAATGATAGAAAAGAAGCTTACAGTTCCGGGTTCGACATATTAGATAGAAAAAAAATAATAAAACGGGCTGAATTATTTTAAATCCACAATTTTTTTCTCATTCACATTTTGTTCAATATTTTATTGTAAACTTTACAGATTATTATTTATTTATTAAATATGAACACCCGTGAGTCGTGATTTGACCGCACATACATACAAAACTCACAGCTTTTATATACAGGGTGATTCACAACTTCGTGCATATATTTTAAGGGTATCGACTCCACGTAGCTCAACACCGCGTTTGTCCTATGTTAATGCATAGAAACGCTCGCTAAAAATACGGAAAAGCAGTCTAGCAATTTCTACAATGCTCACGAAGTTTTATATATAAAGCAAAATTTCATAAATTTATTTACAGACGAAGAATGCAACTAGGATTATGCCGAGTTACATTTTATAATAAATCTCTTAATAATTAGAAAAAGCATATAAAAAATTGCTTAAAACACACTTTTTCATTAATTTTGTATATGGATTTCAAAGATTTTTTCAGAATTCTAACTGGGCATAATCCTAGATTTATTCTTTCACAAAAATCTAGTACCTGGTTTTCCTTCAAATTTTTTATATACAATGAGTAAAGTAGAAACTGCTACACCTCTAAACACGCAATATTTTGTTACGGAGACGAGACCCTTAATGGCATTTATAGTATTCATACTTATTTCTTTTAAATTCGTAAATTTAAGGGCAGTTTTCGCAACAAGCACATTTTTAAACCACATGATTATTAATTATATAATGATTATTAATTATATAATGGATATTTGATTAACTTGGTATAAAATAAAATTTTAATTAATTGTGCAATGGCAAGAATGATTAATTTATAAAATTCCATTTGAAAACAGAGGCTCAAAACTGTTTGATTAAAATACCAGGAAATTAAAACTGAGAATTGTGAAAAAAATCTTTCAGTTCCGTGATAAGTATATGCACGAAGTTGTGAATCTCCCTGTATACAGCGCTACCACCCAAATGGGTACCGCAGTGTGATTATTTAAAAACCATCTTTTGGGTGTGGTTTACTCTAATTGCTAAGAGCTAAGGTACCAGTGAGTCAGGCTGGTAGCAGCTAGTATATCATATTCATATTGATATTTGCAGTAAACTGTACGATCCACATTTTTTTTTATAAAACCGCACACTTAAAGTTCTGTTCGCACGAGGATTCTGAATTCTGGAAAAGAAGAAGTTCCAAGATTCTGAATCTTGAAAAAAATAAATTAATGATTTTGAAGCTATCAATAAATTATAAATTCTTCTTTTCCAAGACTCAATGAAAATTCAATTTAGCGACACCGCAATTTAACAGGTAATTCTCACTAGAACGAAAGACGACTTCTTCTTTTCCAGGATTCTAAATCTTGGTAGAATCATTAAAGAATCCTCTTGCGAACAGGGCTTAATTTAGGTAAACGGTATAATATTTACATCATTATTAGGGTGTATTGCCTTTTAAAAATCATAGGTATCAGTGACTTGACAGCTAGTACGAGTACATCTATATCAAAGATTTGAAATAATCTGAACGGTAAAATAAATATTGATTTGGAATCTTTCTAAAGATGTATTGTCTTTTTACGTTCATGTGTACCCGTGAGTTTACAGTTCTCTTGCAGTGATCTGTGAGTCTGCCACACTCTGATAGAGTAGATAAGTCGCATCTTTTATAAAAGAATAAATGTGCTATGCTGCTACTTTAGAGTCTGAGCATCAAGCATCATCTGAGCTCTTCTGTTCCCTTAGTGGCTACTAAAAGCATTTAGTCCCAAGTAGTAAACTTATAGCATGTTCCACACCTGCTGTGTAACATGCACTCACACACACTCACACACATGTCCTACTGTATGTGTGTGTGTAGTCGTTTGTCGGCGAGCGGGTTCAACAATTACAGCTTGATATAAAATTCAAAGAAACGTACACTCACTACCGTCATATTCCATTCTTTATGGCCCCTTAAACGCATGTTGCTTACATGTTAATTAACTTCGATAGCGGTGGTACTGAGCTAATTCTTTGCCTTTATTGCTTTTTCAGTTTTTGAATTACTTTTTAAAATATACCGTACGGGATGCAAAACGACGTTTTAAATTTTAATCTATATGAGTGTGGCAAACTCAAAAATAATTGCTTATACCTATTTTTTTTTCGACCATAGAAGTTATATGATCGAAGATTATTTTATATATATTATTGACCTCAACAATAATTTTAATGAGTTTAAAAATTATTTTAAAATTATTTTAAAATTTAAAAATTATTCAAAGTTCGCACGGCGATCTTTGGAGTTTCTACGGAGATTCAGAATCCTGGAAAAGGAGATTTTTTTTTCTTTCTAGTGATAACTACGTGGTTTTGAAGAAATCAATAAATTATAAATTTCTCATTGAAGATTCAATTTAGCGACACCGGAATTTAACAAATAATTCTCACTAGAAAGAAAAAAACTTCTCCTTTTCCAGGATTCTGAATCTCCGTAGAATATCCAAAGATCGCCGTGCGAACAGGGCTTTAATTTGTATATTTGAAGCTGCTCCACTAACAACCATGAGTAAGGGCTGATAACCGCACATGGTAAAATATATCTATACCGATGACTCACAATGTGAGACTGCCACATCCAAGTTGGGCAAAAGGCGTAATAGATATGAATGTAGGTATGGAAACAATTTTATTTAATACCCGGCAATAACTTTAATAGTTGTGAGTTAGAATTACAGTGCGAGCGAAGTGAATCTACAGATTTAAGCTTCATAACATAAACATTTAGTTTTAAAGTTTTTATATATGTTTAAGCCTCATTCACATAAGCATTTAGTTTTACGGTTTTCATTTATGTTTACGATTAAGAAAGTTTAAATACATCTAACCAAATACGAGCATTCGCAGTGCTTGAAAGTGGAATGTGTGAATGCTCGCATTTAGTTACATGAATTTTAACTTTCTTAAATATATACATAAATGTAAACCTTAAAACTAAATGCTTATGTAAATGAGGCTTTACGTTTAATAAAATTTAAATTCATATAACTAAATACGAGCATTCACACTTCTCACTTTCAATCACTGTGAATGTTCGTATTTAGTTTAGTTACTTAGGTACCTACATGAATTTAAACATTTTAAAACGTAAACATAAATGTAAACTTAAAACTAAATGCTTATATGTGAATGAAGCTAAATTTTACTAAAAACGAAGATGATAGCTTGAATTTATTAAGTTTCAGTTTTAAGATTTGTTTATTTGAAGTATGGCTACATGTAGCCAATTTGGTGTCGCAACCTTACATATCACTTTATCTAGAAAAATATATTGTGTGTGCCGTCAATTCGTGGGTATTTTTGGTTGTTAGTGTATTTAGTTGATTGTAAATGAAAAACTAGACAGTATTTTAGTAAAAGTAAGATATTTTGGATTGATAATTTCTTGTGTAACAGCTTAAAATGAGTAAAAACTAAAATATGGCCGTTTATAAATATGTATGACTTCCTCCGGTGAAATACTTAAAAAATCTGCTGTATACATCAGTTGCAACAAACAAAACCCCATAAAAATAATCTCAACTTACTGTAAACTCTTCAACATTCAGCATCTCGTCGTATTTGTGATGCGCAGCTCAACTCTTGTACACCGGCAGCTTTTTATATTCGCTGCAAAAACATCAGCATTGTTTGACGAAGCTTCGCTGGCTTTTTGCATCTTCGCGTCCAACAATCGAATATCATTCCTGTTGTTTTCTTTATTTATAATTGATTGTTTCTGATGGGTTTTTGTTCGCCGTCTGATGCGCAGATATTCGCGACGTCGAGAGGAAAAACTTAAGATGCGGTGACAATTAGACGGCGCGCTTGATGTTGAGATGTTTTTTAAAATATTTTAAAATGCGGGAAGTTTTTTCCTTGCCTGCTCAGCGAGTACCTGGAATTAAATGATACATTTTACAAACAAATACTTGCAGAACTTATATAAGTGTTTTATGCCTGTGGCACACCGGTCGAGGAGCATCGAGGACCATCGAGTAACTCCTCGATGAAACGAAAGAACGCACCCGTCCGCGATGGATTTCTATTTAATCGGCGACAAATACATCAAAGTTTTGCGCGAAATCAAATCCAAAGATACGTCTGAAATGAGATACATTCGTTTCATCGAGGAACAACTCGATGAAAATAGCGGCGCCCCTATTTTTCGTCGAGGACGGGGTGCGTTCTATCGTTTCATCGAGGAGTTACTCGATGGTCCTCGATGCTCCTCGGCCGGTGTGCCACAGGCATTAGTGTTTAATTAATCAACAAGCGCTTCCACAAAATTCCAATTTCAATTATAAGTGCGATAGTTGAGCGCTGGTCGATTAAATTAGCCACTTATACTTATAATTGGGTAGGTCAGAATCTAGCTTAAAGCTACCTATAAGTATAAGTACTAAATTAACCAACCAGTGCTTCTTACAAAATTCTAATTTAAATTATAAGTGCGAACGTTGAAAGCTGGTTGGTTAAATTAGCCACTTTATGTGTTTTGTTTCATAACTTCAGGTACATACGTTAATTGCATATGTTGTTTGATATGCTGATTACGAATAAAAAAGAATTTTTTTTAAATCGCAAAATTAATTTCCAAGTTTTCCAGTCAAAAAATTTTCGTTGCCACTGCCACTGAGTGGAGTAATTATTGTAAACAATTAAATTTTGTTTCTTTATTTTACTAGTATTATGTAAGATGTTCATTACCTACTTCTATTGTTTGTGTTTAATAGGAAAACGAATCCAGTGCAGTACTACAAAAAATGCTGCAGGTATGTATCATTAATTTTTCGAATTTTAAAAACATTCTTTTTGAATCGTAATCAGCATATCAAACAACATATACCTTTAACGTATGTACTCGAAGTTATAAAACACCCTGTATTTATAAATGGGTTTGTACATACACTCATACTGAATATTATAACAATAAATTGTTTACTTATATTTAAGGGTACAGGTATTTAAATTTTCTTATAAAGTGACACAGATTCTCATAATAATATGTTGTTAATAAATTTGTTGCAAAATAATAGTTGCGATATTTTCATATTATGTACAATGAATACATTCATACTGAATATTATAAATGTTATATTTTATGGATTAGGAAGTGTTTATTATTTATTTTGGTGTTTACTATTAATTTAAGTAAAACACAAAATTTTGTTAAGGTACTTCATTTCTTTACCGAAGATTTAAACAACAACAAAAAGCCAACTACCAACTGACTTGAAAAATGTAATTATTCATTTTTGAACAACATCTTAATTAACTAATAAATTTTTAAGTTAGGTAAAAGACATGATACATTAATTATTAGTTAATGTTTACCATCCCTCAGTTTAATCTATGTTTAATTTAAATAAATAGTTTTGTGTTAATTATTAGATTGAAAAAGTGCGCAACTATCAGTCTATTAATTAAACAAGCTGGAGTAATTTCTTCGCCAATAAAAGGTTAATTACAGGTATTTATCTTTGTTTTTTGTGATTGGTCTATATTAATACCATAATGAATATTATTTATTAAGCTTATTAGTAAAAATGGTAAAATTGAAAGCAACGCCGGTATATTACGGTGGTCTGCAGGTAATGAAAACAATTTTTTCGTGGTATAATTCCAGTGTCTGAGTCAAATAACGTGTAATTTGTTTCATTGCAATGGTCGGGCCATAAAAGCTCATTTTAATTGCACTGGTAGAGCCACGTTCTGTTGGCTGCGGCGGCTTCCTTTGATGTGTGCGGCTACATTCCTTCATGCTTTATAGTTATCTGCAAGCCCGCGGACCGACAAATATAGACGTTCCATTCCGATCAAACATTGCCACGATTTTATCATTTTCTACGGCAGCCACCTAACAAATCTTCGAAATTTTATCAGTATCAATCCGTAAATCATACTTTTTAAAATTTCCCATTTTGTACTCTCCATTTTATACCCATAAATACCTGTGAGCTGATGGCCATACGGCGAAATAGAGCAGTGATTAGAGTGCTTGCCTCTTAACACAGAGATCGTGGGTTCCAATCCGGATCAAAAGTGATTTGGATCGGTAACCACTCTCGCCATCATTCCAAGTTGGGATACGACAGGGATGTAAAATTACGGTAATTTATTTTTTTCGTAATTTACCTCAGGTAATTTACCGACTTTTATTACCGTAGAGTGGGGTTACTTTGCTTAGATTTGGCGGTTATTTCAATTAAATTTCGTAACTGCTAGACCTAAAAATTGGTAAAATATGTATGTGGTACAATTATATTTAAGCTATCGATTGCACTATGTATTATAAAACTATTTTAAAGGGAAATATTTATTTTTATTTTTTAAACATGTACGCAAAGTCACCCCTCGTTGGGGTAACTTTGCATTTGCTTATAAAATCTATATGCAAGAACATATCGCAAAACTGATGGTTTACTTTGCTTAAGGATGATGCGCGCTTTAAATTGATATATAAAAAGTGGTACTTAGTATATATCTTACCTTTTTCTGGCCAATATTAAAGATGCATGTCTTAGTTCAAAACTGATATTATTACAATGATATAAAAGGTTTTCTAACATGTAACAGATGTAAATATGATTTTAAAATAATATAAAATTAAATGTAAACATTTGTTAGTATAAAAAGAAAAAAAAATATAAGTTTACTTACAAAAACATCGTGAGTGGAATGTCTATCACTTTATTTAAAAATTCGTATAAAAAAATAGAAATATTCAATCTGATTAAAAAAAATACTTGGAGGGATAAAAATGATTGGTTTTTTCAAAAAAAAATACTACAATGTTCTAGAATTTATAATAATGCCTCCACAGACCTTAGTTTATCGGGTTTTAAAATTTACTAAAAATATATGAGTTACTTATAATACATCTACAGCCTACATGCGATGTGACAAACCTCCCCCGCGCCACATACAAAGTAGAATAGCTAATAGGAGTAAGGAAGGCAAGACTACTGCGCTTAGGTACTACCTATTCAGAACAAAAATTAAATTAAAAATTTTCCCACATACTTAGCAAAGTTACCTATGTGAAGCAAAGTAACCCCACTCTACGGTACCATATAACTTGTTGGGTAATATACAAATATAAATTACTGAAAAATATGTAAAATTTCCGTAAATTATCGATAAATTACCGTAAAATACCGAGGAAATTTAAAACAATGAAAAATTTTGAAGAACGAATTATTTAGTGAATACAAAATTAAATTTCAAATAAAAAATACGTTGTTTTATAAGTTCAAGAGCGTATGCTCGAAGAAATATGAATGTGGAAGAGGTGTGCAACTAGATTTATAGATAAATAATATGAATCAAAGACTATTACCGACTGTGGTTCTGACAACTCAAGTTCGAATCCAGTCAGGTACACATTTCAGTTTAACTGTACAATAATACTCTTCACAACCAGAGTATCGCACACACAGTATAATCTGCACAGATGACTCACAATATGTGAGACTGCCTCACCCAAGTTAGGTAAAAAGGCGTGATAGATATGTCTGATGTAATTAAAACTTGTGCACAATTTATATTTGCAAGGAAATCACTCGGTTTGTGTAAAATAACGAAGAAATGTTCTCTCTGAGCAAGTTTTCATCGCACCGGGACAACCGCCCGTCCGATGTGCGTCGTTTTTATCCGAACTTTTACGACCGAGTTCTTTATCCATGTGAACTGAGTCGGAAAGACCTTTTAGAAGTTCAGTTTGCCGACAGCCTTCGTTCTTCAAGTTACTGTCTGTCCGCACAAGAAGTAAACTTCAAAATGAAAACGTATCCAAACGTTCTCTGCAAGCCTTAAAATGTTATTTATAAACTATTCTGTACCTTAAAATAATCCAGAAGATTCAAAATGTGTGCGCGCAAGTTTGTTTTGCTGTTTGTTGTTGTTTTGATTGACAAGTTTGTGGATTGTGTTCATCTGCCGAGATGTGAGAAGATCATTTCGCCGATCTGCCAGAATTTGGGATATAATATGACCATGATGCCCAATTTTGCTGGCCATAGCAATCAGCAAGACGCTGCCAAAGGAGTAAGTATTATTTTTATTGTTGACATCTACTACTGTCAACATTTTTGTCATCCTCTAGTCCTCATTAATTGTTTCACAAATCTAAAAACAAGTAAACAGTTTGTTATTATAAAGATTTGACATGATTTATTAATTGTTTGCGCGCTTCAAGGTTAATTCAATGTTTGTAAACTATATAATATTATACTGTGAATCACAGTATACTGTGAGGCTGCCACACTCAAACTGAGTGATACATCTTTATTTGTTGTAGTGTAAAAGATGCTAATAACTGGTGTATCCGTGAGTTGACGGCTGATAACCGCACTGTTCAATTATTATTCTATCTATATCGAGTTATAGTAAACTGTGAGGCTGTCACACTCAAACTAAGTGATACATCTTTATTTGTTGTAGTATAAAAGATGCTAATAACAATAACTGGTGTATCCGTAAGTTGATGGCTGATAATTGCACTGTTCAATTATTATTCTATCTATATCGAGTTACAGTAAACTGTGAGGCTGTCACACTCAAACTAAGTGATTAATATTTATTTGTTGTAGTATAATAGCATCTAACAGCTGGTTTATCCGTGAGTTGACGGCTGATAACCGCACTGTTCAATTATTATTCTATCTATATCGAGTTACAGTAAACTGTGAAGTTGTCACACTCAAACTGAGTAAACGGCTTCAAAAATTAGTGACGGCTGGTAACTGTACAGTTAAATTTTTATTGCCTATACCGAGAATGAGGTTGCTACACTTTATAAGTCGATATAAAGGATTAAAGTAAATATGTTTGACAAACACAATAAATTTCCGAAACCGTTGACATTTCAAGATTAACTGGATTAAAAGTTGTTAGCGGTATAATCGCTAAGTTTCTTTAATTAAAATAGGAATTCAGAGTATTTTATCACCAAAAAATTACACCGAAACGACATTCTCCGAGCAAAAAGTCTAAATTCTTTCATTTGAACGCGCAGCGTATTTTGAAAAGTAACTATTTGTGTATTGAATTTTTTTGAGGTCTTATCTGCCTTTGAAGTGCGCCGCTTACTTCAAACGATTTCGCTTACTGTGTATATAGTTCAGATAAATATTATCCTATCCATGGATATGGATATCTGTTGGTTTTATTACTTTGGCAGTGGTTCTCAAACAAAGAGAGCTTTATTTTTATTTTTTATACCATGATGAGGTAGATTTTTGATCCGTGAAAGAAAAATCGAATTGTAATCAGAATTGATTAGTCAGGGTTCATTTTTGTTGGTTTTCGAACTTTAGAAGTTGTCATGGTTTATAATTTGACCCATTTTACTCACAAAAAGTTAATTGAATTGCACACTTAATTAAATGTTATTTTGTTGTTAATTACATTTATTTCTGTGTATTTAACTTAAGATATTATGATATGATTGCTAATTTTTTAGTCGCCAATTAAAATATTATTCTGCATTTCTACTTAATAAGTTTCGCGGTACATCTGCGTGTATCTAAACTTTAATCGCTCATAAAGCGGAAATGGTTATAGATGATTAAAATAAGTTTGCGGCATTAGATTCGCAGAGTAATTATGTACTAAAAACCGTCATTTTAAAAGATAATAGTTACCGGCTCACTTGATGTGGTTAGTTTTGAGAAATACATCCATCGTTCCCAAAATTCCTGCGATTGAACTGAAGATTTGATCTTGAAAAAATACTGGTTTCAAAAAAATCATAGGTTTGAATTAAATATTTCTTCTCCGTTTTATCTTGAACATAACTGGCATCCAGATTAGGGCATAATCTGTAATATAAATAATATTATTTTTGAAAAAAAAAAACATATCAAGAGCCACAGTAAACTGTCAGGCTGCTATACTCAAGTAGAGTGAATGGCTTGATAAAAGTGTTTATTTATTGTGGTGTAAGTAAAATAGATGAATCAACTGGTGTATTCGTGAGTTGACGGCTAATAATTGCACTGCTAAATTCTTAAACTTTATTCACATAAACATTTAGATTTAATATTTACAGTTAACAAAGTTTAAATTCATCTAGCTAAATACGAGCATTCACTTTTCCACTTTCAAGCACTGTGAATGCTTGTTTTTAGTTAGATGTATTCAAACTTACGTAAACATAAATGTAAACCTGAAAACTACATGCTTATGTGAATGAGGCTTAAGAAAGTTTTAATTCATATAACGAAATACGAGTACTCACACTTCCTAGTTTCAAGCACTGTGAATGCTCATATTTAGGTAGATGTATTATACATTCTTAAACGTAAACATATAAATCTGAACCTTAATACTAAATACTTGTGTTAAACTTAACGTTTGGAGGTTTCAAAATTTAGAGTTAGAATTTAAATTCTTAAACATAAACATAAATGAAAACTTTAAAAATAAATGCTTATGTGAATTAGGCTTTAAATTCATATAATATAAATAATACGAGCATTCACACGTCCCACTTTTTCGCACTGTAAATGATCCTATTGAGTTAGATGTATTCAAAACTGTGAGGTTATCGCACTCAAATTAAGCTGATAAATCTTTTATTTAATTTTTGTGATATAAAACTAATGTTAAAATTAATGTACCCGTGAATTGACAACAGGTTTTCAAATAACACTGTTCATATTTTATTTTATTAAATTCTTATTTAGTCTATACTGAGAGTCACAGTAAACTGTGAGGCTGTTACACTCAAGTTGAGTGAACAGGTTGATAAACTTGTATTTATTGTGGTGTTCTAGAAAATACCCGTGAGTTGACTGCTGAGTAAAATTCCTAACCTATTTTCGCACAAAAATACGTGATGATTTGTTTATTACCTATTCATATCTTGTCGTATTGTTCCAGCATCATAAATTCAAATCATTCCGGTTTCAGTCATTCTTTAAATCTGCCACTGTTAACTGCAATCGGTATTTATGTCTTTTTGTAAAAGAATTCTTCTCAACTATAACTAATTTGTTCTTCGTTCCGGTAACCTCAGATTTTCTTCTCACAGAAAATCCGTCACGGTGTTTTTCTTCTCAAATCATATTAGTTCCATCTGCCGGGCAAAAAATAATAATTACAGGAAAAAATCAAGTTGATCTCGGTGCGTCGCTATACGTAGCTAATTAACAAATAACACACGTGTAATTAGAACTGAGTTCAAGTTTATAGTCCACGGAATATTGTCTGTCTTTGTTGCGTGCGTCTTTGTTACTCCTGAAGGCCTGGGGATCAAGTACAAAACGAACAAGACGGCACATCAAAGAAGAAAAGGAAAAATAAGCGCTCAGAGCCGGATTAAGGGGATGAGAGGATATTTTCCGGGTGGTTTACTTGGGATAATGTTTGTAGATACTTTACAAAAGATGGTTTCATTCAACACCGATTTTAAGCTGAGGGTTTTTTATTTGCTCGTTCATGCACTTAAGAATTTCGAGATTATCTGCACTCAGATTTTCTTGCGTATTGTATACAATACAATCATAAGTACCCGTGAGTTGGACGCACACAACGATGACTATGATGACGATCAAAGTAAAAATAACAAATACAGGGTGATTCACAACTTGCATATATTTTAATGCTCAACTTACTTATCACGGAACTGAAAGAGTTTTTTCAAAATTCGCTATTTTAGTTTTCAGGTTTTTTAATAAAACAGTTTTAGGTCGTAATCTTGTAATTTTATTCCATTCATAGCTCGATTCATAGTTAATCAGATTTCCATTATACAATGAACAATCCAGTGGTTTCAAAAATTTTCTTCTTGCTAAAACTGCCCTTAACTTTTAGAAACATTCTTTTTGTACCATGATCAGTAAGTTGATTACCTACTACATGTCATATTAAAATATATGCACGAAGTTGTGAATCGTCCTGTATAAGTAATTCGTTTTTAAAAGATTACATTTGAATCTTTATTAATAATAATATATCTCTTGTGGTTTATGGTACCTACACTCAGTACTTATAATTATCAGTACCCGTGAGTTGATAGCTTATTCCCGCGCAAATATCTTTTCTTTCAAGCACTGTGAATGCTCGTATTTAGTTAGATGAATTTAAACTTTCTTAAACGTAAACATAAATCTTAACCTTAAAACTAACTACTTATGTGAATGAGGTTTTATGGTTTTTCGTGGAGAGTACACTACAGATAATATTTTAAATAGCATGTTACACTTTGTCAAGAAATAGTACCGATACATTTCTAATGGATTCAGGCACAAAGTCTATGGCGTCAACATAGCACAGACATGATGTTGCTTGTTCCATTAGAAATTGTGCATATTGGAGTCAACTCACGGATGCTTATGGTTGTTGGTGGACAGTACGCCACAGGAAAGATTGTCCAGATTTTATCTATTTATCTATTTATCTATTTTCACACCTGCTTATCTACTTAATTTTTTCCCTGGACCATTTCTCATTTTTGAAAACTCACCTAATACTACGCAACCTTTCTCCTCCTCTCGCGCCGCCGCCCCTCAGCAACCTTGTCTTGTGTAGCTGGAGGCACACGTAACGAATCACTAATCTCTACCTCCATTCTCCGAGTCGTCTCTGCTTGCTATGCTGGGCCCCAGGCGCTGCGCCCAGGCCCACAATGGTGTCGGTAATTACGATAATGACGGGCGGCGAGTCGGCCGGGGCTGGGGTAATGATAGGGCTCCGCGTGAAGGCCCCAGCTCACGCGCGCCAATGAGTAATGAACCTGGATAATTATAGAGAGTTGGAGATGGAGATGAACTTGTAAGACCACTAGACAGAGGAAGAGGAAGGTTGTTCCGTGGTTTTATTGGAACGAAAGTTTTGTCTTTTGATTCAATAAGTAATTGTTAGTTTTGTACCGAGAGCAGTAAGTGATAACTTAAAATCACTTATCACTCATTTTTACTCTCCTAAAACCTCATTCACATAAGCATTTAGTTTTACGGTTTACATTTAAGAATATTTAAATTATTATAACTATACAAGCATCTGCACTTTTCTCTTTCTAGCACTAAAGTTTGAAAGCTCCAAACTTTACGTTTATGTTTACTGAAGCTATTGTTAGTTTATTATGTGAATGCTATAGCTACATTTAGACCTACCGAATTATAAGTATAAGTGCTAAATTTACCGACCAGCGCTTCCACAAAATTCCAATTTTAATTATAAGTGCGAACGTTGAGCGCTGGTTGGTTAAATTAGCCACTTATAATTGGGTAGCTCTGAGTCTAACTTAAATGCGAAAAATTACTTAAAATTTTTTGAAAACGTATGTCACAAATATTTAAATATATCTCTCGTTACAATATTATATTATTTATGAATTTATGTGTTAATAACTCATTGACACACCATGTAAAATATTTTATTATTGATCTTGGGCGGAAAGTGCGTCTTTTTATCTATGTTAAAAAGGTCTTATTTGTTTGGTTTATTTTGTTGGTGGTAGGTATAGAAAAATTGTACTTTTTATTCAACTTATTAAGTGTGGCAGACTTAAATAACTGCAAGTTTCTGTATAGAAACCATGTGTGCTGGTACCAGTCGTCAATTCATGGATTTTAGTAAATAATAAACCACATTTTGTGAGTCAGTGATTAAAATTTAAAATCTGTTCATCCATCTAAATAAGTTGAGTTGATCTTTAATTATTAATTTTATAGGTATCAAGTCATTATTTTAATTTTAATTTACTGATTTAAAAAATAATAATACGGTAATTATTGTAATAATGAACCATACTTGCGTTGAATACTAAATAAGAAAATATCTATTATTATACTTCATTTATTTATGCTAATAATGCCACTTTATAATCTAGTTTTAATTTTAAAATCTAGATTGTTATAATGCAGATACTTATCTGTGTTCTCATTTAGAAAGATTGGGATCAGATTTCCTCAGTAATTATTAAAATATAAAAAAATATAACACATTAATCAAGAACTTTTTAAATCACTCATTAAAAAGATTTGTAATAAGTTCCATTCTAAATAAATAAAAATATTATTTTAGGAGATTGTAATTTGTCGATATAGATATAGTTGAGTGTGTAACGTGACTGATTGTGGTTCTGACAACTATGGTTCGAATCCAGCACACAAAAATAATTTCCACAAACCACCATAAGCAAGTTGACGGCTGGTAACCGCACACACGGTAACCGATGACTTACAATATGTGAGGCTGTCATAAGTTGAGTAAAAGGCGTGAGATCTATTTGGTATTTTTTAAAAATATATAAGATCATTTTTTAAACATGTATATGTAAAATATGTTGATAAATACCGATGACTCACAATATGTGAGGCTGCCACACCCAATTTGGGTAAAAAGTTTACCATAAAATATAAAATATTTCTAACATTTTCTCCTTCAGTTGCAGGCATTCCAACCACTACTCCACTACAACTGCTCCGCCCATCTTCGCCTCTTCGTCTGCTCGGTCTTCACCCCGTTGTGCTCCGAACACGTCCCGGGGGCAGTGCCAGCTTGTAGGGCCCTCTGCGACACCGTCCGCCAAGACTGCCAGCCAGTCCTCGACAGATTCCTGCTACCATGGCCTGCGGAGCTCGAGTGCAGCAGGTTTCCTGAGCCTCCTGCCCTGTGCATGCACCACCCTGACGGCGAGCACAACCAGGACATCATTGGGGCCCAACAGGAGAACCTCACGGCGGTGGTGGAGGAGCGGGAGCTGAGATTGGGCACGTTTTCGATCTGTCCGCCCAGGTTTTTTTCAATTGATGAGAGCTGTACTCCGATTTGCGGACAGGATGCGTACTATCGGACAGAAGACAAACAGTTCACTAAAAATTGGATGTTAGTTTGGTCGATTTTATCTACAATATTAACTTCTATTACATTACTGACGTTTTGGATTAATCAAAATAGATTTCGGTATCCAGAACGACCGTTACTATTCATGACAATTTGTTGCTTCATATATTCAACTTTAACTTTATTTCGAACAATAATAGGCCCGAATTTGATTATTTGTAGCAATGGGTATTTGGTAACCAAGTCGTCAGAGAATATTTTGTGTGCCAGTACTGCTTTTTTGCTGCACCATCTTGAGCTAGCCGCCAGAATGTGGTGGATGATCTTTTTACTAAGTTGGTACCTACATGCCAAACTCGAATGGAGCAATGAGTCTCTTGTAGGACTGAGTAGTTTATTCCATGCTGCTGTTATTGGCTGCGCTGGTTTACCAGCTCTTTTAGCGCTTGGAACTGGAAGAATTACTTCGGATGAGCTAACAGGTTCGTGCGGAATACGTGAAGAAAGTAGTATATGGTTCGTTGTGATTCCGCAAGCTACTGTACTAATCTTAGGACTAAGTTTTGGACTGTCAGCTATGTTCGGACTATTAAAAGTAGCAAAAACCGTGCGCAACGGTCGTCATTCTACTAGATTACACCGTTTAACAGCTAGAATACTAGCTGTAATTATTTTATATCTACTTCCCGAAGTAGCTCATTTAGTTGCGACTGGCCTGGAAGCCTGGCAGAGACCCTGGTGGAAATCTTTGGCGCTGTTATCAGCGCTAGATTGTAGAGGATGCAGTCAAGAGCCCCTTTATCATTCCGCAGGGCTCACGCCTGTTTTAATCCGCCAAGCAGCGACGCATTTGATAAGCATGTGTTGTTTATTGTGGGTCTGTTCGGGGAAAACATGTAGAACTTGGATTAAAGTGCTGAATTCGCCCAAAAAAACGCATGTTATACCTATCACCAAAGTCTGACGAAAACTGTACTTTTGTTGTTGTTTTTATCCGTACCTTGTAAATATATAAGCTCTAAGTTGTAAATGAAGGGCTAGTAATTGTTTATATTGTAATATAGTTGTAAATAGTTTTAAGGTACTTTGCCGCAGTCAGTATGCTTTGTATGTATTTGTATTTATTAACTAATTTATTACGATTTTGTATATGAAATAATAAACATACAATATTTTGTCGTACAATATATAAAAATATACTTAATGTGATTTTTTACCTTTCCAATATTTTGCAGTGGTGAGTGATAATCAAAATAACTAAATAAAACAATACTCGAACAGGTGAGAATGGTTAAGTATTAATTGTTTATATTGCGTATTGTTTCATAATATAATTATTGTTATCTGACAGATAAATAAATAATCAAAACACTGTTTATGGACTAATTAGGCGCCTTTAATATAGGCACACCAAAATACAAAAGCCCTGTTCACACATGTATTCTTTCATGCTTTTGAATCCTGAGAAAAAAATCATGGTAAAAATTGCCTGTCAAAATGCAGCGCTATTAAATTGAATCTGTAATGAGTCTTGAAAAAGAAGAATTTATAACTCATTGATAACTTCAAACCAGCGAATTTATTTTTTCCAGGATTACAAGCATGACAGATTCCTGGTGTGAACGGGGCTTTATCTGACAGTGTGACAATTCAACATAACCTAACTTTCTACACGTGAATATATGCCTCCAATGTGTAAATAAAACTATTATTTATCAGGTAATAAATAATTTCTTGTTATAAATAAACAATTTATAAACATACCTTATTGTTTCCGACAGCTTCGCCATGGGCAAACTCTCTAAAAAGAGCAAGACTCCAACATCTCGAAAAGAAATCCGTAAATTCAAACGCAAAGAAAAGAAGCAACGTAAATTTGACCACTACGTTAATAGAAATAAGCCTGGAAAATTTGTTAAAAGCACAACTGTTGATGATGATGCAGGAGAAACAAAAAAACCTAAAACAAAAGAGAAACAGGCTAAGAAACAAACGAAAGATAAACCTAGTGTACTTGATAGCAGATCAAAAGAATTAAAAGCTGAGCAAAATGAACATAAGAAACTGCAGAGACAAATGGATAGACAAAGAAAAAAGCAACTTGCATTTGCTAACGAAGATGAAGATCGGAATATTAAACAACTGGAAAAACATCTAAGATTAAACAAACGAAAGACTAAATCCATCCCTAAATCTTTTACAGTGGATGGATTAGACTGTAAGTTAAATATTTAAATATTACGCACAAATTATTGTACATTTCTTTTTTAGATTTATTAGAAGTGTGTGATCCAGAGAACATGAAAAGTATAGCAGCAGCAGAAAAACAATTCGCAGATGCTAACGACGAATTCGATGATGATTTTGCTTTAATAGCAGGTGGTTCGGTCAGTAAAAAATCTAAAAAGAATAAAGCCAAAGATGATGAATCAAATTCAGACCAGTCAGAATCAGAACTAGACTTATCAGAAGATGAAGATGAGTTTAATAACGAATCTGAGGCTGAAATAGATGATGAAAGTGATGATAATGAAACAACTGACACTAAAAATAAAAGAGGCAAAGAAAATTCTGATGATGAAGACAATGACTTTGAGTCTGAAAACGAATTAAATGAAGATTATGAAAGTGAAGACTCAGATGGAAACAATAAACAGATTAATAAGAAACAAGAAAAAATTAAAAATAATAAAAGAAAATCTGTAGATGACAAAAAATCAGATGCTAAGAAGTCTAAAAATAATAAGAAAGCTAAGTTTTCTGATAGTGAACCAGATGAATCAGATTTGTCAGATAATGGTAAGAAATATTCAATAAATTAAATTCTGGTTACATTTTTATATTTTGTAGGAATAATGGACCAATCAGACGTAGAAGATGATGAAAGTGAAACTGACGATAAAAAACCAGAAATTTGGGAAGACATCTACGGCAGAACAAGGACCAAAGATGGAGACGTAATTTCAGTAAGTATATCTCACCATTTCATGTATTTTATGCTCAAAAACACTTTAATTTTATAGTCCAACACTGGAAAATACATCCCTCCAGCATTGCGGAACAAAACTGCGTCTGTTGACCAAAAACAGGCCGAAAAAATAGCCAGAATTCGCAAACAACTAAAAGGTAACATCCACAAACAGCAATAAACTAAATAACACATGTTTCTTTTAGGTTTACTCAATCGTTTGGCCGAAAGTAACATGCACAGTATAGCGACTCAAATAGAAGAAATGTACATGTCTAATAGTAGAAACAATATGAACGAAACTTTGACAGAACTAATTTTTGATGCCTTAATCAGTCCTGTAATTACTCCTGAACGATTACTGTTGGAGCATACATTACTAGTTACTATCTTACATGCCAATGTTGGGACAGAAGTCGGTAAGGTATATATTATTAACCGTTAGCATGATCTATTAATTATGATTATTTTAGGCGCACATTTTCTGCAAACTATTGTTCACAAATTTGACGAGTTATACAAAAAAGACGATGCAGTTGAAAATAAAGAACTGGATAATGTTGTTCATGCTATAGCACAACTTTACAATTTTAAGGTAAATAGTAAATTAAATAACAGCAGACACGGTAGGTAAATAATTAAATATTATATTTGTTTATATTTGCAGGTATTTCATTCGCAACTGCTGTATCAAATTCTGGCTAAACTAAGCGATAAATTTGAAGAGAAACATGTTGAATGCATTTTGTTAGTTCTAAAAAATGTTGGGTTCAGTTTAAGAAAAGATGATCCTCTTGCTCTAAAGCAATTAATTTTAGATTTGCAGAAGAAGGCTACTACAGTTCCAGACAATAAGTATGTTATTTTGTATAAACTAATAATCGGATAATTAGAGTAGCTTTCTGTTAATCATTTAAATTAAAATATGCTTAGTATTTTTTCCATAGCTGATGTTAAAGTAAAATTACAGTAGATTATGGGCCGGTTTTTCAATCGCTGGTTAAGGTCTTGGTTAGTTGTTACCATGGATATAGTTTTTGAAATTTGTGTTTTTCAATCTGTAGTTACTACTTAACTTGTAGTTAACTTTTACTACAGGTTTGGGGTATGGTTAACTTGGAAGTAGTAGTTAATTTTAATTTTTGTCATTTTTGCCATTTGCTATACTGTCAGTATACGATATTGCTAATGTATAAAACAGTGATACAGAACAATAAATAATCACCTGAGGGATTAAAGATACTTTAGTCCTGTGGTATATACGCTATTTTTTGCACTTCATCCTCAAACGAATGCAAAATAGTTTAAAAGAATACACATTTTGCAATTTTGACAGTAAATTTTATGACAAATATTTATATTGTTACCATAGGTACTCTGTAACAAATAGCACGTATTTACTTGACAACGGGAATAATTAATTCAATTCCTTGACAACGGGATTAAATATGAAAAATAATCCCTTGGGATCAAATTAAGAACCTAAGTCCCTAAAAATAAGGACTAAAGAAGAGTTTTAGTCCCGGAAGTGCAAAAATTATATTATCTACTCGAGAAAAATAATTAACTTGCTCTTTCGTCGCTTGTGAATTAACATTTGATTTTCGTTGATAAAATAAAAAATATAATTTTATCGTAACTATTTTTAAATACTTTATCATCTAATCATAGATAATAATTAAATATTGTTTCAGCTCTCGAGTGAAATTCATGTTGGACATTTTGTTAGCCATCAAGAACAATAATGTCTCAAAAATACCGAATTATGATACTGCATATTCCGAACATTTAAAAAAAATATCCAGGAATTTTATTCGAAAAGGAAACTATGTTACACAGCTCAATATTTCATTAGAAGATTTATTAAAAGGTAATTTATTTATTTGTGGCAGATTTGCGAAATTTTGTTTAGTTTTCGAAATATTTTATCACGTATATAGTTCGGCTGTGGCACAGAGATGGCAGCAGCCATTCTACTTTTAGTTTCAAAACAGCTTATTTATTTACAAATCATATTTAGGGTATATACTGTTGATTAACAAGCATATATATCCGTGAGTTGGCTGGTAAACGCACACACTTTCTACACAAGTCTTGCAATAATTTGTTAGGCTGCCACAATTAATTTTTAAAAAAGCGTGATATTTTTTTTTCTCAGCCGAAGAAAGGGGCAGGTGGTGGATAGTTGGTTCCGCATGGACCGGAAATGAAGACCGGAAGCAAGAAAAAGATGGCAACAATTCCAACATGCCTTCTTACAACCAAAAAATATTAGAACTAGCTAGGAAACAAAGAATGAATACTGACACAAGACGAAACATATTTTGCGCTTTAATGACAGCAGAAGTAAGAAATACAACATTAGACTCACGAAAGGGATTAGCGCTCACACTAATTTAGTTTCGAACCTGACTTACATTTTTTTTTCATTTTCTCTTACTCATCTCTATTTCATTCTTTAAAAAGTGTTAAGCTCGATTCAGACCTACCCAATTATAAGCATAAGTGCTAAACTAACCAACCAGCGCTGGTTGGTTAAATTAGCACTTATACTTATAATTGGGTAGGTCTGAAACAAGCTTAGCGTTAATTCGTTTTGTAAATTTATAAAATTAAACTGATTTATCTATTTTTCAGAATTATTCAGACGCGTTCGAAAAAATATTGAGCATAGGTTTAAAAGGACAACAAGAAAGAGAAATAATTCATGTTTTGCTTCACTGTAGTATGCAAGAAAAAGAATACAATCCATACTACAGTTTAATAGCAAATAAATTTTGCGAATATGACAGAAAATATCAAGTAATATACCAATTTTATTATACATTACTCCAATAACTTTATATGTTTACAGATGATGATTAGATGCAGTATATGGGACAAATTAAAGGCCTTAACAGAATGTTCAGGAAAACAAATATCAATTTTAGCTAAATTATTAACATATTTATTTATCAACCAAGGGCTACCTATTTCCATATTGAAGGTGACTGTTAAATTGATTTTTCTTTAATCCTTTTCTACAACTGATACGATTTCAGGTGATCCAATTTAGCGAATTAGATCAAATAACCCTACGTCTGATTCGCCAGGTGCTACTAGGAATTCTTTTGCATTCCAACGAAGAAAACTGTTTAGCCGTTTTTGAAAAAGTTGCATTGAGCCCGAAATTAAAAATATTCAGAGACAGTTTGAGGCTGTTTATTCATCATTTCTTGTTAAGGAATTTAAATAATTCTGAGTTGAGTGAAGAGCATAAAAGTTTGTTGAGTTTAAGAGCCAAATTAGCTGAAAAACATTTGACAAGTTCAGAAGGAAAAACTAAATTTTAAAGAGATGTTATATTTATTTGTTGTAATAAATTTATATAAAACCTATTACTATATTATTTATTTCTTATTTACATACATATATCACGCATTTCACCAAACTTGGGTGTGGCTACTTTACATATAGTGAGTAATTTGTATAGATACCGTGTGTGCGGTTGCCAGCCGTCAATTCAGTGATGGTTGTTAGTGCAATTACAGTCAGCGCTCAGCTATTAAAATTGGATGTAGCTGTCGCACAGATCACTGTGAGCAGTCGCGTACATAAAAACAAATTACTAACAGATAAGTAGATAATGTTTACAGTTAAAAGTATCGTATTCTGTAGGCGTAAGTAATACGATACTAAAAACATGATACCGCGATTTTATAATTACGTTAAACGTAGTTTTAAGTGAACTTTGCTTCAAGCAAGTCTTGTGTTAAAATGGCTCAGCAAAAACAGCGAAAATACAGGAAAGTGGCGCAAGATCACCGAATTAAACATCACAAAAGATCCGGAAAAAAATTGGTAAGTGACCTTTTCAAGGATTGTTGTTACTTCGGTCGATATTTCAAGCGAAACTGATGCGCAATTTCATGAAACTTCTTTAATATTTGCTTTAGATTGAAAATTCCGATAAACATATCGGAAAATAATTTACGTGAGTTGAGAATCAGTAAAAAATACCTCCACAGGGTGGTATTTTCACTTATTGTGGAAAATTCTTCTTCCGACTTTTCCCGATCGCACCCGAGTTGGAAAACTCTAGTCGTGTTTATTCTAGAATCTAGATATATAAAACACGCCTACTCCAGATATGCGGTAGTATTTCGACAAGTGACGTTCAACGTCAAAATCTCCAGTTTATTAAGAAATATTTAATAAAATATAAAAATGGTGAAAATAGCCATCGGCATTGATCTGGGCACCACGTATTCTTGTGTCGGCGTGTGGCAAAACGGAAAAGTAGAAATAATCGCGAACGACCAAGGAAATCGCACTACGCCAAGCTATGTCGCCTTCACCGACACCGAACGCCTCATCGGCGATGCAGCGAAGAACCAAGTTGCTATGAACCCGGCGAATACAGTCTTCGACGCCAAAAGACTAATCGGAAGAAAATTCGAAGACCCTAAAATACAAGACGACATGCAACATTGGCCGTTTCATGTCATCAACGAAGCTGGAAAACCGAAAATCAAAGTCGAATTCAAGGGCGAGACAAAAATATTCTCTCCTGAAGAAATATCTTCGATGGTGTTGATAAAAATGAAACAAACAGCTGAAGCATTTTTGGGGCAAAGCATCTCTGATGCCGTTATAACCGTTCCAGCGTACTTCAACGACTCCCAGAGGCAAGCAACAAAAGATGCCGGCTCCATCGCTGGAATAAACGTCTTGAGAATCATCAACGAACCTACTGCAGCTGCTCTAGCTTACGGACTCGACAAAAACCTATCAGGAGAGCGCCGCGTCTTGATTTTCGATCTAGGAGGCGGTACTTTCGACGTATCAATCTTATCGATCGATGAAGGCTCCTTATTTGAAGTAAAAGCAACTGCTGGTGACACTCACCTCGGTGGAGAAGACTTCGACAACCGATTGGTGAACCACTTCGTCGAAGACTTCAAACGTAAGTACAAGAAAGACGTCAAAACTAACGCAAGAGCACTTAGAAGACTGCGCACAGCTGCTGAAAGAGCTAAACGTACTTTGAGCTCCAGTACTGAAGCTTCACTTGAAATAGACGCACTTCATGATGGTATAGACTTTTATACCAAAATATCTCGGGCTAGGTTCGAGGAATTGTGTTGGGATTTATTCCGCAACACTATAGATCCAGTTGATAAAGCATTAAAAGACGCTAAAATAGATAAACATTCCATACATGATGTGGTATTAGTTGGTGGATCAACCAGAATTCCGAAAATACAAACCTTGCTTCAAAATTACTTCAACGGAAAATCTTTGAACCTGTCTATTAATCCTGATGAAGCAGTAGCCTACGGCGCAGCTGTTCAGGCCGCAATTTTAAGCGGTGATACCAGTTCCAAAATCCAAGATGTCTTACTGGTAGATGTGGCCCCTTTGAGTCTAGGTATCGAAACAGTCGGGGGCGTCATGACTAAAATAATTGAGCGCAACAATCGTATACCATGCAAACAGGCACAAATATTTACTACATATTCAGACAACCAAGATGGCGTGACCATCCAAGTATTCGAAGGCGAACGCGCAATGACGAAAGACAACAACATCCTAGGCACTTTTGATTTGACAGGAATCCCGCCAGCTCCTAGAGGCATACCCCAAATCGAAGTCAGTTTTGACATCGACGCAAACGGAATATTAAACGTTACAGCTCTGGATAAATCGTCCGGAAAAACCAGGAAGATCACCATTAGAAACGATAAGGGCCGGCTCTCCAAAAATGAGATCGAAAAAATGTTGTCTGACGCAGAAAAATTCCGCGAAGAAGACGAACAACATCGGGACAGAATTCACGCTAAGAATAATCTTGAAAGTTATGTTTTTAGCGTCAAACAGGCTACGGAAGAGGCTAAGGAGAAACTTAGTTCAGGCGATCGAGAAAAAGTTATCAGGGAGTGCAATAAGACTTTAAAATGGCTTGACAATAATTCTCTGGCTGATAAGGCGGAATTCGAAGACAAAATGGATACGCTACAGAAGATTTGCAGTCCTGTAATGACTAAATTGCATAGAGGGGGCGGAGTGCGAGACCACGACCACAGCAGCAATGACGGCCCCATCATCACAGAAGCTGATTAAAATAATATCAATGCACGAAAAATATTATGCTGTACACAAAATAAATGCACTTGCAGTTTGTCCTTCACCTTGTACTGCATTGTATTTTACTTGCAAATAAAATTGATCGTTATTTTAAATTTAGTAGGTTTGCGTGATAGGACAGGTAATATCAAGAAATAAAACGACAAAGATCGAAAGTTTGATTATAACAACGTACTTCCTAGTTTTTGCTGCCCTTTTTATGTTTCCTGTTCGATATTAAGTAGAATAATCAGCGCGCGCATATACACACAGAAATAATAAACAACAAATCTAATATTGTTATTATTTAGAATAAATAATAAAATTTCTTACCAATATTTTCATTGTTTTAATTAGTTTCTAGTACTTCACGATAACGATTAAAAACAATAAACTATCATAGAAAAATGCGCTTTTCTTGTTTCTTGGATAACTTGTTTTATTCAGCCATCTTCGCGCCAAAACGACAGGTGAACCGAACTATTTTCTGAAATTGTGGAAAAAGGAACAATTAGAAAAAAGTCTAGCATTAGAAACTGATAATTTATTGCATTTATGAGTTGTCTATCAGGTGTTATGTTATGATTTCAACATATTAGTCTATAAGTGAGTTAAGTAAAAGTAAAGGTATCAACTTTTAAGATGAATTTACCTGGCGCTGTGCCGCTTTCAGCTAATCTTGGACAGATTTGGAGGGGATATGACCTTACTCATGCTGCCTTCGCTCACAACCAAGAAGCAAGCAACAGTTGCTTAGTTGCTTGGTTTCAAACACGCGGTTTAGTTTACCAATCAAAACTTCATCAAAACTGGAAAAAATAACAGAATGTTAACTTCAAAACTAGCCAAAAAGACATATCAAGTGACTTATAAGTGAACAACAACGTGAAAATGCGCGGAAAGTGTTTGACAAGAACAATATTTAACTGATTTCAACAATTGATTTGTGTGTAGCCATTTAAAAGTATCAACGAATTGACCAGCACTAAGTGAAATGTCTGGTGAAGTGTGGAAATAATAAATCTGTGATAGTTTTTGAGTTTTAACGAGAAAATGGAGAATTTAGCTAATAATCTAGCAAATCTACCTGAGGTAAGGAATAGTTTGAGGACTTTGAAGCTATCTGATTGGTCTCCTCTCAAGAAATGCAGACAAGTTGTTAGAGTATGCTGCGCTTATAGAAATGCATTTTTTGTGCGACAGCATTTATTTGTTATACCTGAAGAATTTCAATGATAGACTCAACAGGAATGTTAATCACTGTTTAGAATTTTTGACTTTTACGAACTTTAGCGATAAAATATGTTTAATATGCATTCTTTAGTCATGAAATGGGTGCTGATAAAAAGAAAAACAATAAAAAGTGGGTATGGATTGATAAAAGTATTCACAAAGTTTTAAACCACTTGTTGCATTTATCAAAACAATACTTGTGGAACAATAAGTCAATACGCTTTTTAAAACATGTTTATAATATTCTTATGCTAAGTACTTACTTACTTTGTACACTATTTTTAACACAAATTTTATAACATAACAATGAAACTGTCAGTTGACATTGTCGCATTTACATAACCTAACTTAATTGTTGCAATAAACTGCAACAACGTTGCAAACTGTATGATATTAAATTGTTTAATATTTTTTGTTAACTTATTAATATTTTAATAAACAATGATTCATAATAAAAGATTTGTATTAAAAATATTTATATACGATCATTGAATAATACATTTATTATTTATGTAGTAAGATAAACCCCTCCATAAGACACACTATTGTATTATGAATTCATAATTCAACACTATTGTCACTGTCGTCCCATAAAATGTGAGGTTAAATTATTTTAAGGAATTAAAATTTGTACAGACATGTTTTATTTAAAATATCGTATTTGACTCGCACATAATGGCTATAATTCACTCGAGTTGAAGGCGTCATACTCTTGAATTATAGCCTACATTATGTGCTTGTTCCTTGTTAAATAATATACTATTATATTTTGAGAAATTGTAAAACTTTCCTAATTTGAAAGTAGCGTCCGTGTCAAAAATTAAACTTTTTGCAATAATTATCGATTATAATTAGGTTATTAGGTCTTTAAAGTATTAAAGTAGCATGACTAAATATTTTCACACTTATTTCCTTTAAATTATCAATTTCCTTTAAATGTTTAGCATAAACAAAAAACCAATCATATAATTATAATAATTTGACACGTTGTAATTATTGATAATAGGACAAAATTAATTTCACGAAAGGTCTTTAGCGTTTTCTTATGAAATGTATTTTAAGAAAATATTTCTTAATTCAAGTTAGCGTATAAATAAACTTAAAAATGGCGTTTGTCCAAAAAGCACAACATACAATAATTATTGTTATTGGTGATAGAGAGATGATAATCAACAATAAAAATTATTAATGTATTTTTTTCTTTTGTTGAAAATATTTCTATACCAGGATTATTTTAAGATTTTTGTTGTAGAGATGTACCAACTTTTTGTAGAAATATGCTGCTATTTTAATTCTGGAATGACGTATTTTGTTATTTAGTATTTAATGCGATTTAAAGTTGTTAAGCCGATTAGGCTAGCAAGGGGTGAAAAATTAGAGCCTGTGCTTATTTCTAGCAAGCGGCAAAATATTTACCAACATGAAAAGAATAATACAAATATTTTTCACTTCAGATTCTTGTTACACTCTTGTAAGATATAATTCTGGATAAATTATTTGTCAAATAATATTGTAACAATTATATTCAACAATAAATATTGAAACTTTTTATATTTGACAATTTGAGTGAGGCTTCCAGATAGGATATGATACCGCGTGTGCGGTTACCAGATGTCAATTAACCCTTCATGATTATTAGTGGAAAGTACACTACAGGGAAGCACACTAAAACTATATTATAGAGTGTGTGGAAGTACCAGCCGTCAACTCACGAGTACTCAACTCATCGCTGTGGAGAGTACACCACAAGAGAGATTTTGCTGAAAATATTGACATAATTTTGAAAGTGTGCATTACAAAAAATATTCTCATGTAATATATATCGTAGTTTTCTTATTTTCTATGCATTCTTTGCTGGAAAGTCCGCGCAAATTTTTCTCGGCTTGACACTATCGTCTATGACATTTATTAACATATTTGTGTAAATTCATCAACGTAATAAAATAGTTTTTCGTTGGAAAATGTGCCACTTTCACTGAGATAGGAATTCGTACACCCAGATACGAGATTTTGTGTTTTTACTACAGTCAGTAGCGACTGGCATGCAAGATATACAGATATCCTCGGGCTGGTGTTCTTTCAGAGATATACGGGCATTACTTTACTCATAAGTTATATAAACATAATAATTGATGAACACTCGCACTCAGGAAAACAATCAGATGACATATACGCGAAGAAGAAATATTATTCAAAAATATCACTTAACTCGATGTTAACCTTATCCATTTTAACAATGTACAAAACGATATTGTCAAATCAAGATCACAAGTGAAGGTTTTGTCAACTGTCAATCTGTTTGTGCCGCGCCTCTACAGTTCGATTTTTTCGCCTATACATGAATTTATTTGATTCCCATGTCACACCGGCGTGGCATGAAGCACGGTGCTCGATGTGGCATTTTGCTTCGTTCAAAGCTGTCAAAAGGGTGTCACACCGGTATAGCAAAATGCCATACGAAAATTTGTAATTGCTATGTTAACTTCGTACTTTGAACGTTTTTGAAAATTATTTTTGACAGCTAAGAATTAAAATTCATCATTTTTTGTGTTAATTAAATCAATAATTAGTTCATATATTGACAAAAGCTGAAAGGGTTATATTCTTATTATCCAATTACTTACTGTTACTATTTTGACATCAATTATTCACCAAATGTCAAAAATTATATTGAGGACTTCACTGCGAAATCAGCAACAAATTTCCATATGTCAAAATGCTCGACGGAATAGCGGCGATAAAATTTTTACGTTATTCATTTGTTCCATCGCGCACCGTGCTTCGTGCCATGCTGGTGTGACATGGGCATAACGTAAACGTCACTTTATAGCCCACGAACCACTTTATAGCGCAGTGCGCCATAAAAAAGCGTCAAATTAATGCAAACAGTTTAGATTTTCAATTTTCCTCATATAAACTACTAATAATCCTATAAATAACCATTTTCTATAATTAGTAGTATAATTTTTTTATTTAAATATCAATATTTTTACTTACATTTAACATAAATTATCTTGTAAATGTTTAATTCAATAATGACAACTGTCGACACTTTTTTGTTAGTCAAGGAATTTAGTAATTTTTGGAAATTTGAACAAGTAAATTATATTAATTAATTTATTAGAAAATATTCAACTGTCCATAAAGTTGGGTATGTACCACGGACGTAATTTGCTTTTATGGCTCTTGACGTGTTTTTAGCCCTCGGCTAACGCTCGGACTAAAAATCACATCTCAAGCCATAAAAGCTTAATTACACCCTTAATACATAAATAACTATTATGTACGACTAATGTATAACATGAACTAAATGTGTGATGTTTGCTACATAATGCCATATATTAATCCCGTAGGGAATAATAGTCAGTATTCCCTCCTCTGCACCAATCAGATAATTTCTATGCCTGAATCAATTTCTCTGTGCAAATTATTTTTAAACATTGCAATGTGAATGATGTACGAAATGTTTGCGTATTGGTATTTTTTTTATTAAAATCTTGTACGTAATAAATTAGTCATATTATTCCCCCAGATGATTAAAATCCTCGCTCGCTTTGCTCGCTCGTGTTATAAACTTTATCTTCGGGAATAATAGCATCCATTATAGCGTCGTTGTATCTTATATACTAAAAGGCTTGAGATCATTTTCAGCAGCTTAGCAACCGTTTTTCGACACGCCTACTGCCTAAACGGGTGAACCGATTTTTATGAACTTTTTTTTATTTGATAGAGGTTCATGTGAAGTAGTGCCTTTTGGGTATATGAATATTATAGATGGCGTGGTAGTCGCAGGGGAGTTGAAAAACAGTGATTTTTTTCACTCCTTGGATACGGGTATTATACTTTATTCGATTGTTTTTTTCATTTGACATATAGGTAGAGGATGAATTTGACTATATTTCTATGCATGTTTCAACCCAATATTGGGTATATTAAGAAAGTTATTAAGAAAAAACTGAAAAATGCACGGAACGCAAATGGGAGCATGCCATGGAAGTTTTGTTTTCTTTTTGATAAAAATGATTTTTTTTGTCTACTGTCAGATTTGACGTTTCCAATTTGAAATTTTATTTGGATTTATCTTTTATATTTGATAAGGTAGAAGTATTTTGAAAATTTTATTGAGTATTTAAAGATGGAGCACGCATTATGTTTACATGCTTTTGTATAAATTTGTAATATATTTTTTGAAATTTTTTATTCAACTTAACAATGCACTGTGAAGTTGAATCATATTGTTATTTATTACTGTAGTATTTATAGTAATATATTTTGACCCAAGTGTAAATGTTCAATTAAAAATAGGTATCTATATATCCAATATCTGTGGATAATACTATTTCTCAGTATTTTACTGAAAGTTTTAAATGTCAAATTAATATACAAATTTAACAATGGAGTCCGATAATTGGGATTTTTATCTATTGTACTTGAGTTTTGGTTGAGTTTGAGTTTGTCCTGCCCAAGCCGCCCTTGACATCTTTATCCTGCATACGCCCATTAACTAACAACTGGACAAGCACGAGACACGACGCGGACTAGAGATGATCTAGATTGTTATTGCACTTGTATCAAGTATCAAATCTGTTTTTACAAAAGTATGTATATGGTATTATAATAAGCACCAAGGGGTACAAAATATGGCTTCTATGATCGCCATTTGTTTATCAATAAAAATTTAATATAATCATGATTGGTATTAAACATTATCGTCTAATGTTGCCCAAAATTATGGCTGTTTACTAAGTATAAATTGCACTCGGTGAGCGGAATTTGTTTTTTCTGAATATGTTTTAAATTATATCGCGATTGATTTCAAATAAAAGGTCATAATAAGGACACAAAATGTACAGTATGCAATAAACTGACTTTCGACAATTTTACTTTTGTTTTTAGTCGGACAAAAAGCATTTTTTCAGTTTTCACAATTTTTTTTTATTTGTTTTTAAAACACTCTTGACTACCTACTTGGTATATTCCAATAATCACATCAAAAGACAGTCAGTGAAAATTATAAATATTTTATATTAGCATTTTCCTGTTTTATAGTTTCCTCGGAATTTATCACAAATCCATCGAGTTATATATATTTTTTTAAACTAAAGGGCTAGATGATAACTACTTTTTGTCGCGCAGCGGTAGAGTCTAAATGTTAAAATCGTTATAGGTAATTGAGGCACGAAGTGCCAAATTGTCCCACATTCAGGGTCCGCGGAGCTTAAGCCCGCGAAGCGGGCAAATCCCCCTTGTCGCGCGCAGCGGTAGAGTCTGAATGTTAAAATCGTTATAATTGAGGCACGAAGTTCCAAATTATCCCACATTTAGGGTCCGCGGAGCTTAAGTCCGCGAAGCGGGCGAATCCCCCTTGTCGCGCGCAACGGTAGAGTCTGAATGTTAAAATCGTTATAATTGAGACACGAAGTGCCAAATTGTCCCACATTCAGGGTCCGCGGAGCTTAAGCCCACGAAGCGGGCGAATCCCCCTTGTCGCGCGCAGCGGTAGAATCTGAATGTTAAAATCGTTATATTTGAGGCACGAAGTGCCAAATTGTCCCACATTCAGAGTCCGCGGAGCTTAAGCCCGCGAAGCGGGCGAATCCCCCTTGTCGTGCGCAGCGGTAGAGTTTGAATGTTAAAATCGTTATAATTGAGGCACGAAGTGCCAAATTGTCCCACATTCAGGATCCGCAGAGCTTAAGCCCGCGAAGCGAGCAAATCCCCCTTGTCACGCGCAGCGGTAGAGTCTGACTGTTAAAATCGTTATAATTGAGGCACGAGGTGCCAAATTGTCCCACATTCAGGGTCCGCGGAGCTTAAGCCCGCGAAGCGGGCGGATCCCCCTTGTCGCGCACAGCGGTAGAGTCTGAATGTTAAAATCGTTAAAATTGAGGCACGAAGTGCCAAATTGTCCCACATTCAGGGTCCGCGGAGCTTAAGCCCGCGAAGCGGGCGAATCCTCCTTGTCGCGCGCAGCGGTAGAATCTGAATGTTAAAATCGTTATAATTGAGGCACGAAGTGCCGAATTGTCCCACATTCAGAGTCCGCGGAGCTTAAGCCCGCGAAGCGGGCAAATTCCCCTTGTCACGCGGCAGCGGTAGAGTCTAAATTATGTTAAAATCGTTATAATTGAGGCACGAAGTGCCGAATTGTCCCACATTCAGAGCCCGCGAAGCAAGCGAATCCTCCTTGTCACGCGGCAGCGGTTGAGTCTGAATGTTAAAATCGTTATAATTGAGGCACGAAGTGCCAAATTGTCCCACATTCAGGGTCCGCGGAGCTTAAGCCCGCGAAGCGGGCGGATCCCCCTTGTCGCGCACAGCGGTAGAGTCTGCATGTTAAAATCGTTAAAATTGAGGCACGAAGTGCCAAATTGTCCCACATTCAGGGTCCGCGGAGCTTAAGCCCGCGAAGTGGGCGAATCCTCCTTGTCGCGCGCAGCGGTAGAATCTGAATGTTAAAATCGTTATAATTGAGGCACGAAGTGCCGAATTGTCTCACATTCAGAGTCCGCGGAGCTTAAGCCCGCGAAGCGGGCGAATTCCCCTTGTCGCGCGGCAGCGGTAGAGTCTAAATTATGTTAAAATCTTTATAATTGAGGCACGAAGTGCCGAATTTTCCCACATTCAGAGCCCGCGAAGCAGGCGAATCCTCCTTGTCGCGCGCAGCGGTAGAGTCTGAATGTTAAAATCGTTATAATTGAGGCACGAAGTGCCAAATTGTCCCACATTCAGGGTCCGCGGAGCTTAAGCCCGCGATGCGAGCGAATTTCCCTTGTCGCGCGCAGCGGTAGAGTCTGAATGTTAAAATCGTTATAATTGAGGCACGAAGTGCCAAATTGTCCCACATTCAGGGTCCGCGGAGCTTAAGCCCGCGATGCGAGCGAATTTCCCTTGTCGCGCGCAGCGGTAGAGTCTGAATGTTAAAATCGTTATAATTGAGGCACGAAGTGCCGAATTGTCTCACATTCAGAGTCCGCGGAGCTTAAGCCCGCGAAGCGGGCGAAGTCCCCTTGTCGCGCGGCAGCGGTAGAGTCTAAATTATGTTAAAATCGTTATAATTGAGGCACGAAGTGCCGAATTGTCCCACATTCAGAGCCCGCGAAGTAGGCGAATCCCCCTTGTCGCGCGGTAGCGCGACCTAGCCGAAGGCCCGCGTAGCGGGGCCTGACGCTAGTAATATACTATTAATCTATCACGCCATTTATTCAACTTGTTGTGGCAGCCTCGCATATTGTGAATCATCGATATAGATACATATTTACTTTGTGTGCAGTTACTGCTGGTAACTTACGAGTAATTATTGTTGTCAGTGGTGTTTAAATTTGTTATTTAATGTTAAGATTGTCGGTCTCTTATATGGCTGAAAGTACTTGGACTGTACGCATACATTAGCACCAGGTACAGTCGTGTCAACAACAGCAAATTGTTAAGTGCGAAGTCATTTTCACAGATTACTTGTTAGCAAAAACTATTTGAATTAGTCATGTATAGTTCAAGTTAAATTTCTTTGCACTGTTATTTTAATTGCATCCGTTGAATGGGAATTTTACTATAATCTGTGCCAAATTGAATACTTACTGAAAAATAAATTAATAATCTTCAACTTGAGTGTGGCAGCCTCACAGATGACTTCATTTTTTGGGGAAGATAGTGCAGTTATCAATCACTGGTACTCATGGTTGTATGTGGAGGGCACACTACAAAATAAAAATACTGTATTAATGTATCTTATATCAATTGATTACAATAATTATATACATATTTATATATTTAAGTCATATTTCTATGATGACTAAAGTGATATTCACTAGATATAAAATAATTTGTTTTCAAATACTTTAAATTATTATAATTAAAGCATAGTCATTATAAATATATGAATAATTGATATATAAACTTTACTTTAATAATATTTATTATTTAATAATCGATTTTATTTCATACATCTAGTTTAGTTTCAAAATAATCGTGTTTATTGGCACAGAATGGGTGTAACAACCCCACAGATAACTGTGTTATTAATACAGTTATATAGTTTATCGTGTGTGCGGTTAATAGCTGTCAACTCATTTAAGTAGGTATCTAAATATGTATTTCCTGTAATATCTTTATTTTGTGTTGTATTTTTTATTAGAACCACAAATTTTGAATTATACGATAGAAATGTTTATTTATTATGTTTGTATTTGTAGAAATTTCTCCTAAATTAAAATTTATGCTTTGTGGATATAAACACTTTTTCTTTCAACTTTATGAGCGTAAAATCCTAAATTCCTTACCTACATAATAAATACATTTACACTTACTACTTTCTCCTAATTTTTATTTAACAGTAAATAAATCATTATTTAACAATAATAAAACAACTATTATTGTTGAAACCAAACAACAATGTTTAGCAAATTGGAATAATAAAAACATTGTTATCATGAAATTAAATGCGACTATTATAATTATTGACATTTACTTTCTTCCAATTTTATAAAATATATAAATAAATCCTTATTTGACAACAATAAATAAATCAACTATTCATTTTTGATATCAAACAATGTAAAGCAAATTGCGCTAATTAAAACATTGTTTCCATGAAAATAAACACGAATATAATAATCTAAATTAATAATTATTAATGTAAAGTTCTACAACTGAATGATTTTCTCACGACAGTAGACTTGCTTTACAAACTGATATGGATGGAAAAACATTGTAATAAGACGGTATTTACATATTCCTGTACACTCAGAGCAAAATTAGTTTGACTTGACTGGTTTTCAATAAGGGGAAGACTTCGTTCTTTAATAGGAACCTGTATATTGTACACCTTGTGATAGTAGTTTGCTATAGGGTTAGCCAAAAAGGGTTGAAGCAAATATGCAATTTTGGGCAGTCTTTTGCAAATTTAATTGTAAACAAAAATAATTTGACAGTACCAGAACCAATCATAATCAGTCACATAACGTACGTATAAATAAATAATTTAAAAAAATAAGATATTTTTTATAACATAGCCCATTTTATGTATCATTTGACGAATTTATTTACAGAGAAATTATGGCAATAAATATTAATTTATTTTAATGTTTAAGTTCTAAATTTATTTAACATCATTTCGTATTTAATTAGTTTAAATATATCTCGCACAAATTATACGGGTACAGCTAGATGACTAGTAAAATAATATATGGGAAGTGTGTAGTCATTTGGACAGTTAAGTTACTAAGTTAGTAAACTATTTATATAAACTAGAACTTGTATCTTTAGTGACTAATACTTGGTTAAAATTAAGTCGTGATCAGTAAAGAAAATAAAACTACTCACTCAAGTTGACGGCTGCCATAAGACAGAACAAACTTTGTCAGACAAAATATTAACATTACCGCAATAGATTCACAAAAGAGTTTAGCGTTGATATATAACTTTGTGTTGTGTATCTTTATAACAGATTATGCTTATATTAAAATATAGATACATATTCATACAAATTTATCATTGAACTTGAGTGTGAGAACCTGAGAACCTCTTATATTGTTAGTAATTGTTATAGAAATTTATTATACCGTGTGTGCGGTTATTGGCCGTCAACTCACGGATACTCATGGTTTGTTATGCCCTGTTCACACAAGGATTCTTTGAAGATTCTTACATGCTTCAGAATTTTAAGAATTGCTTGTCAAATAGCGGCGCCGCTAAATTGAATCTTCAATGAGTCTTGGAAAAGAAGAATTTTCTAATTCATTGATACGAGTAGCTTCAGAACAGATAATTTTTTTCCAAGATTCGGAAGTATGAAAGAATCTTCAAAGAATTCTTGTGTGAACGGGGCTCAAGATAAATTTTGGTGCTGTAAACTGGAATGTGTACCTGACTGGATTCGAATCTGAGTTGTCAGAACTACAGTTTTTGCGCTTTATTTAAAATTACTTTTATATCTGGAAACAGAAAAAAATATGGATTTATTATTTTTCATTATGTTCCATTATAAATTAAGTAAATAAAACGAATGTATATTTTGCTCTTGAGAATAAAATCTTCTAAAAATATAAAGCCCTGTCCGCACGAGAATTCTTTGAAGATTGTACCAAGATTCTGAATCCTGGAAAAGAAGAAGTTTTCTTTTTTCTAGTGAGAATTACCTGTTAAATTGCGGTGCCGCTAAATTGAATCTTCAATGAGTCTTGAAAAAGAAGAATAGGTATATAATTTATTTATTGCTTCAAAGCCATGAATTTTATTTGTCAAGATTCAGTACCTATCTTGAAACTTTTGCTTTTCCAGGATTCAGAATCTTGGTAGAATCTTCAAAGAATACTCATGCGAACAAGGCTTAATATAAATTTTAAAGTACTTTTAGAATAAATAGATAGTTTTGTATATTTTTGTTTCTCATAAAATCCATAACTCGGCATTTGAGTATAAACCATTTTAGAACCTGTAAGTTAATAAATTGACGACTGATAAACCGCACACACGACAAAATATATATCTATACCGATGACCCACAGTGTGAGGCTGCCACACTCAAGTTGGACAAAAGGCGTGATTATTAATAAATTCTTTTGGCTCCCAGACAAAATATCAGCGTACGGCACTGCTAAAAATACCTCAAACACAACAGATTCATTTTCATTCACAGAATAAAAACAGAGTTGCGAAATCATAGACTAGCAGATCAAGTCACAGGTGTTGGAGGCCTTCTCCCACGCTTAACACCAAAATAAATGACGATCACGTAGAATAGACAACACCGGAAGTGACCAGAGAGATGATCTCACACACCCACAGCACGAGAGGAAAGAATCATTATTGATTTGAATTATTTTATTTTATTATTATTATATTGCATACAGCAGTCAATTTACTCATGATTGTTAGTAGAAAGTACACCACAGGAGAGATATTAGTGCAGTTAAACTGAAGCTGCGTAGCTGACTGGATTCGAACCTGAATTGTCAGAACTGCAGCGTTTACGCACTCAGCTATCCACCCCAAAAACTTGCATCTTTAATTAATTTAAATATCACACTCTGGATTTACGCAATGGATTAGTCATGAAATACTAGGACCATTAAGAGATATTTAAAAGAACGTATTATTGCCAACTTGTTTTATTAATAAGGGTTGTGAGAATAACGAATTATAATTCTAATTTTAAAATGTTTCAAAAAATTTGAGCATATTTTTAATGTCTGTACGTTTGTAAATAAATACATTTATAAAACAGCGTCGTGAATCTATGTTTGTAGGGTTAAAGCTTATTAGATAGTTTTATGCTAGCAAATCACCGTTTTAACGCAAATTAAGTTCTCTAACAGTTTTGTCATTAAACTTTACAAAACCGTACACCGTAGCAGTTTACGTTTAAAGGTGATTTAAAGTATTAAAATTCTTGGTTGCTTATTTACCGTAACGTCTTTAAATGTAACTGAAAATTAACTATACACATGTTACTTTCAGTATCCGTTAAAATATTTACTTCCTTTCAAGTTACAACCTTCAAAGTTTTATATTTGCTTTGTTAATTTAAATGTCTTGCTTACAGAAACAAAATGTTTAGTGCTAAAAATAGTTAGTATTCAAACTAATTTAATTGTTACATTACTAAACTAAGAGTTTCATGATAATATCTGCTTTTCAACTTAGCTTGAACAGTTCATTTAGTTCGTTAACAATTTAATTTCTCTTGTTTTGTTATGAATGAGAAGAAAACCTACAGATCTCGAAAACGATAAAAGATACTTGCGTTTATGTAACAATGAATTAAGAGCAAATTTATTAGTATATTCACTTTTAATTCGTTCGCACGAACTGTTGTGTCTATTGTTTTAGTTCATGACTCTATAATTACTAGACAAAGGGTCAGAAAATGTACAGTCAGATAAAAAAAGTTGCTATTGAAATACCTATTCAGTCACTTGCCATATCAAAAATGTAACCAAGATGGATATGTATGTTTATGGATTATATTTACTTCATACCTAGTTTTTGTCCATGAAATTGAAGGTACACAAAGTAGAAGTTCTGGTTTTTCTCCTCAAAAATTTGTTGCTGTTTAAGGTCCTCTACATTTCGTGCTAAAATTCCTGTTTTGGAGCCTGGTGATAATTACGTTCCGTGAAAGCGAAGCAGGTGCAGTGTGACTCTGCTACCTGACTCCTGATGACGTTTCTAGAGCGACCTTGACCTTGAACACTTCGTGAATGAGATGGTCTATTATTCTTTAAAACGTTTTTCTTCTGTCGTAAAAGTACTGTTGGTGGTCTAAACATTGTTGTCAAATTTAAAATCACCCAATCTGCCGAATAAAGTTGTCCATAAGTTGCCTGGAACATAAACTATGAATAAAATTGTCTAACAGTTTACCTCATCCCATAAAGTACAGTACGCGAAATAAGAGATAACTGCTCTTAGGAATTTTAAATTGCTAAACAATATTAATTGAGCGGACATAGATTACCAGCAAATTTTGTGGCAGAAACCGCTTCGCTATCTTGAAATAGTGTATAAAGAAGTCGTCCAGCTCGGTTTTCTCTTGACTTAGTTGCGTTGAGGCAAGTAATAAGTTGGCGAACTATGACTCAGCTCTGTGTAGAACATATGCACATTCTTTCGGTCAACTTTGGCTGAACGGACAGTTATGATTGTACTTCAAAGATTCTTATTAAATTCAAAATATTCCAATGTGTTCTTGAAATGAAGTACCTAATAATTACTTAGATCTTTTCCAGACATCTTCTAATAAAACCTTTAAGTTATCAAATTTATAATAGTACACTGATTCATTCTACATTCACATTATTATTTTATAATAAATATGTCACAATGTTTACTCATTTTGAGTGTGGCGGTTATCAACTGTCAGTGTCATTTCCAGTAAATTTTAAAAAATAATTATAATTTCGATTGCTTACTATATTGTAATGAAAATTGGTATATAGATAGAAAAAAATACGCTGAATCGAATGGTATAATTATTTTCTTTTAAAAGTAAATGGTTTAGCAGGAAAAAAATTATTTTAATTTGGATTGTGGCGCCCTCATTGCCAAAGTGACAAGTCGCGAACTAATTAATTTGGTCGGTAAAACAGATTAAGCAGTTTATTGCGAAAAATTAATATTGCAAAATTTTGTTTTCAGTACATGCTTTATGATGTAAACAATGCTTTAAGTACACAATTAAGTTTTGTAATCAAGTATTTGATTAATTATTTAATCTGTTTTATCAACCACTGTTATAGTTCAGTGCCTGTCACTTTGACAATGAGGGCGCCACAAGACGAATTTAAAATTTGAATTTACATCTAAACCGTTTACTTTATGTAGAAAACAAAACCATTCGATTCAGCGTAATTTTTTCTATATGTACACATAATTTCATCAAAATGTTATTAGAATAAAATTTATGATCTGTACAACACTTATATGATAAAATTCCGTGATAAGTAAGTTGAGCACTTTGTGCCATTAAAATATATGCACGAAGTTGTGAATATCCCTGTATAATGTATTTAACTATGCACAGATTAGCAACCCGTTTATCATATCTGCACTACTTATCGTGTTTTTAATTGTAAACTGGCACCGTTACACTAATAAATTTAATTATATTTGTGCTACCCCTTACTGAACTTATTGATTTTGTTCATAAAAAAATGAGATACAAACACAAATAGATAATAAAATATTATTTGTCGTGCACTCTCCATTAACAACCATGAGTACCAGTTGAAGACTAGTAACCGCACACACAATATAATATAAATCTATACCTATGACGGAAGTCACCTATGTATTTAAATAGGAGGTTTATTACACAAAATGTAGGTACATTTTTGTGTGTATATTTAAAGGAACGAAAGAAAAAACTTAAATTTATAAACACCTACAAAAATGCAGCGCCCAACAGAAGCTAAAAATATTTCTACCGAACAAAAAACGTCTTAAGATAGATCTCCTCTTTATCAGCTTAAATAAAATTTCGTTTTCACTATCCACAGAACCTGTTTGTGTTGTGAAATATTTGATTCATATTCATAATCACGACTGCATAAGTGATCTAGATTACCACACGACTGCTCTCATTTTCAATTTAAAATTTAAAGAAATTTAAAAACAATTTTTAACACTCCTAGGTTTCATTTCCGAAGGATTGTCAGGGTAATCATAAAAAATGATGCTGGGATAGGAATCATTACTCTTTTAAATTGATATTAATTATTTGTGAAGTGAAAAATTTGTTACAGATAATTTATTATTATTTATTAGAGCTAAATTGCTGCCACTAGATAATCTACTATTTATTTTAAGTGTGCCACCCTCCAGATAACTGTGAGTCTAGGTATAGATACAGTGTGTGCTTTTACCAACCGTAAAATCACGGGCACTCATGGTTATTATTGATGTTAAATTTTAAAAATCTCACGCTCTAATTTAACCAAAATCTGGAATTAAAGACAAACTAATATATTTATTTATAACACGTATCTGCTTTAAAATGCGTCTACTATTATATTCAGTTCAAATACGTGTTGACACACCTCAAAATTTAAATTGAACAGTTCATTGCAATCTAAATACATACAATTGGATCAGTATAAAAATGATACAATTTTGCATTTTATTTATATATTATTATTAGGTGTAAAAATTATGTTAATTTGTATGCTATTTAATAATAAACATAGAAATTCAACCCTGTTCTTAAAAATCGAGTATTAAAACAGCACTTTTTTGGTAGTTATACACCTGTAAGAAACAGGGATCACCTATTGTTACATTATCCGTAGATATATTAAGAAAATTTGTATACTACTAATAAATGTACTCAGGAATTCAACCCTGTCGTGTCGATAAAAACCACGTATATTTTATTGGTGGGCCCCAGATAGCTATAACTAATAAGTTTTTTAATACTTTTAACGCTTTAAGATCAGGACCAACTAGTATTATTTTATTATGGTAAAAACATGATTCCAGGAGTTTAATTTTGATTTCAAAAACTGCGGATCTCTGCTGGTGGGCCCCAAACAGCTATTCCTTTCTGGTTTTCTTATATATTCATCACCTGAAACACCTATTATTAGTACTACGAATACTATTATAGAAAAACATTTAGCTTTCCAACAATTCTGACAAATAAATTTATAAAATACGCCATTCATAATATTCTGTATCTTGGAATCATCTTGGTAACATCTCTCACGAGGGGTACGGGGTGCTTATTGGCAGTCAAGGCCACAAGATCACCCTAACATCTGTTGACCACTCGTCCGTTCATTCTTGCGAACATAATGAGAAGATTAGTGTCTGCACCACATCGTTACCCAATTGTTTTCGACTTGGTTTTTTCCTTTGTGCAGTGAAGCGCCCGAAGCGACGATACATCGCCGTCACGGGTTTAAGGAACAGGAAACACGGATTTAATGCGTTTTAGTCTGGCACGGGGCGGCACCGATTTAGACGAAACAGTAGCTGCCGAAGGGTCGCCAACAAACAGACGTTTCAATATTCAACAGGAATTGTTGTGAACAATATGTTTACTGCTGCATTTCAATCAGTAAAGCCAGAACCGTAAAAGCCCTGTTCACACAAGGATTCTTTCATGCTTCTGGATTCTGAGAATTAAAAGCTAGATTCTGACCTACCCAATTCTAAGTATAAGTGCTAAATTAGCCAACCAGCGCTGCCACAAAATGTCAATAAATTATAAAGCCACATTCGCACAAGCATTTAGTTTTAAGGTTTACATTTATGTTTACGGTTAAAAGAATGTTTAAATTCATGTATCTATCAGCATTTGCACTTTTCACTTTCAAGCACTAAACTTTGAAAGCTCCAAACTTTAGGTTTATGTTTACCACTTACTAAAGCTATTTAAGTTACTTATGTGATTACTTTGTTTCTTAAACTTAAATATAAATTTAAACCATCAAACTAAATGCTTATGTGAATGAGGCTTAAGAAAGTTTAATTTCATCTAACTAAATACGAGCATTCACTGTGCTTGAAAATAGGAAGAGTGAATGATCATTATTTAGTTAAATGAATTTAAACTTTCTTAAACGTAAACATAAATATAAACCTTAAATCTAAATGCTTATGTTAATGAGGTTTAAGTGCGAACGTTGAGAGCTAGGTTGGTTAAATTAGCCACTTATACTTATAATTGGGTAGGTCTATAACTGAAAGCAGCATTCACAGTTCGAAATTTGGTGAAATTCGGTGAAATTTGTGAAGTTCTCAGGAGACAATTAAAGTAAAATAAATAGCTGATTTGTTTTGAAAAGCGTTTGAATATTTTTTGTCTTGATTGTTCTATACGATTACACCAAATTTCGGACTGTGAATTATGGTGAGGATGATCCGTCAAATAGCGGCGCCGCTATATTGAATCTTCAATTAGTCTAGGAAAAGAAGAATTTCAAATTAACTGATAGCTTCAAAACAGTGAGTTCCATTTTTTCCAGGATTCAAAAGCATGAAAAAATCATCAATATGTGAACCTGTGAACAGGGCTTCAAGCAACCAGACGTAGTTCTGACAACTGTGGTTCGAATCCAGTTTAACTGCAGAAACCCATCGAGAGTACAAAGATTATCATGAAATTTTTGGCAGAAACTGCTTCGCTACCTTGAAAGTGTATAAAAAGCCGTCCAGCTCGGTTTTTCTCTTGGCTCAGTTGCGTTCAGGCGAGTAATAAGTTGGCGAATTGCGTCTCAGCTCTGTGTAGAACACGGCACATTCTTTCTCTCGTTTCTCTCCCTTACAGCTCCAGCCAACTCTGGCTGCATAAACTGTAGATATGTATGTATAGTCGCTAAAATATTATTTTAAAGTGGGTCCAAAATTTATGAAATCGACGATTTCTCGAATTTTCGTATTTCTTCTGTCTTTTGACTGTACGTACAGTCAATGTACAAAGTAACTCATGTATTCTGGAAGACTTGTTTGGGTCAAATGTTGACACACTAGTTTGTTTGTTGTGTTTTTATGATGTCATTGTTGAGTTTAATTTAATTTACATGTACTTGTCAGACGTAAACAATAATGCATTTTTTACGAGTAACCGCAGTATATTTTAAGAAATGATGTTGCCTTGACATTGCTTATTTGATTTGATCCTTCATCTTTACTTCTTTTGCTTATCGTTTAACAGGGAAAAATGAAATACATTAATCGATTGTTGTGATTAATCCGAAATAAATCATTTTCATTGATATTTATGTTTAAATGCCAAAAGGCATTAACTTTAAACACTAAAATTAAAGAAAGAAATATAGGGACGAAATGTAAAATAGAGGACATTCTTAAAATGCGTTTATTTTTAGAAGATGGCCTTTTATGCTAAAACATGACCTAAAAAACAAAATTAGAGCGAGGAAGAGTGTTTTTAACAAGATTTTTTGAATAAAATGAAGTTATTGTATGTTAACCCTATCTTACCTTCAAATAATAAAGTAGGACTTGAATTAATACCGAATCGTTTATTAGAATCTCTTCAAACATTTTCTAATCAAACCTTCATTCGTTAAGATATCTAATTTATACCTATATACTGACATAAACGGTCCATAAGCACATTATTACTTAATAAATATGTTACAAAATTTTATTCATTTCGAGTATGGCGGTTACCTACAACTGTCAGTGTCATTGCAAAATTTAAAAATAATGAATATTTATATTGCCTAATATATTGTAATGAAATTTGATATATAGGTAGAAAAAAATATGCTGAATTGAATGGTGTAAGCGTTTTCTTTTAAAAGTAATCGGTTTAGCTGGAAAATACTTTTTAAATTTGGATTGTGGCGCCCTCATTGCCAAAGTGACAAGTCGCGAACTAATTAATTTGGTCGGTAAAACAGATTAAGCAGTTTATTGCGAAAAATTAATATTGCAAAATTTTGTTTTAAGAACATGATTTATGATGTAAACAATGCTTTAAGTACACAATTAAATTTTGTAATCAAGTATCTGATTATTTAATTAATCTGTTTTATCAACCACACAGTTTTAATTCAGCCCCTGTCACTTTGACAGTGAAGGCGCCACAAGTCAAACTTAAAATTTGAATTTACAGCTAAACGGTGTAGAAAACAAGCGCACCATTCGATTCAGCGTAATTTTTTCTATATATGCACATTATTTCATCAAAATGTGTAGGTGTACAGTATAATAATTATTTCAATATATGCAAGAAGCAATCATATTTGAATCTTCGTTCATCAAACATACTTTTTAAGACTTTTATTCTTCATAAGAAAGGATCATTTGCACCTACAGCAAACCGCATTTACAATGTCAATCCGTTTAATAATTATGTCTACGGTTCGCCAACATATACTCATTCGATTCTATTGTCCCGCAATAACAATGTACCCAATAAAACAAAGAACAAGTTAACAAGCATTGGAAACAATAAAATGCACTTATGCCCGATAGTTTATACTTAAACTCTATGACGCATCAGGCAAGAATTCCGAGAGACTGGGCGCATATTTCCAGCTCGTACCTTATTGTGGTAGAATGCAAAAAAGCGGTGATTACTTTGAAAAAATAAAATATAATCGGTTTTGGCGACGATATTGAGCGAGCTATGCGGAAAATTAATTGAGGGAGACTGAAATGTCGTTATAGAATGATATATGCAAGAATTTATTCCACGAATGCTTCATTAATGAATTCAACTTTTAATCTGCAGATCTGTTAAAGGCATTCCTAACAAACTTCATTCTCATTCATAATACTTCTCATTCGGTATAATAATTATTATTGAACAAATTATCAGCTATATTAAAATACTCTTACCAATAAACTTAAGATGTCACGGTTTCTTTCACGCTTCTGAATCCTGGATGAAAACATTCACTGTTTTGAAGCTGTCAATGAATTAGAAATTCTTCTTTTCCAAGACTCATTGAAGATTCATTTTAGCGCCGCTGCTATTTGACAGGCAATACTCAACATAAATTATTATTATTTATTTTCAATCTGTTCACACAAGGATTCTGTGAAGAGTATTTCATGCAGAATCCTGGAAAAAAATTATCTGTTTCGAAGCTACCAATTAATTAAAAATTCTTTTAAGACTCATTGAATATTCAATTTAACGATGCCGCTATTTGACAGGCAATTCTCAACAGGATAATTTTTCTCAAAGTTCAGAAGCATGAAAGAATCTTCAAAGAATAAAGAATCATTGTGTGAACCTATTACTGTTATTAGTATTATTATAACTGGATAACTATTTAACTGATTTAGGTATTTATTTAGAAATAATATCAGTTGTACTTGTTGTACAACGTTATTCTTCTTCTCCAATGAAACGGTCATTTGTTTACAATACATTTTCCATCAGGATTATAAACAATATACATTTGAAAAATGTTAGTTTGTTTCTTTGATATAACGTTTCTTTACAAATCTGCTACATTGCAGTTTTCATTAAGTTTTAAGTTCTATGTTCTATTAAATCTGAGTAAAATTTAGTGGCAATTGAAAAGTCGGTTAAGTAAAAGAAGAATCTCAGTGGTAAGTGGTACGATTGATATTCTATCTGCGCACCACAAACCTTGAGTGCTGTCGACTCTTATAATAATAATAATAATAATGATCTATTTTAATAACGATTTAAAGAGTAACACAATTGATATTAATTCTCTCTTGCAGGAAAGAGGCTGGGAATTCAAACAAATCACAGTAACTCGAGTACCAGGCTACGGATTTGGAATTGCTGTATCCGGAGGAAGAGACAACCCTCACTTTGCTTCCGGTGATCCCAGCATCGCTGTCAGCGACGTTTTAGTTGCTGGACCAGCTGAGAGAACGTTACAGTAAGTTCTGTCACAATTAATCATTCTTACTTACAAATCACTTTAACTACGAACTTTGAATAATACATTCATTATGTACGTAACTTCGGTAAGATAATCTCTTCTATAAGACACACTACTGTATTATGAATTCATAATTCAACACTATTGTATTATGAGTCAATTATTCAATACAACTCTCATCTGTCATCACACCAAAATGTGAGGTTTGGAAAATATTTTAATAAATACAAATTTGTAAAAGAATGTTTTATTTAAAAAATCGTAGATAAAACGTCATACACTCACCTTCAGCTCGTGAATAATCTTTTATCCTCTTGAATTATAGTCTACATTATATGCTCGTTCAATAATATACTTTTTTACAGAGTAAACGATAGAATAATATCCGTCAACGGCATTTCTTTGCAAAATGTGGACTACGCCACCGCTGTCCAGGTGCTCCGGGACTCTGGAGACACTGTCACTCTTGTTGTTAAGCGAAGAACCACCATGCAAGGCCATCAACATCAACACAGCCTCAGCGCATCTTATTCGCCTTCTGGAGGACCGTCAGCTACTCAATCTCTTAAAGTAACACTTACCAAAAACTCAAAGAAAGAAGATTTTGGTATCGTGCTAGGATGTAAACTTTATGTCAAAGAAATTTCTTCTAAAGCTAGAGAGCAACTATTAGCTACAAACCAGTTTTTAGTTGAGGGTGATTTTATTACTAAGATTAATACTACTAATTGTAATGATGTTATGTCTTTGAAAGAAGCTAAGAAAATTATTGATAACTCAAAAGAAAAGTTGAATTTTACTGTTGCTAGAGATGTTTCGAATAATGCTACGATTTCACACCAAGCACAGAGTTCTGTCAGTACTACTGGAGCTGTAAATAATTATTATAAAGGTAATTACCTATTTTAAACTCTAATTTGATTACGCCTTTTACCCAACTTGGGTTTGACAGTCTCACATATTGTGATTCTTCGATTTAGATATTTATTATACCTCGTGTGCGATTACTAGCCGCCAATTCACAGGTATTCATGATTGCTAGCGCACAGTACATTTTTGTAAAGTTAAACTGGAATGTGTATCTGCCTATTCGATCCTGAGTTATCAGATCTTAATTATAAAATAGATTTTTGCTTCTTCAAAAATCTTCGTTTTTTAAACATTCAGTCGAGAAATCAAAGTTGAGATCTTAATTATGTTACTTTTTAAGGTGATGATTATCTGATGAACCAAAGCTACTCGAATCAAAATCTATACGTGCAGCCCCCAACTAGGAACCCTAATTTAAATTCTAGTACTAATGGTTTTGTGGAAAAGGAACCAGAAGGTCTTCCGAGCCCTGCAGTCGATGATAAAAGTAATCTAGCACCTAGAGGACGGCTTCGAGGGCCCCTTTCGGACGCGAATCTCAGTCAGTTAGATCGAGCAAGTAGTATCGGAGGATATGGAAAGAGTAAGAGATTGGATGAGCCCCCTAGGCCGCCGCCCCCTAGACCAGAAGGTGAGATAGTTAATTATTTTATACCCTAAAAGATTAATTTATTATTATTTTTTATAGATTACTATAGTAGTAGAAGACAACTTTATGAAGATGATCCTCTAATCCAGAAGACTAAACAATCAATGTAAGTGCTTATTTATAATATTCTCATTTTTATAATAAGATTTAAAATATTAGTCATACATTAATTTATTCTTGTTCTAATAAAATCGAAGTTTCGGTGTTTACTAAAACTTTAAGTGTAAACCGGAACGTCAGTTATGTAAGAAGAATAAATGTTAATTTTAATTCTTATGAAAACCACAGTCGATTAAACAGTCACTTAATCATAATAATAATATTTATTTTACAGTCCAGATGCCAGATTCATAACATTCCAGAAAGAAGGATCTGTTGGTATTCGACTTACAGGAGGAAATTACGTTGGAATTTTTGTTACTGCTGTTCAACCCGGCAGTCCTGCATCTTTGCAGGGCCTTCAACCTGGAGATAAGATCTTAAAGGTAGGTTCAAGTCTGTTATTAAGTCTGAAATCTGTTTGAGATAGTTGTAACTTAATTGAAACAAAATAATAACACTATTAGAAACTGCAGTTGAGAATCGAATCCAGAATTTAAATTTATAAGATGAGTTTTCGGAAGATGATAATTAAGGATCAAAAAATCAATTCAAGTAGCTTTTTACCTTGTTGAAGGAATCTTCGACTTGATTAATTGTAATGTTATTACTCTTTTGCACTGATGAAGGATGAATATACCTAATCCGAAACGTATGCAGTTGATTTTTTGATCGCACGGACAAAATGTATTCATCAATAGTTGATTCAAAATTCTAGAATGCTGTAAAATAAATAATCTAAAGATATGGCATATTAATATCTATATTTTTACAGGTAAATGATATGGACATGTCTGGAGTAACTCGAGAAGAAGCTGTATTATTTTTACTAAGCCTACAAGATAGAATTGAATTAATAGTTCAGTTTTGCAAAGAAGAGTACGATAATATTGTTGCTTCACAAAAAGGTAAGACATTTATCTATATAATGATATAATAATAAAATGAATTTCTGTGCAAACCTATAAATTCTACAGTAATATAAATAAGCGACATTAATATTTGTGAACAAATACAAAATGTTAATGTTTTAGATTGATCTGTGTAATTAATGCATGTATTTAAAGGGTTCGTGCTAACCCTGTTTGGGGATATAGCGTAATTTTACGTCCATTTATTAACAGAATCCCAATTCTTTCAGGTGACAGTTTCTACATCAAGACGCACTTCCACTACGATTCGCCAGCAAAGGGCGAAATGTCATTCCGTTCTGGTGATACTTTCCACGTGGTGGACACCCTCTACAACGGCGTTGTTGGCTGCTGGCAAGTCTACAGGGTGGGTAGAAACAATCAGCAGCTTCAGAAGGGTATCATACCGAATAAAGCCAGAGCAGAAGAACTTGCTACCGCTCAATTCAATGCTACCAAGAAGGAGATGAGTACCAATGAGTCCAGGGGAAGCTTCTTCAGGCGGCGCAGGAGTAGCAGTCGAAGGAGCAAAAGCCTCGGAAAGGTAAGAAACACCAGAATGTAAATCTAAACAATAAACTAATTGTGCTATTTGGGTTTTAAACCTGTAGTAAACATAAAAACTTATGCATGCATGGAAATAAATAAATAAATAAATTCTAAAAATATGGTGCATTATTTTCATTGCATCCACTTAAGTATAACTACATAACAATCTGTATAATCTAGTTCCAATTAATATAAAAATGTTTATTTATTATTTCAGGAACATTGGGACGATATATTATTCTCAGATTGCGTATCAAAGTTCCCTGCATATGAACGAGTAGTTCTCAAACATCCTGGATTTACCAGACCTGTAATATTATTCGGTCCAATCGCCGATATTGCTAGAGACAAGATGTTAAAAGATTTTCCAGACAAATTTATATCACCACGTAAGTTATTCACATTTGTGTTTACCTCAAATACTGATCATTAATTTGCAGAGCTAGAAAGTGGAACAGATGAACCAAAGGTGCAGAAATCTTCAAACATAATAAGATTATCAGCAATCCGCGACGTTATTTCAACAGGAAAACATGCACTTTTGGATATTACACCAAATGCAGTAGAAAGATTAAATTATGCGCAGCTCTACCCTATTGTGATCTTCTTCAAAGCCGAATCGAAAATAATTGTTAAGCAGCTACGACAAGGACTGCCTAAGTAAGAATTGTTAAATGTGTTTAAACGTTTTATAAATGTTTTTTTAATGTAGGTCTGCCCATAAAAGTTCTAAAAAGCTTTTAGAACAGTGTCAAAAGTTAGATAAGGTTTGGAGCCACATTTTTAGTTCCACAGTGACGTTGAATGATAACACGGAGAATTGGTATAGAAAAGTTAGGGAATTAATTGATAAACAGCAGTCTGGCGCGCTTTGGATGAGCGAAGCTAAGGTAATTTTTATTTTATATTTTTTATTTATTCCTTACCATTATGAACAATATTCAGCAGTCATTGTGAGTCATCGGTACATAACATTAACATTTAAATGATATAATTTATATTTATTTATCGAGCTGAGCACATAATGTTAGCTAATTTAAGAGCATGAAATATCCATATCCATTATGTGCGACTCAAATACGACGTTTTAACTACGACTAAAACATTTTACAAATTTTCATTCATTAAAAAACATCACATTTTGGTGTGAGAACATATTTACTGTTCTGTTGAATAATAGACTCATAATAAAATTGTGTGGAGGGGTTTATCTTACTAAAGTTACCTACATACAGGGATGTATTATTCAATGGTCGTACATAACATTTAAATGTTATATACCGATGATTTTAAACAAATCTTGAAAATAAATACCTTTTAGTTAAACTTTATTAATTTAAAAACTGTGTTGACTATTAGACCACATTTAGTTTCTTTGGTTCAAAAGGGTGTTGAATATGGTTCATTATTAAACTGTATTAGATTTCTTAGTAATTTTATATTCTTTCTATCTGTAGAATGTAGTTCTTTATTCATTTCTTTATGCACAGAAGTAGAAAATATATTAGAATACTTTGATATCAAACAAAATTATTTAAAAATAATATTTTATTTGGATTTAATTCTGTAGATACATATTTATAAAAAAATATCTACCGAATAAATTACTTATTATTAATTATTTTAAGCTCAGAAAATTATGTTAATCCATAAAATGATTTCCTTTGATTATTAGATTATGATTTTGGTATATTTATTAAAGGTAGTTGTAGTTAGTAGTGCTCCTTGGAAACACATCAAAATATTGTATGATATTTTATTTAATTTCATGAATTTGGTTTACAAGTACTTGAAATTGTAATTTTTTATCTAAAAGTAGCGCTACTTTATATTGATTTATCTTTAAATATAACTTATGATTTACTCCCAGGTACACGAAATGACTTACCGCTAACGCTAATCTTTTTGTTAGCGTTAATTCATTTCTGATCAATTTGGTTCTCTAACACTGGTGTGGGTTCTTTGGTAATGGTTCTTTCTCTTAACTTTCAGTCGGCCTCATCTATGTATGACAGCACTTACTCTTTATCGTCTCCTAATTCTCGCACCAAATCTTTACCAAGTAGTTACCGCTCTCGAAACCGTCCAAAACGGTCAACCACGTCCATGTACAGCTACGGCGGTGTTAATCCGTACACCGGGTACTTACACCCTCAAAATTACGTCCATTGTTACGATTACTACCCGTGTGAATATTATTTCTATCAGTGCCAACCGTATGAGCAGGTGTACAACACTGCAAATAAAATTAAGACTCTTTGTGATTCGTATAACTCACAATTTGTTACCAGGAAGAGTAGTTTGTACGATAGCGAGGTCAGGTTTTGTGAAAAAAGTTCTGATTTGTTGAGATTAAAAGCGAATGAGTATGTTAATTTGAGTAATACTAATCTGTCGATTCATGAGAATTGTTTTGGTGAAATTTAAGGGCGACACACTCTTTTTATAGTAAACAAACGGCCTGCAGTCACATTATTGTCTATTGATTGTTACAGCTCTTTAAATTTTGTATTTAACTGCTACATTTCGTAATATTTGCAGAAATAATGTATTTACCAATAGCGTCAGTAGAAATCTATTATTTTATGCTGTGTTTTGACTATATTTTCAACAATAGATAGCTGGAAATGAAATGGAAGCATTTTTAAATGGAAAATATATTAAATTTCATGGGATTTACCTTGTGAACGGTTTAAAATTAAAAAACGCTCGATTTCCTGAATATTTCTGCACTGAAAAACTTTTTTTAAATAATTTTAGACCCTGCAGTTTAGCCAGAAAAAAATATTTTACAAAACAGGAGAAAAAAAAATCAGCTATATCTTTTAAATTCTGAAATATAATAATCTAAATTATGCCACCATTCGATTCCTTGAACATTTTTGCATTAGTAACCACATTTACAATACCGAAGGCCCATTATTTTAACCAAAAATACGCATTTTTGCTTTAAATTTGGATTGATGACAGTTGTCAGTTGATCGTTCAAATTTCAAAAGGAGCTATCTGCTGCCATCTCTAGTGCAGTCAATCAAACACTAGTGGAGGTTCAATAGTTTGCTAAATGTGTAGGAGGTGGCACCACATAGGTCGTTTGGCGTTTAACACGGCGTTTAATATAACAATCATGACTATAATCTAATTAATAAATGAAAATTATGCCTAGTGCACACGAGGAAACTTTTCACAAAGTTTCCTGAAAAAAGTTTCCAGAAAATGAAGATATTCTTTGAAAAACTATAAATATGTTTATGATCACATGTCACATTTAACGATTTGACAAATAAGAAGTTAGTTGCACTTCACAATGTTTCCTGAAAACGCTTCATTTTTATAGGCGCCGTTAAAACTTTGAAGTTTCCAGAAACTTTTTCCAGGAAACAAAGTTTCTCCGTGTGCACTAGGCAGACCGTTGTTTTTAGACCCATCTCGAATAAACTCAGGGATCATGCTACCAAGAGATGGCAGCACATAGCTCGTTTGTGAGGTTTTCCAACAGGTGTTTTTTTAGAAAATATTTATTTCTGGCTTTTAACGACTTTTTAAACTAAGGAAAATATATATTCTTATAGAAAAATATCCAAGGAATCGAATTCCGTTGAGTTTAGCTCGCTATATTTAGTCGTTTATGAGTTATAGCCGAACAAGGTGGTCCTATAATTTAAAAAATATCGATATCAGTTCAAAAATGCCTTAGGAATATAATGGTTTCAAGCTCAGAACCGTTTATAAGGTATAACTTATTTAATTGCGCCTTATACAGCTTGGTAAGTACTGATTGCTTATAAAAACGTCCATTTCATAATTGAATTATAAATATTTATTCCTAATATTATAATAAATAATCTTATTTGACTGTGCGGCCAATGTATACTATGCCAAATTCAAAATAGAACATTTGAATTATTTTGACTAGTGAAAAATACGTTCTATTTTGAATTTCCTGTACAAAATCTGGTGTTCCCTTAAATGCATGAAATATAGTTTATAAACATTGTTACTTCGTAATTGTAGGCAATTAATATATTTTACTACAACTCCAAGGCGTTTTATTTGCTATGCGCTTATATCGTAACTAACTCATTTAACTTTCACCTACTAAACCTCAATTACTCTTCTACTTAATAACTCATCATTGATCACACTTTTCGCGCGCCATCAACAGCCAGAAGAATCTCTTTCGGACGACTTCCTGTTTCCGATGTCTTCGTTGAGGTTGTCGTACGCTAGTTCACCTGAATCAGACCTGGAACACAGTCCGGGGCCCCCCGTGTCTCTGGGAACCGTCACCAACGGGGGCGGTGGCGCTGGAAGTGGCGGCAGCATAGGGGGCAGATTGGCGAAAGCTAGTTCGGATCCAAGTGTTGTTATGCCGCCAGATAGCAGCACTACTGATGTTTTGCCTCCTTATCAGGTAAGGAAGAAAATAAGTAAACAAATATTTTAAGAAATAAATGTTTTTATGATTGTTGTGTTGCTAAAGCCATAATTATACTACAGGGCGATTCACAACTTCGTGCATATATTTTAATGGCATATAGTATAGTATTAAGCCCTGTTCGCACGAGGCTTCTTTGAAGATTTTACCCCTGGAAAAGTTTTCTTTTTTCTAGTGAGAATTACATGGTTTTGAAGCAATCAGTAAATTATAAATTCTTCTTTTTCAAGACTTATTGAAGATTCAATTTAGCGGCACCGCAATTTAATAGGTAATTCTGACTAGAAAGAAGAAAACTTCTTCTTTTCCAGGATTCAGAATCTTGGTAGAATCTTCAAAGAATCCTCAAGCGAACAGAGCTTTACGGAACTGAAAGTATTTTTTCAAAATTATCAATTTTAGTTTTCAGGTTATTTAATAAAATAGTTTTGGGCCACTATCTTCAAATGGAATTTAATATATTTATTATTATTATTCCCATTGCACAATTATTCAATTTTATTCCATTCATAGTTAATCAGATATTCATTATACTCGTACAATCAACAATCCATAGTGATTTAAAAAATGCACTTCTTGCGAAAACTACTGTTAAATTAGCGAGTTTAAAAAAATTATTCTTAATTTTTTTCCTAAATAGTTGATCTTCGTTTTATGTAATAAAATTTGTAGTGGAATCCAACAAAATATGTTAATTTAAAGTAGGAAGTCTTGAGGAATCCTTGTTTTAACGGTTTATATTATATAAGAGATTATGTCATAAAATAATTGTAGCTAAAGATGAGAAGGATTCCTTCTCGAATCGTTCTTTTATAATAAAGATTGTTGAAACAAGGATTCCTGAAGATTTTCTACTTTAAATTAACACCATTTTAGGCAGTAGCTGCGCGTGTTTAGGCACAGCGCTGAGCTCTCTGCAAGTGATGACGTATGAACCCGGAGTTCTGTGGTTCGAGTTTTCCGAGCAGCAATTTGTGATTGTAAAAACATCTTACAATTAAATCGCACTCGGACAGTCAAGCTGATCATTTGATCGTCTTAAATGTAGTCCTGGTTGCAAAAAGAATATCTCCGTTGGTCCGTTGCCGCTTTGAATTTCAAAGATAGTCGCACGGATTGATATTCTGACTGCACCAAGACGAATCGGTGGAAGTGGTTGGATCCCACTATTGAATAGTTATCAGCAATTATTTTATTTTCTATTTCAGCCAACTTACGACACGCGCTACGGATTCTCGCAATCCAACGACCCGCCGCTATCTCCAGACTCCACCAAAGACCAGCTGTTCCTGTCGCAGAACCAGCTTCACCTCCCGCCGGACGGAGCGCCTTCGGAGTCGTCTCCAGGGTACAAGCAACCTAGTGGAGGTCACTACGGAACGAGTGTGGCTCCTAATAATGACTATCACAAAGGGGACGCTCACAAAAGACAGAGTAGCAGTCTGCATGGACATTACTCGAGTAAGAGCCACAATCTTAACGTGGAGGGAAGTCCGCTGAGGAACTCTAAAGAGGGGTTGTATGGAACGGCCCCTGATTTGCCTCCGAGGGTTGATAGGGCGGTCAAGCCGGCGTCGTTGTCGAAGGCGGCCACTTCCACCAGGTAGGAAATTAAATATTTTGTCTTCCTAGTATGTAATTGTTTATTTATGTCATGGATACGAGATATGTTATGCACACATAGAAGACACACACACGCAACAGTAAAAAATACTATGTGTGTTGCTTTGTGAAATAGAGGCGTCGCTATTTTGTGGCTTCTATGTAAATAAAAAAAAATCAATTTTGAGGCTACAAACGTTCCACACGTTCTTAATTTTGTTTTTGTTGCATGTATGTCGCATATGTGTGTCTTCTGTTTCTCCACGTGTGAACAGGGCTTTATATACTACATTATGCCCTAGGATAGTGAGAAATTACCATGGTAATATCGATACTTCCCAACTGTTTTTCTTCTGAAATTAATATATTTTCTGTCCGCTGCTAGGATACCAAAAATATTAACAAAATTTGAAACGTCAAAGCGAAATGTCAGCGATTTACAAACCCTCGGGCCGGTGGCTTGTAAACATGTCGCCCCGGATGAGCATAAACATCATCATGATGACTATTCTATTTCGGAATTGTGTACTTATTTTATATGTCGGGATTATTTCTTAAAATAAATGAGACACTTGTGAATCGAGATGCTTTATAATTTCAACGATTCTGACTATATTATTAAAATGAAAAACGAATCTAATTTTTATCATTTAATAATCCAATTTATACATTTATTAATATATACAAATAATTTTTTATGTCAAATCAATGTACATTAGTCGGAAAGACGACGATAGAGATATTATTTATAATAAAGTTAACCAATTAACTGTAAAAAATTATGTTAAATTCGCTTTTTAGTAATTTTTAAGAATTACTTAACAAAATACCGCAAAGCGTTTGGAAAATTTCATTCTATAACTGTGAAAATAGAAACTTTTAGTCAAGGCCGCAAAATGACTTATTGTAACATGCTTTTTTGCTTTGAATTTTCTAGCAAAAGATGTGCCTGAAATGCTAAGCGTATAGTGCTTTATTAAAGTAAATTCATTAATTTATTGTCAGAAAATTTTTATTTATGCTTGTTAGTAATACCGAATCAGTTTACCGTCCATTTATTTTGAATGTTATTCGAATAAAAACAAATAGAGGCTAGTAGAGCAATGAATATTCCAGTTAACTGAGTTGACGGCTGATAACCGCACATACGGTACAATAATATACCTATGACACTCAATGTACGGCTGTCACACCTAAGTTGGGTAAAAGGCGTGATAGGATATGTATGTGTGTATGCTTATAAGCAAAATGGCTTCATATTATTATTAATATAATTTTACACAGTATAGTATTGCGTACGCTTACAAAATATTCTCATATAGTGCGAGTCATCAGTATACTTGTAAATATATTTTTAAATATGATTGTTTTAGATCCGCACATGAAAGACTATTTGGAACAAAAGCACCAAACGAAAATAGTGACCATCATAATTCAAACAATGATATGATGAACAACAAAAACAGTAACTCTTTAGAACGCCGACAGAACTCAAAATCAGTAAGTCTACTTGTCAAATATTATGAGTAAACCGCGTCATAATATTAATTTCTTCTAGGATTCTCTGTCAAGCTACGACTCCTTCAACAACCCGAACGCCGCGCTCAAACAGCCAGGCTCCTCGCGTTTGGGGCCCAACGCTCACGATGATCTTAAGTCTAGTGTGCCTAAGTTAGACCCAGGGGACCCGTTGACCCCAACCAGGGGTCAACCTAACCCTGGAGGACGATGGGAGCCGCCGCAAGGACCTGGTGGACCTGGAATCATTTCTAGTCCGAGGCATTCTAGAGACGGAGATAAAACTGCGGATATATTGACGCTGGAACAGCTGAGCACCAGGATGCCACAAGACGGAAGAGGGCACGACATGTACAGGTAGATATTGAAATTAAAACATCTTGCCAAGTATTTATAAATTATTTATTAATATACAGATGACACAAACCAACGTTTGTTCATTTGAAATTTACTTTAAAATTATTTTTAATCCGAAACATTCTACTTTACTTTTAGCAATGTATAAATTTTTAAACTTTAAAAGAGCAAAAATCAAATTTTAATTTACACATGGACATATTTATTATTTTCCTAATGGATTCGAAAAACACTTTATTCATTTTTATTTATAATAATTAATACTTCTCTTAATGATGATATAACCGGACTACATAGCTTATGTTATGCTATTGTTATGCTGTCTTACTTCAATATCAATAATAATATAGACTACATAAGTGACTGATTCCATTAAATATGTACATGTTATGTAGTAGACATGGCATAGGGTAACATAAGCTATATGAGCCGACCATTAAATTTAAGGTAAATTAAAGTAAGATTTTACAAATTTTAATTGTTTTAGGTACAACAGATCGCCATCAAAGCCTGGGCCGCCAAAACATGTAGAAACTAAAACAGATTACGGAAAATACAGGTAAACATTTTATTTTCTCATACATACATATCTATTACGCCTTTTACCCAAATTGAGTGTGACAACTTCACATATTATTAATTAACGGTAAAGATATATTTTACCATGTGTGCGGTAATTAGCCGTCAACTCAGTACTCATGATTGTTCATAGATAATATTTTTGTGTAGTTAAACTGGAATGTGTACTTGACTGAATTCAAACATGACTTGTTAGAACCATAGTTGGTCACATAACGCACTTGACTATTCAGCTCTTACGTACATAATATATCATCCTTTTTACCTATTTGAGTTAAGGTCGCGCTCCTGTATATATGGTTGCGTACCAACAGTAATTAATTTTATTCATGGTGCATTTAAAATTTGTAGACTTTAGCAGTCCAAACATTGCATATATGTGATTCTTAATTGTATACCTAGGCTAATGAACCATTCTTGTTTAAAAGAAGTGCTTATTTTTCAGAAAAATACATTTTATTTCCAAAACTATCACATCTACATCTTTATAACATACTTACTTGACTAGAGAATTATATATGTTATCATAAGAAAAAAACAAAAAACGTAAATATTGACTGAGACTCAAATGCACCATGAATAAAAAATAAAGTGGTTTGAATAGCACGCGACCACTAAAATAGTTCAAGCATTATCACATAGATGGCTGCTCGTCGTTTAAAATTTGGCGCTATAGATTCAAAGTCCGCATTGCATTATTTATGTTATGTTATGATTTCGTTAAAAGCCCTTTCATAGTTTTTTCTTATATCTTGCGGTTATTTGTTATTGTTATTATGTTTTAGTTGTTTTCTTGTTTTTTGCGTTATTGTTATTTAATTATTGGTTTTGTTGTTTTTAATGTGTTGTTGGTATTATTATTATTAAACATTGTTCACTCGGGAACTGTGTCCGTGGTATTATATTATTTGTTGAAATGGGGGGAAAAAGTACGAAGCACAGTAAAAAGAAGAAAAATAATAGATCTTTCGCTCGGAAAAGGTGGAATAAACTTAATTGCGTAGGTAAATAGTACATAAAAATTTGAATTTTTTTAGGACTAACGTATATTACATGTTTCTACTTTTGCACTTTTCCAGTAAACCAGTAAACGAAAGATAAATAATTGAATAAAAAAATGACACTAAGGGCCGGTTGTTCAATCTCAGCTTAAACTACGTTTATGCCAAAACCATGGTTACCAAGTTTTTCTGTTGTATTGTTGCATCTCATTGGTTAACTGTTTTATTTTAACGTTGGAGATTGGCTGCGAAAACGCGGTTTAACTAAGCTTGAGTTTATGTTTAAGCTAACACTAAACTCGAATTGTACAACCGGGCCTTACTTGTATTATTTATCCTACTTTTTACATTGTTGTCAACAATCAGTTTGTATTGTATAAATCTGATATCGTCAACGTCTATTCGAAGAATTCGAGAATGATTAACTTTCTCAAAACTGACCAATCAGAATAAATTGAGTATTTTGGCAAATTATTTTATTGATTTTATTAGTAATTTTTGTATCAAAGCGGATATTTTAAGTGTGTATATCAATAAACATAATTTTAAAAAATTATATATGTAGCCATAAGCTTTGTTATTTATTGACAATTTTTTTTATGTTTATATTTCGTTATAAATAATCAAATAAGTTAATGTGAAACTATTGGTTACTATGGTAATCTTATAAGATTCAAATTCAGGTTAACGATGCTTTATATAATTATAAAAAAATTGTTAATTTATATATATATATATATTTATATTTTAATTTAGAAATTTAGATAATAAAAATTTGTTTCTTGTGTTGACAACTGTCAAAAATACTCGGGTATACTGGTATGCACTTGTGCAAATACTCGTGGGTACACTGCATTTGTGCACATACCTACTCACTGATACTTGATTGTTTTGGCTCGAAATTTAAAAAATACTGTAACCTGATTGGTTGAAATTTTTCGAGGGAAATAGTCAGTTATTATACCACAAGAGCTACGTCGAACCGCAGGAGGCAAAAGTATTTTCTATTATTTTTGATGATCAAGTGGTATACAATTTCATGAATAAAACAAATTTAACAATTTTATTTATTAACATAATTTTTAAATTAATTTTAAATATTATTGTTTGTTGTGTCCTGGTTACGGTGGATAAACGCATACTATGTCAATATTAAAAAATATGCACTGGAATAGTGTTGTTTATAGATAGTTTCTATGATTTTTGTGAAAAATAGTGCATTTTAATTGGTTAAAATTTATAATGACGGAAATAGTCACTGATATTTGATTGTTATTAAAAAATTATTGTTACCTGATTGGTTAAAATTTATTTTTTCAAATGATTCTTAAATATGAAGTAATTAAACTCACCAATATAATAAAAAATTATTAAATTTTCAGACTTTGCTAAAAATACTTAGGTACCAAAACATTAGCAAAATTCCGAATATAAACTAAAATCTTATTGTAAAAAATTTCATTATTGAATTAAACATATACAAGATAATTATTTATGTTTGTTAATATGTACCTACTAAACAATGATATTATTTAATTAAAAAATTTACAATTATTATAGAAAATAATTATGTATAGGTAACAGGATTATTGGTATAATTTGAGAAAATTTTGAAATAAATGGAAAAAAATGTTATTTTTGCGCAACTATCAAAATTTATTATAATCCATAATTAAATGATACAAAATATTAGTAATTGTTATTGTTGTCATGTTGTATTGTTGTGCGTTTACAGAGCCACAAACCCGAGCGCCAAGCGCTTCTATCTCGTCAAAAAATTTAGAACCTTGAGAAATGAATAGGTATAATTTCTACGACGGCGTAGAAGGGTCAGGGTAAATATTTTTTTATATTGAATTCCCGACTTTTAAACTCGGGATCCCGACTTTTAAACTCAGGATCCCGACTTTTAAACTCAGGATCCCGACTTTTAAACTCAGGAACCTAACTTTTAAACTCGGGATCTCAGCTATTTAATCCCGAGATAAAAGTCAGGATCCCGAGATTAAAAGTCGGGATCCCGAGTTTAAAAGTCGGGATCCCGAGTTTAAAAGTCGGGAATTCAATATAAAAAAATATTTACCCTGACCCTTCTACGCCGTCGTAGAAATTATACCTATTCATTTCTCAAGGTTTTTGCTTTACGTTACATTGTTGTCCCGCCCGACACTTCTTGACAAGCTTGCACAGGTTGCAAGTTCTACGAAGTGCTACCGGCACCGGTCCGTGTATTTTTCTTTCATACACTATAAAATTCATAACTCGTTATCTAGCCAACCAATTATATTGATTTCCTTAGTAAAAATAATTTTGAACCTTCCTTTATATATCTCCTGCAGTATGTACTGCAAAATTCCTTACAAAACGAGATTTAGTAGCAGACTACATTTTTCACTACACGAAATTTACGTTGAATTTTATTACTTTCTCATTTGTTATAAACAATACGTCATTCTTGATAAATGTACTACACCTACACATAGGTACTTAATAAGTACTGCTTGTATAAAATAAATAGAATAAAATATCTTCACTAGTTCACAAGAAATTACAATTGTAAGTCGGAAAGTTAAAAAAAATCACCAAAATTTTAATTTCTAAAAAAAGGAGATAATGCATTTTTCGGGTTGATGACAATTTAGGATTTTCGTATCTTTTTATATGTAGAAAGAGAAAAAAATCTGAATATAATATAATTTTTTCAGAAAGGGTACACCTATATTCATTTCTCAAGTTTCGAAATTTTTTGACGAATCGGGACTATAAATTAAATGGATAAAAATATGTCAAGATTTTTCTATAAAATAAAAATTCATGGCATACAAAGTAAAAACTATTATTAATTATTATTATAAAATTACATTATTTATGTTGTTTGTTGTTCGAAATATTTTTACCTATCTTCTTACGTGTCCCAAAAAATGTTCATACGGGAATTTCTCTCGAGAATCAAGAAACGAAAACGATCCAAATGTTCTTACCGAAATGTACAGTGGCTATGAGTGGGGGAACAATGTTGCGATTGGCTACACTAATACAAGCGTATATACAGTATAATATGTACAAATTTTATACTATGCTGCCATCAGTCGGTCTAGAAACGAAATAGCACTGCTATCCCGCGACGTTAAGGTGTCTTGAATATGAATTATCGGTATATAAATTTTACCGTGTGTACAGTTATATCAGCCGTCAAATCACGGATTCTTGTGGTTGTTGAAAAAATCAACTTGCGAGTAGTCATTGTTGTAATCACAGAGGATAATTTTGTGAAATATATATCAGACTTAATTACAATTTGAGACATAAAGCTCTGTTCACACATGGTTTCTGAACTCTGGATCCTGATAAGAATCGCCTGTCAAATAGCACCGCCGATGATGAGTCTTGGACAATAATAATTTGTAATTCATTGATTCATTTTTCCACGATTCAGAAGTATAAAAAAATCCGCGAAAATTTTATGTGTGAACAGGGCTTAATACATTCTATTTGTTTTTATTTGAATAACATTTTCGTTTCTCTTTTACAGTCGCAACAACACCTCCTCCAACGACTACTCCCGCCACTCTCACCAAGACTTAACGCAAGCTCACCTCAGCATCCACCAGAGTGCGCCGGCGTACCACCACTCCATGAAGACGTCTTCAGGGATGTACGGACACTCCAACGGACATGGGTTAGATCCTGGAGCAATGAACCACGGGCCTCCTGGGTCGTACAAGCCGGTACCGCCGCCCAAACCCAAGAATTATAAACCTCCGTTTAAAAACCAAGGAGGGTATGCCGATCCACCAATGGGAAACCCTAATGGGGGCGGGTATCAGCATGGGAAGAGCCACAGCAATCCGGTGGTGAGTGACATTTTTTATTAGAGTGGAATCCACAGAGAAAATAAACTTACAGAGGGCATTGTGTCAAATCGGCGTGTAGCCACTTTAGAAGTCGCCATCTTGGTTCGCCCCGTATATGATTTGACATTTGAGTTTTAAGTTTTATTAAAATCTAAAGTATTAATTTTTATTAATATTTTAAACAATGGGACCATGTGCAGCGTTTGGTTTGTCAATAGGACAGCAAGTAACGTATTTGTATGCGTTCAAATTTTAAATGTGGAGCAAACCAAGATGGCGATCGGACGTTTTTTCGTGTATACCCCTTCCGTCTCATGGCGCAACCTTCCTTGCCCATCAACCTAGTTTACATTCCCTCTGTATCATATATTATATTTATTTACTCTGTGGTGGAATCCAACCACTTCGGCCGATTCGTCTTGTATTGGTGCATTCAGAATCTCAATCCGTGTAACGAAATTTGAAATTCAAAGCGGTAACGGACAGATTATTTTTGCAACCAGGACTACATTTAAGATGATCAAGTGGTCAGCTTGAAGCATTCAAGTGCGATTTAATTGCAAGATGTACATACATAATTTATCACGTCTTTTACCCAGCCTCACACACTGCTAGTATAGGTGCAGATACTTATATTACAGTATGTTCGGTTAGCAACCGTCAATTGCAGGGTATAACCGAACCTGTGTAACAAAATTTAAGGGTGTATAGTATTGGACGCACTGATCATGAATCAAAAAGAATTTTGTTGAAATTCGCAAATTAAATAATGGGTCTAAGCAAATGAGTCATTGTGTAAATACCTACAAATATCAGTATTTCCTGTTTGTAAAATTATTATTACATTAATGTAGTTACGTTAATAAATACTGCATAACTATTGTTTAACTTTTTTGTATTTAAATGTGACAACCAGTGGTACCCAAAATGATATTGTTTTGCAAACTACTGTTAATTTTACGAATTTCAACAAAATACTATACACCTTAAAAATTTGTTACACAGGTTATACCCTGTATATTCATGGTTGTTTGGAAGGAGTATTTTTGTGCTGTTCAATTGAAATGTGTATGACCAAATTAGAAACTAAACCACAATATGTTACATAACGCACTCGACTACCCGCCCATAAATTATTATTGAATATTTTAATTATTTTCCGGCTTAAAATTGAGTAGATCATAATCAATTTTTTCATGGTCAAATTGGTTTATTGTTCTAGTTAAATTTAGGTCCAATTATAGTAGTAGCATTCATTTAGAATTATAATAATTATTAGAAGTTACCTATTTTAAAATAATTATCAATCCATTGACATAAAAAATAATCTCTTGAAAGTTTGAATTCATTTTGAATTATCATCGTGTCATCCTGTATGTAGTAAACCTTCATTATGAACTGTCTAAAATTTAAAAACCTGTTGGGCTCCTTATAATTTTATTTTCTGTGTAGAACGATCAAAGATCCCCAAACTACTACTACAACATGCCGCCATCCACCGACTGGCACACCGAGACAGCGGTGCGCTACAACACGCACTCCCACTACGATCTTTCCCCAGGTCCTGGTGGGCCCCCGCCGCCTACCATGTCTTCCCCGCCCAGTGGAGGCGGCTACGAGACTCGCAGACACACCAGCATGAGCTACCCCAGTCGTAACGACGCTCTGATGCAGATGACGTCACAGGATATACCGCCGTATCGAATGGATCATGATGGAATGATGGAACGACCGAATATCGTTGATTTACAAGGGAGCAGGGAACAAAGAGGGTCCGCTTTTGAGTTGTATAGGAAGCCGGTGCATCATAACATGAGGTAGGAGGGGTTGAAATAATTTCGTATGTACACTGGAATATTTTCGTTTGTGTATGCAATACTTAATAGATACAACTACAGTCATTTTATTATTATTATAAAGAATCTTATAAGCATTAATAATAATGATTTGACAGTTTATGTACAAAAAGACTTGCCTCTAATACAGAATTGATCGGAGTCTTAAGTTATTCGTGTCGCCACGCGCAGAACTGGTGGACTGCCTTTCTCTCTCTAATCACGTTGTATATAATGCAAGAATATCAGGCAACGATTACTGTTGACTGTCTAATTGGTATCTGTTGACGCATTTATCATTGTTGGAAAGAGACATCTAGTCCACCATGATAGTTAACCAGTGACAGCCCTTTCTGAAGATATGAGATCCCGGTCCATTCTGTATATTTATAGAGGTCATTGTAAAAAAAGTATAATAATTTGGTTATAAATCTATCACTCGTTTTACCTAAATTGGGTGTGGCAGCCTTACATGCTGTGAGCAGGGATGTAAATATCTAAATTATGACATAAATTACCTCGGAATTTACCAAATTTTTATTACCGTCAATTACCAAATAAATTACCAAAAATTTAATAAATTATGTTTGAAAATATTTGACACGCGCTGTGATGTTAATTCTGTTTGTACCTATTCTTGAATTTATTGAGAAAGTAAGTTTACAATGTTATTTTGTTTAGTTTTGTTAGAATTATTCAATTAATAAAATTCGTTCTTAAATATTTTCCATGGTTTTAAATTTTCTCGGTATTTTATTGGTAACTTTTCGTCAATTTCTCGGTAATACACGGTCATTCCTCGGTAATTTAATATATTTTTCAGTAATTTGTATTTTTAATTTATTACAAAGAGTCTTATAAGCCTTAATAATAATAATTTGACAGTTTATGTACAAAAAGACTGGCCTCTAATACAGAATGGACCTGCGTCGTAAGTTATTCGTGTCGCCACGCGCAGAACTGGTTTTTATGGTAATAAAAATCGGTAAATTACCAGTGGTAAATTTTGCATCCCTGCCTGTGAGTCATCGGTGTAGATATGTTTTATTGTGTCCTTAAATATAACAACTTGCAGCCATTTTAAAACAATATACGTACTTATCTATCACGCCTTTTACTCAATTTGAGTGTGGCAGCCTTACATATTGTGAGTCATTATTTAAAATTATTGTTTTAAAGTTGAAAGTACCCAACAATGTAGATTTTGTGCAGTTTTGAACTGAATTGTTAAATCCACAGTCGGTCTCGTTACGTTAAATAATAATAATAACATAAGGGTGGTAAATGGTTCAAGCTGCTTATAATATGAAATAACAAATTATTATAATGATTAAATTGCACAATTAACACTTAAATTCACTGTTTACACACTAGCGATACAGATGACATCGACCCAACCCTAACCAATCTAATGGGCTCCCAATTAAGCGTCTCTAACCACTCAGATCACACAAACGGGGATCAATTCTCATCGTCAATCTCGATCTCGCTTACTAACAGTACTAGCGCTAACACATGCACACAAAGCCAAAACGACGTAACACAAGACCCACCGGACAGAAATGTTACGTCCGCCATCTTGGACGGCAGGGGCGGCGTGCTAGTTAACGAATACTGGGGTGTGTCTCTGGAAGTCCCCGAAGGAGCTCTCCCGCCTGGTGTTGAACAAGAAATTTATTTTGTTATTACTGATCCCAGAAGTTGCGATAACGCGCCGCCGCTGGATTTGGAAAATGGTACTTGAGCATGCTAATAATAATAATAACACTTCAAAATTTTACCAGTGTACATACGTTTTATTACTGTTTATATTTGTGATCATATTGTTTGTTTTCTAGGTGAAACTATGCTGTCTCCGTTAGTAATGTGTGGTCCGCAAGGTAAATATTTTTCTTCCATGACTACTGAATAGAATAATTCATTCATTATACAATTGTTTACAGTGAAACTCACTAGTGACATTTATAATTTTTCAACTGGCTCTTTGACTAATAAAATTTCTTGTATTAGGGCTTTTAAAAGCACTGTTCACACAGATTATTTGTTGATCCTGACAAAAATAAATTTGCTGTTTTTAGCTATCAATGAATTAGAAATTCTTTTTTTTCAAGGCTCATTGAAGCTTCAATTTAGCAGCGCCGCTATATGACAGGCAGATCTCTCCAGGATTATTTTTCTCAAAATTCAGAAGCATGAAAGAATTCTTAAAGAATCCTTGTGTAAATAGTACTGCAATTCATTCCAGATAAGAATATTGCATTATTAACTGGAATGAGGTATAGGTAACATACAAATTTTTGACAGTTGCTGTCAGTGCAAATTTATTTTATAAAATAAATGAATTATTATCTAGTAGTCGTGGATAAAGTATAGTATTCTAGTCGAATTTAACGTAATGACTATCGTTAAACTCTCATGGAATAATATGCTATTAATTTGCCACACAGTTGGCAACACTGTCTGTCAGTGGTTGTTTACAACATGGCTGCTTTGTCTTAGGTACTGAGTTTCTAAAACCTGTGATTTTGAATATACCACATTATGCCAACACTCTACCTAGTATGGGGATCAGTTTAAAAGCTACAGACTCAGAAAAAGATATTCGAACGGATTGGGATAACATTCTGCTGCCCAGTAACCATGCTGCCAATAGCGTTGCCGTGAAAGTTGATCATTTTTAATTGTTCCAATCTTAGTGCAATCTTCATTGTTTCCAGAGACTTGGAGTTTATTTTAAGAAAATAAGAATAGACTAAGGTATTTTTTATTCTGTAATGTATTTTGTATATAACTTGTTATAATGATCAATATTTTATAAGGTTTTAAATTACGAATTTTGTTTGTATGAGTTGATGAGCCAGTATTTTTAATGTTAATTGTGATGTGACTTATTCCGTGCCTTATAAAAAAATTTGTCATATAACTCGTGCTATTTTAAGGAAATTTCTCATTTAGTTTTATTGTAAGATTACTACATATCAAAATATATTCATTCATTATTTATCATCTGATTTTCATGCGTCTTCCTCTTTCATCTGCCTTCCTACATCCGAGCCAGAAAATGCAGTTTCATCCCACGATTATTACGGGGTGCATGACCTTTTGCCTTTGGTGACTTACATTTTGAATCTCAAGATAATTTTTTGTTATTCTCATTATAATGCAGGAGGAATAAACTTAGTTCATAATTTAGATAGATGTCCATTTATGTGCGCTAGATTCAGACGTACCCATTTATAAGTAAGTGACTAATTTAACCGACCAGCACTCAACGTTCGCACTTATAATTAAAATTGAAATTTTGTGGAAGCGCTGGTTGTTTAATTTAGTACTTATACTTATAATTGATTAGATCTAAATCTAGATTAAAAGGCAAGGCATTAAGATCACCGAATAATCTTCGGGTGAAGACGGTCGGATCAATCGGTACTGTTAAGCCCTGTTCGCAGGGGATTCTTTGAAGGTTCTACGGAGATTCAGAATCCTGGAAAAGGAGCTTTTTCTTTCTACTGAGAATTGTTGAATTGCGTGTCGCTAAATTGAATCTTAAATGAGTCTTGGAAACGAAGAATTGCTTCAATCTTCAAAACTACGTAATTATCACTAGAAAGAAAAAACCTTCTTTTCCAGGATTCTGAATCTCCGTAGAATCTTCAAAGAATCCCCGTGCGAATAGAGCTTTAAGCTAGATGCAATTGTAAGTATAAGTGGCTAATTGAATCAACCAGCGCTCAACGTTCGCACTTATAATTGAAATTTTGTGGACGCGCTGATTGGTTAATTTAGCACTTATACTTTGAATCTAGCTTTACTGAACCGATTTTCACTCTCGGTCTATATTCCTGAATTTGATTTGTTTTTGCATGTTTTATTTATTTGAATCTTTTCCAGGGCACTCCCGATGATGGTTTATAACCTGCGGTGATTGCCGCATGTTTCGGGAGGTAGGTGCGATAGTGTGTTGTTTATTTAGTCCCAAACAAGTGAACAATACAAACCGCTTTGCGGCTGTGTGCACGTGCTGCTCGGGGGTTGCGGGGCGGGGGCGGCAGCTTGGCGGCCCGTCATTGACCCTCCCGCCGCCCGCGCCGCCACTGCAATCAGTCGCCACTGGCACGTCGGCTATTTTGACGGGAAGGTCGGTCACATGATGGCCAGGGACGCGGGCGGCGCGGGGACGGCGGCTAGACTTTCCAGTAGCCGGCCGAACACAACCGAGCTGCAGAACGAACGAACCCAACAACATGGCTGCTGACTAGCAGAGCTAGAGCACACTCCGAGCAAACTACTAAAGAATAAACATTCAAAATCAAAACGTTTCACCCAAACGAAAACAGTATAGACAGTGTGTTGTGTAGTGCGTGATAGTGAGTTAAAGGGTGAATTGTTGCAGGGTAGTTGGTGCATAATGTGCGGTTGTTTATGACGACTCGGCGCGTGCGCAGTGCGAATGTTCGCTGCTGGCCAGACTGAGGATCCAGACAGTCGCCAGCCGGTAGACATGTTTAGATAAACGTGCGGGCAACACACACTTCGACGCGTCTCCCATCAATCGCCTGTTCTTCCACCTAGTGTTATAAATGTACATAAAAGTGTATCCGCCTAAAATGTCCTGTACAGTAACATAACCTCAACGAGTGAGTAAAAAAGTGACAAATATGGTTATAGTGATCTCAGCTAAATAAAGCACCAAGAATGGAGTTAGTAACCCCTCATCTGAAATCAGTACTGAAGAACTACCAGCACAGTGCTACGAACAGCCTCCACGGACCAGGAACTGCGAATCTAGTGAGTGTTAGCAAGAAGGACGATTCTCTAGAGCCAGTTCCACCAATCCAAGTGCCAGCACCGAACCCTTTTCCAATACAGCAGCTTCCAATTCTTACAACCGCAGACACCAGCCGTAGCGAGCGTACCGAAACGCAATTAGAAGGCGAATCAATCTCTTGCTTCGTCGTCGGAGGCGAGAAGCGTCTGTGCTTGCCCCAAGTGTTGAACAGTGTGTTGCGCGAGTTCTCCTTGCACCAAATCAACCAAGAATGCGACCGCCTGCAAATATACTGCTCGCGGTGTACCCCCGAGCAGCTCAACGAGTTGAAGAACACTGGTATTCTGCCCCACGGGGCGCCGTCTTGCGGGCTGATCACGAAAACAGACGCGGAGAGACTCTGCAGCGCGTTGCTGCACACGGGGAGCTCGGTGCTCGCGAGCCCCGTGAAGGGGGCCCTGTCGTTCCGGGTGTACCACGAGTGCTTCGGGAAGTGCACGGGGGTGTGCACGCCCGCGCTGTGGGCCGACACAGCCAAGTGTGTCGAGTGTTTGGAGTGTCGGGGGTTGTTCTCGCCGCAGCAGTTCGTGTGCCACGCTCACCGGCCGCTGGAGAATCGAACCTGTCACTGGGGGTTCGATTCCGCGAACTGGCGGGCGTATTTGCACGTCGCCAAGGATGAGCCCGACAGGGAGAAGTGTGCGAGGCTTCTGGATGCCCTGAAGGAGCGACAGGATCTTCCGCAGAGCCATGAGGTCACGCACAAAAGGAAACAGGTAGGATTGCATTTTTTGTATTCCGATTTGACAGTTAGGTTATGTGTCACATATACTTCATTCAAGAAGACAGTAATGTTGTTATCGTTTCTAGCCTATGATTGGTTCATTATAAACCAGGTTCATTCCTGTTAATTCAGTATTGTTATTGTTGTTTCTACTCTGTGATTGGTCAATCGTAATCCAAAACAAATTGGCACGTAAATGAACTGCTGTCAGTTGTCGGGCTTCTGAGTAAAATTATTACCATTTGCCAGTTGCCACAATTTATATAAACTTTTTATTATAAAATATATAACTTACTCTATAAATATATATTTTATACTACTATAATGTGTCAAAAACTATCGCCTTAGAGGCCCGTCTACCTCCTAAAATCCAGCATAAAATATACTATTGTTAGCGAGTGTTTTGTGGCCAGTAAGAGAATGCTAAAATTTTATTTCAACAAGGATTTAATAGAGAAAGAATAGATCTGATTTTGATTAAAAAATTGTACATGATTATAAAAATTCCAAAAAATTTACAATTTATGCACGGTTACCTATATCTAATGACATGCAGAAATTAATTTTTAAAATTTTAAAAAGGAACATCTGTAGATCCATTCTTTCTCTATTAAATGTTTATAAAAACATTATCTTGAACTGAAGTCAATAATAATCTGAAAGTTCACTCGCATCGAAAACACTTTTACGGTATTTTTTTATCAAAATGACATTGCATAGTTGGGATGCGGCAAAGTATGAGTTTCGGCCTGGTCTCAGGCAGCTGTAGTAGTGGAGAAAAGGGTGGAATAGAGAAATAAGTAAAATCGAGAGTATTCTAGGAATTCGAAAAAACCTAGACACAAATAAAACAAATTCACGAATTACGATGTGTCAAAACCTTTCGTCTGAAACTCTTAAAAGAAAGATGTTTGTAGCATCATGATCATGATAACATGAAGAATCATGAATCATAAGTGAATATAAATGCAGTTTTATGTACATTGCAATCGGAGCTAATTTTTTCAGTTAAAAGTAAAATTTATACGTTTATTAATACACAATTTTTCAATGTAATTTATCAGAAAACAGCTATAAATATAAGAAAATATTTTTAAACATGTAAGAAATAAACGGAAATGAATTTAAAAAAATCAATTTGTAAATATAATTCCGTATAATTCTTTACTCGATAAAACACATATGACATCATAGACTATAAAAATATAAAAACAAAGTATGTTTTGCTCTGAATTTTATATCAACAAATGCGCGTTAAAAATCAATAGATACCCCAATATTTCCGATAATGATTGGTATCTCAATGAAAATTCTTGAATGAATACGCAAATATTTACGATTGACATCGCAGGCCGCTCAATTTCGGGATTTATGTCATTGTTTATTTATTTATTGATGTACGTAATCTTATTGGGGAAGCAAAATTTAGATAGTAAACGGTATTCACTGTATGTTCTGTTTTTCTGCAATTGAAAGCGTCACGAAAACACAATACAAGGTCGAATTACGTTCAGCTAATTGTGCTACACACGCGATTTTAAATATTCGCCTAATTGAATTTGTACCATTCATATTTTTTCACATGCCTGCACAAATGCTTCCAAAAGTTGGTAAATCACCACTTTTTATGGAGAATAAGCAACATATTTATTAGCTATTTTTAACAACACTTTAAAAAATTTCTCATTCACTTTTCATAATTTACATTCGTATCTTCGTATCACGCGCCTTTTACCCAACTTGAGTGTGAGAGCCCCACATACTGTGACTCGACAGTATATACAGGGTGATTCACAACTTCGTGCATATATTTTAATGGCAATTTTAGTTTTCATGTTTTTTTCATACTACTACTACTATTCTTGCCATTACACAATTAATTAAAATTTAATTTTATTCCATTCATAGTTAATCAGATTATTCATTATACCTACAATTAACAATCCAGTTGTTTTAAAAACTACGAAAACTACCCTTAAATTTACGAATTTAAAAAAATTCTTTTTGTTCCATGATCAATAAATTAAGTACTATGCCATTAACATTTGTGAATCACCCTGTAAATATACTACAACCGTTGTGCGATTATTAGTCGTCAACTCACGGGTACTCATGGTTGTTAGTGGACAGTACACCACATGAAGAATTGTTTGCAACTAAAAATGTTACTTCCTATATATACAATCCAGCACAAAACGTTACTAACGTAGCGAGTGTTTTGTGGCCAGTACAAGAATGGTAAAATTGTATTTCAACAAGGATTATATACTTAAAGGATCAATTAACAGTTGTGCCTTTTTAAAATTTTAATAAAAAAATTGTACATGATTATAAAAATTCCGAAAAAATTCATAAAAATTTCCAATTTATGTAAACTTTACACGATATAAATTTATTTTTAAAATTTTAAAAAAGCACATCTGTAGATCGTAATCAATAATTCTTGCTCTATTAAATGTTTGTAAAACATTACTTACCTTGAAGGAAATAATAAACTAACAGTTTACTCGCAACAGTATTTTTCAACTTCAAAACGACATTGCATTGCTATAGGATGCGGTAAAGTACGAGTTTCGAGCTAGTTTTAGGCAGTCATAGTAGGTAGTGGAGAAAAGAGCGGAATAGAAAAAAAAATTGAGTGTATTTTCATGTGAATTTATTTATTTCTTTATAACTTCCTATTTAATGGTTTGCACAAATAAAGTGTTTAGAAACTTGGATGTGGCAGCCTCACATATTGTGAGTAATTAGTATGGAAATAAGAAAACAAAGGATCACTCTAACAAATAAGGTTTCCAGATCTTCAAACTGAAAATGACAAACGATCTCCACAGAAGAAATAATTTCATAATTGCATGTAGCTATTTTCGCAACAGTGAAACATAGAAACAAGTGAACAGAACAAGTGAACAAGCTCGCAGCGAATCAAGGTTCAGGTCGGTGACAAATGACCATCGTTGTCCAGCACGCATTTACGCATTCCACGTTTTATTATGACAGTGCGTTAATAAATAACAGCAGTTAATTAAACAAAACAACAGCGCTGAGTTCTGAGTTCGAGTTCAGAGCCACCTATTTCACACAAAGAACAACGCGGGCTATTTTTGGACAATGCATGAGGAGGTATTTTCACTGCAAATCGAGAAATTTTACAAATAGTTCTCGACAATTTATTCGCTGCGCTAAGACAAATATTTTTCACATTATTTTCGCTAAATTTTGCAGCATATAACACATTTAACATAAAAATAATTCTTCATGTCATTATGGTATTTTATTTTTATTTACCTGGTATCCATATTCAACTCCCAATTACAGAATGGTATGCTATTATAGTGGAATCCAACCACTTCAGCCGATACGTCTTGGTGCAGTTAGTATCTCAATCCGTGCGACGACCTACGAAATCCAAAGCAACAACGATGAGATTCTTTTGCAACCAGGACTGCTACATTTAAGACGATCAAGTGGTCAGTTTGAAACGTCTGAACGTATTTTAATTGCAAGATGTTTTACAATAATTTAAGGCGCTACATTTGTAAATCCAGAAGATTAACAATTTGAACGATTCTGGCTGTATTAAAAAAAATTCAAATTGGAATTTAACATGAAGAATCATGACTCATTAGTGAATCAATAAATGCAAATTATTAATTGCTGTGACATCAATTAGCAAAACTTGAAGCTAATTTTTATCATTTAATAATCCACGTTGATTAATGCATGCACAAAAATAAAAATTTTGTTTCTGAAATTGATAATATACATTAGTCGGAAGACGGGTATAGAGAGATTTTTATTAAATAGTTAATCCATTGACTGTAATAATTTATGTAAAACTCGCATTTTTAGTAATGTTTAGAAATTATTTAACAAAATACGACAAGGTTTTTGTACATTTCATTCTATAGCCATGTAAGTACAACCTATAAGTACATCATTGTAAAATATGAGGTCATCGATTTCAAAACCACAGTCACAAAATGATTTATTGTAACATGCTTTATTGCTTTGCATTGATAGCAAGATGGGGCCGTACGTCATAACATGCAGAGAGCTGTGCTGCACGATCTAATTCTCTAGTAATAATTAATAATTTCTGTGTTTAATTGTTTATCACGCTATTGACAAATGAATAGCACATTTCTTAGTAAAGTTCGTTAGTAAAGAAAAAGTAATGTTCAATATTTATTGTTAGAAATTCATTTCTAATATGCTCTACTTTCAATTGCATTTAAAATTTTTCTACTAGTTGAAGATGCATTTAATGAATATGAAACTAAAAATTTTACTTTAAATTTCATGCAAACAGCGCATTTTTAAATATTGCAAAATTATTTTTCCCCTCAAACAATTTTTTTTGTAATAATTTAACAAAACAATAAACTCTATAGAAGCGTGCGAAATCAATGCTTTTGACTGTTTTCTGCCATGGGTAGAGGATCACCTTAAGATGCATTATAATTTATAATCCTGAAAACAGTTAAAATGTTAAAAATAAAGTGCCAAAGTTCATCTTTACAAACTAACTATTAATATATTCTTTCAAATTCATATTTTCTTTGAATGACGTAAACCTTTCGCCGCTATGTTAATTTCTCGACAATATATGTATAGACATAATAATTTGCAGTGTTTATGCAAAATAAACATTTGAAGGCGACAGTATTCTGCACTTGTGTGCAGATATAAATATCAGAGTTTAAACTCTGAACATTTAGCTCGATTTTTAGCAAAATAGATGCAGATAGACCAGTTGCTAAATATAAAGTAGCCAATTAGAAGGAAATTTAACTCGGTAGAGTATTTTCAGGCGAAAAATAAAATACGGAAATCATTTAGACGCATAGTCGAGAATATTATAATAACATAAAGTCTTTGATAACTCAACTGTCTGACAAAGTTTTGTAAAAAATACTCTTTGGATTTATTAGGATATGTATACTGAAAATATTAGTGAAATATTAAAATAATAACATAATAATTAAATCTTTCATGTAAATCATAAGTAACTACCCGTAATAGCACATATACAGGTGTTTCAAAACTTCAGGAAAAAATTAAATGGCAGATACCTACTATGCATGACATGGATCATGGATCATGAATGGAAAATAGTTATTTGTTTAACTATACAGGCTGTAACCCAACATGTGTAACAAAATTTAAGGGTGAGTATTGGACGCTCTGCACTGATCATGAATCAAAAAGAATATTGTTGAAATTCGTAAAATTAACAGCTGTTTGCAGAACATCATTTTGGAAACCACTGGTTGTCAGGTTGTCACATTTAAATACAAAAAAAGTTGAACAATTAATGCAGCGTAATTAATCATTTACATTAATGTAATAATAATACAAACAGGAAAAAATGAAATTTGTAGGTACTTACAGAATGTCTAATTTGCTTGGACCCATTTTTTAATTTGCGAATTTCAACAAAACTATTTTTGATTCATGAACAATACTATAATACTATACACCCTTAAATTTTGTTACTCAGGTTGGGTTACACCCTGAAAAAAATAATAGCTAGAATCATAAATCTAGCTTAGGCAGTAAATCTGTATTTTTTGACAGGTATTGCCATGAAATTTATGCGAGTTTAACTGTTGAGCGATTGTTTTTTATTTATATTTACATAAAATTTTATTGATTCACCATAGCAACAATTACTTTTACTGCCTTAGGCATTGAAATAATTTTTTTCAAAATCGGCATGAAAATCGTCATTTCCAGACTAATTTGCGGCATGAAAGTAAGATTTTCATGACTAGGCATGAAAATTTTATTTTCATGCCTAGTCATTTTTACTTTCAACTTTGTTTACTTGTCATGACAACTTTTTCTAAAATTTGTGACAGCTCTGATGATTTGTCACAGCTCTGATGATTTATGCAAACCTAATTTTTTTTATAATTTTAAGCTTAATTGCCGATTTAAAAAAAATAGAATACATCACGCGTCATAAAAATGTCTTTGCTTGACTCGGAGGCTTTGAAGAAATGCTCGGACGCTGCGCATCCTCGCATTCTTCAAACGCCTCCTAGTCTGCAATGAAACATTTTCATGACTTGTAATGTAATATACTATATTTGGCTAGAGGCACTAAAAGTATCACAGACTGTCAGCTGTCAATACAATAGCACTTTTAATGTCAATCGGCGAAAAATAAATTTTTAAAATTTGCAAAATAAACTGCACTCTAAATGACGTCCATGTGTGCGGTTACCAGGTATATTTTATTTATATTTATTATTATGTCTGTATTATTTAAACAGTACGTGTCGTACCATATAATTTTTTGTCAAACACAAATAATTATTTACTTTACATATTTATTTAGTCTGTTCTTTTGATTATCGTTTCTTATCTTATCATTGACAAACAAATATATTTCAACAAATTTAAAAAACAGCCTTGGAAAAATTTTAAACAAAATAAGGAACAGTATATATTTTTAGATGCGGTTATCGCAGTATAAAATTTTGTAATATCAACAAAAATTGCATTTTAATTATTCCAAAAAATAATTGATTTGTATTGTTCTTTCTTCGTATATATTATTGTTTATAGTCTAAATTCTAGAATTTTTATTAAAAGTGTCAACTGTTTATCAATAACTGCGTAGTAGGACGACAAACATGTGCGTATGTATGTGTGTATGCGTAGCAACACGTGATAAGTAAAGTTCATTTTACATTGAACTGATAAAAATTAAGTCGACCTCAATAAGCATTTTCATAAATTTGTTGAGATTTATTTAAGTAAACAGTATTAAAGGACAGTTTATTATTTCAATCATCACTCATCAGTCAGACAGTGACGAAGACATGCTTGAAACTTGGGTGTGGAGACTTCACAGGACATACTCTGAATGATCCTATTTATATTTATTAATTTACTTGAGAGTGTTTTTTAATTAACACATCGTTTGACCAATTTTTTACTTCCCCGATCTATGTAGAGGGAAGTCTTGTAATCGTGATTTTTTGTCAGTTCGAGATTTTGGTGAATCTTCACGTTAAGACCATCGTGCGGTCAGTTGTTTTTACCCCCCGCATTATATTCTATAAAGGGAGGTATTGTGACGGGTTTAAATTTTCGAGTGTGAGTTTTTAGTGAATAAGTACGATTTAACAACAAAATTTTACATTTCAGGTTTTAATAACAAATCTTAAGAACCCAGTTATTTTTTGTAGCAATCCCCAATCCGGCTGTAGACTTTGCTTAAATATTTCGATAAATAATTAATTTATCACAATAATTTCTATTTCAAATGAAAGTGTATATTTTTGTCATCTACAATTCTGTACATGATACTATTTAGGAAATAAATTATTGTCAATAATTAAGAGTATGAAACTTCACAACTTCAGTACCTATTCAGTAGTCCATGATCGTTTAACATTTTTTTGTTACTACGTACAGATCGTTTATATCTTCTTCTACAGTTAACATAAAATTATAAAAATATGTTTGTGAGTACAGTATAGTAAAAACTAAAAAGAGTGGGTATAGAATGGCGGGAGGTCTTGTGCTGGCCACATCAGATTTTTTCACATGTTATTTAAATTATGGATAAATATGAAATATGAATAAAGCATAAAATAACAGCCTTTACGAAAGCAAGTTATTAAAACTTAGTCGGAGAAGTACTGTGGTGGCCAGCAGATTTTTTATCCTAAGAAAATAATAATACACTTTGCCGATTCACGGGTATTCTCTATTGTGCAGTATAATATTTTATCTACGACTACTATGAAAAGTTTATATTTATGCTTTCAATTGTCAGCGTAAAGTTGATTGTTACTGAGGACCAAGCAAAAAAACATTTTATCCACAATCATCTCATAATTAGCATTTATTTGTGCTCATTGCAACTATATAATGTGACTTATTATCTACTAGTGGAATAAAGTAACTTTATTCCACTTTAGCGAATCCGCTTATAGCAATGCATTTATTTCTTACAATCTTGATCTAGAATTTGATAAATTATAAAATGACATTTTGTAAAACGAATTAATTTTGAATAAAAGTTTTTATTGTAGATAAAACGTTATATTGTATTCGTGTTTTAGTTGCGCATTATCCACTCAAAAAATTAAACGCTCGAACTTCGTTCTCGCATTTAAACATTTTTTCGTGGATAAAACGCCATCTAAAACACTTATACAATAAATAACTATTATTGAGCGTCTCCTATGACAACGCGCAATAAAGTACTTTTTGATTACATAAAATAAAATAAAATGACAGAATCAAACAAATGTTTCTATTTATTTATTTCGCTATTATATTGGTATCATCATGGTTACGAATAAAACATAAATTGATTGAACGCAGATTGAACTAACTGAATACTATTATTATTATAACAAATAATTTTAGTCGTAGATAAAATTATGTGTGTATTACGAGCGTAAAGTGTCTGTTCCTCTTGCACTATTGCAGCTCTCACCTTCGGTTCGCGCTGCAATTACCGTGCGCGAGTAACAAAGAGTCACTTTACGCTCTTAATACACAAATAACTATTATCTGCAAGTAAACCGATAATGTTGACTATTTAATTGTTTCTGTTTTATTAGCTGTAACTATAGTGCGTGTAAAATTGGGTGGCGGTTCCTTGAACTAGTGTAGTGGTTCTGAGGGAGGTAATGGACCACCCCCAAACACGTTTTGTCCCTAAACCGCCCCAACTGTGCTTCTGTCTTATTAGCAAACGTACAACAACTATAGTAAATTAGAAACACGGACGCGAATTTTCAAACCTCCCCCTAATGCCCTGTTCACACGAAGGAAGTTTTTACTAAAATGTTTCTTGAAATTAAAACAAGTGCTAGGAGCTGTCATATAAAAATCTGTCAACACCGATCATACGGTCACGGGAAAACCGTGGGGGAAACTAATTATTTAAAAAAATATATTAAAGCTAATAATCTTAAATATATTTAATAAAAATCATAACGGTATTGACAGTTTTTATTTATGACAGCTCCTAGTACTTGTTTTACTTTCAAGAAACTTTTTCGTGAAAACTTTCTTCGAGTGAACATTTTTGTTTAAAACTACAAAAATGCAACACCGCAAGATACAAATCTAGAAAATTCATTATTATAATAAAATACCTGCATCAAAAGATTCATTTACAGTCAAAGGTAAATACAAATCTAGAATTTTAAATTTGTCATAAATGAAAACACAGCAAAGTGCAAATCTAGAAATGTTATAATCAAAACCGAGTTGGTAGGTTTTGGGGTTTTTCATTTAGTTCAGTTACCTCTAATTTATGTATCCCCTTGTATTGAATCCACAAACTAGTTTTCTAGATTTGCATCTCCCTGTATTTGCATCTTCCTAATATGTTTGCATTTATGCCGAACCTTCTAGATTTGCAATTTATTGTGAATCTTTTAGATTTGAATCTTTTTGTGCATGCCTTTGCCTGTTTATAAATATTCTAGAATTTTATTTTCTGGATTTGAATGTGAAGGTTTCACATCCAAATTGATATTATTATTATTAAAATAATAATATGTAAATAAATAAATGCATTACTGAGACTATGTAGTGTACTTTTCACTAACAACCGCACGAGCGATTTAACGGCTAGCAACCGCACACACGGAATAATCCAAGGAATAATCTATGTGCGGCAGCCACACCTTAGTTCGGTAAAGGCCTGATAGAAGTTTATAAAGGAATGAGTTTCTGGGGCTATGTAGTGTTTGTAATTTGGCGTCCTGTTTTATTTGGGGAGTCCCGCTAATGTTGGTATGTAAGCCAACAAGAAGTTGGACATATCAGGCATGAAATTAGACAATTTGGGCGGGTAGTAAAGTCCGGAATTAAGAAGTTTTGGTAGTTGGGTAGCAAATTGCACTCGGAGCACCCCGGAACATTCCGGTGCTAACTACTTCCGGAAATAATGCACATACAAACAGACAAACAAAAAGCTACGTTCATGTTAATGGAATTCTAATTATTATTATTATGAAGTTAGGAGTTATACAAGTAATTTATGCGGATAGAGACAGGATGAAGGTTTTTTATAGGAGATTAGTCCTCCGAATAAACTACTGGATACCCATCTGTAAGATAATAAGTTTCGTTGGTTTACCTATTGTAATATTATGTTAGAAATTTTTGTACAATCTACATTCAGATTATATTGTGGCGATTTATTAATAAAAATCTTTGAATCTCATTGTACACGCGCTAGAGTAAAATTCAAATAGCTAGGACCCTGAGCTGCGCGAGAAGGCAGAGCTTGTCATGTACTGTCCGTTTTACAAAAGTGGAGCTAGCGAGTATATGCTATACGTTGCACTTCACTTAATTTTCAAAGAAAACTAAAATATAACTCAATCACAATCAATTACAAAATTCACAGCGTTACACGAAGCAAAACACTACGAACGTCAACATGAGAATAACAGATATTGAAGCTGATGTTCTGTAGAATAGGCAGTAGCGTAGTTTCCTCTTGTGTATCATCTATGCCTCTATTTCTATAAGACGAGAATTCGTACTTCGCGCCGGGTTCTAGCTATTTGAATTTTACTCTATCCCATTTGTGTTGAAGACACAAACTATAGTTTTCTAGATTTGAATCTACCTGTGTTTGCACCTTCCTACGTTTGCATTATGCAGAATTTAAAATTATAGATTTGCATTTTCCTGTGAACGAAACTTATAATGCAGAATGCAGGTATTCTATTAACGTATAAATTTTCTAGATTTGATCTTCTTGTGCTTGCATTTTCCTGGTGTAGAATTTTTATTTCTTGTATTGATTGGCCAGGCCACCCTTCTATACTATGGCTGATAACCGCACACAAGTTACAGGTATAAATGGGAATGGATTCAACACCAGAAAATAAAATTCTAGAATATTCATGCACCATGCACAAGAAGATTCAAATCTAGAAAATTCATTAGTAATAAAATTCCTGCATCAAAAGATTCATTCACAGAAAATGCAAATCAAGAAATGTTATAATCAAAACCTAAGTAGGTATTTATGTGGGACTCAAGAATGGTTTTGGGTTGTTCATTTAGTTCAGTTCATTCTAGTTTTCTGGATTTGCATCTTTCTTTGTTTGCATTGTCCTATGTTTGCATTATGCTGAATTTAAAATTATAGATTTGCATTTTCCTGTGAATGAATCTTTTAATGCCGGTATTTAATTAAGCTTCATTTCCACCGACTGTTTTAGTGCTTAATGCATAATGATTTATGCGTAAGGCGTATAACGCATATTATAATGATTATTTATTAGATGGTCATTTCCACCTATTTTGTTTAAGGACTAATTCGACAGAGATGACATTTGTTGTCGAATTTAATCATTACCGGAATTTTTGCGATATTAAGGAATGGAAGAACTGTTAATTTTGTAAGTAAGGTATTCATTTTCATATTTATAAACAGACAGAAATTGACAACTCGAAACAAATAATAAATATGACACATATCAATCATTATGCTTGTGCTGTGCATTACACTTTATATTTGGAGTTTGTTCTTATGCGTTGCTCATAATACTTATGTATTAAACATAGTTCTTAAGCACAGTCGGAGGAAATGAGGCTAAATTTTCTAGATTTGAATCTATTGAATGTCCACCCTTACTTTTAGGACAGGTATTCCGAGGGGTATTCATGTCAAATAGGATACAGCCCTTAAATCAATAAATTTTGATTATGGCCAGCTAAAAATGCAATGTAACATAATTAAGTATCTAATAATATTTATCTACTTTAAAGTGCTTATTAACCAATATTGCACTCTACTTGTAATCTTCCATTATCAAAATTAATATTTCTGCTAAGTGATACCCACTAGCGATAAAATTTGATTGACTATTTCATTATAAAACAATTTAATCTCCAATATTGGCAATTTCGCAAAACAAATGACGTAGGAGACTAGACGATAAGAAGGTGAGATCCAATGATAAAAGGTGAAAAATATTAAGTCATTTTCTACAAATAGATTCAATAGACTTGAACAGATGTATGGCAGAATTTTTTTGAACGCTCCAAACGGAAGGAACTGTCAGTAAACTGCATAGTATAGCTTATTTGTTTTTTGTACGTGTTTGCAATTTTAATATGGAGAGGTGCAAAGTACAGGAAATAATAAGCAAAAGTGCACAACCCACTAAGAAAAATGTAATATTAAAAATATGAAGGAAAAACACCTATACTAGATGTTTGTGAAAGAATTAATCTATACGTCCAGGTATATGCTTAATTAGAATTCTGAAAAAATCTTTGAAATCCATATAAAAAATCCGATGTGGCCAACACATGACCTCTCGCCATATACTCTACTATTTTACTAAGTGTGTATGAAAGTACTTACTCACAAATATACCATTGTAATAGAAGGGAATTCGAGAAATGTAGTTTTTATAATATTATTAAAGTTTATTATGACCTTATAAATACTAAATGACATTTCATATTTTCCATTTCAATTTGCCAAAAAGTCAAAAATTCATATGACATTAACACTCAAATATTTTATTTTTTGTTTCCATAGGTAGGCAGATAAATAAAAATTGTAACAAATTTGCAGAATTTTTAACTTCTTGTAATTGGAAAATGGTGCTAGATAGAAACAACGTTTTGAATACATATTGTAGATAGTAACATTTAGTATACAATGTTATTAAAAAAATTCCTATTAATTCATAGATTTTGAGAATATTCCAGAAAAACTCTTCAGATCTTCAAGAAACTACCACTTCCGGTTGCACGATCAACACCAAAATCTAATCAGATGTAATCTAGGGTGTCAGAATATTGTATACAAAATTTAAATTTTTTTTATTCAGTGATATTTGAGTTATCGTACCTCCAACATCCATCCTGACACACACAGACAGACATCATCGCGAAATTATCAAAATCGTGTTCTAGGGACCTCAAAACGTGCTTATCCATTGAAAACTCACTATCGAAATTTTAGCATGATTACAATTAATACCTCTCTTACATATGAGTGGCGAGAGGTAAAAATGTAATGAAAAAGTGTATTTGAAGCAATTTTTTACATGCTTTATCTTATGCTTAAGAGATTTATAAGAAAATGTAGCTTGACATAAACCTAGTTACATTCTTCGTAAATTTGGCTTTATCTGTAAAACTTCGTGAGCATTTTAAAAATGGTTAGACTGGTTTTACGTATTTTTGGCGAATGTTTCCATGCATTACCATAGGATAAATGCGATGTTGAGCTACGTGGAATCGATAGCCTTAAGGTGATTCTCTACCCATATGGGCCATGGCAGAAACAGTCAAAAACATTGATTCCGCACGCTATTTTATAGCGTTTATTGTTTTATTAAACAAAAATAAGCAATAATTTATGTTTGAGGAGAAAAATAATTTTGGCATCCTGTAAAAAACTGCAATATTTGTAAAAAAGAGCAAAATTTGAAAATTCTGCATCTTGCATTTTGTAGATTGTACTTTATCTTCAACAATATGTGGAGTGGCGCGCGAAATCCATGTTTTTGGCTGTTTTCTGGCGCGGTAGAAAATCGTCTTAAGGCGCTACACTTGTGCCAAAAATATAGTGAAAAAGGGACCTTGCTATATTACAAGCTGAGCTCTCGTTAGTACACCTACACTGTTCATATTTTATATATAGATAGTTAAAAGATGACCCTAGAGTGCTATGAAATTATATTTTTGAAATACCTAATAGTCTTTTAGTAATAAATTAGTAAAAATAGTCTATTTGGCCGATTTTTTACTATTTTTTTTCTCAGATGTGAAATTTTTTTGACAAAAAATAATTTCATAGCACTCTTACGACCAATGCAAGGAATCGACTATTTAAAACAAAATTAATAAATATGCATTAATAAGGCCATAATTTGAAATATTAAAATGCATAAATAAATTCTTATTTTCTCTAATTGTTGTCAATACAATACATTATATGAATTTTTCGATTAAGTAATGCTATGTTATTACTCATAGTAAATTTCAGATTTATATTTTGAGCGATATATCCAGAATCATTAATTCTGATTCTATTGCAGCAATATTGCAGTCAACAAGTGTACAGCCTTAATATTAAAGATATTTTTGTAGCTATAAGAACAACAAACAACAGGTCATCCGCTAACCACCCTTGTAAATTCGCAAACCAGTACAATTCCCATAATCCCAGTATCATCTCTATCAGCCCCTTACACGTGCACTTCAACACTCGTGTTGTAAAGTAGCAGCTAATCCAGCACATTATCCACTATATACCGTGCGAATCTAGTGCGCCATGGACTAGTGGTGTCGGATGTCACAGGGCTGCACAAAACCCGCCAGGACAAGTGCTAGCGCTGGACACAAAGGCCTGCTTGACTAGTAGGGTGAAATAGACAGCAGGGGTTGCTAATAGTGAAGTGTTGATTAGGGTGTGAAAAAATGTGTGTTGGTTTTGCAGAATTAGGTGTTCCCGCCATTTTGTAACATCTTCATGTAGCTCAACATCGCATAGCAATTTTAAAAATGCTCACGACATATTACAGATACCTACAGCAAAATTTCAAAAATTTGTTTACAAGGTTTATGCCGAGTTATATCTCTCATATCATAAGATAAAGCATGTAAAAAATTGCTGAAAACCATGTTCGCACAAGGATTCTTTGAAGATTCTACCAAGATTCTGAATCCTGAATTCTTTCTTTTTCTTTCTAGTGAGAATTACCTGTTATATTGCGGTGCCGCTAAATTGAATCTTCAATGAGTCTTGGAAAAGAAGAATTTATAATTTGAATTTTTTTTTCAAGATTCAGAATCTTTAAACTTCTTCTTTTCCAGGTTTCAAAATCTTGATAGAATCTTCAAAGAATCCTCGTGCAAACAGGGCTTTAAACACACTTTTTATTTTTAAGTTTCCATACTTTTTCAGTATTCTAACTGGGCATAAACCTAGATGAATTCTTTCACAAACATGTAGTACCTGTTTTTCCCTCAAATTTTTAATATGCTATGGGTAAAGCAGAAACTGCTACTGCTACACTTCTAAACACGCAATATTTAGTTACGGAGGCGGGACCCTTAAAATGAAGTATAACTTTGTATCAGGCAACAGATTACTTCGAATTTTGAAGTAAAATATTGAATTTGCGTGGTACATATTATTTTACTAATTTGATGAAATAGGGCAGTAAGAGGCTATCAAATCGAAGATGTTACATGTCAACTGTTTTGTTTATTAGTTACAAACCGTTACAAACTATCTGTTTCTCAATTTGAAATTGCTGTTTGTCAAAAATCAGACATGAAATGTGTCAGGATAGAGATAATTTGAGAAAGGTAGAATTTAAAACTTTTTTCTGACAGCTATTGAAAAAATAACCAAACATTTTAGACTCATTCATTATTATATTCTTCCCAAATATAACTCGGGCTATGATTAATCATAATCACAGGTGCTAGCATTCGGTAGTCTTCAAAAAATTGAAGTCGTGCTGCTACCCTCGATATAATATAGCCGTTTTTTTTTATAAACTGTGAGTTTTACCAGTTTTACAGATTACTGTAGGTAAATATGGGCGTATATACATTTTGTCTGCTGTTACCAGTCATCAATTCATGCGGGTACTCATTGTTGTTATTTGGCCAGAACACTCCAAAGATGATCAAAAAATTATGAATTTATGGGTTGTGGTCTGACCCGGGATCGGTCGCACATTGAAATTTTATGGGAACGGTCGCGGTACGGTCATTTCGACCGTATAATGTAAACCTTATTATAAATGCATAAGATGATGTTATATAAGTAAAAAATGATGTAAGTAGTTCCTTAAAAGTTATTTTTATATTTATAAACACATTAGTACAAATTAAACTCTATTACACCCTAGTAACATATTTCTTCCTCTAATCGTATTTCATCCCATAACTTTTGTAAATGTACTACTTTTTGCTCATAGTCTCCCATTTCTAAAAAAAATATATAAAATTAAGTTAGGTTAAGACATTTTATATCTCACATACCGAAAACGTTATGTATGCAAAATTTTATAAAGAATAAAAGTGCTAACGTTATCAGTCGCACTACACAAAATCAAATACTCAACTAAGTTGCATTAAAAGCATTAGTACGTTATTGAAGAATACCTAGATGCACGGCGTTGTCGCATGTGTAACTTGTAAAGTGTGCGCAAATATTATAATCGTCGGTCTTTTGGACCAATTAGCGACCGATCCCGGGTTAAAAACTGTGATCAAAATATCGGTATAGATATTGGGTGAGCTTGTGCAATTACCAGCTTAAATCCACGGGTACTAATGGTAGTAAGAAGGAAGTACACCGTAAGAAAGATTTAAGTTAAGATAAAAATTGCGAACTAGACCGGATTCTAATTTCAATTATACATTCTTACGAGTAAATGTAATAAAATATTTGAAGTAAAACTTTAATAAAAAGAACAGGATCTTGTAAAAAGTTCGCTAATGAATTATTTGTGAATGTAAAAATGTAATGACTTTATTATGCCATTTAGAACATTTTAGTTTTTGTATAAATAACCTAGTTAACTAAAAAAACTTGCAAATTAATATTTAACCCAAATGTGTTTTCAACGTCTTTTTAATGAACACTTTCAAATTAAGACACTTTACTATAATTGACATTATAATATTTTCATAATAGTGTATCTTCCTCACAGGTCACAGTGAGATAATTATGTTGACAGTTCATGTAATATAAATAAGAAATAAATAATTCCGACAGATGATAAATATAAGTTTAGTATTACTTTGAAGTGGAATTAATTCGCTACTTAAGTAGACATGTTAAATATAATTGTGTACCAAGTAGACAAAGTAAATTTATCTATCTGAATTAAACGTCTGAAACAATACAGTGATAAACATTTTATCTGTTTTGTACGCGACAATCATAAATTTTATAATTAAGATTAAATCATGACATTCAAGATAACGAAAACATATATGACTGGAATATAAATTAAATTTGAGTCGATGAAGAGCTACACCCTGCTCACACAATGATTCTTTGAGGATTCTTTCATGCTTCTGAATTCTGAGGAAAAGAATCAGGGCGAGAATTGCCTGTCAAATAGCGGCGCCGCTAAATTAAATCTTCAATGAGTCTTGGAAAAGAAGAATTTCAAATTCACTGATAACTTCAAGACAGATAGTGAATTTTTTTTCAGGATTCACAAATATGAAAGAATCTAAGGGTTACAGTATAGTGTTGAATTTTTGGGTTTCTTAAAGATTCATTCACATTTGCATTTAGTTTTAAGGTTTATATTTATGTTTACGTCTAAGAAAGTTTAAATTAATTTAACTAAATGGAATATTCACAGTGCTTAAAAGTGGGATGTGAATGCTCGTATTTAGTTATATGAATTTAAACTTTTTTAAATATACCGGGTGGTTTTGAAATTAATGTCAATAGTATGACATTCGTAGATTACGAAACAGGAAGAATTTTTGAAAAATTCGAAAAATTAAGGGTAGTTTACCTGTAGCATTTTTTATAGTACTGCACTGGATTCGTTTTCTTATTAAATACAAACAATAGCAGTAGGTAATCAACATCTAAATTACATGATACTATAGTAAAATAAACAAACAAAATTTAATTATTTTTAATGAAACAATAATTACTCCACCCAGTGACAGTGGCAACAAAAAATTATTGACATGGAAACATATAATCTAATTTTGCGATTTAAAAAAAATTCTTTCTGTTTCGTAATCTACACAATGTCATACTACTTACGCTTAAATTTATGACATTAACTTCAAAACCACCCTGTATAGTATATTAATAGTGGGATTCTGTTCAAATCTGTAGTTGCTAGATCTATAAAACTGTAAATATTAAACAAAATCGCAATGAAATTTATAAGCATATATATGAACATTTTTATATTTGTCAACAAATATTGATGTGATTTTGTTCAATATTGAAAGATTTACAAATTTGTAAAACTTACAGATTTGAACAGAATCCCACCATAAGTATCAAATGCACTGAACGTCCGTGATACTTTTAATATTTTTTGCATGATTGATACAATAAATATGAATTTAAAAATAATGATTAATATTTAGTTATGTATTGGGTTTGATGCTGTTGCCTTGGTTTCTGTTGTTGTTTGCTACTTACCGCCTTCTAAGTTACCGCCTTTTGTTTTGTAAACAAAACCTACTGCTTTGGAAACAGATCCAGTGACCAATCGTGCAAATTTCTTTTTATTACCTATTTAATTTTAAGGTTAAAATTAAATAATGTTTTTGTGAGCGAAGCTTAAGAATGATCAAAATAACTAAAGAATATCTTGGCAAACTATAGCGTCAGATTTGCATCCACGATTTTTTCGCTGTAATTTGACAATCTCTAGTTCACCCTATGTAATATTCGCACATCCCTTTATTCGGCATCTTGTCAACCCCTTTACCGACGTCTTTATGCATTCACACGAATCACAAACGATCTAAACGACAATTCAATAAAAAAAGTTGTCTTGCACTAGGTCCACATCCATGCTGATATTCAAATAGATTTAATTCAGCGTAAAAAGAATGCACAATTTAAATCAATGCTAGGAGATTATCTGGTGTCAACTGCTAAACTGTCAACTGCAATCATGCAAGAAGACAATGATAGTTTACAGTTCGATGACGAGGGGTGGTTGATATCTTGCAGTTTAATTGGGGCCCAACTAACGTTGTTAAGGGCCTCGTCTCCGTAACAAAATATTGCGTGTTTAGAGGTGTAGCACTTTCTGCTTTACTCATTGCGTATTAAAAATTTGAAGGAAAAACAGATACTAGATTTTTGTGAAAGAATTAATCTAGGATTATGTCCAGTTAGAATTCTGAAAAAATCTTTGAAATCCATATACAAAATTAATGAAAAAGTGTGTTTTAAGCAATTTTTTACATGCTTTTTACCTTCCGCTTACCTGTAAAGGAAGGTATTGGAATCATGCAAAAAATCGGGTAGTGAGTTTTTAGTGGATGAGCACGAATTAGATTCCTTACAACTCATTTTTGATAGTTTCCCGATGATGTCTGTATGTATGTGTGTGTGTGTGCGTGTGTGTGTATGTGTGTGGTCCGGGCCGATGCCGGATGTTGCATAACTCAAATACGAATTATCCAAAAATTTTGATATTTGGTATTTTACAATTGTATATGAATAGGAAGAGCTCATTAGATTTTGGTACAAATATCTTCACCGGAAGTGATACTTTTTGAAGATTGAAAAGATTAAGTGTCAAAAATTTCTATAAATTTGGACAAATATAGTATTTATTTGTAATAAGAATAAGAGGAAAAGTTATTTGCAATTTACGTTATAAAAAAATTGTCTTTATCTGGTAGCATTAAAGAACTGCAGTAAAATTTAAAAAATAAATTTATCAAATAAAACGTTGAAATCTTGTAATCCATGTTCGGTTGATTTTTGTTTCTGCATAAAAAATATTGACAGATGAGACGGGTGACAAGTTGACATACTAGCGCTATATAAGTCATAAGTAAGCTATTAAATGTAGTAACTGAACGGAGGATTGCTTCAACACAGAAGAGTTTTCGTGTGAATGAATCTTTTGATTCAGGTGATACTAATTTCTGTGTTTAAATATTTTAGATTTTTATTTGTATATTTTAAATGGACACCGGATTGTACGTATACATTTTTGTTTAAAGTCTAGATATGGCGGAAGGTTGTGTGATGGCCACGTCAGATTTTTCTTATTATTAAGAGATTTATTAGAAAATGTAACTCGGCATAATCCTAGTTGCATTCTTCGTCTGTAAATAAATTTATGAAATTTAGCTTTATCTGCAAAACTTCGTGAGCATTGTAGAAATTGCTAAACTGCTTTTCCGTATTTTTAGCGAGCGTTTCTATGCATTAACATAGGACAAACGCGGTGTTGAGCTACGTGGAGACGATACCCTTAATATGGCCCCCAATCTTGGACGCTCAAATTTATAAGATAATAACTTTGAAATAATAGTTATTTTACAACTTCAAAATGACATTGCATAGCTAGGATGCAGCAAAGTACGAGTTTCGGTCTGGTTTCAGGCAGCCCTATAGTAGTAAGGAAAAGAGCGGAATGGAAAAAAGTAAAATCGAGAGTATTGTAAGAATTCGGTAAAAACGTAGACGAGCCGCTTAAGGAGATTCCCTAGACATTTTAAAAAATGTTCTAATGCAACCAAACTTTGAATTGTGTCATAAAAATGATACCTGAATTTTTTGGAAATTTTTGACCACGTAGTTTGAACGAAATTAATTGTTAAATTTTAATATTTTTCATGGGCTCTTATGGCTTTCCATTAATTGATTAAAAAAAAAGATGTTAGAAATGTTCTATTTACTTAATTTTTGGTATATAAACGTATGCAAGCACGGACATCGCAATTTCCCAAAATTTTTGAAGAAGGTTGACCACATAGTTGTAACAATATTGTTGTTGTTGTTGTTGTTGTAAAAAAATCTTCAAGCATTTTTTGATTAGTGAATTAGAAATTATTGTAAAAATATATCACCGCAACTAAACGAATTGCAATATCAACTAACACCCGTTGACCGAATTTTGTTTTACATTAATAAAAATAGTTTTATTAATTAAAGGCTGATATCTGAGTACGCCACTGCATGTCTAGGGAACCTCCTTAATAAACACCTGTGATGTACCTTATAAAGTACCATATTCAACGGCTGGTAACCGCACCCACGGAATGGACCTCTAATAGTAATATGTTTTGTAAAATAAAATACATGATAGGTGATACTTATTTACTTTATTTATAAACTTGTATATCAAATTTATAAACAAAGATCAACTTATCTCCAATCTAATCTTAGCGCATCACAAATGGGTAAACCCTAATTTTTATCTAGTTACCAACTAACTTATCTGTGCATTGTTTTCGTGGACCTATGACAATTCGACAATTGCATTGTCTGTGCGACTGTATTGATTATGTGAGGACCTCTGTACATGTGTGTAGGTGTGTGGGTGATATATGTACATGACCTATGACCCCTGCGTATGTGCGGTTAGTAGCATGGACCGCGCTGACCGGCAGCACGCAATGGGATGGATTTTTGGCCACCAGCCATCGCAGAAGATAGAAATAGAGTTCCTGCATACCGCGGTTTCTGGATTTATGTATGGATACTAATAACTGTCACTATTTGGATGGGGATGCCTCACAGAACATACAATCTGTTCAGTTTAAACCGTTTAAACTGAAAAAATTTAATCTTAAATTGCCGAAAATACTTAATTATATTTCAATTTAAAGATTGATAACTGCACAAAAAAATCTATAATTGATTCACTTAATGAGAGACTGCCAACACTCATATTACTTAATCAATTAAGTCAATCGATGCCTATAAACTCTGAAAGCTGAATTTTACTTTTTTCGTCTAGATTCTAGTTCGATATTTAGCCGAAAAGTATAGGGATCTGAAAGGACAAATTACATCTTACGATATTTATTTAACATTTTTTCTATATCTCTTAAAGGAAAATTAATTTTCAAAAATTACCTACCACGATTTGTAAATCATAATATAGGAAAAAAAAAATTAAAAACAAAAATGAAAGGCAATGTGATAGATGAACAGACGTAAGACACAGTTTCTCAAATTTTTGTGGCACCATTTTTACAGAAATGTATAATAGTATATTATGTATCAAGTTTTATAAACGTCATTTTAGCCACGAGTTTTTTAGGAACGAGCGCAGCGAGTGTATAAAAAACGAGTATCTAGAGAGTTTATAAACGAGTCACATACTATACCGAGTACTATACTTTTTCTACGACCACAAATTACACAGCATAAATTCATAAATATGAAATATTTCATTTATAATATTTTTAGGTTAAATCATAATGATATTATACATAGCTACAAAATTCTTCTTAGGCAAGTGTATTTCACTGTTATCTGGTTAAAATTTGACAATTATTGAAATAAATCATTAATTACCATCAGTTTTTCACAAAAATTAAATGTCAAATATAGGAGCCAACTTCACCCCGTGCTTAATATGTGAGTTGCTATGTTCAGCCCGTGACTAAAAAGGACCAAAGCCACGGCTTGTCGAGGTGTGTTTAAAAATGTTATTTAGCGCCATGGAAACCAGTTCGTTATATGATGTTTTAATAACAGGAGTAGAAAAATATTATTAACTGGGTTTGAAACTAGTAGCTAGGAGCCTAAATATTATTTAAAAAATTGACTGAATTCCAATAAGTTTTTATCCCTCTCCATTAAACGTGGATACGTTTAATACGTGGATACGTCAAGAGAATCATCGATTCATCATTAACTGGATATAATATAATAAATAAATATTTTATCTACAAAGAGCTAATTTGATTTTAATGCCAATCGGAATCGGTACTTTGCTTGAAGAACTACAATGTTTTTTACAAAAAGTAGCCTAACAAAAACCAAATTCACATATTACAGTTTCAAGGCAGAAGGTTATGTGCTAGCCACATCAGATTTTTTTTAAATATACGCCTGGCTCTATTTTTCTAATTGAGATTCGTGCTAGATTTGTCTGCAACCTTTAAAAGTTTTGGCTCTGGAAAAATCAAAGATTTCCGATTGAATATGACTAGTTCGGATATAAAGTATGAAACTCGAACGAATCTCGGATGGAAATTCAACGAGAAATCTAACATGAATCTAGACGAAAAAGTAATGTAATTCAGCCTTTTTACTAGTTTTCTCAGAACAAATATATTTTTTCGGCGTTCTAATATATCTCTAAGTAATTTAGTACATGTGTAGAAGATACAATCACTGAACACTAATTTGGTGAAGTACAACCAATAAAACTTTTATGATAATCGTAAAAGGCCGTGATTAGCATCAGCAGAAGTTCGGCGGCTTTGTTTTCGCTTTCTACGTGATGTGCTTGTTCATTTTTAATTAGTTGAATGTCGATTTTTAAAAGCGTCACAGCGAGAAGACATCGTAAAACTTACAGCCTTTTATATACGGCAGAGTCATCAAACTATTTTATTTTAAACGTTCATTAGCTGCAGAACAAAAAACTAATTAATTTAATTCGACATTATGACTCTATGTTATATAAGTACAGAGTGATTCACAACTTTGTGCATATATTTTAAGAGGCTCGTCTACCATTTTTTCGAATTCCTAGAATACTCTCGATATTTTTTTTTTCTATTTCACTCTCTTCCCCACTACTTCGGCTGCCCGAAACCAGCCCGAAACTCGTTCTTTCCCGCATCCTAATTTAAATTACTGTAAACATGGCTCCAGATTCCCATAATAACTTGTGTATTTTTTAAAGAAATTAAGTAAAACAAAAATTATTCGAAAAAGGAATCTTAGGTGCATGCTTCTTGTTTTTTAAATTTTTCTTGCCATTTAGTGACCGAGGAAAATATTATCAAATAATGACAAAAAACCGCAAAAAACGTCATTTTAAATATTTTTTTACTTCAAATTCCTAGGCCAAAGAAAAAAAATAAAAATATAGAAGCATTAAGACATACTTTGTTAATACACTCATATGTAAAAGCATCATATATTTCAATTATAATTAAAGTAAACGTGGGAGGCGTACACCTCTGTAACGCTGTAAAATTTTAGGGTAGACGAACACCGTAATAGGTACACAACTTGCTGATCAAGAAATTGGAAGAATTTGTTCAAGCAATTTTGTCTCGAATTTTGTGGTTGTTTTATATACTGCGCTAAATATTGAACAAGATATTGCGCTACAAATTGAACAATATCTTGAGCAATAAATTGCTTTGGTTTAAATGAACTCTGTTTTATACTGAGACAATTTTATATACCTATCTACAATATTTAGTTCGTGATTCTGCGCAGTTCGCATATAATAATAATTTGACAGTCGCGCTTATCTATTTTTTGAGACAATTTTCGAAGCAATGCAATATTTCACACAATTTGCTGTATGATACTACACAATTTCAAAAATTGAACAATATCTTGTATTTAGTGTAATGTTCAACTGGCTTTAGTCCCCAGGATGTTAATTCAAACGTTTTGAGACATGTTTTTGCAGCACGAGGCGCAGCCGAGTTCTGTAAATATAAGTATATTTACTGAGATTCCTTACGTGTTGCATAGAATATTTTTTCTACCTTCGTTCAAATAAATAATTTTTTTTTAAATCATGAAATGTTGAGATTTAATGATATACTTATAAATTTTTACATAAAACAAAAACATCCAAATTAGGTTATCTATATTAGTATAAACGACATTTTCATTTGAGTTTTTCTTAATTTAAACTGCATGCGATTGTAAGCCAAAACCATTTTATATTGAAGTTTCCGGAAATTTCTTTACAATGTGGTTTGTAATTTTTTAAATAAATGTAGTTTGTGTACATTTTATAAATAAAATGAATGACTCGCACATAATGGCTATAATTCACTCGGATGATTATACACTCGCCTTCAGCTCGTGCAATTATAGCCTACATTATGTGCTCGTTAAATAATATACCTATAATTCCGATCACTCACAATATGTAAGGCTGCATGCTACAGCAGTGTATGTGAATAAATATGTCTACCATGTGTTGTCACAAGTCCACATTTTCATTATTATTTTTTCAATTTCCAAGCCTACTTCTAATTTACTATAGAGAAAGTTATGTAACCCAACCCTATAATTATGTATTTCCCAATCTATGACTGATGTTCTCCTATACAATTTTCATAATAATACTCCCGCATCTAGCTGTCTCTCTCTTTAATCGAGTAATCCATGTTTTAGTGTCTCTCTCGCACGCATATAAACAAGGTGCGGTCAAGGACGTACGTGAAAAAGGGCCTTGAAGGGCAGGGGAGATAGTAATTTTACCCCAGTTTATATAAGAGATGACGTAGCATAATTTTGCCATTAAGGGCGCGCTTAAAAGTCAAAAAACCGTAACACGATGTCTGTAATGGTAATGTTTTTAACCCAATAATAGTCAAATTCTTATTATACGTCATAATTTGATTTTTTTAAATGTTTTTTTTTCTGTAACTACAGTGCCACGTCAGCGACACTTTAAAACTTTTACATGGCTCATTTTGCACATGCTTTCTGCATAAATTTCGGATAAACGATGTAACCTACACTGAAAATTAGGTTACACAATGAAAATATATTCATTCCTAATTGCCTTATTCTAAAAATTATGTCTGTAATAATTGTTCATTTTGCATAAAATGCATTACAATTTGATGAATTTTGCTACCTCTTCTTTCATTTCTACTGCAAATTATGTTTATTTTCAGGTATTCTTATTGAACATAAGGCAATCTAGAAACTAATGATTGTATTGATATATTATTTATGCCTATTGCAGAAATTTATGCAGTAACATAAAAATGACTTTGAATTAATTTTTATTTAGGTGCATAATATTTTAATGAGGAAATTTGTGACATAAAATGGCGTATTGTCCTTAAAAAACTGACTGTCAATAACAAAAACAATATCGCGAAACCTGCAGTCAAAATGCTACACTCATTATACTCTTTCATAAAATGTGAATTTAGTTTTATGTTCTTTTCTTTAAAAGCGTCTACTCGAGCGCTGCTTCTAGGAATTGATTTAGTTTCTTGCTTGTTTTGTTATTTTGCTTTAAAAAAAAAAACTAAAATCCATCTCGCGATCGCCTTCCTTTCCTGGAAGGACGATGGAAGATATTTCCAAGAATTGGAAGCAGAAAAAATGCGCTCAGTTTACTAGAGAAAATCCGGATACGGTTTAGGTTTAGATTTTGAGTTAAAATAGCGTAAAAAGTAGAGGGTTCAAATTCCCAGAAATAGTTAAAATTAAAGAGCGGCTATAGGAAAAAAAAAATTCGCGGAAATCTGGTTTGTGGTTAAAATGTTGGTATTTTTCATGATCAATATTTTTAGAAAAGATAAAATAAAAAATAATTATGTACCTTGAAAAACTATTGTTTAATTGTTTAGCCAACATCATTATTATAGTGATTTTAAACAAGCAAAGTAAACGATTGCCCACTAGTGGTTTTGATCAAAATTATACCCACTTGTGGGTATATTGTTACTTTGCTTCTTGGACGTCACCATAGTAACGATGTTTTTGGTTGGAACTTAATATTTTTTTAAATATTTGAGCGGTTATTAAGATGTGTTGGATAAAACGTTATACTTCACACGTGGGTAAAAAGGAATGACCCACTCGAGAAAACTCACTCAGCCTTCGGCCTCGTGGGTAATTCCTTACTGTGCCCACTTGTAAAGTAAATAATTATTAAATGTCATGGATTAGGTACTCAGTAATTTTATTTACACCCCTTCCGCCCCTCTTCAGCACCCCTGTGAAAAATGCTGTTAAATCGAAAAAATGTCCAACTTTGACGATGTGTACGGAGTTGAATTTTTTTTTTCGACTCGATTCATCAAAAGGTCACTAAAATTTGTTCAATTTCCTGTGCACTTGTGCAGGACTTAAAGAACGAAGTGCCTATACGTTGATTTTACACAAAGTTATAAATGTTTGAAAAAAATCTGCTGTGTCCACCACAGTACTTCCCCGACTATATAAATTTTAATAACTTATTTTGTTACGCCTTTAATTTTATGCTTTATTCAGCAAAATTTAAATAAATTTATCTTTTTTCCCAAACTATTTAAGTATAATTTGAATAATGTATTTAAAAAAATTGACGATCGATTAAATGTTATTTTTATCTTTCTACTAGAATTATTTTCCCGAGAGTTTTAATTTGATACCACACACGATAGTATTTTAATATTAATAAAAAAAGTTATGTTTATAAAGTTGGTACCACTGGTTGAATAAAGCTCATTAACGAACTTGAAGTCAGATATTGGCTCAAGATCTTAAATATAATATTTCAGTCCAAAATTCCAACGTGTTTTTAAGTTATGCAACATCCAGACAGACCCACAGACCGACTTTTTTTAAAATTATGTTTTTTGGGTTCAGTAGGGTCTAAAACGTGAAGATTCACCAAAATCTCGAACTGTCAAAAAATCACGATTACAATACTTCCCTCTATTACATAGGTCGAGGAAGTAAAAAAAGAGCATTTCTAGGTTTTTCGCGCATAACTCAGCGACTTTTCAACCAAATTGGACGATTCTTTCGGGGGGGAAACCCTTTTTTTCGCCCTCGAAGATTCATTGAATCAACTGAAAATATGACGATTTGAAAAAGAGTGAAATTTCACCTCATTTTAAGTGTTCCCATAATTGTGTTTATAATAATGTTTGCTTCCTGATGAATACTGCTAACGTTGTACGCATCCTGCTACTGTTTGTCTCCTCGTACTATATAGTATTCCCGGCCACATCACATCTCACAGAGCAGAGAGAACAAAGACGCAGTGTTGTGTTTGACTCGTGAGAGAGAGAGAGAGCGAGAGGTGGGGGTGGCGTGTGTTGTGTGTTCGCGCGTCACTTACGCGAAATCAATAGTCGCGTCGCGTCGTCACGGGGCGGCGGCGGCGGCGGAGACGTCTGCAGTACAGGGGCGGCAGAGACACCCCCGAAATAATAAACATTATATACTTAGTCATAATATGGGAAAAATGATAACAAAATTACATATACCTCATTTCACGAAAACAAAGCGTTTGGTAAGCTGTCGAGATGAGAACTGGATAATCGAAAAGTCTAAAAGTTGGAAATTCGAACAATATAAAAGGCGAACAGTCTAAGAATCGAAAAGTCTAGAAGTCTTGAAGTCGCAGAATCGAAAAAGTATGTTATGGTCATTTCTCATTTGCACGAGTTCGAATTTAAATGACAATACAAGTTATTGGATAAATTTTATTTGCGTTGCACAGCTTAATTTTCTGTCAAAATTAAGTAAATTTGAAGATATTCGAACTATATTTTTATGAATAATGAGTATTCTATAGTATTTAGTATAATCATTTTATTATGTATTTGAAACAAACATACACTGAGATAAATGGATATTAAAAACTGCATATTTAACATTGATATTTTTAGTTTAAATATATAAATATTTAATATTACAAAATATATATTTAAAACTATTATAAGAATATATTGATGGTTAATATTCGCATATATTTAAATAATATATATTTAAGTTTAAAAACTGTATATTAAGCATAACTATACGTATATTTAATAAACTTATTCAAATATACGCATATATTTATATAACTATTATTTAATATCTAAGGAAATTTAATAACTCTCATTTAATATCTACGGATATTTAATAATATCTTACATGTATAACTAAATATACTGCATATTAGAACAAAATACACTGTATATTGCGCGGATCAACCATGCAACATGAAGGTTCGAACAGGCTAGTGTAGTTGTGGCGTTGTCTCAGACAGACATTAGTGTTTATCTATAGAAAAGACTATACTCAAAATTGTTTATCTGTAGCGTTGTGGAGATATTTATGCAGATATTTGAGCTGTGGTGCTGTGCAGTTTATTACAAAACATTTTTGTGAATAATAGAAGTTTTGTTTGGTTTTGTTTTCCTTATTTTTATATTATTTTTATGACGCAATGTTGTATTTGTTTCATACATTTTTTTTGATAATACTTGTTAAATACATATAATAAATATGTTGATATTAATTAAAGCAGTTTAAAAAAAATTAAAACCTACCTAACTTAATAAAATATCTAATATATAAGTTTGCTACCGTAAATATCTGATATATATGTGCCTAAAATATTTACTTAATAAATCGAAATATTTAGGATATTAGCGATGACAATATATTATTTTACATTTTAAAATCTAAATATATTTAAAATTATTATACTATATATTTGCTCTTATTATATAATATTTTTAGCTTTTTAATATTCTTAGATAATTATTTCTAATATCTTGTGTTTGTGTCACTTTTTTGAGCATAAAATATATTTAGGCTAATTATATATATATATTTACCGTAAATATACATTTCTCTCGGTGTAAAATAAAATTCTGGAAATAAATTAAAATTTAGGAAAAAACCATAAAATCACGAGCGCGCAATTTTTCTAAAATCGTTAGACTTTTTTTGCAAAAAGTCGATTCAAATCGACACATCTTCTTTTTACCAGCCCTTACGGCTCGGGTATAACTACTATAAAAGTGTCGTTCGTACTTTACTAATAACTTAATTCAGGTGCACTTTAGAGAAAAAATTTATTTACAAAAAATGTCTATAATTTCATGCTTAACATCGGATTGATTCAAAAATTTCAAAATTCTCAAAAAAAACAAATTTCAAAATTTGATATTTTTTTTAAATTTGAAATTGGGAATAGTTTTTGAAAAAATATTGACAATCCGATGTTAAGATACTAATGTAGATTATGTGCAATTTTTTTGAAAAAGATATTTCAACCGTAGCATGAGTTATTAGTAAAGTACGATTTTTGATGTTTTTCTAGACTTTCCATTATTCAAAACAAGTGCGAAAAGTCAGAAAAGACAATACATATATTTAGTATACTGTAACCAAAATTTGGTTCATAAAGCACTCGAAATGCACGAGTAATTAATTTAATAATACTAAACGCAACTATACTAGCACCTACGGTACCTAAATACATCCTCAACTTGCCCAAAAAACAACAACTTTTCTGTATCATATTCCACAACCATCCCTTCTGGAAAGTGAAAGTATCCCCCCAGTCCGCCCCTGCAGCTCCCTCGTCTACATTCCCGTGTCGGCGGCGGTGGCGGCGGCGGTGTTGCTGTCGACTGCCGACAGCCCCCAGTCTGCGTCTGGTCTCTCTGCCTCCACCGCCGCCCCCGCCGCCCGCGACGCGACGCTGCAATGAATGAACGCGGGAGCGAGCGCAGCCCGGAGTGTGGCACAGCCCGGAGTACCGGACTATAGCAAAGCAGTTGTAACTGTGTGGATATGGATGCTTGGCGCTAGGGCTGAACGGTGTATTTGGGTGTAGCATCCGCACAGATATATGCATTGTTCGGTGTTGTAGGTACTTGAAAATTTATAAATATGTTACAAATAAATTGAAACTAATAGTAGGAATCTGTGAAAATCTGTAGTTGCTACAGATCTATAAAATTGTAAATATTAAACAAAATCGCATATGAACATTTTTATATTTGTCAACAAACATTGATGTGACTTTTTTCAATATTTAAATATTTACAAATTTGTACATGCGGTCTCGGGATTTTATCTGAAATTGTTATGTACGATAACACTTTTTTTAAAGCAAAATTTTTTGAATAAGCCAGACATGTCAAAATTTATCGATTCAATTCTTTAGCACGAGGGGTATATGTTAAGGGGCTATACTTCTTGAGTGCAATAAGAATCAGAATTCACGATACTGGCTATATTGCTCAAAATAAAAATCTGAAATTTTACGTTATAGTAACGACAAAGCATTGTTGAATTTACAAATTCAAACTATATATTGTTCCGACAACAATTAGAGATAAAAATAAATTAAACACAAGAATTTCGTGAGGATATCATGAATAAACTATAAAAGTTATCATTGAGTTTAAAGACAAAATGAGTAGAACATAGATGTAAAAATCTGCTGTGTCCACCACAGTACTTCCCCGACTATAAGTTTTAATAACTTATTTCGTAACACCTTTAATTTTATGCTTTATTCAGCAAAATTTAAATAAATTTATCTTTCTTCAGAAACTATTTAAGTTGATACCAACTTGATTAAATATCGCATAAATGTCATTTTTTACATTTTACTAAACTCGTCTCCCCGAGAGCTTTAAATTGACACTAAACTCGGTATAATTTGAATAATGTAGGTATTAAAAAAAATTGACGATCTGTTAAATGTTATTTTTATCTTTCTAATAGAATTATTTTCCCGAGAGCTTTAATTTGATACCACACACGATAATATTTTAATAAAAATAAAATAAGTTGTATTTATAAAGTTGGTACCACTGGATGAATAAAAAAAATGTAATAATTTTTTTAGAAACAATTGACAATCGCATAAATGTTATTTTTTACATTTTTACTAAACTTATCTCCCCAAGCGCTTTAAATTGACACAAAACTCGATATAATTTGAATAATTTATAATAAAAAAACAATTGACGATCGTTTAATGTTATTTTTGGTTTTCTACTAGAATTCTTTTCCCGAGAGCTTTAATTTGATACCACACACGATAGTATTATGATAAAAATAAAAAAGTTATGTTTATAAAGTTGGTACCACTGGTTGAATAAAGCTCATTAACGAACTTGAAGTCAGATTTTGGCTCAAGATCTTAAATATAAAATTTCAGTCCAAAATTCCAACGCGTTTTTAAGTTATCCAACATCCAGACAGACTAACAGACTAACAGACTAACAGACTAACAGACCGACAGACCGACAGACCGACAGACCGACTTTTTTTAAAATTATGTTTTTTGGGTTCAGTAGGGTCTAAAACGTGAAGATTCACCAAAATCTCGAACTGTCAAAAAATCACGATTACAATACTTCCCTCTATTACATAGGTCGGGGAAGTAAAAAGGGCGGAAAAACAAAAAACCTATAATTTTATCAACAGAATTGCCATAAATTATATCTAAACTTGTACAATTTTCGCCGAATTTCGCATAATTATTAAAGCCAAACTAATTACATTAATTATAGATTTTAAAGATTCCGCATTTTTAGTATTCTTCTTTAATCTACATACAAAAATTCAACATACGTATAACAGTATTAGATTGAGATCCTCACAAAAATTACTCGTTTTTCAATGCGTATAATTGCCATGCCAATAGGCTCTTAAGATTATTTCATGAATTCATAGTAAAAACTTTCAATACAAAGGTAATTTTATTTATCCACAATCATCTCATAATTAGCATTTATTTGTGCTCATTGCAACTATATAATGTGACTTATTATCTACTAGTGGAATAAAGTAACTTTATTCCACTGTTCATAGCAACAAATACCAAAGCATCACAGCAATGCATTTATTTCTTACAATCTTGATCTAGAATTTGATAAATTATAAAATGACATTTTGTAAAACGAATTAATTTTGAATAAAAGTTTTTATTGTGGATAAAACGTTATATTGTATTCGTGTTTTAGTTGCGCATTATCCACTCAAAAAATTAAACGCTCGAACTTCGTTCTCGCATTTAAAAATTTTTTCGTGGATAAAACGCCATCTAAAACACTTATACAATAAATAACTATTATGCTTTATTATATTATATTATATTATTATTAGTTAAATTTTAACTTGGTATACACCATATACACTATTTAAAAAACTAGCTTCAATTTAATCGCGATTAATTAGCATAGTGCTTATTTAAGTTGGAAAACAATGAAAAATAGGACAATCTGATTGGTCAAATTTATAACGAGTGAAATAATCATAATAAAATTTATACATTCACATTTAAGCATAAAATATTGTTTATGACCATAATATTTCATTTCAATTTGTATTTGTATCCACTAAATAATTCATTCTTAAATTTTTTCTGGTTTTATATTTCTTCGGGTTGTTATTGGTAATATAAGTATATCGGTATATTACGATAATTTCTTGGTAATTTACGGTAATTTAAAATATTTTTTAGTAACTTTTACAATTACCCAGAAATTAATGATTGTAGTTTAACATTTTAACATCAGTGCTTGCGGGTTTCACTCTCAAGTATACAATCCCGACTGGATTCGAACCAGAGTAATCAGAACCACTCACATGATCTGTCTACCGGTTAGTGTATTTATTTACTTGACCGGCCGGGGCTTTGACACTCCGGGGGCGGCAAGTGGGGGCGGCGGAGGCGGCGGCGGTAGCAGCTCAATCATTACCGCGACGTCACTGGCTGTGGATCCCAGGCCTCCAGACCTGACCTGATTCCGCTGCTGTAGACGCCGCTCAACCACAGCCGCCCCCGACAGGTAGACAAAGACAGGCATTGCGGGATTAGCGGATTTGTTTCTAAGAGGGAAGCATTATAACGCGGGATTTTCAATGATAATCTACAACATTTTTTATAATAAGGAGGTGGTATATTTTTATTCAATTTTGACGTTTTAAACTGCTATTCTATTGTTAACTCCATAGAAACAACTTTAAACAACTGTTTATTCGCTAGTGACTTAATTTTTTTTAAATCGCTCAACACATTTTTAAATCGCACTCTGACGTTTTAAACTGTTATCTCGTCAGAAATGCATAAATCAATGACAACTTGCCACTGACGACTACTTTGATTATTTTTTTGTCGTTATGTCAAAATAAATTTATAATTCATAATATTTGAAATAATTTCGTCAAAATTGAATAAAACATTGTATAAACATAAACCACGTGAGATACAAATAAAATTATCCCGTGCACTCGCCCTTCGGGCTTGGGATCTAAACTTTCTTCTCTTGAATAAACATTCATGTATCTCACTTGGTGTATAAATATCTATTATTCAATTTTGATGTTTTAAACTGCTATTATTAACTCCATAGCAATAACTTTAAACAACTGTTTATTCGCTAGTGACTTATTTTTTTAACTCAGCACATTTTTAAAACACTCTGACCACTTCTCTGACGTCTTGACTGGCATTATTTGCTAAAAAATTATAAAAACAATGACAATTTGTCATTGACGACTACGACTACTTTGATTAGTTTTTTTGTTATGTCAAAATTAATTTATAATTTCTATTTTTGAAACAATTTCCTCAAATTTGAATAAAATATTGTATAAACCACGTGAGATACCTACAAATGTTTATTCACTCGAAGAAATTATTTTTTTATGTAGGTATATTCAATGTATTAATGTATCACACTAGGTGCATAAATATGTATATTATGTCCTCCTAGTATGTAATTGTTTATTTATGTCATGGGTACGAGGTACCTACCTTATGTAGGTTGTAGGTACTACATTTTGTCCTAGGGCATTAAGACATTTCCATGGTATGACAATTCTTTTTTATAGTTATATAAGGCATCGGTAACCTGAATTTGAATCTTATAAGATTACCAGTAACAAAGATATTACATGTTCACTTATTTTATTATTATAAACAAAATATAAATATTTAAAAAAATTTACAGTAGCAAATAACTTAACTAAGCTTATAACTATACTATACCAAAATTTGAATTTTTTTGCATGATGTATATTGACAGTTGTAGACGTCATTAAAGTTAACAGTTTCTAAAAATGTGTCAAATCATAGCTCATTTTTGCTATAAATTGTTGTTATTTCTACACATATATACATTTAAAAATTTGAAATTCTATACAATAACGTAGAAATGTGCATACTTTAGTATAAAGTTATATTTAAATTTTTTGGATTATTTTTAAACAAGTTATTCAACTTTACATCCGAGTGACTATACTTATTACTCCGATAGTAGTAATAGTAGCGCATTACTAAAACTTGGGTGTGACAACCGTACAGGCTACTGTAATCGTGCACAGATACCGTGTGGCATACTTTCAGGTACTGCTAAAATTAATAACCTAATCTAAAAATAATAATACAACCCACGATTACCTAACACAAATTAAACTATATTAAACCTTGCACAAAAATATCGCATACACAATCACTTGTGCACCTTACTTCCCTATTCCTATCTCCCTCCAACACCTGTACCAAAAAGAGATGGAAATATAAATACAGTTAACTCTATCAAGTTCATACAGTAAGTAAAAACAGACATTTGCTAGACACATTTGCTTCGGCTGTCCTCGGTTATCTTCGCGATGTTAATTACTTCTTGTAGATGATGATCTTCCATCTCTTTCTCGAGGTTTTTATTAATTTGCCAAGTGTAATTATTTGCCTACCATGTGCACGGGGTCTGTGTGTATGTTATTAAATAATAAACAGTTATCTAGAAAGATAGAATGTCATTATTGGTTAGAAATTGGCTTAGAGAAATTGTATGTTATTACGTGCCTGGATTACTGGAGTATCATTGCATTATTTTGATTTGATTTGATTTTTTGTGATGTTCTGTTACCTTGATATCACTTGCTGACAAATCTTCATACATAGACATAATCTATCAGGGCTTTTTCAATTTGAATGTGTGTCAGTAGATATATTTTAAATTTTATCATGTGTGCGGTTACCAGCCATCTACTTACTCATGGTTGTTAGTGAAGAGTACACCCAGAGAAGGGCATTACTTGTATATGTATAAATATTTAATAACAAGTAGTACTTAATACTTGTACTTAAGTATGCATATATTTTTGATACTTATTACTTTAAAATTTTAAGTACTAAATAAAAACTTGTACTTAAGACTTATTTTTATTTCATAATTGTAAATAATATTGAAGTACTTTTTAAATAGGTACCTACCTACTTAAGTATTTCAATAATGCTGAAATCACGTAAAAGTGCTTGTTTTTTCAAAAAGTTAAGTAATATATTTTTCAAACTGCGACCAACGGAACAGAATACGACATTCTTACTGGGAATTAAATCTTCCTTATTAAAAAAGTTAATAATAATAATAATAATAATTATAAATCATGCAAATAATATTTGCATTAAAAATACTGGTACTTGAAAAATACTTATTTTTAAATACTTTTGAAAATAAATACTTATACTTTACCTACATAAATACTGTCAAGCTTTGCTTAACAATGTACCTACTTGACAACAAGTACTGGTATTAATACTTAAGTATTTTGATTTCGATACTTGCCAAGCTCTGAGTACACCACAAAGGAGATATGTGTGCATTAAAGGCACTAAGCTATCCGCTTATAGAAAATTATGTGCATTTTATATTTTGTTTTTTTTTTGTCTCCGCACAAGAAAAATATTTGGCCAACAAGGGGACAATAAAAAAATATAGAACGCAATACAAAGAACGATTGCTTTATTTTTTTGCAATAAAATCCAAACATGAACCGAATCGCTACAAATAAAAATGCAATCAAAGGCCGATACTATAAAAATCAAATAAAATTCTGAACGAATAGTTCTTATAATAGAGAAACAATTTTATATATTGCCACTTTTTCAGTATATAACACTAAATTTTTTACACAGAATAATTTCAGAGTTATTTTAAATAATACAGAACTTGAAAATGTAGCAAATCGCATTTTTATGCTGTAACAAAACGAGAAAAAGGGGAAATCGAAATTGCCGGCTGAAATTGGGACATAAATTTTACCAATATCACAGGGGTCAACGTATTCTGAATTACTTCACACCCTTTATACAATTTTACAATGCTTCAATATCTTATTTCAAACCACGTACTCTATTGTTTAATTAATTGTTTATATTATTGTTGCTAATGTGTAAGTCTGTTGTCAATTTAAAACAACTAAAGAGTTGCTTGGATAATTTGTTAATTAAAATGTCATTTGTTTTATTGTCTAGAAATTTATAAAAAATACGAATATAATTATTGTTTAAACAAGTATCATAAAAAAAGTGAATACCAATTTATATTAATCACCATCCAATTATATTAAAATTACCAGAATTTCAGTGAATTTCGTTATATTTCAATCTCGAAATATAAAAAATAACGCGGCATTTCCTTTATGTTTCTAAGAAATTCAATGTGGGAGATGATATTGAAGTGTCACTTCTAATATCGTGACAAATTGGTCTAAAAATATTATCAAGATCGCTTAGCTCTGCTTCAATAGTTAGCGATACAAAGAAGAATATCTTTTGTTATTTGTTACACAAATTATTTGTGACATAAACAAAGGCCAGAGGTTAAGATAAATATAGTTATTTTCGTTATTTATGGCAAAATTTAACAACAAAACCCACATTTTAAACTTTGCAAGAGTTCTACGCTTAGCTATACTTATCAACTCCTAGCTTTTTGCAGATAAAGCTTATAAATTGTTCAACTATATTTTTATTTTATATCTAGTACAATATGCCTTATAGGTTCTTAATTAAATAATAGTGGGATTCTGTGAAAATCTGTAGTTGCTTCATATCTATAAAATTGTAAATATTAAACAAAATCGCAATGAAATTTATAATCATATGAACATTTTTATATTTGTCAACAAACTTTGTTGTGATTTTGTTCAATATTTAAAGATTTACAGATTTGTAAAACTTACAGATTTGCACAGAATCGCAACATATATGTCATATTTACGATTTCAGATAATTTTCTATTGGTAAGATAAGCTATCAAACATTATCATCAATGAAAAATTATATTATATTAAACACATTTTACATTGAGCAAGCGCAACGGGCAACTGTAATCTTCAAGTCAGAGTTGAACAAGAAAATTGCAGAACATTTTTTAAATTTTACACTGAGCAACATCAGCAACATGCAATTACTTACCTATATTTAATGTATAAATTTACCAATATTTTGTTACTATATTATGTCAACTTAACCTCTTGGATTTGTTGTATTGTATATTGTTGGAAAATAAGGATAGAATGGCATTATAACCACTAACGCACTAACTTTCAAACACAAATTAATCTTTTTGACGATGTTCAGAGCATCATAACGAACTAAAAAATAACTAGAAATGACTGAATTACCTGCAAGCCTTACAAAAATTGTCACATGTTCTATTCCATGCAACCGTTGCCTCAAGATTGCTTCTGCTTGTTGAGCGTGCAATTTCTGTATTACACTCATGCAATATTGAATCAATTTGTCAAAAGTTGCACTTGCATTTGCAATATTGCTCAATGTAAAATGGACACAGTTAGCATAATTTTCAACTCACGGGTACTCCGGATTCACAGAAAGTGACAAATTTATTACTTAGATAAAATTCGGATTATTTTTTATGTTAGATATGCTTACATATCAATAAAAGCTGTTCATGATATTGCAGTAATTTTTCAGTATAAATGATGCGTGTAACATATTATGCAGATAGATAAGACATCAGACGAGTTCACTTAGAGTTCAGTTGAGTGGTCGTGTCGTGAAGTAGCCAAGAATACCCGTGATGCACGCGTTTATATATAACGAGTGTTGCAAAACACATATGGACACTACCACTGTGTCACTTCGGACAATATGTGCCAACAACGTATACGAAGCTGGGACTTAAACACTTTACATCATTTATTATTACTACATAAATTATTGTTACGCATTTTCCCCAACTTGGGTGTGGCACCCTCACATCGGTGAAGATAGTATACAGGGTATACAGGGTATACATTTTCACAAAAGTCCCGGGACGGAGCTATAAGTTTTGAACGAGTGAAGAAAACAAATTGAAAATTTGGGGATCACTAAAGTCATAAAAACTACATTCTTAAAGAGTTCAGAACTTTTGTAGGGGATGACCACCCCAACATTTTTAAATAGCAACCCCTGTCGAGTTTCACCTTATTTTAAAGGTAATGAAAAATCTGATGTGGCCAACACATGACCTTTCGCCATACTCTTCTATTTTTATTTTTCTAATATAAGTTATGTACTCACAAATAATATACCATTGTAGAAGAGAATTCGGAAATTGTAGTTTTTATAATATTATTAATCATATCATATAAATAATAAATGACATTTCATATTTTCAATTTGTCAAAATGTCAAAAATTTATTTGATCTTGCTCAAATATTGTATTTTTTGTTTTCATTGGTAGGCAGATAAATCAAAATTGTAACAAAGGACCTCGCACCATTATCATGGGAAAAAATGTGACCGTGGATTTTTCTGAAACTTGGTATACGACCTATTTAATTATTATTAAATAGGGAAATGACTCAATTTCACGGGCTCACACGTGCATATATAGGTATGTACCCATCCGAAACGAATCATTTATATATGTATTGAAAGATATATATGTAGATATATGACACATTTGCATATATGATCTAAGCATATCAATGATTTATTGAAGAGAATCCATAAAATCTTAATTCCTATATTCGCGACTTTACAGGGCTATAACTCGGAAACCTGGCATTTTCGGACTTTTTTCCAGAGGACAATTTCGATTCAGAACATCTTAAATAGGTCGAATACCAAGTTTTAGAAAAATCCACGGTCACATTTTTTCTCATGATAATGGTGCGGGGTCCTTTGTAAAATTATTTTAACTTCTTTTGTAATTGGAAAATATGGTGCTAGTGACAGTAGATAGATAGTAACATTTAGTACACATTGTTATTAAAAAAATTCCTATTAATCCATAAATCATATATCTATACCGATGGGTCACAGTGAGGCTGCCACACCCAAGTTGGGTAAAAGGCGTGATTGATAGATATGTAGGTAAATAAATTCAAAAGCGACAAATTCTGTACATAAATAATGTAAATATTGAATGTTTTTTGTACTTTCTTCTGCAGTTCAAAGATGAATGGCGAATTTGAGTGTTTGTGTGCGTAAATCCAGGTTAATGAATAAAGTAAACGAATTACATATTAATAAGGTATAATTAGTTGTAGTCAACATAGAATTAAAGTGATGAAGTGGTCATGAAAGGTGTTTCGTTTCACCTTCAGACTTCAGATAACCACGATCACGATTGTAATTACCTACGTTACTTTCTTACAGACTATGCACGAAATTATAGGTACATAATGTACACTACCTGTAATTGACCATCAAACTGCCACAACATGACGCATACAAAATAGACAAAGAAATAAGCCCTGTTCACACAAAGGTTCTTTCATGCTTTGCATCCTGAAATAATAAATTGACTAATTGTTTCAAAAAAATCAAGAAAAAATCTTGATCTTTAAATTCTTGAAGTCAAGACAATACAAGATCAAGACAATATTGTAGATTTTAATTTCGAGACAAAACAAGAATTTCTTAATAATATATTTTTTTAAATAATTAATAAAATGATAACTACAATTTTTTTGTTTTTAAAATTATATTATGGAATAAAATTAAGTAAGTACCTATTTGTAACCGTAAGCAATTATACAAAATTCTGCATTTCTAATTCAACAAAACCTATAATACATTGAAGAATAATCAAAACAGTAGATAAGTCTAGTTACAAAATGTATACCTACATTATTTTATTTGGCACATGCAGCTATTTAGATAAAGAAACCTTATCGTTGATGAGGGTTTAGTCTTTTTATTAGTTTTTCTATAAATGCTAATGTTGATGCTATAAAAAATGTAAAAATTCAAGAAATTTCAAGAAATCTTGATTCAAAGACAAGAAATAGTCCCTCAAGAAAAGACAAGAAGCTTTCTATTTCTTGACTTGATATTCTAGACAAGACAAGAGTTAATCGTCAGGACAAGATTTCTTGTCTTGGTGAAACACTAAAATTGACTGCTTCTCCAAAATTTTCTTTTTTAATTTTAAGGTTCACATTTATGTTTATGTTTAAAACAGGTTAAATTCATGCAACTAAATACGAGCATTCTATGAATTTAAATTTTCTTACGGCCCGAATGTAGCTGTCTGCGAGAAAAGGACAGATTCATACTGATTTAGTGTGTCGAACAAAGGCAGCTATAGGGAACGCGCTCTCGTAGAGGGATCAAAATTGGTCCTAAATATGAACATATCATCACAAACAAGAGTTCATTTGAAATATAGAAGTTCAATTTAGATCCGTCTAGTGTTGAAATTTGCAATTTTTGTAGATTTATTTAGTAACAGTTATGTGAAGCTAGCCAAGTTATGACAAGTTTATGGCATTGTAAAGTTGAAACAAAAAATAAAACTAATATTTCAACACTGAATGAACGTGGAGATCATCTTTATCTGTAAATTAAAAAAATTTCATTCCCCATTCAAATGCATGTTTTTGCTGCGGCAACATTCCTACATTACGCTCTTAAACGTAAACATAAATATAAACCTTAAAACTAAATACTTATGTGAATGTGGCTAGGCTATAATGATTAAAAATTTGGTCCAAACACAAATTCATAATTACCATCGCACTCACACACACAATTTAAACACACACACACACACACACACATGCACTCTTTCGCTCTGTACGATGTATTATTATTCGCATTATAAGTTCGTCCGTTCCATTACAATACCAAATTACTCAACACACGTGCGACCAGGTACAATACAATCCCATCCCGTCCCCTTTCGTCCCTCAGGTCCATATCCCCCCATCTGAGGTTCATTTAAATAAATACACAACCCATACACGCACACAACAGAGAATAATAGAAAAAGGATGTCGCTCGGTATTTGTTTTGCGAAATTTGCATTCAGGAAAAAGACAAATAATGTTAAATAAATATTTAGGTTCAAGTAGGTTTTAATTGTTGAATGAAGGGTTGATGTGATTTAAAGAAAGAAATAATAGCATTGTTCTCAGGCAACTGAGTTTTGTTTATTTATAGTGTACATATATGTAGTGCACTACATTTAAATATTTGTTTAAGGGTTGCATCTATTTACTCAATCAATTGTCAGTTAGTTAACTGTCACTTTAAGCGACTCGTCTACGTTTTTTCCGAATCTCTATAGAATATTCTCGATTTTACTTTTTTTCTATTCCACTCTTTTCCCCACTTCTACGGCTGCCTGAAACCAGCCCGAAACTCGTACTTTGCCGCATCAGCTATGCAATGTCAATTTTGAAGTTGAAATAGTTATTTACGAACCAAATGCGGGAAGATTTTGATCCGTGATCCCACATGAGCGGATTTTTTGAAACACGAGCGGAGCGAGGGTTTCATTTACGCGAATGCTGGGATGGTGTCTGCAAGAGGTTTGTACAATGTTTTTTTGTAACGAATAAAACTATAATCAAATACATTCAAGTTGTAGTTGTAGTCTTGTCATTAAATTTGAGGTTACGATGCTTTTTGTACTCACTACTACCGACAGATGGCGCGCTGCACACAAGTTTTATTTTTAAATATTGGCGGTTTTCGGTGGTCTTCACTAATTATAATTCCCGGAAGTAACACTTTATAAACTAAATTTTATTATTTTTAAGATGATTTTACTCTGAAATGTCTAGAAAAGCCAGTGTTCTTTGCATTTTTCCTGATTCACTGCACTGGGAAATTGACATTTCCGATTGTCAATTGCGTGTTTAATATGTCATTTCCTAGGTGATGAGTACAAAAAATACTGTAAAAGTGTTTTCGTTGCGAGTCAGATTATTATTGACTTCAGAATAATATTTTTATAAACATTTAATAGAGAAAGAATGGATCTACAGATGTGTCTTTTTCAAATTTCAAAAATTAATTTCTATCATGAGATATAACCGTGTAAAGTTTGCATTAAATGCAATTTTTATAATCAGTATTTTAATCAAAATTTTAGAAAAGCACTAAGTAGATCTAAGTATTCTTTGTCTATTAAATTCTTGCTGAAATAAAATTTTACCATTCTTGGTATCCGGTCTTCAACATTCGATTTCTTAGATATTTTTTTGTTATGTACATATTAATTTTCAACATTTCGGGAGCACAAGTTTAGCAACAGATCAAACATAATTTCTTAAAGAAAGTAGTGAATATTTAGTATTTTTTATCTAAATTGACTGGACTAACCCAAAATGGGTGATACAGCGATAGTGATACCGCGAGACTCAAGCCTTTTAGTCTAGATCTCGTTACGAAATTCGAGACGAGATCACAAGGGAAGTCCCGACTACAGATTCGAAACCGAGACGAGATCCAAGTTGATTCGAAACTCACGACTCCATTCGAGATTAATTGTTATGACTAAATCTATATCATGTATTATGATCCTTGATTTAAATAAAATAAATAAATAAAAAATCAAGAAATTTCGAGACTAGATGAGACGAGAGTGACTTTTTATTCGTTTTGGAAATAAATACTCTCGACTAATCTCGACAAACGGCATCACTACGATCTAATAAAACATTAAATTATCAATACTACTTCAAAAGCAAGAATACAATTTTCTTGCATACAATTTGTCGAAAATACTGATACTTATTTATTTATTTTCATTTTTTCAAACTCTCAAGTTTTAAAAACTGCCAACATAAAAACGGCATACTAACACTAACACATAGCCAGTCATTAGTTGCGTATGTGTAAAATGACGGCACATTTGGTTCGCTTTGCTCTCTGTGCACAGCACGCATCAAGTGAGCGTATGTGTGTGCGGTAATTAAAATAAATGAACGCAAGTAAGGCGAGCCTCTGTTAAGAGGAATTGGATCATATGAGCTTGAAAATGTTGCGTAGAAACGAAGATTGCATTAGCGAGATGCTGCGAAGTTGGAATGATGGATTGCAGAGAAGAATGAACTTACTGTTTCATATTATTTATTAGGTTTGATGTTTGTATTTGAAGATTAGTAATATTATCGCATTTAATAATAGTAATAATAAACAGTCAAGGAATTAATTTTATAGACAAAATATATCACTAAATATTAAATCAAAAATATTTTTACCTCCCGCCTCATATTCTATAAGAGAGGTATTGTAATGGGCCAAAAAAAGCACGTTTCAGGGTATAAATAAATACGAATTTACTATATTCACGATAATGTCTGTGTGTAAGTATGGACGTATGAATTATGTGATGATTTTTCGTTCACGATAACTTTAAAAGTATCAAACCGTTTATAACCAAATTTCATATTTAAGGTTTTAATAAGGATCTTAACACCGGATAAGATTTTGGTAGAAATCCGCAAACTTTTTGAAGCTTGATTATAGTTTTCCTTAAAAAAATTGGTACATTATTTATTTATGACAATTTTTGCAATTAAAAATAAAAGAAAATATAATTATCTACATATGGGTACAGTTAATTTTAAATACAATTTGCTGAATCTGGTAGTATTTAACAATTAAATAAAGTACAATTAGTATTCTACTTTTTTGAAATTCCAGTATCTTGTTGTCCATGATCATATGAAATTTGTTTCTACACAAAATTTGAATTATTATGACAGTGACAGTATAGTTGACATCTTTTGATTGCATCTTGGTTTACATTATCGTTTACATATTACATAAACATGAAACTATTAAAATGTAAGTGAAACTATTTATGAGATTAGTTGAATAAGCAGAATTAGGCGAGTTGTCGTGTGCTGGCCACATCAGATTTTTTCTACTTTAATTGCCTCTTCATTATATGCAAGATTCAGACAAGAGTAAGACTAAAATGCGCTGATCTCAGATATGAAAATAGTAAATTCGTATTGTATTGTAGAGATCCTGATCCACCAAAAAATCATACTCGAACATTTTGACCCATTGCAATACCTCTCTTATAGAATATGAGGCGAGAGGTAATAATAACCAACAGTATCCGTGAATTGACGGCTGCCAAGGGGATCCACTTATTTGCCCAAACTGTTTTATAGTCAAACGGTCATTTGACCAAACATTTATTCTTATAACCTGTTATTTCACCAAACGAAGTTTATCTTACACGGGTATTTGACCGAACTGTTATTTGACCAAACTGGTATTTTACCAATCTGTTATTAAACCAAACGCTGTTAAACCAAAACGTTATTTGACCAAATCGTCATTAGACCAAATCGCCATTTAACCAAATCGTCATTTGACCAAATTGCCAAAGCGACAGACGCTAGTGACATCTTTAGTACACTAGAAGATCCACTTATTTACCCAAACTGTTTTACAGTCAAACGGTCATTTGACCAAATTTTTATTCTTATAACCTGTTATTTCACCAAACAAAGTTTATCTTACATGGGGTGATAAGAATAAAAATTCGGTCAAATGACCGTTTGACTGTAAAACAGTTTGGGCAAATAAGTGGATCTCGTAGTGTACTAAAGATGTCACTAGCGTCTGTCGCCTTGGCAATTTGGTTAAATGGCGATTTGGTCTAATGACGATTTGGTCAAATAACAGTTCGGCCAAATACACGTGTAAGATAAATTTCGTTTGGTGAAATAACAGGTTATAAGAATAAAAGTTTGGTCAAATGACCGTTTGACTGAAAAACAGTTTGGGCAAATAAAGCGCTCCCCTGCCAAGTAACAAAATGCATTTTACATTTGAATTCTACTATTCAGAAACAAAGTTTCCTAGCTTAGCAGCGCTGGTTGGTGACCTCAGACTCAGAGCAGAACTTTGCACATGATGCAGCATCAGTCCAGTGCAGCGACCAGGAGTAGGCGTGACTTACACGGTGTGTGTGTGTGTGTGTGTGTGTGTGTGTGTGTGTGTGTGTGTGTGTGTGTGTGTGTGTGTGTGTGTGTGTGTGTGTGTGTGTGTGTGTGTGTGTGTGTGTGTGTGTGTGTGTGTGTGCGTGTGATGCACTGAGGCCACAGCAAGTGAATCGGAGCTGGTGAATGTTGCTGGCTACTGTAATACACAGACCTGCAATCGGACACTCACAACACTGGAGAATTTATTGTTGAGATTACTTCACTAGTATTATTCCGCTTCCTTCCTTTGCCGAAATTTTCTTGAATACCTATAGCAATTTTAAGAGCCTATTGCATGGCAATAATACGCATTGAAAAACGAATAATTTTTGTGAGGATCTCAATCTAATACTGTTATACGTATGATGTTAAATTTTTGTATTTAGATTAAAGACGCATACAAAGAGGACGGAATCTTCAAAATCTTTAATTAATGTAATTAGTTTGGCTTTAATAATTATGCAAAAATCAGCAAAAATTGTACAAGTTTAGATAGAATTTATGGCAATTATGTTGATAAAATTATAGTTTTATTGTTTTTCCGTCCTTTCTACATCTATGTTCTACTCATTTTATCTTTAAACTCAATGATTACTTTTATAGTTCATTCATGAGATCCTCCCTAAATTCTAGTGTTTAATTTATTTTTATCTCTAATTGTTGTCGGAACAATATATAGTTTGAATTTTTGAATTCAACAATGCTTTGTCGTTAGTAATGTAAAATTTCAGATTTTTATTTTGAGCAATATAGCCAGAATCGTGAATTCTTATTCTTATTGCACTCAAGAAGTATAGCACCTTAAGTTGGGATACGATACAGTCCCAACTTCGCATATATTTTACTGATCATGGAACAATAAGAATTTTTTTCTACGTCTGCTTCTGAAAGTTCATGTTTCCACATTGTTTTTAATGTTGAAAATAGGTGCTGTTTGTCGCAAGTGTGTTGCAAAGTACCTAAGTGTGCGACAAAGTACTTTGTCTACAATCGCTGTACAATATTATTCAATTTTTAGTTAGGGTATGTACAATATTGTCGCAAAGTGCGACAAAAACAAAACTATTAAATTTATTGCGTCAAATTGGCCTCAAACTACGATTGTGAACATTTTGTTTGATTTTTGTTGTTGTTTTTTTTTAAACGTTGTCATGATGATGATCGTTAACCACAATTTAATTGAATTGTTATAAGCACGGCAAATAATAATAATTTTACAATTAGCTATATTGACGTTACGATTGTAGACAAAATATTGTGTGCATCTCGTTGGATAAAGCTTGTTTGTTGCCCTTGGCGAGTCATCAATCTCGGCTTCGCCTCGACTGAACAATTTCTCGCCGCGTGCAACAAACAATGCTCTATCCGTACTTGATACACAAATAACTATTGTCGCATACTTTTAGGAGGCACTTTGCAACACTGTTTTGCTTTTTTTTGTACTATGTCACAAAATATTTTTGACAGTAAATGTCAAAAAATTAATGGTTATTTGAGTATTTTTAACGTCCTTGTTTTGCAGGAGTAGAAAAAATATTTCAAATAATTATGCGGTTATAACCGTCAGGGGAGAGTCACCACACATATACAGGATGTCTCTAAAATGAGTGTACAGCTTCCTGGGCCCAAAATAAGACGATTTAACAAAACTTACCTATGAGAAATACACGATGCAAGCACACGAATTTGATTTTTTTCTGTCTAAACCGTAAGAGATATTAAAAATTGAACGAAGAAATTAAAGTTTACTTATGAAAGTCTCTTTCTACAAATTTTTTTTTTAAGTTCTCAGCCTGACCATTAAAAAGTTACAGCCTAATTAAGGGACTAGCACTAAAGTTTTACGCACTAGCAGTGCACTAAAAATAACGAATATCATTTCAAAAGATGACTTATAGCCATGTTTCATGTCATACAAAATTTCATCTAAATCGGCCTAAGCAATTTTTAGTTATAAGCAAAATTCGTTATTTTTGCAAGAACTTTGAAACAGAATTCCGGCTTAACGGTACACTTTTGGATATAGGTAAGTTTGGTTAAATCGTTAAATCGTCTTATTTTGGGCCCAGGAAGCTGTGGTTAAGCCATGTACACTCATTTTAGAGACACCCTATATTTGTTTAAACAGCACCGTACCTGGTTGGATGCGAACCTGATGTGTCAGGAACATAACTCACTCAGCTATAGTATTTAATGGCTTTAATTTCATTAACTGTACAAGTAAATAATTGAAAATTCGCATTGTTTTCTTAAATAATTAGTGAACAATTAACATGTCTGTATTTTTGTAGTCAAGTGCTCGATATTCGTTAATACAATTTACACTTTGTTTGTTTATTTTGCAAACTTAATTATTTACAATATCATACGTACGTCAGATGTTGTTCCAAAAGTCTCAGTTGTTATTATTTAATCTACAAAAACGCAATCATGTTTCTAGTTTCTAACAAGTTATTTTACGAGTTGTAGAACAATTTCTAGGGCTAATAAATAACATATTCTATGGGCAACTAAAACATAAAATATATTTGTATCTGTTGGGAGTTACTAACAGTCAGTTGTCACGCATATTCGGCATTTCAACACCGAATGCCTAAAAATACTCACAATTTTACTACATAAATAAAACATTTGAAATACTAGTATCCAGGAAATGTAGGGACCATTGCCAAAATATCAGTTTTTGATGTTTAGTTTCTATAAATTTAAAATGGAATTTGTTGAAATATATAAAGTTTTAACATGGTGCACATGGTACACTAACCGTAATTGAGAATCGAACTGCGACCAGCATAATACACACACTTTTAGGTTATTTTATTTTTATTAACAGGACTACTTGCATGATAGTGAAAATGAGATTTTTAACAGTCAAGTTCAAAACATTAGTAATGAGATACAAATTTTATTTAAAAAGAAATAGATGTTTTTTTAGTAAATTGAGAAAGAAATTGACGTTATTATTTTGTATAGGAGGTATGACAGCATTCTACGTAACATCACATATATAATTTTCATTAATTATTTTTGTACTATACTCTTTTCAGCTTAGAAAATAGTAGATGGCACTGTGAATGCAGTCCGTTCTACACCCAAACATTCTATTAGTTTAAACTTTGGCGCGAACTACAAAGACATAACGTATTCCTATCATAAAGAGTGTTAAATTTACCTATAGATGAATAAAAATTGTCAAAATAAAAAAGAAACACACTTTGTTTTACTATTTTCAGGTTATATAAACTTGAAATGTCAAACGGAAATGAAATCGCGAATCTCTCCAATGTTCGCTGATGTAAATCCACCTCTCGTCTCGACCAATCAGATTCAAGGATATCATCGTCCTATCTTACTCAACGCTATTTTCTAAGCTGACATCAAGTATAGTTGATAAAATCTTTGTGAAAATAAATAGTATACTGGTTCCAAATTTTTATCTCTTCTTCAATAAAATTTAATAACATAATTAAACTTTCTATTGGGACTTTATTTTATTTTCATGGTAACCATTCAATAGAATTTGATCCAAATTACAAAATGATATTATAGTGGAATCCAATCACTTCTAGACCGATTCGTTTTGGTGCAGTCAGAATCTCAATTCGTGCGACAATCTTTGAAATCCAAAGCGGCTTCGTAGAGATTGTTATGCAACCAGGACTACATTTAAGACGAAAAAGCTTCAAGCGAGCGTTTCTGCAATTTAACGACAATCGCACACTGCCGGCCGAAAGAATTGAACCACGGAACTCCGAGTTCGTACGTCATCACATGCAGAGAGTTGTGTTTAAATCCGCGCAGCTACTGCCTCGAAAAAATATTGTCGCTTATTGTCCTAATTCTTTTGCTTTTATTTGTGGCATTTTTTCAACAGTTTTCTTTTTTGCCTGCAGTTCAACGCCCAGAAAATCATTTAAATCATTTTGGAATTTTCGCCCCCTGTAGTTTTTCTCCGGTTAATTAATACCAGCAGAAAAAGCTTCCTTGCTTCAGTGAGCTTGAGCTTTGCAAAACAAAAGAATATCTCATCCCCTAAATATAAAGAATAGGGCAGTTCTGTTTCACAGATCATTTCGCTCTGTCGCCATATTTTTTCCTGATATTTATGTCGTCTGATGCGAAATTATTATATAAAATCAGAACAAAGAAAAGACTCATGGAGAGAAAATAGAAGATCTCTATTTGCAAATGTAAGTAAATTAAGTGGCCCGTCTAGGTTTTTTCCAAATTTTTAGAATATTCTCGATTTTACTTTTATTTCTTTCCATACCGCTGTTTTCCCCATCAGAACATCAAATTTTTCCGCATTCGAAACCTATACCATATGTTCTACGCAACGACGTGCAGTTCACTACAAAATTTCTTAGCCTGGGTAAGCGGAGTAGAAGGAAAGTATGTCTTGTATTGAACAACAGATGCAGATTTTCGTCAAAATATATGTGTCATTTATTCGGAATTCTGGGCTTATTTTTGAAGATATTTTAAATTTTTTTGAAGTACTGTAAAGATAAAGGATGGTTCTAAACCCGTCTTAAAGTTTTAATAAAAATATCAATTGTTTATATATATATATATATATATATATATATATATATATATGTATATATATATATATATATATATGTACAATTTGTTGAAAATAGGCCATTTTCAACAAACTGTACATATATATAAACAATTGATATTTTTATTAAAACTTTAAGACGGGTTTAGAACCAGCCTTTCTTTAAAAATAAGCCCAGAATTTCGAATAAATGATACCACTATTTCTAGACCCTTGAAGTTCCGCCTTAATACGGCTGCCTGAAACCAGCCCGAAACTCGTACTTTGCCGCAACCTAGCTATACAATGTCATTTTGAAGTTGAAAAATACTGTAAAAGTATTTTCGTTGCGAGTAAACGTAAACTGTCATATTTTTATTGACTTCAGGATAATGTTTTTATAAACATTTAATAAAGAAGGAATTGATCTACAGATGTCCTTTTTTTTTAAAAAAAAATTTCTATCAAGAGATATAACCGTGTAAAGTTTGCATGAATTGGAATTTTTTTTGGAATTTTTCAAATTTTTTATAATCATTTGCAAATCTGTAGATCCACTCTTTCTCTAATTGAAATTTTTTAACTTGCCCAGAGTTCGGGGTTGTGAACGAACTCTGGACGAGTTGAAGGAGGCAATTCGCGTGGAAGTCGCCCAAGTTGAGGAAGCGCTAACTTCCAAGAACGCCTCCAGCAATGCATCGTCAAAAACTGTCACCACATGACTGATGTGATTTCCACACTTAATTGTCACAAATGCTATTTCATACTCGAATCCATAAATAAATTTGTTTTTGAGTAAAAATTACCGATTTTATGATTTTTTAAAAACCATCCGTCCTTTGTGCCGGATCCTGTGTATAAATTATTATAAACGCATAAAAAATATATTTTGAAACAAATAATTATTAGATAGATCCTGCAAAGATTAGAAGTGTTATACCGGTGGTACAGATATCCAGTCATCACATCACATGATTCATGTGTGTATTCTACTTTAGTAAGGCCACTGCTCATGTCACTACAACAGCACACACACGTATTGTGTCCACGTCTCACGTATGTATGTGCGGATGTGCGCAGTGACGGTTTGCATTCTGATGTGACACGGCGCCTGTCAACTTTGCCGCCAGTGTTCGTATGCACATAATGTACAATGCACTCAACAAACAGTCGGTAGTAAAGCCAGAGTTAATATGCAGTGCACCGTGCACACCAACTGCAGAGAAACCGTTGTGCGGGAAATATCACACCTATTTAGTTAGGTGAGGAGATGTCAACTCACGGGTACACTTGCGTGTTCACTGAGAGGAAGGTTTTATGAAATTTGTTACATGCTGTTTAGTTAGGCTGGGATTTTTTTCATTATTGCAAATGTTGATATGAAATCTGCTGTGTAGAAATTCCGTGAGACGAGAAATTTAAGTATTCTCGTCTCTGTCATTTCTCGGCTGTTGTATTCTCGTCTCAAATAACTCGATTCTCGTCTCGTCTCAATTTCTCGAAAAAAAATTATTCTCATCTTTTTGAAGCTAGAAGTGAATTTAGGAACTCTTTTGTGTATTTCTGTAAAATTTGACACAACTCTTGTTTTAGAATTAAAAATATTTATATCAAAACCAAAAAAGCTACGAACAAAGTACCTAAGATAAAAATATATTTGACATTTTTGAAGAGGATAAGTTTTAGTTTCGACTTTTCGAGAATTCTCGATTTCTCGAGAATTATTTCTCGTCTCACCTCGAAAATTCGAGACGAGAGATTTATTGGTTTATTTTTGGTTTATTTTTGGTTTCGGCGTTAATCAAGTCTCATTTCCACCGACTGTTTTAATGCTTATATAAGAACTATGTTTAATGCCTAATTACTAAGAGCAACGCATAAGAACAAAACTTTGCAAACTCCAAACATAAGGCGTAATAATGCACAAGTAATGATTTGTATTATTTGTTTTGAGTTACGAAATTAATAAATAATCATTATGCATTATACGTTTTGCTTTACGCACAAATCATGATATGCATTAAGCACTAAACAGTTGGTGGAAATGAGGCTTTAGGCTGTGATTTTTTTATTATCGCAAATCTAAAATTAATTCATAAAGTTGATATCACTGATTATAGAAAGCTCATTAACGAACTTAATACTAACTTTTTTGTAAAAATCTTAAATATAAAATTTCAGTCGAAAATTCCTATACGCGTTAAGTTATCGTGCTTCGGGATAGACAGACAGACAGACCGACAAACAGACAGACAGACCGACTTTTTTTAAAATTACGTTATTTGGGTTCAAGGGTCTAAAACGTGAAGATTCATCAAAATCTCGAACTGTCAAAAAATCTCGATTACAATACTTCCCCTATTATATAGGCTGGGGAAGTAAAAAATTATGTGTGATATTACGATCAACTCACGGGTATCCATAGTTTTTTATGTCCAATGCACACTACAGATAAATAATAAGCTGTTCAACTAATTTATCCTTACTCACGGGTATTAATAGTATGTTTTGTGTACCTCTTAGGGAATATTTTGTCACAGATAAACTATGAAAAATTTAGCAAAATTGCAAAATTCCAAATTTATTAATATTGTATATTGTACATTACACCGTCCCTGTTGAACTTTGCCCTTTAGGCCTCTGTGCTCTCTAATAAATTTGCCTGGTCTGATAAGGAACCCTACAGGCCCTAAATAAGTACTTTATATTCCAGAACCGTACTGTACTTAAACTTTAACTCAAATGCTTAGTTTAGAATTTGAAACACGTATCTGTGCGTTTAATTCATTATGTACATTATACGAGTATGGCTACAGATGACTAAATAGAGAATTATTTCATAAATATGAATAAATTTTCATTTTTTAAAAGAAGAATGACATATTTAATTTAGCTCATTACGCAAGAAGTTACTTCAAACAAAGAACAAAAATATGGAGTTCATTCATTATTAATTTTAAGGTCAGAAAACAGTCAATCACATTGATTCCGCACGCTATTTTATAGCGTTTATTGTTTTATTAAACATAAAAATAACAAATACATTATGTTTCAGGGGAAAAATCATTTTGGCACCCATATGTGTAAAAAAACTGTAATATTTGTAAAGAGGGTATTCGCGCGCTACTGTACAGCTTTTATTTATAAGTGAATTTACTTTAAATTTTAATATGTTGTCAACAAAGCTGGAATCTGGAAAATATCCGATCGAATTTTTTTAATTCGTTTTAAAATAGAAGATATTTGTGTTCAAAAAATACCAAAAATTATCAAAATTCAGATTAACATATTTCGATTTTAAAGCAAAATTTTAAAATTTTGCATCTTGCATTTTGTAGATTTTTATCTTCAACAATATATCTTTAGATTATTATATTTAACAAAACAATAAACGCTGTGGAGTGGCGCGCGAAATCCATGTTTTTGGCTGTTTTCTGGCGCGGATCTACCTACATACTCTTGAGTTGACGGCTGGTAACTGCACAGACGACATAATTAATATGACTCACAATATGTGAGGCTGCTACACCTATATTGGGTAAAAGACGTGACAGTTATGTACTATAGTTAATATTAATATTATTTTTGTAATTAAGTATACAATATTAATGATTTTTTCTTTTGCAGGTAAGCGTCAATACCGTCAATGTTCCCCCTGTAAGAAACGTCGTCAAAAAGGTAGAGAACTTTGTATTTTTTCTAAGCAGCCGCCATTTTGTTTTTCAATTACGGCGGCTTTATTATTTATCATCTTAGAGGTTTATAAATTGCCATAACCTTCCGTAAAACGTCGGTAGCAGCGTACAATCTTTGCAAACGTGAGAAAATGTTGCATGTAGTTCCCATGTTCACTATAACGTACATATGTGTCCTGTATGTTTATGTATGATGTGTTACAGTTATTGAGAAAGGTTAGTTATTTAGTTATAGATTCATTAGAAAAAGATGAGCTCCATTGATTAATTTTGACTTCGTGCATTTTTCTTTTGCTAAAAGTATTCTTGCTGTTTTACTTTTTTATTCCATATATATTTTTGAAAAAATAATTTGATATAGATATTCTTAATTATAATTTCAGATATCTAATACATTTTTGGGCACAGTTGAAACCTTAAATTTTATTTCACTATAGTACACGAAGAATTTTTGAAAAATTCGGAAAATTAAAGGATACCTTTTACGTAGCATATTTTATTGAAGCAACATAATTTATTTATTAGACGTTGTGTAAAGAATAGTGATGTATAAATTTATTTTCAACGAAAATATGAAATGGTCAGATATTTATTAATTTTAATTATCAATTATTTCACATAAACAAGAACAACATAAAAAATTTAAAACCTTTTTATTGCATAAGCATATAATTTCCGAAACATCCAAACATCGTAATATAAATAAAATATACAGAACAAAATCCCAAATAAATAAATCATTTATAAATAATATTACTAAATTAATGTATTTAAATTAATTTTTAGTCGTATTCACAGCTGACAAAATAAATACTTTACTAATAAAAATAAAAGTTTCTAATTTTTGTTTGAAATCTATGAAATTTATGAAACTTTGACATGAAAAATTTCATGAAATTTTGACATTTTTGCAATGAAATTTATGAAACTTTAATCATTAGTAAAGAATTACTTGCAATATTACGATATAGTATAGATTCAAAGAAAATATTTAAAAAAACTGTTCCTTATACGGCATTTAATATAAACCCTTAATTTTTTCCCGAGGTGTGAAAACAGCCTTTATAAATTAAATTTAAAATATCTGGAATTTAATTACTATGTTTTGTATTGTAAGTAATTTCCGAGTAATTTCAGATATCTAAAGTAAATTGAAAGTATGTATCTCTTAATAATAAACTAAGGCATCGTCATATTTCATAAAATGCAGTAAGGAACTTCGTTGAACAAACTGGGACATATCTTTGGCTTCTCTGCTAAAATTAGCTACCAAATACACACTAATACACTTATAAAACACATATGTACACACATACAGACACATAGTTATGTAATACAGATTTTGGTTCGATTTGTATTCGTATGACGGTGATTCAAAACTTAGTACGGAAGCCAAAATCATTTGTAAAACAAAATATTTGCCCGTGTTTTCATTAGAAGAATGTGCACATATAACTTGGGTGTAGCAGCCCCACATATTTTTAGTCAGCGATATAATTATACACTCGGCAACAAAAAAACGCAGCACTTGAAAATGCACAAAAAACGCGAATTTTCAAATCCCCATAACTTTGTTCAGTTTTGACAAAAATCGATGATTCTTTGTCTCCCAAAAACTTTGTCTTTAGGGACATATGCAAGCAGATATGACAAAAGTTGGTTTTTAATCCCCTTAAAACCCCTACGAAAAAAAATATTCAGAATAACAGAAAATTTCAAACTTTGACAATTTGTACTATTCGCAAAAAACTTTACGATAATTTGGGACATTTTTTCACTAGGGGCGACAGGGGGCGGAATGAAATTTTGAAAAATTGACCGAGTAATGACCGAAATGACATTTTTTTTCAAACTGTCATAACTTCGCGCCAAATCATCGTAGCGACTTGATTTTTTGTGAAATCTAAAAGAAAATGAATGAATTTTGTCGCCCTGTAGGTCGATTTAGTCTACGATTTTTTTCACGCATGGTACAAGTTAACAAAGTTTGAAGTTTTTAAGTTGAAAACCTTTTTCCTCCTTTAGGGCTTGAAACTTGAAAGGGGGTGAAATGTAAGTTTCCGTAACATTAACTTACGTGACCTTAAAAAGGAAACTTAAAGCTTTGCAGATCGCAAAAAATCACCGATTTCTGACTAAAATTTACGGAGTTATGACCAAAAATATACTTTTTTCAAACTGTCATAACTTCGCGCCAAATCATCGTAGCGACTTGATTTTTTGTGAAATCTAAAAGAAAATGAATGAATTTTGTAGCCCTGTACGTCGCTTGAAGCCACGATTTTTTTGCGCATGGTACAAGTTGTCAAAGTTTGACATTTTTGTCATTCTGAACATTTTTTTTTTCGTAAAGGTTTTAACTTTCGTCATATCAGCCTGCATGGCCCTAAAGAGAAAACTTCAAAGTTTTCGGGAGACAAAGAATTATCGATTTTCGTCAAAACTGAACAAAGTTATGGCTATTTGAAAATTCGCGTTTTTTCGTGCATTTTCAAGTGGCGCGGTTTTTTTTTGTTGCCGAGTATATAATATACCGTAAATGCGATTACCAGTCATGCGGTTGTCAGTTGAGAGTACATCATAGAGGAAATTTTGTGCAGTTAAACCATTCGGTCACATAAAGCCCTGTTCACACATGGATTCTTAAAGGAGTCCTTCATGCTTCTGAATTTTGAGAAAAATAATCCTAGTGAGAATTTGTCAAATAGCGGCGCCGCTAAATTCAATGAGTCTTAGAAAAGAAGAATATATCATGTTCATTGGTAGCTTCAAAACAGTTTTTTTTTTCAAGTTTAAAAAGCATCAAAGTATCCTTGTGTGAACAGGACTTAACGCACTGAAGCTGTCAACCAAAGTTCATTTTATTTTTGTGTGTAATAAATTAATGACAGATAAAAACTATTAAGCAAGTATTATTTTTAAATAAGTAATTTACAAGTTATCATCGCAATTTCAGATAACCAATCATTTATTTATGTTTAACACAGTGTAAAGTCACGACATTCATGTATTATTTTTGTCTTTTATTAAACACTTTAGTAGACATCAATTTTAGTCTAAACATATTTGCAGTGTTGATTAAACAAATTTAATTGAGAAATTTTATTTATTGTACCGAAAACTCGTTAGTAGGTTGTGACTTCTGGTGCTATTTACGTAATGTTTTGATTTTGTTATCGGAAATGTACTTCCTAAAATGAAAAATAGATTTGATACGATATTAATAATTAAAATTCATTTAAGTATTTGAGAAAAAATAATTTTCTATTTTGTTGGATTTCAGGCTTTAATTATTTATTAAGTCAATTGCGACGTTTCGACCTTGGTTTAGGCCATTATCAAGCAAAGTTACATAGTTAAATTTAGTATTGAAATAATATTACTAACTAACAAATATTAAAAATTACTATTGAGGTGTACACCTCAAGAGTCGAGTTTAGAGTTTCGACATCTTCTTTCGGCTTAAATAAATAAATATTCCAGTAAAATTCATTTAAGACACTTTAAAAACGAAATAATCTTGGTTAAAATCAATTGCGTTGTAATTTGTAATTTCAAACCAAAAAGAAATGCAAATGTCTGCAAACTTTAAACCTCTTTAGTTGTAAAAATGTTGTGTTGACGACGACAGCATTAAATGCATAACAAACATTTTTTTATAGCAACACATGTGAACAATATTTGCATTGCTGGACAACCTCTTGAAAAAAAAACTGACATACCTACGTTCATATTTTCAACAGCTATCATTTAATCATTTTATTCAATTTTGACGTTTTAAACTGCTATTATTAACTCCATAGCAACAACTTTAAATAAATGTTTATTCACAAGTGAATTTATTTTTTTTTTGCACTTCCGGGACTAAAACTCTTCTTTAGTCTTTATTTTTAGAGACTAAGGTTCTAAATTTGATCCCAAGGGATTATTTTTCATATTTAATCCCGTTGTCAAGGAATTGAATTAATTAATCCCGTTGTCAAGTAAATACGTGCTATTTGTTAGAGTGCGGTAACAATATAAATATTTGTCATAAAATTTACTGTCAAAATTACTAAATGTGTATTCTTTTAAACTATTTAGCATTCGTTTGAGGATGAAGTGCAAAAAATAGCGTATATACCACAGGACTAAAGCACCTTTAATCCCTCAGGTGCGATTATTTCCCTCGCCTTCGGCTCGTGAAATAAACTTCACCCTCAGGATTAAATCATGCACTTTAGTCCCTCAATATATAATATACTATTAAATCACTCAACACATTTTTAAATCAATCTGACGTTTTAAACTGTTATTATTACGTCAAAAATGCATAAAAACAATGGTAACTTGCCACTAACGACTACTTTGAGCCCTTCGGGCTCGGGGGCTGAACTTTCTTCTCTTGAATAAACATTCATGTATCTCACTTGGTGTATAAATTATCTATTATCCACGCCAGTGATATAATAGTCATATTATTTTCTTTGTTTGAATGAGGTAATTAGTTATATTATCTCACTAGTGAAGTAATATGATGTGCTTTTGTCTGTTACCTCTCGCATTAACTCTACTTCATTCGTTCGTGGACAGAAACTACTATAAATAAAAATAAGATTTTTGTCAATATTTGACAGCAGTGTTGAGGTTATAATATACTTCTTTACGTATTTATTCCTTAAATATTTTTGGAATGAATCAATTTTGAAATACTGTCCCATAATAAATAATTTATAAACGAATAATAAATATCACGTATAAACTTTATAAACGTATAAAATTTGTTTGAAATTTAAATTGACAGGATGTCCTGCTTTCAAACAAATTGTTTGTACCCTGTTTGCTTTGATTTTAAATCGAAATTATAGAAACCGACAGTTTTCAATTGTCAAAATACAGGTTGGTGGAGGTGAAATGCGAACATAGGGAACATACATGACAATCGAACTTTCATGCCAGGTATCTTGATATATTTTGTAGTAGTGTCACAAAACGAAGTACCAAATATGAATTTGTGTGGCAAAAAAAGCAGGGTTGGCACGTTTAAAACATTTCGTTTTAAACAAATGTTTAAAACTTGTTTAAAACAAAGCAAGTTTTTAAAGCACGTTTTAAACATGTTTAAAACATGTTTAAAACACGTTTTAAACATATATTTGAAACACGTTTTAAACATTTTTAATACTTTATCTACGTAACAAAACAAAGTTCATATTGCTAATAATAGTGTACCTATAACATATACTGTTTCTCACTATTGTTGTCACCCATAGCCATAATAATAAGTATAGGTAGGGGAATCCCCAGCATATTTATCGCCATAGTGCGTAATGATGCATATTTCAGAACTCCTTGCTGATTAAAACATTGTTTTTTGTGTTTAAAACATGTTTTTTTAAATCAGTAAAAAACACGTTTTAAACAAAAAAAACAGTTATAAACAAAAAAAAACAGTTATAAAAAAAAAACAGTTTTTTTTGTTTAAAATAAAAAAAACATGTTTTTTGCCAACCCTGAAAAAAAGTAATCAATAACAGAAATAATAATAAAATCTAAAAGTGCATGTAAACTTCCTTGTTCTGCTCGTACACATACATTATTATGCAAAGAAAATATTTTAAAGCAAATAAAAATTTCAATAATATGACAGCTACTGTGACATTGACAGTACTTATTCCACGTATATCAAGATGCCTAGCATGATAACTCCATTGTCATATATTTCCCTATGTTCGCATTTCACATCCACCAACCTGTATATAATTTGTAAAATTTCAACTTTGACGTTTAAACAAAAATATCAATTTTTAATAATTTTGAGCAGTCGTCGATAAAATTTTGTATATCACATGTGGGCTAAAGCATATTATTGCACTCATGTGATTACACGATTCTTAAGTTTTAAGGTTTACATTTATGTTCACGTTAAGTTTAAATACATCTAGTACAATACGAGCATTCACAGTTCTTGAAAATGGGACGTGTATATGCTTGTATCTAGTTATATGAATTATAACTTTCTTAAATGTAAACCTTAAAACTAAATGCTTGTATAAATGAGGGTTAATTCTTAAACTCTTGTTAAATAATATAATTAAAGTAATGCTGAGCCCTGTAAAATAATAACTTCCAGTCGTCAGATTTATTTATAAATTAGTTAGAATAAAACCATAACATTCTTAAGCTAATTGGCACCATAAGAGCTGAACACACTTCCAAGAACTCATCCGTGGCCGGTTGCCAAGATGTCAGCACCAGGTGCCCTGGTGGGCGTCCTCCCCATGGCTTTGACTGCACCAGGTGCATACCTCTTTGCCAGGAAGGCATTATCGAAATTAATAGCCCTTTCTTACGCCAAATATTCGCTAGAATAATTACATTTTAAGTAATATTACATAAATATGTTGTTTACTTGCTCTGGACTGCACTATGACAATATAATTATAGATAACTTGACACGTGTGTTAGATAAGTTAGAAAAAAGGGAAAACAACAAGCGTATGACAAATAATTATCTGTTTGGTGATAATAGCAGGTAAACAAATACAGATTAAAAATGATGATGATGAATGAATGTGTTTTGCGTTTTTAAATGCACGTGCAGCTAGATATACAATAGCTGTTTGGGGTCCACCAGTAAAGACACGTAATTTTATAGGACAGGATTGAATTTCTTCATTCATTTATAAGTACACTAATTTTTGCATGAATCATAATGTAATGTTAGGTGGTTGCGTTAAAAGAACTGAAAATTAATAGAGTATTTTTTAGGGTAGGGTTGAATTTCTCAAATCATTTTCAAGTTGTATACAAATTTTTGTGTAGGTAATAAAAATATCCAATTTAATTTTTAAATTTTCTCGATATTGAAAGTCTGCTTACAGGTCTGTAAACTTTAAACTCGTGTGCTTACTTCTTTAAAAATAAAATTGGATATTTCGTGTGAATAACTCAAATAGCCAAATATTATAAATTTTGAAAACAAAATTCGTTGAAAAACTGCCGACTTATGAGTCAAAAAACAACAAAATGCACTTTTTTTCAAAGGCCCATAACTTTGTGCCAAATCGTCGTAGGAACTTCGTTTTTTGAGTCCTGCACAGGTAATTGAACAAATTTCAATGCTCTTTTTATGGATCGAATTTTTTCCAACCCGGTATACATCGCTAAAGTTGGACTTTTTTTTGCCCAAAAACATATTTTTTTGTTCGGGTTTTGTAGGGTACGAAAAGAGATCATCCAAATCTGAGTTTATCTCCTTAAAGTAGAGCCACAATGGGTTTTTTTTCTGATAGAATCGACTAATTTGGTTGAAAAGTCGCTGAGTTATGTGTTATGTGCGAAAAACCTAAAAATGCACCTTTTAAAAAACACCTATAACTTTGTGCCAAATCATCGTAGGAACTTTGTTCTTTGAGTCCTGAATTGAACAAATTTTAGTGCCCATTTGGTGGATCAAGTCAAAGTTGGACATTTAAAATTAATTTTTTTTCTCATGTGTGCTAGAGGGCGGCGGAAGGGGTTGCGCTTAAGTTTGCATGCATGACTTTAAAGTAGACACTTGAAAGTTTTTATATTTTAAATAAATAATTAGTTTCTACCACGGATTCCCCATATGACCGGTATTGACAGTTTCCTTTATGACAGCTCCTAGCACTTGTTTTACTTTCAAGAAACGTTTTAGTAAAAGCTTTCCTCGTGTGAACAGGGCATAAAAAAGGAATAATTAAATTATGCATTAAAGCTGAGTATTGGATATATAGAAGGCATCAGTGTATAGCTCGATTTTTAAGGACATTGAATACACAAACATCTGTAGGGCAGTCACACCCAATCTATCCCTATTTCGCCACAATTTCAAATTCTAAATGAACGAATCTGCTAGCGATGAACACAAAGAGCTAGCACACTGGCAACCGTTTCGCGGTGGGGATAACACACACACACACACGCACGTGTGTTAGTTGTTGATGTACACATACACAACACACTAGATATATAATGTACTTGTACACTTACACTAACACTAACATTCTAATGTTCTTGTGTTGGTTGCGCTGATGCGATGCAAGGTCAGAGCGTTGCAGTGTTGGCGGTCGACGGCCGGTCTGTGCCAGTGGCGTAGGTGGAGGCGGGAAATGGAAAAGGGGTGGAAATTAGGCATGAGGATAATGTTAGATTTTTTGCGAAATAATTATTTTATTGTTTTACATTTACATTAAATTTTGTTCAAAATTGAATTTGATCTAGTTTTAAAGTGGGATGAATAAAAACGAGATGCATTTAAGCTGTATTCACATAAGAGTAAAAATAATAAATCCATTATTGGATTTTTAAATAAATGGCTGCTTCTCCAACAAATCCTCTTTTTATTCAACATTCAGTCGAGAACTCAATCTTCCATTTAGTTTTAAGGTTTAAGTACATTTATGTTTACGTTTCGGAAAGTTTGAATACATCTAATTAAATGTGAGCATTCAGTGCTTGAAAGTGGGAAGTGTGAATGCTCGTATTTAGTTATATAAATTTAAACTTTCTTAAGCGTAAACATAATGAATGAATGAGGCTGTACACTCTTACAAAATTCAGAAAATTGCTAGGAATTGAAGAACGAATTTCTAAGAACAATCACCTTTTAGGACGAACTCTTAAATTACACATAACGGTAAATAAAAATATGAAGGTTTTACATTTATGTTTTCGTTTAAGAAAGTTTGAATAAGTGTAACTAAATACGAGCATTCACAGTGCTTTAAAGTGGGACGTGTATATTTAATTAGATGTACCTATTCAAACTTTCTTAAACGTAAACATAAATATAAACCTTAAAACTAAATGCTTGTGAATGAGGCTTTAAATTAGTTTATAGTTAATTATAATATAATTTGTAAATTAAACAACCAGCGATTCCACAAAATTCAAATTTCAATTATAATTGCGAACATTGAGCGCTGGTTGGTTACATTAGCCACTTACTTATATTTATAATTGGGTAGGTCTGAATCTAACTTAATTTAACCAACCAGCGCTCAACGTTTACACACCTATAATTGAAATTGGAATTTTTTGGAAGCGCAGGGTGGTTAATTTAGCACTTATACTTATAATTGGGTAGGTGTGAATCTAGCTTTAGGAAAAACAGACTATACATATAAACAATCATGAGTATCCGTGAGTGCATGACATTCACGGTAGATAATTATGTATGTATGATTTTTTAAAATTACTTTTCAATATTTTTATTTAGGCTCCTATATTTAAATGACCAGCAAATTAAAATACAGTTTACCAGTTAAAATAATTATTAGAATCAATAAAGAATTATTTGATTTCCTAAAGAATTATCGCAATAGTTACAAAAGATTCACTTGGAGATATTGGAATTCCTAAAGAATTTTCAGAGTAACTAAAAAATTTATGGTGTTACAACAGTATTAGGTAGGTACTGATCTCATTCATTGATTAGAGAGAATAAAATTTGTTCTTTTAAATTTTAACGGGCATGCGATAAAACTATAACAATATAAAATATTCGCAACACAACAACCCTTATTAATACAATAAACTTCATACTTTACTACCGAAACCTAAACTACCATAACGGTTAAGCAAGCGATAAAAATAAAAATATTCAAAGTTTAATCCCATATTTTGGCGTTCACAATAAAAATGCACATCTGACAATGCCAAAAACTAGTTTAAAATATTCTTAATCGCGCATAACTTCATCTAGGCCGACATTTAAATCCGTAACAGAATATGCAAATTCAGCATCCCCTAAATGGGACCAGTTTAGCACCTTTAAAATAGAGGATGTTACTCTTCTCTGGGAAAGAATAAAGCGCGATCACTTTCATATTTATGTAGATTGTGTCGTCATTTACACTTGGATGCGATTGTTCGTTACAGGGGCGGACCAGGGGGGGGGGGTTATCACTTGAAGGATTAAATGTGATGGATCAGGATTAATTTCTGCTAGGAGGGTTGATGACAAGTTGAGAAACTGACAACTTGAAAACTAGTGGATTAAGGTTTTGTTTGTTTTTAAATCCATATTCTGCATATTATACCCTTAATACGGGCTATTGTTGTGCCAGAAGGGCTGTAGTGTAACTGATATTCGTTACTTTTCACGGGACAAAGGAGTTCAGTGCGAAATTTTGTTTTTTTATTAGTACACAGTACAGTCAAGCAAAAAATTATGATAGATGTTAAGGTAAAGTCGACGGTGTGGTTACCGACATTTGCAGTTTTACAAATATTTCAGTTGGAAAGCTAAATCAACTACTGCAACAGATTCTTTAGATTTTCTCACTTTCGGAGCATCTTTTGAACATGGGCAGGTTAACATTTGTGTATTGTGGGCACTGTTAGGGAACTCGCATTTTCGCCACGTCGCAAATGCGTTCCCTAACAGTGCCCACAATACTTTACATTGATTTAGCTTTCCAACTGAAATATTTGCAAAACTGCAAATGTCGGTAACCACACCGTCGACTTCTCCTGAAGGTGTTCGTCTACCCCAAAATTTTACAGCGTTTCAGAGGTGTACGCCTCCCACGTTTACTTTAGTTATAATTGAAATATAGGATCCTTTTACATGAGTGTATTAGCAAAGGATGTCTTAATGCCTCTAGTTTTTTATTGTTTGTCTTTGGCCTAGAAATTTGAAGTAAAAAATATGTAAAAATGACGTTTTTTGTCATTATTTGATACGATTTGATATGATTTTTTTCGGTCATTATAAATGGAAAGAAAAATTTAAAAAGCAAGAAGCTTGCAACTAGCCTTTCTTTTTCGAATAATTTTTGTTTTACTTAATTTCTTAGAAAAATACAGAAGTTATTATGGGAATACTTAGCCATGTTTACAGTATTTTTCAACTAGGATGCGACAAAGTGCGAGTTTCGGGCTGGTTCCGGGCAGCCGTAGTAGTGGGGAAGAGAATGAAATAGAAAAACAAGTAATATCGAGAGTATTTTAGGAATTTAAAAAAAAGGTAGACGAGCCCCTTAAAGGATTCATACACAGAAAAAATCAAATCTAGAATTTTAGATTTAGCATAGATGCAAACACAGGAAGATGCAAAGTTATAGTCAAAAGGTCAAAACCGAGTGTGTGACTCAAGAATCTTATTCGGTTGTTCATTTAGTTTAGTTAAAACCTAATTTTTGTATCTCCCTTGTGTTAATAAGACAAACTAGTTTTCCATATTTGCATCTTTCTGTGTTTGCATCTTTCTGTTTTCATTTATTCGAATCTAAAATTATAGTTTTGCATTCTCCTGTGAATGAAACTTTTAATGTTTTAATGCAGGTATTTTATTACGTATAAATTTTCTAGATTTGAATTTTCCTGTGTATGAATATTCTAGAATTTTTTTTTCTAGTATTGAATGGCTACTCGTTACCAGCAGTCAACTCACGGGTACTCATGCACAATATAAATGCTTAATTATTTTGTAATACATGATAAATAATTGTTGTCATTCATGTTTATGAGCTGTCGGTATATAATTTTTTTTTTAAATCTATCGTCTATGCAATGACCAATTATCAACTCACTGGTACTAATAGTTACTATAGTGTAGGCTGCACCACAGAAACGCACTTGTATACATAAAATCACGAAATTTATGTGAATCATTCAATTTTAAAAATGTATCGGCATACATTGCTACATAGTGTGCGTTTACCAGCCGTCAATTATTTGTCAAGCTCGTAAGCTCATCATTTAGGTTGACAATATATTACAAGTAAGATTTTAGTACAATTTTCTTATTTATATTTTGTTAGTGCCTCATGTATAAATAATAAGTACGGCACTGGTCTACTCTGTATTGCATAACCAGTATCATTATCTTCAGCATTAGGCTGGGCATTCGCGAGCAAAGATGCCACACCTCGGATCATACAAACTTTAATACACAATACACATACTACAATATCAACAAATAGTATCAAATATTGCATCTTTTACTGTTTCAATTTTATAATAGTTGTAGTAAGTTTTGAATTCTCTGAAGGAGAATACTGTTTTAAGTCAAATGATTATATTGTTATTATAATATAAAGAATATCAGATTTATTTTTAAATAAATGATAAAATCTTTTTGTTTGTTACCTATTTTTATATATGAATGAACAAAAATATCTTGAAAACAATCTACCTACTGTGTTTAGAATATTTCAGAATTCAGAGTCACAGTTCACAGAATTCCGTTTTTAAATGTGGCGTGTAAGAATGTGATACAAAATATTTGGTTCCAAATTAAAATTTGAAATGAAATATGCTCATTTCAAAATATTTCTAATATTAGAATGAAACTTTTAACATGGTGGGGGCAACGAAATGCAACTCACATTACTGCAATGATGTTCAGGCAACCGACCAACAAAAATCATTTTAGATAGGAATAAGTTTTTGGATGAAGGCGGATTTACATTTACATTTAATTTTCATTTAATTTAATTTAAAAGGTAACTATGGTAACAATGTCGCATTTGAAAACATAAATAAGAGTTATTTATCTTTTAAATTAAATTAAATGAAAATTAAATGTAAATGTAAATGGCTGCATAAATCCGCCTTTAGTATAACAAGAAGCTAGTCATTCTTGAACTCTAGATTCACAAAACGGGTTAGCTTTGTACTTATTTTTACTTAATAATTATTAAAAAAATCTGCTGTGGCCAGTACACGACCTCTCGCCTAATTCTGCTTATTCTATTAACCTCGAGACTAATCTAATAAATAGTTTTACTTACATTTTAATAGTTTCATGTTCATGTAAGATGTAAACGATAATGTAAACCAAGATGCAAGCAAAAGATGTCAACTGTACTGTCACTGTCATAATCATTCAAATTTTATGTAGAAACAAATTTCATATCATGGACAACAAGATAGAATATTAATTGTACTTTATTTTATTGTTAAATACTACCAGATTCAGCAAATTGTATTTATAATTAACTGTACCCGCATAGATAATTATATTTTCTTTTATTTTTAATTGCAAAAATTGTCATAAATAAATAATGTAACAATATATTAAAGGAAAAGTTTATCAAGCTTCAAAAAGTACTACTTCCGGTTTTCGGATTTCTACCAAAATGTTATCCGGTGTTAAGATCCTTATTAAAACCTTAAATATGAAATTTGGTTATTAAAGGTTTGATACTTTTTCAGTTATCGTGGACGAAAAATCGTCAGTCCATACATTCATACAAACACACACACGCACACACACACGCACACACATACACACACACAGACATCATCGTGAAAATAGTAAATTCGTATTATAGAGACCCTGAAACGTGCTTATCCACCAAAAACTCATACTCGAAAATTTTGACCCATTACAATACCTCTCTTATAGAATATGAGGCGAGATGTAAAAATTTGATGTATGCTTTCCTTTTATTTAGTTATCCTAATGAATTATTATAAACATAATCTGTAAATCATGAGTATCAGTCTGTTGACGGCTGGTAACCGCACACACGGTACAATATGTAGTTGTCTCACAGTATATGTGCAGTTACCACAGCTAAGTTATGTTACAGGCGTAAATTGTGGAAAATTTAGTCTTCCATTTTTAGCAACTAAACTTAATTTACCAAAAATGAGTTAAGCATATAATGTAAAGCGGCTCGTCTACGTTTTTTCCGAATTCCTAGAATACTCTCGATTTTACTTTTGTCTATTCCACTCTTTTCTCCACTACTACGGCTGCCTGAAACCAGCTCGAAACTCGTACTTTACTGCATACTAGCTATGCGATGTCGTTTTGAAGTTGAAAAATACTGTAAAGGGTTTTCCTTGCGGGTAAACTGTTAGTTTATTATTGACTTCAGGATAATGTTTTTATACACATTTAATAGAGAAAGAATGGATCTACAGATGTACCTTTTTATAATTTTAAAAATAATCATGTGATATAACCATGTAAAGTTTGCATAAAATGGATTTTTTTTAATTTAAAAAAAAAATCGGCATTTTTAAAATCATGTACAATTTTTAAATTAAAATTTTAAAAAGGCACTTCTGTAGATCCATTCTTTCTCTATTAAATCCTTGTTGAAATAAAATTTTAGCATTCTTGTACTGTACAGTATTTTTTATGTTGAATTTTAGGAGGTAAACGGGCCTCTTAAACTTAAATATAAATGCAAACCTTCACACTACACGCTTATTTGAATGAGACATAAGGCGGTTGCGCAGTCAAATTATAGGTTTTGCTCTTTTGCTGAACGCTCTGTATTACTTTAATAAAGAAAGATTTAAATTATAAATCTGAATAAATAAATTGAACACTTTTTGAATTTTGTATTCCAGAAAATTAAATTTAAAATGGAGCAACACCAGCCGTCAAAATAGCGAAAAACAAAATGCAGTTTTCCCCATAAAATTGGTTTAAACAATAAGATTTTTTAAACAAATAAGACGTTTTCGAAAAACTTGAAGTTGCCCTCTTTTTGCTCTAATACCACTTTTTTGAATTTTTTATGTAGGATTGTATTAAAATAAACATGAAATATTCACAAAATTGGACATGTTTAGCCATGCACATAAAAAAATTGAAGAAAAAACTAAAAAAAACTGCCATTAGAGCAAAGAGGGAGCAAAAATATCTTAGTAAAAATATCTTAGTTAATTCGAAAATTTCAATTCTTACTTCAATTTTAATGGGAAAACTAAACATACTTTTCACCATTTTAACGGCCAACCACCTTAAAGATTTATAGAATGATTTATGATAAATAATTACAAATTCGACAAATTGTTGCTAATCCTAATCCCTTGTTTGTTCCAACATGAATGAACTCTTGTGATCTGTAGTGGCGTCTGTGTGTGCGGGGGTGTGAAGTGAAAGATTGGTGCAAAGAGAGACAAAGACAGCGACAGGGGAGGAATCCCCCGTCTGGGACAGGACTAGCCATCCAGGGCTGCGCCTGCGCCCCAAACATCACCCGGACAAAATGCGCCTTTCTCTTCAACGAACAGAGATGTAACGTACAACAAACTGAGTGAATGGGGGCGAAGTCGTAAATAGAGCATGGGGTGAAGGCGCTTGGGTGTGGCTGACGCACAGGTGTGAGAAGGTGGCTATTTTCAACAGAGAAGTAAGGTGTAGCTGTCGTACAGATTACCGTGAAGTTTGACTGATTTGATTGTGGCAGTCGCAGTGGTATACCATATAAATTTATTGGGTGACGGTTTCAGCCATCAATTCATGGTTGTAAAGCTTGAATTACATTATACTCCTTTCGGCTAGAAACTTTGACAATTTTCATACTTAATTCTAGAATGCTCACTTGGATAAGGGGCCATTCACATAATACGTCACTCACTTGGGGGGAGGGGGGATCCAGGATTTGTTACGAAATGTGACATGAGGGTACGGGGGATTCATCATGATGTGACGTCACAAAAATTTTATTTATGAATTTTCAGTTAATATGAAAATAAAACAATTTTTGTTCACATGCTTTTTCTGGTGTATTGACGGATATTTGAACTGCGTTGATCAGTTGTGACAACTTACGAATTTGTATAATACAAATAGGAACACGTTACTGTGATGCTGTCGAATGTTTGCTGCAACGGAGTTAGGGACTTAAATTATAAAAGAATGAGTAATTAACATTTTATAACAAGTTGATCATAGCGGATCATAGCGCGATTCCGTGTTTATGGAAGAATTTTTCTGTGACAAGATGAAATCATTACTTTCCCATAATTTTCACTTTTTTCAAAATTTAAAGTTATATTTTTGTGACGTCACATGGGGGGGAGGGGGTGGGGTTACTGATTTGTGACGTAGATCGGCAAGGGGGGGGGAATCAAAAATGGCTAAAAATCGTGTGACGTATTATGTGAACAGCCCCTAATGTAAATCAGGAAAATTTCGATCCAAGTTTCATACTAACCATCTTTTTTCGTCTTAAAAAAAGTGCTCGGGACCTATATTTCATCCAATTTTCATACTAGACTTGCGCAGTGGATGTATATTTTGTGTTACCAACCTTCTGTATATAACCTCAAAAATAATAAAGTTGAGTGACAGCAGAAATAAAAGTAAAGTTTTGACCCGTATTGGCTCCTAAGAGGTATAAATGGACTCCTGAAATAAAAAAAACTCTTGTACAATTGTATGGAACAGGGGCGCACTCAAGGCGCTCGTGGGGCTTGAGCCCCCCCCAGACGACTGGACTTTTTTCAAATTTTTTTATTAAACATTTTAAACATTATGTAAGATTATTTAAGTTCACTGAAGACTAAAAATAATCGCCTTTTTTCTGTTTTTATAATTATCTTAAATTCAAATAGTTCAAATATACAATAATATACACTCTAGTATATAACGCATGTGTACGATTATTGGAATATTTTAATAAGAATGCGAACCTTGTGATGAAATTTTGAACTTAAACAACGGTGCACTTGGGAGTGAAACTAAAAAGATGAAAGAAAGAACTGATACTGATAATAATTATTTAGCATGTATAGAATATGCACGCCTACTTAAATTCAATTTTTCTATATAACTGGCATGACTCTGCTCAGAGTGTGCACAAGAAAGAGAGTAAAACGTGCAACTGTTTATCTTTAAAAAAATGAAACTTTCAATTTAAAGGTGTTTGACCTTGAACTCTATAAAAAAAATTTCGTCTGCGGCGCATTTCTTTCTTATGCCGTACTACAGGTTTCATAAAAAAAATTATTCTGAGCCCCCCCCCAAGATGCAATCCTGGGTGCGCCACTGGTATGAAATGCAATCACTACTGACAATGACAATTACATTTTTTTAAATTTTCAGTTGGCAGTATTGGTCGATAAATATGTCAATACAAGAACAAATTTTAAAACTAGATTCTAGCCGAATTAAGTATCTAAAAAAGTTCTTTTTTCTAGCCGAAAAAAGTATAATGTAATTCAAGCTAAAGCACTAAACAAGACAACAGGAGCGGTTTTTGTTAAATTGAAATGTTTAACGATTGATTTCAAACTCAGTAATTTCTGTGTATGTTTCTAACAAAATTTGTATGATATTCGTTAACAATTTGTTAAAGTGAAGCTAATGGTATGTCTCGCGAATAAATCTCACAAATGAATATATAGAAGTGAAGTAACTTATTCACCAGTATCTGCTAATAATTAAAACATGGCCCTGAAAAGTTTGTAAATAGCTCCAATGTCCTCTGTCTTCTGTGCGTGACGTTATAAAATATTTATTTGGCATCTAAACATTTTTAAAAATTTAAATGAAAAATGTTCTTGACGGCCAGCTGTCCAAATGGCTTCAGTTTTAATTAAAGATATAAGTTTATTTACAGTTAAGGCGCCAGTGTCAAAATTTCACGAACTTGTCATTTAGAATTTCAAAATATGTCTGATTGTGAGTCTGAATGTTTGCTGATAAAACAGCGTTGAAAGCTGGTGATGTCATTTGTTCTGTTGACATGTTGCCAGGGGACCTTTCGGTGCTGCATTTGTCAATTTTATCATTAAAAATATGAACATTTATTATACATAAATTACTGCACACACGGTATTTAAAACAAGATTGTCACAACCCATAGTGGGTAAAATCAAATTTAACAATATATTTATTTAAATAATTTTTAATATTGTCCATGAACGTTCATGAGTGTACAAAAAGTTCCGGGACGGTCAAATATCTCGAGAAATACGCATCTAATCGAAGAACAGAAAAACACGTATTTTTTAAAAATTCGCGTCAGATGGCGCTCATATTAATGGTGGGATTCTGTGCAAATCTGTAAGTTTTACAAATTTGTAAATCTTTAAATATTGCACAAAATCACATCAATGTTTGTTGACAAATACCGTGAGTTTTATTTAACGTGAAACATGGGATCACTTATATCCATGGTTATGAATTTGACAGCAATGTATTAGAGCGATTAATTTAAAATTATCAAATAAATATTACCTTAATTATCAATTAGGGTTGTGTTGTTGAAAATAAGGTATACATAATTGAAGAAAAAGGTGCAAATGATACGTTGGTATAAGGTATAATGCAGATGTTAGCCTCAGACAAGTACTATCTGATTTATTTCGTGTGTTTCAAAATTTGTTATAAATTGTATTCTGAAAAAATATCTATTACCTAAATGTTTATATTTCTTGCAAGTTTTTTTTAAATGAAACGTTCTAATACATTGCTGTCAAATTCGTAACCATGGATATGAAATCTCACGGTATAAAAATGGTCATATGATTATAAATTTCATTGCGATTATGTTTATTATTTACAATTTTATATAGATCTGTAGCAACAACAGATTTTCACAGAATCCCACTATAAAGTTGAAAAAATCGGAGTGAAAATATTAGTATTTTTCCCAGTGCACATTCCATGACAAAGCTATAGCCAGTGACATTTTAATCCCCGTATCGATTTAAAGGGTGCATTTTCATTTTCCTCCCCTATGTACTACACACAAGTACCCGCGGGTATATGCACAAACATACGCACAAACGAGCGTATTGCACAAGTGCGTCATTGCGTAATAACTACGTACTTGCTTTGCTACCCCTTGCTGTGCTGTTGCTATTCGACCCTTTCAAACGAGAGGAAAATAGGATGAAAGTGAAAGCAGAGAGCAGAGGGAAAATCACACATTCATAAAGGAGAGCTTTTCAGCGATAACTTGGTGTGGCATCCGCACAGACTATTTCAATCATCAGCCCATTTAACTGTTTATTTATTATTAGGTTTTTCCGAATTCCTAGAATACTCTCGAGTTTAATTTATTTCTATTCCGCAGTCTTTTCCCTACTACTACGACTGCCTGTAGTGTTTCGGTCGAGACGAGAAATTTCTCGAATCTCGTCTCGTCTCGAAATTTCTCGTCTCGGCGAGACGAGAAAGCTTTTTTAAAATGAAGGTCGAGACGAGACTTGTATGTCGAGATTCTCGAAAATCTCGATTCTCGACATTTGGCTCGAGATTTCTCGACAAAATCGATTATTTTTAAAAACTATTTAAAATCATGTTTTATCAAGAATTTTAATTTTTTTACTTTTTGCTAAAATAATTTAATCCATAAATTTAGTAATAACGACATGGTTGGTAAGAATTGTGTTATGGCTATTTGTACTCGCACTAACTAAATTTTTATTGAAATTACTGTGTATACTTGCTACTTGCTAAACATTTCGAAGAAAAAGTTAATATAAACAGTGCTGCAAGATGTTGTGAAGTTTGTAATTAAGCATAAGACAATTAATTCATCTTCTTAATTTATTGTCACTATATAACAAACAATTGCAACACATATTTATAGGTCAGTTGCAAAAATATTAACATTTTTACATATAAAAAATAAATATAATAGGTATTTTAAAAAGTCGAGAAATCTCGACGAGATTCTCGACCGAGACGAGAAAATATCGAGACGAGACTTGTTTTTTTTCTTCGAGACGAGACGAGACAATGTGATTTATCGTCTCGTCTCGTCTCGACAGAAACACTAATTGCCTGAAACCAGCCCGAAACTCGTACTTTACCGCATCCTAGTAAGGCAATGTCATTTTAAAGTTGAAGAATGCTGTAAAATTATTTTCGTTGCGAGTAAACTGTTAAAGAAATAATAGATCTACAGATGTACCTATTTAAAATTTTAAAAATAAATTTCTATCAGGATGTATAACCGCGTAAAGTTTGCATAAATCGGAAATTTTTATGAATTTTTCGGAATTTTTATAATCATGTACAATTTTTTTATTAAAATTTTTAAAAGGCACAACTAGTTGATCCTTTAAGTATATAATCCTTGTTGGGTTGTTTATTTAGCTCAGTTTAATCAGATTTTGTACAAAAACCGAGTATTCAAGAATCAAAAAGGGTATTGGGGTTTTTATTTAATTCAGTGCAATCAGAGTGTCTACCAAAACCGAGTCTGTGGGATTGAAGTAGGATATTAGGTTGTTTATTTAGTCACTGAATAGGTACTGAAGTTTCATACTTTTATGTACAAAAAATATTTAAAATACTAATTGTAAATGACAAAAATACAATCATTCATTTAAAATAGAAAATATTGTGATAAATTAATTATTTATCGAAATAATTATGCAAAGTACTACGAGCCCGGTCTCGTTTCACTTGGCCCACTTACAAAATTCTCATTTATTATCACTTATTCCAGAGAAATCTAAAATAATTATAATATGGATATTTTTAATTTTTTACCAAATATTTTAGAATATTCCAACTAAAGATAATAAATTACAAAAAAATACGAAAATTATGCACAAACAGGGGAACTTCAATGTGAAACAAATAGGCAGTATTTGAAAAGTTTGTATTAGGGTAACATCACGTTTTTTCTAATAACGGTCTTTTCTGAGACGTATTGTATTTAATTAACTTCATGAATGGTAAAATGGTGCTACTACTGTATATAATATAATACCTAATTATTTAGTTTAAAAAACCTAATGTTTCCGATTGTTTTGGATTAATTTCGGTTTGGGGATTAGTATCAAAATTTAACGAGTTCGTAAGATTCGTATTAAAACCTTAAATATAAAATTTAGTTGTGAAGTATTGAAGTATTTAATATTTTTTCCACGAAAAAAATTGTGACATACACACACAAGCCATCATTTTGAAAAATTTGTATTATATACCTCCCTTTATAGAATATAAGGCGGGAGGTAAAAAATAATATGACATATAGAAAAGACTATAGGCGTTTTATAAAGCGACTGATTTTAGTAAGCCTGCGACATGTATACCATACCTGATTGAATTTGAATCTAAATTGTCAGAATTGTCAATTTACCAGACGACAACTTTACGAGCACTCTTGTTTGTTATGGAGAGTATCACAGGAGATATTTGTGTGCAGTTAACCTGAGTTATTAAAATGCAACTAAATTACCAACACGGAGTTTTATCATCCACCGCAGTATTTACCCGTTCACCCTAATCACCGTCCTGCCGAATCCAGCGTTCACCCCTACAGCTTTGCACTGCAGTTCCCTGGACAACCTACCACAATGCACAGCGTGGTGCGTGGGTACCGCACGCTCCGTGCCTGGATTCGAACCCCACACCGCCGTGCCGTGAGGTATTGATTCGTACCGCCCGGCTACAGCACGCGCAGGTGTAGTAGATAGTAAACGTGCTTGGAATTCAGATGAAATGGGACAGTAACCCTGATTTAAGGGTTTTATTTTATTCTGACAACTCAGGTTCGTCTACGTTTTTTCCGAATTCTCAATTTTACTTATTGGATGGCCTAGTGTGTTTTATTCTACAGGTAAATTGGTTCAAATCTAGAAAATTTATATGTAATGCGGTAATACCTGCAGTAATAGTTCATTCGCAGGAAAATACAAATCTAGAATTTTAGATTCGGCATGTAAACACAGGAAGATGCATATCTATAGAATGCTAGTTTGTTTAAATAAACAACCCAATATCATTCTTGAGTCTCAAAAACTCGGTTTTGACTTACGCGGCCCGTCTAGGTTTTTTCCGAATTCCTAGAATATCTACTCTCGATTTTACTTTTTTTCTATTCCACTCTTTTCTCCACTACTACACCTGCCTGAAACCAGCCCGAAACTCGTACTTTGCCGCATCTTAGCTAGGCAATGTCATTTTGAAGTTGAAAAATACTGTAAAAGTGTTTTCGTTGTGAGTAAACTGTCAGATTATTATTGAATTGCGGATAGTGTTTTTATAAACATTTAATAGAGAAAGAATGAATGTACAGATGTGCCTTTTTAAAAATTAATTTGTATCATGAGATATAACCGTATAAAGTTAGGCAATGTCATTTTGAAGTTGAAAAATACTGTAAACCTGTTTTCGTTGTGAGTAAACTGTCAGATTATTATTGACTTCATCAGGATAATGTTTTTATAAACATTTAATAGAGAAAGAATATCTCATTCCCTAAATATAAAGAATAGGGCAGTTATGTCTCACAGAACATTTCGCTGTGTCGCCATATTTTTTCCTGTATGGCGTCTGATGCGAAATTATTATATAAAATCAGAACAAAGAAAAGATTCATGGAGAGAAAATAGAAGATCTTTATTTGCAAATGCAAGTAAAGTATTCTTAGAATACGCTGAATTTTACTTATTTTTCTATTCCACTCTTTTCCCCACTACTACGGCTGCCTGAAATCAGCCCGAAACTCGTACTTAGTCGCATCCTAGCTATACAATGTCGTTTTGAACTGTCAGATTTTTATTGACTTCCAGGATAATGTTTTTGTAAACATTTAATAAAGAAAGAATGGATCTACAGATTTGCCGTTTTAGAAATTTTAAAAATTCATTCCTGAATCTGGTAGTATTTAACAATAAAATATTACACAAAAAATTATTATGACAGTCACAGTACAGTTGACATCTTCTGTATCTTGGTTTAACATAATAATAATAATAAATAATAAAATTAGTAGAATGAGCAGAATTGGGCGAGAGGTCATGTTCTGGCCACATCAGATTTTTTTAAATTCAAATTTAGTGTGGCAATGAGTAGGTAATTCATATTGTCAAACTCTCGTTGAATAATATACAATTAATGGCCATTTGCACCGCTACCACTTAAATTTTAAGTGTCATTTATATAAAAAATATCGAATCGAACTCATGTTATTTCTTCGTTTGACAATTTGATTTTTAAATGAACAATTCATTTAAAGAAAACAATTTTATTTCACTCAATAAGGGTTTAACGTTTTTTATTTAGTTCAGTTCAGTCAGAGTACTAAAACGGAGTATTTAAGACTCAATAAGGGCATTGGAGTTTTATTAAATTCATCGCAATCATAGTGTCTACCAAAACCGAGTCAGTAAAACTTAAAATATAAGTGGAAGCGGTGCAACTGGCCATAAAACATTTAAATTCAAATGTAGGCGACCTAAGTTCTCGTTACAGCTTATGGCCGTTTTACACTACGCTAAATATTGAACAAGAAATTGCGGAACAAATTGAACAATATCTTGAGCAATAAATTGCTTTGTTTTTAATGATCTCTGTTTTATACTGAGACAATTTTTTTATACCTACCTACAATATTTAGTTTGTGATTCTGCGCACTTCGCATATAATAATAATTTGACAGCCGCGCTTATCTATTTTTTCAGACAATTTACGAAGCAATGCGATATTTCACACAATTTGCTGTATGATACTACACAATTTAGATTGTTTCAAAAATTGAGCAATATCTTGTTCAAGATTTAGTGTAATGTAAAACAGGCTTTACACAAATAAACCAACTATTTTCAAAAAGCGTTGAAGCCCATATCAAAACTAATTCATGAAACCCTCCAGCCCGCTAGCCTCTATTATTTCTGTTTGTTCTTTGGTTCTTTGATTAAACCAAACAGTGTTCCGTGCTGTACGGGTACAATGCCCGCAGGAGTCCGTCGTGGGGCCTAGGCCTAGGGCTTCGGTATTCATCGCAGCGGTGAATAAGAACAAGTAATGAAGGTACGTGGCGCTATTCATCAGCGATGGCATTGTCTGTGTATAGGTATAGCTGCACCACGTGATCATGTATGTGAATGGGAGACGGATGTGTGGAACTGTGTGCGTAGATGACGGAAGTTAAGAGGGATCTCGAAGGGTTGGGAAGACTTGGAATGACCTATTTTTACTAATACGCGACTACGCACTTGGACTCTTCAACGAGCTTTAGTTTTTAATCGTTCTACTATTACTATTATTTATTATAGTTCAATGTAGATAGACGAATGCGCGACGTAACAGACTGTGGTTCTGACAACTCAGGTACACATTTCAGTTTAAATGTACAAAAATCTTATATGAATGAGTTTTAGTCTCAAATAGTGCGTGAAAAACTATATCTTATAATACAGTTGGAATTTCAGCGAAGATGAGAAATTTATATCATCTTGTACCCCTAATTTTATATAAATCGTTCAGAGATTCAAATACATCGATGTACTATAAATCAATAGATTTATGTTGATTAATTATACAGAACGATTCACAACTTCGTGCACGTGCATATATTTTACGGGAATAATAGTGCTCAACCAAAATTCGCTTTTTTAGTTTCCAGGTTTTTTAATCAAACAGTTTTGGGTCAGTTTTCAAATGGAATTTCATTTTAATATTCTTGCCGTTGCACAAATAATTTTTATTTTATTCCATTCATAGTTAATCAGATATCCATTATACAGTCTTCAATCCAGTATACTTCTTGTGAAAACTACCCTTAAATTTACGATGAAATACAAAAATGTAATATAAAAATCATAAATAAATAAATAAATTATAATGTTCTCTATCTATCTGAATATGTATTTAGTGAATGTTCTCTTCAGCCTTGATATTGATTGTGTTTTCTCTGTTGCAGATGGTGGACACCGACATCATAAAGTCCGAACCCCTGGAGCTGCCGTTGAAGAAGTCAAAGCTGGATGAGTACGCTGCGTATTTGTACGCAGCGAGCATCGACCCCCTGTATATCCACGCCGCCATGTTCGAACAGTGGCAGCGGCCCCCCTTGTCTGCCTTCCGTCCTGTGCCAAACATCTACCCCACCGCACCAGGAAAAGAGGCCAAACACCACAAGCACCATCATCATAGGTAGGGATATAACTTAGTTCGTATGTCATTCACGCCATTTGCCAAATATGCATCCAATTAAATATTCTATTAATCAGCAATCAATTATTGCCACATAATCTATTTTGAATCGATAAAGTAACATTTCTATTAGATTTCTTTCTTCAATTTCGTTTTTACACATGTCTGTATCCACTTTGTGAAAAAAATTGGATGAAAAATATTACAAACAAACTCCGAAATTGTGTTTCAATAATTTAATTTAAAATTGGTTTTCTTTTATTTATTCTGTAACATCAGCTATAGAAAAAATATAATTTTATACACGACGCTAAAATGATATTATCGACTCAAGAAAAATAAATTAATACCTACTACAATAATTAACCACAGTCAGTCACATAATGCACTCGGCTATCCGTTCACATTTACAATTAAATTATCTGTTCATTTAAAATCATAAGAGGTTAAAAAAATCTATTACAATTTTTTATCATTTTAATCCCTGTTCTCAAATATATAATTTGGGACACTTTTATACTTTTTACCCAAGTTGAGCGTGGCAGCCTCACATAATGTGAGCCAGTAGCGTAAATATATATTATTTTACCATGCACCTATGTGGTGGTTACGAGCCATCATTTAATAAAACTACTCAAGTCCAGCATATTTTGTTACAGCTTTGGGTAAATCTTAAAAATTAGGTTTTTAATGTTTTCTTCTTTGCAGGTACAAGGAGTCGCCCCCAGTGCTGCAGCACCCGGAACGAGTGGTCCCCCTCAGCGAGTCCGAGCGCTTCGAACGGACCTTCCAACCCAACGTAGCGCTAGCGCCGCCACCTGCCCCAAAATCCCTCAAACACATCAAACTCGAAGACACCGCCTCATGCCCCTCACCAAACTTCAACACCCACCATAGTAGTCATCAACACCACCACCAGCTCCAAGACGATCAAGTTTCTTCTAAAGTCATCCTCCCCCTCAAAGAAGAAGACCAATCCACCCGATCTTCCATTGTCGACTCAACAGTCTCAGTTGTGCAGACAACAGGAGTCCCAGGCGTCCCGAATCAGAGATACAATTCAGAAATCGAACTGTCAACAGATACAGATGACAGTTTGTCTGACATTTCCGCCGTTGCATCTATTTCCGGTTCGGGGGACGAGCTTCAACGAGTAGGGGATATTTTAGTGGACGTGCCACGAGAAACTAAAGATAAAGTCATAGATATCGTAAGAAAATTAATAGAAGAACATTCAAAAGCCCTCAAAAGAGTCCACCATCAAGATGCCAGAATCGCCCATTTAGAACAACGGGTGGCAGAACTGGAAACAGCTACAGTTGGCAACATTGTCAAAGATCCTCCGGCGGAGTATGATGTGACAGTTACCAGCTCTAGAACGGAATTACCAGCGCAAGAGGGGCAAGAAGACAGTAATGTTGAGGAATCGATATCTGCAAATAACGATTCGCCGGTTTCTAGTTGTTTACAAGAAACAAATGCCTCTAATTCTAGTCCGGTGGAAGATAGCGGCGATTCCGAGGCATCCAAGAAGGCGGTGGTGGAAGATACTCCAGTGGTTGCGATAATGTCCTCGGAAGAGGTGACAGTGAAAGACGAACCGGAATAATAAACCTTAAACCCAGTGGCTAAGTTAGTCGTCATCGTACTCAACTCAAGTGTAAATAAAGTCGTACTTCATGTATAACCCACACAAACCGTAAGCTAACCTTTCTTCTAATACGAAATGCTTTTGTATATTTTCTCTCGTAGGTAGACTAGTTGTTTTTATTATATGTTTCTTAAAGAAAATCTTATTGTTGTATAACAATGTAAATTGTTTTGTCGAATTCTTGTTATTGGTTCAATTTTTTGGAAATTGTTATTAGGAAGAGATGACATAATATATTTTTATCGATTTATAAAGTACAAAATCCTGAGGTGCTGATCATATTTTCGCAGCACGTTCACGACGTTTTGGATACATTAATACCTTTTTAAAATAACGTTTTGTATGTATAACATTAAGCATAAATGAGAGAATGTGTGGATGGTGGATTTTTCCGTCGAAATTATGTCAATTTGGTTTGAAACAAGATCAGAATATTTTACATAACCTATTTATCAGTTTGATTTGAAATTTAATCAAAATTTTATAGATTACAACATCTATTAGATGTTATATTATTATTAGAATGTAATAATTTTTAGAGGTTATGTGAAATGTTTGTCTTGAGAATGCAAAAACGGACGCAGGCGTCCAAAGATTCGGGTGATATTAAGAAAGAAAGTGAAAGAAATAGAATTGGACGGAAAAAATCGCTCTGAATGAATCTCCGCGTGTATTTGGTGAGTTAAAGCCACAAATAACTGAAGAAAGTTGCGAATTTTCTATAAAACAGTGACTTAAAACTGTGGAAAACATTAGTTGTTCTGTTTTCTTATTTGTCGATTGAGTTCTTTCGAATGTGTATAAAAAATCGTATGTGATATATATGTGAAAACAGTCAAATTATTATTTCGTAGGCATGATTTTATTATTTAAATTATTGAGAAGCAAAAAGCGATATTTTTTTATTAAAAATTCGATTGTAAAATTGTTGCCTGTCATATTTTGGCTTTAAATTTGATTTTTTATTGTTCTAAGATAAGTAAAGTATATGCAGAGTTAAAGTTTTAATGTTGAAAAGTTTTATTTTGTGATGAAAAAGTTATGAAATTATTTGAAAGGCATATTGTGATATAAAAATTATGAATACATTTTTAGTTCGCACAGATACTGACTATACCATATAATAAAGTAAAGTACGTACCTACTACTAATGTCACAAATATATAAATATCTGTACCCAGTATAATTGTCCCTTTTGCCTTTTTCACAAGGAAAGAGGGCCTTGCACACCGATTCAATGTAAGGAATGACCTTTTAATTTATTTAAACCAACCTAGTGTACCCCTTGAACATATATAATAAGACGTATATTATAATAATATATTGCAAATGACAGCAGAATAATCAGTTAGATTTGAGCCCCTATTACAATTAATAAGCTCACTGTAAGAAATAAGTGGCCAGAAACGGTACCTGGACTTTTTTATTTCATTACATTTTCTCTTCGTTTCATTCTTTGAGCAGCAGTACCTGGAAAATACGAGTTACAACCGAAAATCTTGGAGATTAAAATCAACAACACCTCTTGGGAAAAATATAATGCAGCTGTTTCATCGAGAGGTGTTTAATTTTCAACTTTTTGGTTGTTTTTCGTGTGCAAACTATAGAAGAATAGCTTGAGCAATAAAGTTCGCGAAAATATCTAAAAACTACCTCATTTATAATATTACAGATTTCAATAGCAAATTTGATCGGATTCTCAGATTATAGATTTGGTTTCTTTAAGTGAGCATTATTAATTAATTTTACTTTAATGATATTGTTAATAAATTTGTTATTAAAAATATTTTGTGATCTCAAAATATGTATGCTGTTGAAATGTGTATTTAATTACGTAGGTAGACTTGTGAGTGTGTTGAAATATTATAAAGAAATTAAGTTATAAGTATATTATACAAATACGTGAATAATTTTTAAATATATATTTCTGAATTTTATGTGTCAAATATATGGAATAATTTATATTCTTGCCTTTTATTTATTCCCTGCTAATTATTCTGTTTTATTTTCAGATTAAATTTTCGTGATTTTTCGGGATGAATCGCATTCTAGCGATTCGGAACAAAATTGGTTGCTAACATCAAAAATATTTCGTCCGTCCAAAATCGGGATCTTGATTGGGATTTAAATTGTTCATCTCGAAGACATGTCGTCAAATATTGGAATGAATCATATTCAAAATTATGAAGATTTTATAGTAGAAGCTAGGAAAATATTGAAGACAAATTGGTATACTTTTTATTTATTTAAAACGTCAAATTAGATGGTCTTGAAACACATTAAAAATTCAACTGTTGACTAATATACATTGTGACAGCTTATTTTTAACTATTTAACTAGTAATTTTAATAATTTATACATCTATTTTAACCGTTTTTATTAATTTTGAATTTGTATCATATTGTTAATATTAAATTTAATGGGAGTGTCAAAAAATAAAAAGAAAAAAACTAAGGACGGTCCGAAACCGAAAAACTTGCAACAAAAATGTGAAAAAGAAAAGCGATTGAGTAACGACAATAAAATAGAATCGGAAAATACATTCGCAGGTATTTTCAAACTAGACGACCAGCATGAACTAAAGAAAATATTAAAAGTGAACAATTTAGTAAGTCATTTTCACTTAGCTATTTATTTTTTCTGCAATATTTTTGCTTTTTCAGACATCTATGCCCCTTATTTTGGGGGCAGTAATTCTAGGAAAATTTGACGTAGTCAAACGATTAATCAAACAAGGACATGATGTAAACGCTACTGGTTTTGTAAGTATTTTTATTATTTACATAAACACTTATCAAATCAGATTAACATGAAATTTTGCAATCAAATGATAATTATCAGTTAGGAATTAATAAACTGTACAAATTTATCACGAAAGGTGGAAATATTTTTCAATTACATATTTGTGCAGTCCGATAATGTTTTGACGGGTCATATTACAGAATCTTAAACATTTTAATTATTGTGTTAAATAACATTTCAAACGTTTAATATTAGTCCATAGAAATGGTGAGTCTGAAGATTTATTTTAGATTAATAGAACTATAAGTATATTATTGTCAAAAATTGAATTAAAATTTTATTAAATTCTTTCCGAAAATTTAGTATAACGGTTTGAATTTGTTAAACGTAATTTAAAATAAATTAGGTATTTTTTCTGAGCCAGTCTTAAAATAATTGTTTGAAATTTTGACAACTGAACGAAATTAGCTTTAAATATTAATACCTAACGATCTATTTCTAAAGAAGACTAAACAAATTTTAATAAATGATATAATATTGTTCCTGATATACAAAAGTGACAAAATATTTTCACTAGGATAAGACATCTCCAGTAATGTGGGCTGTAAAAGCCAAGAACTTAGAAATGATCGACCTTCTGGTGTCTCGTGGCGCCGACGTATCCTCTCTGGACGACGCCGGCGAGAACATCATCTTCTCAGCACTGAATTCCACCGAATGGGACGAAAACTGCTTCTTGGACTTCTGGCAGTCAGTCAAGAAAAAGAACGAAGTTAATCTGGAGTTCGCAAACAAAACAGGAAACCGAATTCTGCATTTCGCTGTTAAAAGACAGTGGGGTTCACTGATTGAGAGCCTGATCGAAGACAAGGTAGGATTTTTTTTTCACGAAAATTGCTTCAAATATTAGTCATACAACCCCTGATTTGTTTTTACTAATCTTAAAAAAGGTTTACAACACAAGTAAAGCGAAACGTTAGTTATTTGTTATGTTTGTTATGTAAGAAGAAGAGTAAATGTTCTGTGACTTATAATCAAGTAATTTTCCTCTTATTTTTTATTTTAAATCTTGTAGGTCAACATAAACTCCAGTAACAATAAAGGAGTATCTGCATTAACAATGGCAGCAGCTAGAAATGATCTTAAACTAGTAAATGTATTATTAAACGCAAATGCAAATGTTTTTCAAGAAGATCTTAAAGGAAACACTCCAATTTGTTATACAATTGTGAATATTGTGCGTAGAAATTTGAACCCACCGTATGATACGTATGACAGGCTTACAAAAAACTTTACCAGAGAAAAATATGAACATTACATTGATGTATGTTGGTATATTTTAGATTTATCGCTAATGAATAGACGATATTTATTTAGGAATTGATAGTGGCGCCAGCGCCAGCGGATGCTGTTTGAACTATTCTAACTACAGTCTTTCGATAACGCTAGATTTGATTAGTTTTTGACGGTTTATGCATTACATAGAACAGAGAATAACATAAATTTTATTGTAAATATTTAGTTTTCAAATTATGCGTTGTTCACGCGGTTTTTCAAACCATGGTTTTGTTCTATCGTACTGTATTTTAATTTAGTCCTGGGCACATAATCTTCACTTAATTGTAATATATTTTTATCCATAATTATAAAATATTAAAATTACAAATATCAACCAAAACCAAAGCTATTGTAATTATTGTTAGAATAATATCCAAATCTGCCACAGCGCTGCAGTCGAATAACGTCAGTAACGTAACGTCATAATGAATATCGTCTATTAGCGTTAAACTGTCTTTCGTAAGTTACTAATTATCTTATTATTGTAGAGACGCTTATATTTGTTAATATCTCCACCAAGTAATGATTTAAATTTATTCTACCCGAATATTAACAAAATAACAACTGCTGTTGTTAGTTTTGTAATGAAAGAAATTCCGAATGGAGTTGATATACTAATAAAGCTACACGCTTTTGAAAAAATAAAAACGGTAATATTACAATCTTGTTCTTAAAAACTGGAGCTAATATTTAATTGTTGCAGGCGATAGAAATACACGTAAAACATTTCGAGTATTTACAATCTTTGTTATCAGTTTTGTCTCTTTTATTACGCTGGTGTGATTGTTGCACAAAAATAAAGAACATTGTTACTCAAAGTGACATTAGCGAGAGATTTGTACAATCTGCGCTTGCAGATACTTTGTATTTTGTGCTTAGATTGTAAGAAACAAAAAAGTTTGTTTGATATTTGTTTTACATTTTACTGTTAATATTTTGTAGTTATAATGGGTCAATTTCGATGAAACAGCTGTTACCAAACGTATTTTTGCCACTGTTTTTAACATGTAGCCAGTCTGAATTAGCTAAAAACTGGTTAAAAGACCATTTAGAAGACCTTGAAGAATATTACCACCAATATTTAGACATTTGTTTAGTTAATTTTAATATCAAAGAAGATGAACGACATGTACAAGTTGTAAGTACAATCTATAGTATTGTTTCATCTAAGGAGTATTGCATCTGTGTAGTCGCTTTACTGTAATATAAATTAATTTTATTAGATAAAAGATAACATAAAGTCGTTCAAAGACACATTTGATGAACTAAAAGCCGAAATAATACAACTAAAAGAATCCGAAGTTAAATCAATTGCTGAAAGCAAAACTGAAAGTCTAAAAGATGAAGAAAAATTTGAACAACCCGCCCAGCACGGTCGGAAATACGCGAAACGTATGCGGCGAAAAGCTCGCGCTTTAAAAGCTCGAATTGACAAAATTCGTAGCGCAGATGTTGTAGAAAGAATTCGAATTCATACCAAAAAGAGAACAAACAGTTCTTCATGCGTTAATATTTATAACGAAGATAACTTAGATGATTCCAATGAAACTATAAATGATGACCAGAAAATATTAGACCCGGCAGAGTAATTTACAATTATTTATTATTGCGCCTCATTCACATAAGCATTTAGTTTTAAGGTTTACATTTAAGAAAGTTTAAATGCGAACATTCACACTTTCCACTTTCAAGCACTGTAGTTAGATGTATTTAAACTTAAACATAAATTTAAGCCTTAAAACGAAATGCTTGTGTGAATGAGGCTTTATACAGTGAATAATAATTTTATTTGTAGTGATAAAGAAATAATCGAAATAAAACTAAACCACTCTATTGAATCTTCAAGCACAGAAAGCGAAGAGCATCCAGTAATTCTGAACAATGCTATGTTTGTAAATAATTTTATTACAAACTCGAATAGTAACGATTCAGGTAAATATAATGTTAATTTAATAGGTTATTAGTCAATATTTTTAAAGGAGTTTTAACTCAAGAAAATTCAGGGTTCTACGACGGAACTTTAAGAGTATATTTGGACGACAAAGAAACAGAAAACAGAAAAGCGGAATTCGGTGCTGCTCTCATAAGATTAAAGATCATGCTGAATGATATTATTTGTAAATATAAGTTTCTTTGGGCTTTGGACGCAAAAATGGGACATCCACATTTCTTGGGTGGATGTGGCGATAACATACACCCTCTTTTAGAGGTATTCTATATTTTATTATAAAATAAAACAATTAAACATGTAAACTTTGTAGGGAACTCGAGAAGAACAACTAGAAAAACTCAAACCTCTTCTGCCGTTCATTGAGCAACAATACCTGGCAAAACTAGTGAACAATTTCAACAAAACTTTAGAAAAAATACAACACCTATTTGTACAAAACAATGAACATTACAAGATTCTAACAGAACAATTAAATACTCTTTTAACTGAGCATGAAATACGCGGCGAAAAATACTTCAAAAAGACTTTCGACAAATCTAACGATGAACCGTACGATGAAGAAGTTATCCCAGGTAAATTCGGCGCAATTGGAGACCATCTTCGAAGCGATTCAAACTTTAATTCCGAAGGAGATGAACCTTTTAATGAAGAAGTAATCCCTGGGCGATTTGGAGCAATTGGTGATCATTTAAGACCGGAATCAAATGATATTCCTCGAAATTATCAGGAAGAAATCAGTAGAAATCTCAGTCCACCAACTTACATGGACCTTATTGAGAACATACTCCCGCCAAAATATCCTCAACCTGTTGGACAGTTTTCCGCGCAAGATATTTTTTATCTCAACGAAATGTCGGCGATTTCGTTTAAACAATCAACTCTGACAAAGGAACAAAAAGAAGAGATAAAGAAGAAAACTGAAGACAACGCGTACCATCTTGTCAAATCTGCATGCAACGTTTGTGAAAGTGATAACATATTTGAAGGCTGGGATGAGGAATTTATTTCGCCGTACATGAGAAGAATGATGCAGAAGGCAAAGGAGAAGAAAGAACGAAGCTTCCCGATACAAAGGAGTAACATGTCGCCTCCCAAACAGGTAGATACTATTTGTTTTTTAGAACAATTGTATACTTTGCATGTTTTACAGAATATTATCTCAGAATAATTAAGAACGCTGACATCTGCGAACAACAAGACGAAACTCAGAAAATGAAAACAATTTTTGTTATTTATATTTTTTGTGCAATAAATTTTATATTTTTATAAGAAGTTGTTTTCATTTTGCTTTGTTTTGTTGTATTGTATTGTATATATTTATCAGGCCATTTTACCCAAATTGGGGGAGGCAGCCTCACATATTGTGAGTACTGATTTTTATGAGTATCTGACTGGATATAACTGAGAGGCAGTTTAGGCACTGCGCTCAACTCTCTACATGTGATGACGTATGAACCTGGAGTTCCGTGGTTCGAGTCTTTCAGCCGGCAGTGTGTGTGCAGCCGTTAAATTCTAAAAACATCTTACAATCGCACAAATGTAGTCCTGGTTGCAAAAAGAATTCTCCGTTGTCGCTTTGAATTTCAAAGGTCATCGCGCGAATTGAGATTCTGGGGATAATCACTTTTAAAATTTTGTGCAGTCAATTCCAATTCTTAAAATAATTCCTTCGGAATTCATTTAATTCCAAATAATTCATTTCATTCCAAATAAGTCTTTAATTTTTTTTTGAAAATTATTTTAATTATAAATCAATCCTTTCAATTCCGTTCTAATTCCATAATAATTTCCTCAATTTATTCCTATTAATTCTTTTAATTCTGATTTTTTTTTCAAATCCAAATCAATTCCTCAAATTCTAAATTAAAGTTACATTCACAGCCCGAAATTTGGTGAAATTTGACGAAATTTGTGTAGTTTGTAATATGGCAAAGTGTACTTGCGTTCACAACAACAAATTTCAGTGATGTAAATGTAAGTACACATTATCATATGACAGACTTCACAAATTTCGTTAAATTTAACCAAATTTCGGGTTGTGAATGCGGCTTAATACATAATAATTCCGAATAATTTCATCAATTCCAAATTAATTCCATTCAATTAATGTAATTCCAATTAATTCTGAATAATTACTATTTAATTCTAAAATTCTACAGTGATTTTTCCTTTGTTCTGGCTGCACCAAGATCGGTCAAAGTGCTTGGATTCCACTATAATAAAATCTACCATTCTGTAATTGGGATAAAATCCTGTTGCATGGTTACAGCTAAATAAAATAAAGTGTTTTGTATTTTAGCGTGCACCATCCGAAAATTTCAAGTACGGCGAAATTATTTCATATTCCGAAAATGAAAACCTCCCTGAAACGAAACCTGAAGACGTTCCAAAGACCAGCCGGTGGGAATCGCGAATCCACAGTCTCCAAACAATAATCAAGCAACAACTGACCACCAAAGGTGCGACGAAGGTATTTTTACTTCAATTTTACATTCTTTTCCCCAAGTTTTCAAAATATTAAAAATTAAAACCTGTTTGATGTATTTGCAGGAAGAAGAGATGATTCTTCCAATTTGATTGTTACTACCTCGAAATATTGTAGTGAAAGGTTCACTCTTTCTTCGGGTGGACACTTCGGCGGGGTGGAATTGGGTTTTGACAAAAATGGAAAACCTGTTATTATTAAAAGGATTTGTGCGGTTACTGTTAAACAAATTTACGCGTGTATTCATTCTGTTCTGGGGGTCAGGCATCGGCATATTTTAAGGTTAGTACAGAATCATAAATTAATCACGCCATTTACCCAACTTGAGTTTGGCAGATAAATTGCTGTCCCTATACTTTTTAGCTAGTGTGGCGGCCTCACATCTGTGTAGATATTATATCGTATGTGCGGTTACCAGCCATCAACTCACAATGTTTGTGATTTTAAATTAAAGAATATTTTTTGGTTTCTTTTTTAAATAAAATTTTTTACTGCCGTCATTGTTCAACGTGTCAAATATCGTAAGTTTTGGCGTTGGTGTCAGTCAATATTTTAATTTTGAATGAATAAATATTTGATTCAACAAGTTACGTTAATTAAATTAGTGTCCAGCAACGGCCGTAGTGCTAGTGATTTCTGCTGACATCAAAATTGTTTAGTATTTACTTCTTACTTATTTTGCTTAGTTTATTTAGATCTATTGTTTTAAAAGTATAATTAACATTTTGTTGCAATAATTCGGAACAACATAAGTTGGTAGGTTTAGTTTTCAGGTTAAGGTACATTTTATTTACGTACGTGTAACAAATAATTAAAATATTAGTTTTGAAATGCAAGGATTCTTTGAAGATTCTTTCATGCTTCTGAATTCCGAAGAAAATTATCTTGGTCAGAATAGCTTGCCAAATAGCGGCGCCGCTAAATTGAATCGTCAATAAGTCTTGGAAAAGAAGAATTTCTAAAACAGTGAATTTATTTTTCTCCAGAATTTAGAGGCATGAAAGAATAATCTTCAAAGACTGCATGGCAAGGAAAGGAAAATTACTGAATATCAGTCAGTTTTTGATTTGTTTCAACTGAATGATTTCTTATAATTTTCCTTTACTTATTAGTTTTGAAATTTGTAATAATGCAGAGGTCAGGTTAGGTCTCAGGTAATACCCATCAATCTTGAAGATTGAAGCACAGAACAAAAAGATAGATAGATCTTTGGAGATTCAGAATCCTGGAAAAGAAGAAGTTTTTTGAGGATTGTTTTGTTGCTAAATCCTGGTAAAATAATTTACTCCCCGTTATTTGACAGGCGTTTCTCGCTAGGATGATTTTTCTCAGGATTTCGAAGCATGAAAGAATCTATGTGTAAACAAGTTTCTGCACTCTCATGGGGATCATTTTATATGATATTCCACCTCACAAAGTTAATTTTTAGGCCAGAACATATTTTCTGAATGTTTGATTTCTTCTTGCAGCTACACAATTTGCTCGCTGGACCCGTCAACCCCCAGTCTGCTGCTGGGCACGCCACTCTGTGAATACAACCTGGGCGAATATGTCATGATGCTGAAAGCGCAGCACACGGCTCCAGGAGTCGCTGCCGGACTTGCGTTCCAATTTCTACTTGGACTGCAGCATCTTCATCGATCGAAACCGGAACCCATTGTTCATGGAAACCTCAAACCTAGCAATGTGCTCATCGACCTCAGGGGGAAGGTGCGCTTGGCGGAATTCGGACTCTACCAAGTAAGAGAACTTGGATATTAAAGCCTTAAATTATTTTGAGTTGTAAATGAATTGTTTTGCCGGATGTGCTGTCAATTTACTCCTGTCTGTTGGTAAAGAGTACACCACAGGTGAGATTTTTGTGCAATTAAACTGTAATGCCTATGGCACACTGGTCGAAGAGCGTCGCAGAACATCGAAGAAATATGTGATGAAACTATAGAACGCACCCGTCTGCGATGGTTTTGTATTTTAATATAAACAAAAAAAGGTTAGAATCAAGACGAATTAACGGATGACAGATATACACGCAAGACAAAATGAGATACGTTCGCTTCGTCGCAGAATTCTACGATGAAAATAGCGGCGCCTTTAATTTCATCGAAGATGGGTGCGTTCTATAGTTTCATCGCATATTTATTCGATGCTCTGCGACGCTCTTCGACCAGTGTGCCATTGGCATAATGTGTATCTGACTGTCAAAGTTATCAGAACCTCCATTTGGTCATATTCGCCTTTTATAATAATTCAATTTCAAATAAAAACGAAATCTTTTTTTTTAAAAAGGATATCAAAAATATTATCAGATCGAGTACTTGTGTAACAAATATAATGCAGTTTTTTAGCAGTATAGTATACAGGGTGAGTCATCGAAATGCCCGTCATTGATATCTCCCTTGTCGTTAAAAATACAGTATAAATTTATTAACAGAATTTTTCGTCTACTCAAGGAGCATAACTTAAAATTATTTTCACATATACAGGGTGTTGCATAACGACTTGGCAATAATTGTTCGTCTTTTTTTAAATGAAACACCCTATATATTTTTATATATTTTGAATTGTATTTTATTTACCTATACGAAAATATAAGTTTCATTTTAGTTTTCCGCGGCGTTGCCAAGTTATTCAATTTTTTCTCTAAAAAAAGCCGAATACACGTATTGTTTTATAAAGGCGTACTGAAGTTATTTTACTAGTAAAAATTAAGCATTTTTTTTTCTGTACAGCTGTAACTATACTCTTTGTTCTGACATAACTTTTTTTTAATGTTATTATACAGGGTGTTCAATACAGAGAATCAAATTTACTCAATTTCAAATGGAACACCCTATATTTTATTATTCTGTTGTGTGTATTTTTGCATCTTCTTATGTTATAAAGAGTGTCCTATGCCTAAAAACATTAATTTCGAAATTAATTAAATTAATGTTTTTAGAGAAAAAATTGAATAACTTGGCAACGCCGCGGAAAACTAAAATGAAACTTATATTTTCGTATAGGTAAATAAAATACAATTCAAAATATATAAAAATATATAGGGTGTTTCATTTAAAAAAAGACGAACAATTATTGCCAAGTCGTTATGCAACACCCTGTATATGTGAAAATAATTTTAAGTTATGCTCCTTGAGTAGACGAAAAATTCTGTTAATAAATTTATGCTGTATTTTTAACGACAAGGGAGATATCGACGACGGGCATTTCGATGACTCACCCTGTATATTTAATAATAATAATTTTAGTTATTTTTAAATTCAGTATCGATATTATAAGGCGAATAGCTTAGTGCGTATCATGATCGACTCTGGTTCTGAAATCTCAGGTTCAAAATCCAGTCTTGGACACATTCCAGTTTAACTGCATGCATGCAATCTTGCATTCGTTTCAAAATCACTCATTTCCCGTACTAATTTTCGTCACAATCGGTTTGTAATATGTGCGTTTCCAACCTTCTAGACAGTTGGGAAGCGAATCATCGTTAAATTAACTTCCCAGCTAACTGGAAATACACATGGGCGTCGTTAAGGGGGGGGGGGAAGGGGGGGCGCCCGCCCCCCCCCTAGATAAAGATACAGAATCTTAATTTTCATACCTATATGACAAAAAAGACCAAACACTTGGAATTTTTTTTTAGAAATTTCAATGTACGAAATACGCGAATCTTTTCAAGAATAATGCTCCTGTACTCAGAAAATGAGTTTAATTGGAGGGTAGTATTTTCCTCGAAAATCGAAATGAAGCAACAATGGGCAACATGGGTTATGGGTTGCAGCGAGCTTTGATTATGCTTTTCTTGCCCGACGTTGGCTAAATTTATTATTTCTTATTAAATATAGGTAAAGATACTTGCAAGAAACGGTATTTAAGGTTTATTCTGAATCTTTAATGTAGGTACTGGATATCAGAAATGTATAGTTCTAATCATTGGCGTAGCCAGGGAGGTTTAGGAATTAAACCACCTTCCCCCAGCGAATTAGAATTTACATTTTTTTTGCCTACGTACTTATCTAAATGCTAAAATAAGACATTTATTTCATTATTTTTTTAAAATTTATTATTTATTTTAATTTTTGTAATTGATAGAGGGTAAAATATGATGTAATTTCAAGTGTATGTATAACTTAACTTTTAATGAAGCAGCCTTTGACCTTGAACTAAAAAAAAATTTCGACTGCGGCGCTTTTTTACCTCTCGCATAGAGAGGTATAGGGATCGTGAAAAAATTCGATGTCGAGATTTTTGTCAATTAGCACGTTTTAGCACCTTTAGAACCTATTTTGACTATTTTCACGATGATGTCTGTGTGTGTGTCTGTGTGTGTGTATGAAAGTCTGTATGTACGCCTACTATAGCCTTTCGTCCCGGTTCATTATCTCAAATTCTACTGAACATAAAATTATAATATTTTGCATTATACATTTATATATGTTAATGAAGAGCTGAAAAGATTTTGGTAAAAATCCACCAACCGGAAATGGTACTTTTCTTGTAGCACTATAACATTTTTTGCAAAAATTGTATAAAATAATGCGATTGTTACAATTTGACATACCACACATGAAAGAAGAAATTACATTGTACAATATTTAATCTTACTTGTTTCTATATCTTTAACCAATAAAGAAATATAATTTTTTTTAATATATAATTTTACCTACCACGATTTGTGAATCCCGAAATAAAAATAAAATTTAAAACAAAAATAAAATTGTCAATGTGACAGATAAACAGATGTCTGTGGCAAGGAGCTTTCTCTGTGGTGTAGGGCATGTGTAGAGTGTGGTGTAGAATTTTGAAATGTTGGATATAGTATAGATATTAACTGGACATAGTATTATGTAAATATGGTATTTATAAAATAAAATTATATATTAAACTAAGAGCTGATTAGATTTGTGAAATATATAATTTATTACCTAATTAAAGCTTAATATTTGGTTAAATACGAAGTTAAATAATAATACTTCAATGTCAAGGCGAGAGGTATTGTAACGGCCACGTCAGATTTTTTTTCTTTCTCTTCGCCAAATTAATTTTTTAGGACTACATTACTGGTCCCAAAAAAATTTTCCCCCCCCCCTAGGAAATAACCTGCCGACGCCCATGGAAATACATTTCCGGCTAGTTAAATGTCACTTTTCAATAAAACTTACAAAATCAATAAAAGAATTCTCAAGTTACTTAGCAAATTATAACAAGACCTCAAAAATGAGTTATTGCCATGAAAAAAGTTTTCAAAAAGTTAATAGTGTTTTTTAAATATTTGAGATTTTACGTATCGATACAGCTATGTCACAGTAATGCGTTTTCACGTGTATTCTTACTTACAGTAATAAAGAAACTACCAAATTGTATTTTATATTTTGTAACATTTAGAAAGAGTTGATTTTACATGCAGTACATTTTAATTCCAGCCCCATTGTTTGAGAAGATTTTCAGCTATACATCTACGTCACACAATCTTTAAAAATTAATTACAGCTTTATTAAGAACAATTAAGGCTTATCAGTACTCTCAATCGCTTTCAAATAACATGAAGTTTCAATAAAAAACTTTTAAAAACCCTATTGGGTAGGTCTGAAACTATCTTTATTTAAAAACGAATACCTATTATTGTAGACCCTCTACATCCGCGAACGCGCGCCCAAGTCTTCTCTCATCTGGTTCGCGCGCGAGACCTACGAGGCGTACTCGCTGCACCGCGGAATGCACTGCACCCTGGCCACGGACATGCAGGTGGCGGGCATGCTGCTGCACTTCACGCTCACCTGGGGCCTGCACGTGTTCGGAGCCGGCGCCGACGACATCCTCGCCAACCTCCTGGCCGGCAGACCCAAGATCTTAGACCAAGGAACCGACGCGCAGGACCTCATCAGCTGGATGGTGGTGTATGAGCAAGGGGATCGCCCCACCATTGCGCAGGTCTTGAAGTAAGTTGTTTACTTTGGTTGGAGTCTTCGACCATATATAGGAATAGACAAACAACGCAAGCCTTTGTTGTGAAGCAAAGAACTAGCGTAGCGGTGTGAAGAGGAGTATGACCTGCAGACACCTTAAAGTGTTGCAGTTTGTCTATTTTCATTCTCTGTTCCATGATAACAAACCAGAAGTGAGCAATGTGCAACACTCTAACGTGTCCTCACCTCCTTTCCCCGCCTATAGCTGCTGCTCCCCGCTACCGTACTTCTTGCCTTCACAACATTGTATACTACAGCATTGAGTGTTATCTGTCTATACCTATATATGGTCGAAGGTTGGAGTACTGTTTGGAGGATATTCGAGAAAAGCTTGTATTGATTACTATTAATTTAAGGAAAGTAATTAACTACTTAGTTCGATCCCAGCAGCCGAATGATTAGATTCCACTATAATAAATCCACCATTCTATTATTGGGATTCTATCCTGTAAAATGGTTACCAATACGATAATAATTATGTTTTTCTAAAGCGGTCCGTCTACGTTTTTTCCGAATTCCTAGAATACTATCGATTTTACTTTTTTTCTATTACATTCTTTTTTCCACTACTACGATTGCCTAAAATCAGCCCGAAACTCGTACTTTACCGCGTCCTAGCAATGCAATGTCATTTTGAAGTTGAAAATACTGTAGAAGTGTTTTCGTTGCGAGTAAACTGTTAGTTTATTATTGACTTCAAGGTAATGTTTTTCTAAACATTTAATAGAGAAAGAATGGATCTACAGATGTGCCTTTTTATATCAGGAAATATAACCATGTAGTTTGCGTAAATTGGAAATTTTTATGAATTTTTCGGTATTTTTATAATCATGTACAATTTTTTAAATTAAAATTTAAAAAAAACACATCTGTTAATTGATTCTTTAAGTATATAATCCTTGTTGAAATACAATTTTACCATTTTTGTACTGACCACAAAACACTCACTACGTTAGTACGTTTTGTGCTGGATTTTAGGAGGTAGACGGGCCTCTTAAGATCATAATATCAATCATTATAATATGGTGCTAGGCGTGAAGATTATCAGACGAGGTGAAACCGAGTTTGATAATAGGCTCACAGATTACTTCGAGTTTCGGAATAGAGTAGAATTTATAAGCATGAACACTAGTATTAATATGATTCTTCGTGGGAAATATGCCACAAGAGAAAATAATTTCTTCACGCCCGTTACTTAATTTGAGTGTGGCAGCCACACAAACCAACCACTGGAGTCTCTGTATATCCTTATTTTTTTTTCTTATTCTATGAAAATAAGGTATTCAAAATATTTTTTTCCTTACCTACAATGTAGTCAGCATATTTCTTTTACAAACAATATTTTTGAATAATTCTGTCAACATTTATTACAAGAAACTTTCCAGCTGACCCGTAAATAATTATTTAACGAATTATTAACGATAACTGAAATATATTAAATATTTTATTATCCCAATTGGGTGAGTCTTAGAAAGGGTAAACAATCTTAACCAACCGAACCCGTCTAGATTCCCAATTCCTTGTTCCAGCCACATGTACTTCTGGCCCGAATCAGAAAAATGGCGCTTCTTGCTAACATGTTCCGGGTTGTCCGAATGCGGGGCCCCATTACCAGACCTCGCCCTTCCATGCCTGCATGCCTTCCTTGAGATCCTCTCCAAACGTCACGGAATCGTGGGTGACTGGATCTCCATCTTGAAAAAGCGCTACCCCAACCTGGAGCATTGCCTCGCTGTGGCCGACATCGAGACAGACACCCCCATCGGGGTGCTCAAGTTCATCAGGAGGATGGTGTTAGATAAACGGGAAGAAGAGATTAAAGACTTGGTGATAAGATCGTTCCCCGCCCTGCCGTTGTCTTTGTTTAGGTTGATTGAAAATACTGAGTGGTTGAGTCATCCAGCTTTTAAGAGTTTCTTTAGATATTAATTTGGTTGTAGGTTTTTATAAATGAAAGCAAAATCGCTGTGAAATAATAATTTTAGTTGTTCTTACTACTTATATATTTATTGAATTTTAGAAGGATATAAAAGTAGTGCTAATATTTTCTAATAAATTAAATGTATGTTTACTAGTTTTTAATAGTTTTATTTCACGTTAATAGTTTTTTATGTATCTAGGACAAAGAAACATTAAGGTACAAGCAAGTTATTTATGGCTGAGGTGTCTAGCCAAGGTCGGAATTACTTGAGAGTACTTTAATGACACTTTTTGTACAAAATTTTATTTCATACTCTTTCTCTTCGAAGTGCTTCATGAAATCATTGCATTCAATAAATGTAAAATGACAAAATAGTGAGCAATGGCCTTGTATGAAATGAATTAATTATATATATGACTCATAATTGAATCATGCTTACCAGAAAAGGAAAAAATGTTATTTTTATGGAAATATTGAAATATCGAACCTAACAAGACGTTATAATATTGGCGGTTTGCGGTTTGCACATGAGTAGTCAGCGCCGCCCTGGCGGGAAAAAATTCATTAATATTATGGTAAAGCCTTTGACAGTTCGACAGTTGTACTGTTTCAATTCAACCAGTTCTGTTCTAAGGTTCTATAATAAGATGGTATGAGGACGAGAGATGTAAAATTTGGATTCAAAGAGTAAAACGAAGTAGATACCTACATAACTGTAAATATATTTTATCACGTTTTATAATCTATTTATTAATTGTATTTTGAGAATTGACGAAAAGCGCTGGGAACAATGGCTGGGAACCAGTGCTCAATTTATTGGAAATGAAAAATCGGAAATGAATTAAACATTCAAACGTGTTGTATACCTAATACTTTTGCCGAATCTCCCACTAGAGGCGCTCATGCTCGATATATGCAAACCGCCTATAGTAAACTCCCTAGAGGAATAATTTGCCGTTTCTATTTCTATTTTGATGTCATAGAAATCTACTTCTACTCCCAGTCGCAAAAATACATTCAGTTAGTATCAAGTTAAATTTATAAAATGTTACTACTAAACATAATATAAACCTAATAAAATGATGTCTACTTGTACCCCTCAAAAAATAAAATTCTCACCGCCCCTGGTGACTTTCGTGTCGGACATTGTAAGTTGTGACGCTGATGTCGACAAACTTGTAGCGTTTGTGTCGCGTGACGTCATGATGTAATCCAATTAAGGCCTCTTGGTAGCAAATCTCGGTTCGCGTCATCGCGTCCGCAGACTGCGGGCCTGCCGCGTTATCACTTGCGTCAGGTCGCAGTCGCCTGTCGGGGTGGGGCCTTCGCTCGAGACTATGCCCCAACCAATACCCACAGCCCCCTAATAACTATGAATTTATGTAGTGAAATAAATAAAGTAAAAAGTGACAAATTTATATGTGAAAACTGAGGGTAATATTTCTACAGTTTGTGTGGGAAGAAAGTGCATGTTTTCCGGCATTGGATTCATGAATTCTGCGGACTTTTTAAAGTGTTTGTGCAAATTTTTTTCAAGTGATTTACGTTATTTGAATTGTTCCTGTTGAGTAAAATCTATTGTAAAGTTAGCAGTGTGGGTCCGTATAGAAATTGAAACTAATGGAGGTTTTCAAGCCTACGGCTTTTAACGAAATACTTATTGGATATCAATTTATTACCTTTTGATCGAAATGAAAGTGTAACTCTTTTGAAACGTAAACGGCACTAAGACCAAACCGTGAGTAGATTTGTTCGTGTAAGTTCGTTTTTAGTCGTTTTGACTACGGAATGGACGATGGATCTGTATTGAAATATTCGGTTCTTGTCAGCGCGGTGAACGTATGTTTATGTTTCCATTGCCGATGACATCACACCGTCACACACGACATCGCTTTTCGCGGCACCTATATTTTTAAACATTTGACAAAAAGAAAAAATACGGGTTTACTATTTTATTGTATAGATTAACATATATATAAAAAACCAAAAATCGTGGAAACCCCCATTGTTTTGTACATTGTCTATTGTTGCATTTTTTTTCTTTAAAAATTACCTTTAATTCCTAAACAATAAAAAATAATCACTTGGGGTTTGTACAAATAACTTTTTATATTTATTTCAGTTTCATAAAATATCTTATCGAACACCTATTAAATGAGTGATTGACCATTATTTTCTGTGAGGTTTACGTAACAATGTGTGCGGTTACCAGTCGTGCAACATACTGGGTTCGAACTTAAGCTGCTGTTGTATAAAACACGAGAAATATGCAAAAATATCTATAAATTTATTGACATATAGTTACATAAAAATATAAATTGCGACGTTAAGCGGTGATTATTATAATACTTGGTAAAGTTTTATACTTTTTATGGATAAGAAACAACCATTGACTGTTTCAGCTGCAAAATATAATTATTAAAACCAATTTGAGTGTGTTTCAAAAGGTCTTACTTCAATTTGTTTGGGTATTATACATTCGGAAAATTTTCTGGCTGCTACACACTCATCAGCTTCCTTTTTTTCTACAGAGAAAAATAAACAATTAGTACAATTTTACAACACAAAAGCATCAAAATTAAATGAAATACAAACAGTCTTTAAATAAGGGACAATGGGGTCGTTTACCAATTTTTTTTAAAATTTTAAAATTAATTATCAGGTATTAATATTCCCAAAATATATTTTTCACCTTTTAAATGTGCTAAATATAAGTGAGAACATATTTTTTTATGTCGCTGAACAAAACGGCGTGGCCTTGCGAAATGTTTGATGTCACACCTGCAGCCGCTATGTTAATGCGTTCGAAAAAACGCCTATTTCAAAGCTTAAATACTTGCGTATTATTGAATTTTCAAGAATTTTAATTTTACTAATAGTAAAATTATGTTCTTATTTTCAATATTTGGTAAAAATTATTTTTTTAAATTCCGGAGTAAACGACCCCATTTAAAAAGTACTTTTGCATAAACAATACCTAATGCTTTGCAGTCCTCCAAAATCTGTAAAGATTTATTGTACAAATCTTCATTATAAAGCCTAAGATTTCTAAAGTTGTTCTTCATTTTACTGATTGCCATTGTGTTATCTGCATTCATCTACAATAAAATAAATTAATTCACCGTTAGTATGAACAAGTAGTTCAGTGCGTAACGTGATTCTGACGATTCGGGTTCGAATCCAGCCAGGTACACATTCCAGTTTACCTGCACAAAATATTCTCTACAAACAACCATGAGCATCCGTGAGTTTATGGCTGATAACCGCACACATGGTGGAATATATAGCTATACTGATGACTCATAATATGTAAGACTGTCACACCCAAGTTGGGTAAAAAACGTTTATGTAAAGATAATAGAAAAAATAATACTTACAGCTCCTGATTTTTTCTGCATGCAAGCCAACATACAAGATTCTCCTTTGGTTTTTGGAATATCTCGCAAAATTATTGATGTATAAATTTCAGCTAAAAATAATTTGTTAGTATATTAATTAAATTATGGTAATAGTCCGGGAGCTGGCGTCAAATTTTCATGGGTGATTGCAAAAAAATTTTCTTATATGTAGGTGGTAGATTTTGTTGGTTTAACCACTTAAACATGTGTTAGCTGGCACGACCGTGTGGCCTACAGATTAAGGGGCTGCGAAACTTGCAAATTTTCAAGTGAAACCAGCAAAGCTAAAATTTTGTATAATGATAATTTACCAATTATATTTAACAAAAAAATATGTTAGCTGGACAGGACAAGTGGACATCCTTGTTAGCTGCCCAGATGAACAGTGACAGTGACAGTGTCAAAATAATGACACATAGTTTTCATTTTATGTAAACAGTAGAAGAAGATATAAACGATGTGTCACTATTTTGACACTTTCACTGTCACTGTTCATCTGGACAGCTAACAAGGATATCCACTTGCCCTGTCCAGCTAACATATTTTTTTGTTAAATATAATTGGTAAATTATCATTATACAAAATTTTAGCTTTGCTGGTTTCACTTGAAAATCTATTATTTTTTGTAAGTTCCACAGTCTCTTAAAATCTTGAGCCACGCTTTCGGACCAGCTAACACTGCAATTGATCTATCCTGTCAAAAGGAGTGAGTGCGATAGATACAAAGTAACATTGTGTTGAGTGAGACAGCAAGCTGGTGCGCAGTACGCTGTGCGCATGCTTGTGGCAAAAGGAAGTGACGTCAATAGACCAATCTTGGTGATGCGGGCGTATTTTGACAGATTTGTACAAATGTCAAAATTTACGATTTTATTAATTTGTTTCATGCCTGTTGCGTACTAAATTGTTCAAATTGCGCAATGTAATTAAAATGAATTAAACTTTTCCCCTACATTTAAAAAATTTTAAATAAGAAATGTCAAACTTCAACTAACCGCACTTTCTATTGTCATAGCGTACTGCGCAGCAGTTTTGCCGTCTCACTCAACACATGTTACTTTGTATCTATTGTACTATCTTCCTCTAAACCGGATGCCCAATGCCCAAGCATGCGCGCGCAACCGAAGTTCAACAGGATAGGTCAATTCTTAATTAGTTATTATAGAACTAATTATATTACAAAAATCAGCTTTGTTGAAATGGTCCGGTCAAATTTGACGCCAGCTCCCGGACTATAATAATTGCATACTTTCTGTAGCATTGGATTTGTTTCGACATTCTTGTACATTTCTTCGCATTACTGGAGGAAGATGGTTCTAAAATACTAAAATAATTAATTTCTTAAAACTAGAACCCCTTAAATTAGATTAATACGGTTTTTGATATAAAATGCCAAAAGAATTAAATAATTTCTTTGCGATTTAAAATATACAGACAAACAGATTAGTAAAGGCATAAATGTTATGTGAATCCTACCATTTTTTCTTTGGGAAATATGCATTCGGCATATTTCTTAGCAGCTACGCATTCATCTTTTTCGGTTGTTTCTGTAACAATTATCAATTTATTTATTTATAAAACTTAAGGAATTAAATTTACATACCTATTGCTTTGCAATCAACGTACATTTGTATAGTTCGGTTGTACATACTTGGATTGTGCTCTTTTATCATTCTATACCGATACTGAATTTTTTCTAAATTTATTTTATTGTCTTCTCCTATCTGAGAATAGTAAATAAATAATAAGTCTTAGTAAATTTATACCAGCAGTTCAAATTTTTATAATAATACTTACATATTCCCATTTTTTCTGAATACAAGCCAACATACATTGTTCATTTTTCGTTTTTGGTAATTCATGTCGCATTGTATTATGTACTTCAACTGTAAAAAAAATATTTTCGCTTATAATCTCACATGTGCACTAATTCTTTGCGGAATTTTTTGATGCTTTCGCTATGATAATAGTTATTTACTTTACAAGTGGGCAAAGTAAGGAATTACCCACGAGGTCGAAGGCTGAGTGAGATAATTTTCTCTTGTGGGTCATTCCTTTTTGCCCACGTGTGAAGTATAACCTCTTAATAACTGCGTAAATATTTAAAAATAAAAAGTTTCAACCTAAAACATCGTTACTGGTGACTTCCAACAAGCAAAGTAACAGTTTACCCACTAGTGGGTATAATTTTGATGAAAGCCACTAGTGGGCAATCTTTTACTTTGCTTGCTTAAAATTACCATAGTTATGATGCTTCTATTAAGAGGTGTTGGATAATAGTTATTTACTTTACAAGTGGGCAAAGTAAGGAATTACCCATGAGGGAAATCTTAACTCACGAGGCCGAAGGCTGAGTGAGATAATTTTCTCGAGTGGGTCACTCCTTTTTGCCCACGTGTGAAGTATAACGTTTTATCCAACACCTCTTAATAACTGCTTAAATATTTTAAAAATATTAAGTTTCAACCTAAAACATCGTTTATATGGTGACTTCCAACAAGCAAAGTAACAATTTACCCAGTAGTGGGTATAATTTTGATCAAAGCAACTAGTGGGAAATCTTTTACTTTGCTTGTTTAAATCACCATAGTTATGATGCTTCTATTAAGAGGTGTTGGATAAAATAATAAGTTCAAAATCTTACTTGTGGTGGCGCCAGTTTTGTTTCTGCATTCTTCAATGTTTCTATTGAAGGGCGGAGGCCTCATTGGTGGTCTTGGAGGAGGACCTAACTAACAAATAAATTAAATATGAGTAAATAAATTCGTATTGAACAATCTTACTGCTCGTTCTTTTGGATAAACACACTCCGCGAATTTTTTAGCTGCTGTGCATTGGTCTTTTTCTACAATTTCTGTAAAATTATCAAAAAAATATTTAGTGAAATAATTAAGAAACAGTTCACGCTAAAATAAATTTTATTAGATATTGGATACTGCAAAGGTTAATAAGAAACATTGTTTATTTTTATCTCTACCAGCAGATTTGCAATCTTCGTAAATTTTCTTCAAATTTTCGTAACGGTCTTTGTTGAAATTTTTCATATGCTCAATGCTTTGTAGAATTTTATCCAAGTTTACTTTATTATCTGCAGCCATCTACAATATAAACTAAATTAATATTTATTTCATTTTTTAGTATAAAACTTACAAATCCCATTTTTTTCTGGACGCATGCCAACATGCATTCTTCTCCTTTGGTTTTGGGAAGTTCATGTCTCATTACATTAAAAAATTCATCTACAACAAAATAAATAAATTTGTACTAGTGTTTTTTTACCTGATTTTGGTGTCACTTTATAGATTACTGCGAAAGACATAGATTGTGAATAGTATTTGTCTACATTTTTTAAAATTATGCTTTTAGATATTAATTACTTTATTATAATAATTATTAGGGGTAATATTCAGTTATAGTTTTTTTTTAGTGACATAGGTATGCAAATAACTTGATTATAAATCTTAAATTTCGTGCAATTTTCAGACTGTTTTACACTAAATGACCTACTTATTGTCTATGCACTTCTTAATAAAGAAAAAAAAGAAAAATAATTTATGAGCACAAAAGTTAAGAAGAAGTAGTAGTACCTTGAGTAGCTTTAGTTTCATTTCGACACTGTTCTATGCTTTCCATAAAATGTTGATTTGGGGGCCCAGGTGGTCCTGGTGGTCCTGGAGGCCCAGGTGGACCTGCGCCCTAAAAATAAATATAATTTTTTTATTAAACATTGAATAGGGTAGTTTACCATTTTTTAAATAAGTTTTTTATTGAAACCATGTTATTTGAAAGCGATTGAGAGTACTGATAAGCCTTAATTGTTCTTAATAAAGCTGTAATTAATTTTTCAAATTTGTGTGACGTAGATGTATAGCTGAAAACCTTCTCAAACCATGGGGCTGGAATTAAAATGTACTCCATGTAAAATCAACTGTTTCTAATTGTTACAAAATATAAAATACAATTTGGTAGTTTCTTTATTACTGTAAGTAAGAATACACGTGAAACGCATTATTGTGACGTAGATGCATCGATACGTAAAATCTCAAGTATTTAAAGAACTATAAACTTTTTTCATGGCAATAACTCATTTTTGGGGTCACCTTTCAATATAATTGACTGGATTGCTAATTTGCTACTATGGTAAAGTACCCTATTAATAATTTTGTACCTAAATTAAAATAACTTTCTGAAGTCATTTTTGAAATATAAATTGATTTAGATCTTAAATCTATGAAAATAATTAAAACCTCAATATTATGACCATCTGAAGACGGTGGACTAAAAATTTAAACCAAATTGTGGTACCTACCAAAACTACCACTGGAATAATGTAAAAAATAAAGCACAAAATATGAATCTTCATTTTAAGTCACTCTTGTCTTATGCACATTAAATTTGGAATAAAACTGATATTATTTATGTAGTGTGAATAATTTTATGTCACATACTAAATCACTAGGCCGGATGTTAAATAATTTAGATGAAATGATATAGCAATACTTTTTATAAAGTAAATAATGTAGGTATATTGCGACACGTTGCTAACTATTTATACTTGATAGTAGGTATGTTAAATCTAAGTTCCACTCTGTGCTTTTCATAAATTTTTATTTTTGTTAACATTACATTTTATTTGTAAAATATACAGGCTGTCTCAAAAAAAATATTGGATACATTTACAAACATAAATAAATTCTACTTAAACATACATATCTATTACACTTTTTACTCAACTTGGGTGTGGCAGCCTTACATATTGTGAGTAATCGATATTGATATACAATTTACTGTACCAACCGTCAACTGTCAACTCATTCATGGTTGTTAGTGGAGACTTTAGCACAGTGGAGATTTTTGTGTGAACTATGTACGAATTAATTTAGTTCAATTAGCTTAGAAATTTTAAAAAAGTTTGTGAATTAGGGCGTAAAATATTTCTATAAACTTTCGGGACAACTGTATATTTATTCGTAATTTTGATGTGACAAATTTTATGCAGAGTTTTTGTAACGAATTGTTTTGTAGTTGTTAAATATAATTTAATGTGCATAAAAAAGGTAATTCATATGACCTTTTCACTTCAGTTCACAAATTCAAAACCTTTATTATGTTTATTAGATTAATATTTACTCTTTTTAATAACTATTTTGATGCATTGCTAATTTATTTATAATGCAAAATTATAATAATTTTTTTGTTAGATGCGTCATCTTATGCTACCAAAGAATTTTCCGGTGTTCCGACAATGCCTAGAACTGTTAGTTGGAGAAAATTAAATTGTAAGTTATTTTTAAGTATTTTATTTTATTATATGGTTATTATTTATATAAAACAGAGATATCAATATTAAAAATTTATTCTGAAGGTACTTAGATTTAGAAAGATATTCTTCAATAAAACATTGTATCTTAATTGGTCCTTAAACAATAGATTCAATTGCAATTTTCTGATAATGCACAATTAGTTATCAATTTGTAAACACTTCTAATATTACACGTGCAATTTTTAATTTATAGTCATTAACAGCACTTATAATTCAGTATACAGCAGTTAGTATATTTATTTAGTAATATTATTATCCTATTTTAGTACAGGCAGTACACTAAAATACTTGTCAATATCAAAATTTGTATATAACACATAAATTATCCAAGGAATATCACTTATCTCTACTGGTGGGCCCCATATAGCTATACCGTAAGTTTCCATATACCTCTAACATGGAGACCACCTATTATTACGTTATTTATCATCATCATACAACTTATAAATTATTCAAGATTATATAATTGTGCTTAAACATCATAATATCTTTACAGCTATATTTATGAAATTTGACCTAGTTTTACTATAAACCCTTGTTCACGCAAGGATTCTTCGATGATTCATTTAGGATTCTTTCATGCTTCTGTATTTTGAAAAATAAACCTGGTGAGAATTGTCTGTCAAAAAGTGGCGCCGTTAAAATGAATCTAATGAGTCTTGGAAAAGAAGAATTTGAAATTCATTGATTTTTTTTCAGGATTCAGAATCATTAAAGAATCTGTTTGAACAGGGTTTAAGTATAAAACAGGAACAACATATTATTAATTGAAGGGGCAAGTGGATGAAGGGGCTAACTAACAAAACAGTTTCGAAATAATTTAAGTTAAAGTATTTAGCATTTTTAATTGATTGCAAATACGCACCATTTTTTACTTCCTTGTACGGAGTAAAGGAAGTATTGTAATCGCGAAAAATTTTGGTTCTCAGATTTTTACGGAAATATCCGTTTTGACCTTTTCTGAATCCATTATGACTAGTTTCGTCGTGACGTATGTACGTCGCATAACTCAAATACGGTTAGACGTAGAAAGTTGAAATTTTGTATTTAGGACTATTATAGCATCTAGTTGTGCACCTCTCCTACTTTTGGTTTAAATCTACAAACCGGAAGTAGTACTTTTTTCAAATATTTCGATACATACTTAATTTAAGACAATTTTTTAAATTTTAAATGAAAGATTATGTGATTATTACCTACAATCGGTATTTTATAAACAATATTTTTGTATCTGGTATCATTTAAGAATAATTAAAGTATATATTTATAATTTAGTATTTCGGTATCTTGTTGTCCATGATCGATTAAAGGCATTGGCAACTTATGAAATGTCAAAATTTTTTTATTTCATATATCTCTAGTATTTATTATGATTACAACAATGTATTAATCACAAGTCTGAAAGTGGTCGGGTTCAGCCGCTATAAGCGCGTGAATTTCTGTCGTGGTCATCTATGACGTCACATAATCAGCGTTTAATTCAATATCAACTTACCATGCGTGTAACTACCATTGTTTCATGTTAATGTCACAAATGTCAAAGATGTGAGATAAAGATGTATGAAACAGGGTATTGCGATAAAAATCCGCGGCCAAATAATAAAAAATATTATACTTGAGAGAAGATTCAGGAACGTAAATTATTAGTGTACTTGTGGATTGTGTATTCTAATGCAAAATGATAACGAAATTTATTGCTGCAACCTGCAACGATTCAAGTGTCAATATGTGGATGCATGTCCAGAATGTATAACGAATCATTCATCGTTTTAAAGTGTTATTTTGTTATTTTAAATAAAGATATTTTAGTAGCAATATAAAAAATATACATAACACAACGCTATTTTTCTTTAGAAATAAATTTGTCGCCCTGAATTTAATAATAAATAATTCTGTTCTTATATTTATTCTTATTATGTATATTAGGATTTACTTGAATGGTTAGCACAACAATGAACCATCTAACATCTTATTAAATTATCTGTCAGTGATACAAATGACACAGTGACAGGAACAATAAACAATGTGCGTAGTGTGCCGTGCGCGGTGGTCATGTATGACGTTACGCAAAACTTCAAATCAAAATTTAAAATGCTTGTAACTTTCGTACTATAGAGCATAAACGCCTCGGACAAAAACTAATATGCTTAGAATTGAATATTCTATCGTTTGCTGGAATAAGTTTAATATGCTTGGATAGGTTGCCAATGCCTTTAACATTAATTTGTTACTACGTAAAATTTAAATGATTATGACATGACAGTGACAATAGTAAAATATGCTTTATATCTTCTTCTGCAGTTTAAATAAAATGACTAAAATATATTTGTGAGTATAGTAGCAGTACTAGTAGTACTTATATATTAATATACAGAGAGTTTTTTTTATAAGTAAACATAGGGCATGTCATTACCATAGTTACAGTGTTACAGAATGACAGCAATGCATTAGAGCGTTTTTTTTATCATTAAACATAGGGATAATTAACATACGAAAATAAATATGAAATATAAGTTAAAGAAATGATAAATTATTTATTTATGTTTTCCACACTTAAGAACTAGGGAGATACATTAAACTAATGAGAATTTAAGAACTAGGTAGACACTTAAAAAATAATGTGTACAATGGTGACAGAATGAATGTTGAACAATTAAAAAATCGAATTAGTGCTGCTTCCAAAATATTACTCCCCAGCAAATGCTATAAATTATTTTTATAATCGTTTAGGATATTGTTTAGAAGATAATGGTTCCAATTTTGAGCATTTAATTCGTTTAAAAAAATTTTTATTAGCTTAATGTAGGTATCTACCTAGTTCTTAAGTGTAGAAAATATAAATAAATAATTTATCATTTCTTTAATTTATATTTATTTTAGTATGTAATTATCCCTATGTTTACTGATAAAAAAGACGCTCCAATACATTGCTGTCATTCTGTAACACTGTAACTATGGTAATGACCTGCCCTATGTTTACTAATAAAAAAAACTCCCGGTATTAGTTTGTATAATAAGTTAAAAGAATAAAGTAGGTATGGCGGGAGGTCTTGTGGTGGCCACGTCAGATTTTTTTATATTCTACATTTTAGTTATTAAGAAAAGTATGAACAGTTCAATAGGCGTACAAGGAAGTCATGTGGTGTCCACGTCAGATTTTTATAAAAATGTTACTTAGCCCTCACCCACTTGCCCCTTCAGTTGTAACAAAATTATTCTTCAATAGTTAATACACCTTCCATCTTACATATAATTCAAAACAAAAAACAAAGTATATTTATAAATCTTTATTAACTTTAAAATTACATGGATTGCATGGTCTGCTGTACCCAGTTATAAAAACTAGCAACCTTAGTAAAAACATCAGGATATCCTTGCGCACACGGTCTTCCCCAAGACACAACTCCAGCCTGCCTTCCTTGGTAGACAAGGGGCCCACCAGAATCCCCCTGACAAGCGCCTTGTCCGGGTCTCGTATACGTACAAATCTGCGAGTTGGTGATGACACCAGGTGACAGCGCGCTTGCGCACTGACTGGTGCTGATCGCATTCAACTGAGCGTATTGTAAATTGTTGGGAATGTTTCCAGGGTAGCTGGTGAGGCCCCAGCCGCTGAGCACGAGCCCCGCACCGGGGGCTACCTCTGACGTCATCAGGCCGATCGGCTGCACATAGCTGTTGAACTGGATGTCGGACGACGTCTTCAGAAGCGCGATGTCGTTGGTTATGCTCTGCGGGTTGTAGCCTCCGTGGTATGCCCCTGATGCTAGGCGGTAAGTCTGTCCCCCGGATGATAGCGAGTTGGTGCCTACCTAGTGATTCAAATTTACCGGTTATTTTAAATTTTTTTTTTTTTTTGATGGCGTATCATAATGACAACATTATAAGCCCCAATTTAAGGACCATAATAGCGTTCATTATAGGCCAGACAGTGGGTACGCGAAATAAGAGTTGGCCGGACTTAGAATTTATAAATTGATAATATTTACTTTACAAGTGAGCAAAGTAAGGAATTACCCACGAGGGAAATCTTAACTCACGAGGCCGAAGGCTGAGTGAGATAATTTTCTTGAGTGGGTCATTCCTTTATGCCCACGTGTGAAGTATAACGTTTTATCCAACACCTCATAATAACTGCTTAAATATTTTTAAAATATTAAGTTTCAACCTAAAACATCGTTTCTATGGTGACTTCCAACAAGCAAAGTAACAATTTACTCACAAGTGGGTATAATTTTGATCAAAGCCACGTGTTGGTAATTTTTTTCTTTGCTTGTTTAAAATCACCATGGTTATGATGCTTTTATTAAGAGGTGTTGGATAAACAATATTAATCGAGCAGATATAGATTATCAGCAAATTTTTTGCAGAAACCGCTTTGCTACCTGGAGTGTATAAAGAAGTCGTCCAGCTCGGTTTTTTCTTGATTCAGTTGCGTTGAGACAAGTAATAAGTTGGCGAACTTTGACTTAGCTCTGTGTAGAACATAAGCACTTTCTTTCTCTCCCTTACCGCTCCGGCCAACTCTGACTGCACGGATTGTATGATACTCAGTGCCATAATGAAATAACAACTCGTTATCAAGGAAGCGAGTAATTTTTTTAAATTTTAATTTTTTTTGTTTAATACCAAATAATTTATTTTACTTTTTGAATTTACGCCATCAGATAAAATTTTGTGTGTAATACGGATCGTAACCAATCATTATAGTACACGTCGTGTTATCAAACTCTTCACAACTAGGACCATAATAATTGACGTTTCGATACTTATAACATAAATGTCTTTAAATTTGATTTATTATTTAGCTCTAAATGAGCATTTGAATATTTATTTAGATGCTTTTGCTTTTTGCATCCTTGTTACATTTGGTCTGTACGATTGGCAAGAAAATTTACTATACTAAGGTTTATTCTAATACTATAATATTTTCGTACTTCTGATTGTATACGAGGCATGTTGAGCGCAGACAATTATTATTTGACAAGCCTACAACACAAACTTTAGACAAATTGACACTTATATCGTACCATAGTAAAAATATAAACAGTTATTGTGTTTTTAAGAATGATTTCTGTTTTATCGTATACATAATTACCAATCTGCAGTATCCAGTACACTCTGTACTTCCCGTCAACAGATGGAATGTAAAATCACCGTGGGGTAAAGCCGCATTCACAGCCCGAAATTTGGTGTAATTCGTAATTCATTTTAAGTGTTAGCAGCTTGAAATTTGAGCCATAGCACAATCAAGGCAATAATATTCAATCGCTTTTCAGAACAAATCAGCTGTTTATTTGACTTTATTTACTTTGATTACCTCCTAACAACTTCACAAATTTCACCGAATTTAACCAAATTTCGGACTGTAAATGCGGCTTAATTTGAATGGGTACGTTACGTCGGTATCGTTTCTGTACTCAAATCACTATGCTTACCACCACGAAGAGGTCATCCAAGTAGCTGCCGTAAACGCAATGCGCAGCTGTCAAAATGAAACGGCTGTTAATAATGCTTCCTCCGCAGGTGTGGCTGTTGCTCCTGGCTATCCTGAGGGACACCTGGTAGGGGAATTGCCCCGCACTTGCAGTGCTTCCACCCACGATGCGACCCTCCAAGGACCCGGGAACTGCTGCTGCTGTAGAAGATAAAACAGTAAGATACATATCACTCATGGTGGTTATTGAACAAGATCAGTAAAAGACGTATTAGATAATGATTAGCAAACAATTTCTATTTTATATGACTACTTTAATGAACGAAACAAAAAAAAATTTAGACCAGTGGTTCTCAAACTACGGGGTGCAACTTTCTTATTTCAAATGGGAGCCTATTTTTTATTCGCTTATTCGATTCAGTATTTTTTTCTGAATTCAACGAGATATTAGTTTCATACCCTGACAACAAAAACATGAGAAAAACGCTATTGAAAATTATGATAATTAAGTAAAATCTGATTGTTACAAAAGTGCTATGGAAGAAAACAATTGAATATTTGTTTCATATTAATTGTTATTTGGTAATGAAAAAGATTCTTTGAATTTAATCAGGAGATCAGGACCGCTACTGAGTGTATGAGTTCAGGGTACTAAGCACTCAGTAGGGTGTAAGGTGGCGGTAACTACGGACACGTGTTTCGACCTTATTTGGTCTGATCAGTGTACTATACTAGAATCTTTTTCACTAACAATTAATATGAAACAAAATATTCAATTTTTTTCTGCTATAACACTAACTAACAATCAGATTTTAATTAAATTATCATAATTTTCAATAGCGTTTTTCTTATGTTTTTGTTATGCAAGGGTATAAAACTAATATCTCGTTGAATTCAGAAAAAAATACTGAATCGAATAAGCAAATAAAAAATAGGTCCCCATTTGAAATAAGAAAGTTGCTCGCCGTAGTTCGAGAACCACTGGTCTAAAATTTTTTTTGTTTCGTTCATTAAAGTAGTCATATAAAATATAAATTGTTTGCTAATTTAACCAACTTCGTAGCTCTTATACTTCTCGAGATAGCAATGGTGCGCCACTTAAAATGAACCCCCTGTATAGTTCTGGCAACTTATGCCCTGTCCACACATTGATTCTTTGAGATTCTTTCATGCTTCTGGTTTTTGATAGCGGTGCCGCTAAATGGAATCTTCAGATGAATTTCTAAATCACTGACTGATAGATAGCATCAAAACTGTGAATTAATTTATTTCAGGATTCAGTAGCATAAAAGAATTTGCAAGAATCTATGTGTGGACAGTTAGATACGCATTTCAGTTTAACTGCAATAAGTAATCTACTCTGTTGTGTACTCTATAATCATGAGTACACGCTGTAATATACAAAGTGCTTTGATTTTTCCAGTGCCCAGATTATATATTTATCTTTATTGTTTCAAAAAGAAAGATTTCTGAATTCAGACATTATAAACTTATATTTTTCGATTAAATTTTTTAGAAAAATAATTTTCAAACTTACCGATAGCAGCAGATACGCAGACAACGAAAACTAGTAAACGATACATTGTTGACTTGTCTTATAAATTTCGATCATGATTATATATAGTAGTAAAATCAACCTTGATTGTTAAAAAATTGTGTTGATTGTTAACAATTAAATTGATAATACAGAAAAAGTATAATAATCTATATTGATAAAATACTATAATCTTTAATACTAAAACTATTAAGTTTCTTTTTTATTTCTATTTGGTGCTTTGTAGTTAAATTAATTTTAAAACATGATTGTTTTTAAAATAGATTAATTTATATTTTTGTCTTTTATAGACGTAGATTTGCCAGCATCTTCAGAAGATTGGGAAATATGGTGCGGCATTTTCTGCTACCTTAAAACTTAAGAGTGATCTACTAAACAATGGACATCACAGAACCTAGGCGGTCGGAAATTATTTTATAGGTGAATACTTTAATATTTTATAATTTTAAAAATGGTAATCTATGTGTAACATTAGAGTTTTTTAAACCAAAAAATTAGTCAAAATGATCGTATGAAAACTATGATACTATTGAGAAATTTGGATAATTATATATATTTTTTACTTGGTACTTGGTGGACCTGACAACTTCTTCTATAGGCAGATTTAATGAAATCTTTAAATTTAAGTTAGATATTATATAAATAAAATTTTCATGTTTTAATTTTTGTAATATAAACTTTGCATGAATCTAAAATGGGTTTTCTAATTTTTGCAGATTATTTTGGATGTGATGTACGTTTGGGAAATTTCAATATCATTCAGAGGACTTTAAAGACTTGGACCACCTTCTGGTGAACTTCTGCAACTCTTGAAAAAAACTTTGGACTTTAAAATTGTAAGTTGTACTTTCAGTTTTAAGTTTCAAGCCCAAATTAATAATATCCAAAGATCATAAATATGAACTTTAATAAAATTATTAGTTACATTAGATTTGTTATAATAAAGAAATAGTTTATTTTGTGTCACATTAGATCATTTTATTTATACTAAATTTAAAAGGGTTTTTTACCTACAATTTTAATGAGCAAGATAAGTTTTAAAAATTCAAATATTTATTTAAGCAAAATGTTGAGAACAGTTGATATTTTGATTTCAGGACTATTACACTCAGTTTTTATAATGTTTAAAATTTAATTTATAAAACATTATTACTAAAATATAATATTGTATTCAGTTTCTGCCTAATTTGGGTGTGGCTGCTTCTGTCAGATAAAATGATTAATAAGTTACTTGCTAAGCGACTGGTAAAGATGTTGGAATTGTTAATAAACAGAAATGCAGTCAGTATTACAGTTTAAATATTTATTTGACGAACATCTACGTTTCGTAGCCAATTGCTACTTCATCAGGATGGAGTCAAATATTATAAAAATGCGGATGTTAACAGATATATCAAGATAATTTGAAAATTTACAGAAAACATCGAATTCAAACGTGCGAATGTGTTCACTACAAACGGAGACATTACAATGGGTTGTAATTTGATGATTTTTTACTTACTTGCTCTTAATACATCTATCATATATGCATCATCAGTATGGATATTTTATCGAGTGTGCGGTTACCATCCGTCAACTAACTCAGTTAAAAAATTTCACAAATATCTTTAAAGAAATATTAGGAACCGTTGATATTTTAAAAGCACTCAGTTTATAATTTAATTTACAATATAATACTTTATTCAGTACTTCTACATATATTTATCAGGTCAGTCACTAAACTTTGGTGTGGCAGCCACACATACTGTGCTTTATTAGTATCATCCGTCAACCCTTCACAAGGAAGATTTACACTTAAACTGAAATGTATTCACGATTAGATTTGAACCTAAATTATCAGAACCACAGTCGTTCCTTATTATTTATTTGGCTCAATAATTTTATTCAACACTTGAACAGTTTTTAGACAAGTTCAATTATTATAAATAACTAATAGATCAATTTACAAATAATAATAATCAGGCATTTCACGTAACTTTGGTGTGGCAGCCACACTTACTGTGCTTCATCAGTGTAGATATTTTACCGTGTGTGCGGTTACCATCCCTCAACTCATTCATGGTTGTTCTTCACAAAGAAGATGGACACTTAAAACGATTTAAACTGAAACGTGCTCATGGTTAAATTTGAACCACAGTCTGTTATATATTTTATTATTTATTTAGCTTAATATTTACTTTAACAATAACTCTAGTATCATCTCGTTCTTACAGTTTTGTTGGAACTGACAGCTCCTGAGAAAGCTTTAACAATTCTTCAGAACTGAACAACCTGAGTACATTTGAGGATCTCAGACTACAAATTGTAAGTTTTACTTTCTGTTTTTAATTTCTAACCCAAATTAATAATATCCAGGATCATAGAAATATTATTTCAATAATTACATTTGTTATAAATAAAGAAATAGTTTGTTTTGTATCACATTACATAGAAAATTCAACTTAGTTTATATTAAAAAGGCTTTTCGAGATATGAGCTCTCAATCCGCTTATCAAAGCGCGGTTTGCGGCATTGGATTCCTCGTAATTTACTTAGTGTAATCCGCTACTTTTTAGAGAAATTTTAATTTCGACCAAAAAAAGTACTAAGTGGTTAACCTTTGTTTTTTTTTTCGATTTTGGATCTAAACTTTGAGAGCTCATATCTCTAAAATTATAGTATATTACTTTACTAGTGGGAGCAGTAAAATGCCTCTGTCATGAGTGTCTGATTGGTCACGAGCAAAGCGAGTGGTCAATCAGAACACAAGTTAGAGCAGCATTTTACTTCTCCCACATGTGAAGTACGATATTTTTCCTCACTGTGAGGAAAAAAGATTTATCAAAGCGCGGTTTGCGGCATTGGATTCCTCGTAATTTTCTTAGTATAATCCGCTATAAAAAAGTACTAAGTGGTACTTAGTACTTTTTTGATAAGTTTTTAGGTTTTTTTCGAGTTCGACCCTAAACATTGAGATCCTATAACTCAGGAACTAAAAGACTTATCAAAGCGGGGTTTGCGGCATATATTAATTATTTATTTGTATGTTCAGGTTTTCGGCCCGTGGAAGCGGTTATCTTCTTAGGAGGAGACCCTACTTACCATTCTTCAATTATTGACCTCTGGCCTCCAATGAAGAAGTATCTGCTATTTATTGATAGAACTATGTTTTTATATCATGAAAATTAAATAATCGAGATGAAATAGCTGTATATATTATTAATAAAAACAAATAAGTAATACATCATTATCATTGCACTAATTTTATTTTTTAAATAACCCTTTGAACACTACCTAAATACTTACAGGACTTCTACGGTGAGAGTACACGGCCTTAAACCTGAAAATGTACTACGATACGAAATAATAAACAGTAAGTATAAATTTTATGGTTTATTTAATGAAATACAATACACAATCTTATAAATACATTGACTTAATTATTTGTATGATAAACACTCTTATCTATCTAAGTTTCAAACGAGATAAGTGCTGCCATCTGTTGGTGGCAGTTATTTAAATGTACAATATATCTTAAAATAAGTGTTGAATAACTAAATGGGGTACATATTTGGGTTCAGCGGGTTCGAATTAGGGGGTAGAGTTCAAATTACCAACTTGAAATGTTTATTTAGCATTAAAACAAATTAGGGGTGAAATCGGTCCAAAGTCCAAACGGGTTTAGTACTGCCATCTCTTGATGTGACGTCACAAAAGTTTTTGTCGAGTGGTCCAGAAAATGAAGCAAAGTTGTAACTACACTAGGAAAATATTAAACTGCAAATAACTCGAAAACTAAGGGTTGCACGGTAAAATGAGGCGTATATTTGGATTCAGCGGGTCCTGATTGAGACTACCCCTCTTTAGCCTACTACCCTTACTACTACTACTACTACTACTACTTAACGAGTTATGAGCATTTTAAAATTTTCCTAGCGTAGTTGTAATTGTACTAGCAAAATCAAAATCGTTAAAAAAATTGACACTACGCTAGGAAAATTTTACATTGCTTATAACTCGGAAACTAAGCGTTGCAGGGCAAAATGGAGTGCATATTTGGATTCAGCGGGTCCTAATTGAGGGGGTTAGACTACCCCTCCTTATCCTCCTACAATTAGTTTACATGATATAAGCATTTTAAAATTTTCCTAGCGTAGTTGTAATTTTGCTTCAAATATCGATGTATATCGTCAAAAAATTTACACTTAGCTAGAAAAATTTTAAATTGGTTATAACTCGGAAATTAAGGGTTGCACGGCCAAATGGGGTGCATATTTGGATTCAACAGGGCCTAATTAGGTGTATATGATACAAGCCACCCTTGAAACAAACGTACCTAATTTTGGTAGTTTTTTGGTGAAATTTTGCTGACTTTAAATAATTATTATCTCGCAAATTAAAGGGCTAATGGCAAAAAGTTAAATACAAAGGGTGCGTAACTTTTCATTCTCTATCTGCCTGTCTATAGATAAGGCCGTGTTGGCCGATTTTTAATTATTTTTTTGATCTCCCACCATTCATGTTCTCCTGATACAAACTTGGTGATTTTTGTTCGGTTCAAAACTGAAGTCGAGTGAGGGTGAAAATTTAAAAACTCGATTACGTAAAAACTAAGTGTTGGGGATTGATTTACGGGTCATATTCGTACTCTACGCGTTGAAATACACCAGTATGCATTTTGCCACCCCTAAAAGTTAATTAGCACCGGAGATATTCAACCCTTATTTGTATCTCCGGTTCTAAGGGTCGTATCGGAAAAATCTACATTACATTCGATAGGGGATGAAAAACCGAGCATCTTTTGCATTTAACTTTTTCCTCTACGACCCTTAGTTTAAGGGTTAATGACTATGTTTAGACGATTTTTTCGCCACTTTGATTGCTCATAACCCTTAAACTAAGGTCGTAGAGGAAACAGTTAAATGCAAAAGATGCTCAGTTTTTCATCCCCTATCAAATGCAATGTAGATTTTTTCGATACGACCCTTAGAACCGGAGATACAAATAAGGGTTGAATATCTTCGGTGCTACTTAACTTTTAGGGATGGCAATATGCATTCTGGTGTATTTCAACGCGTAGAGTACGAATATGACCCGTAAATCACTCCCCAACCCTTAATTTTTACGTAATCGCGTTTTTAAATTTTCATCCTCACTCGACTTCAGTTTTGAGTCCAACAAAAATCACCAAGTTTGTATCAGGAGAACATGAATGGTGGGAAATCAAAAAAATAGTTAAGAATCGGCCAAAACGGCCTTATCTATAAACAGGCATATAGAGAATGAAAAGTTACGCATCCTTTGTATTTAACTTTTTGCCATTAGCCCTTTAATTTGCGAGATAATAATTATTTAAAGTCAGCAAAATTTCACCAAAAACTACCAAAATGACGTTTATTTCAAGGGTGGTTTGTATCATATACACCTAATTAGGACCTGTTGAATCCAAATATGCACCCCATTTGGCCGTGCAACCCTTAATTTCCGAGTTATAACCAATTTAAAATTTTTCTAGCTAAGCGTCAATTTTTCGATATTTAAAATTACAACTACGTAGGAAAATTTTAAAATGCTTATATCTTGTAAACCAATTGTAGGAGGATACGGAGGGGTAGTCTAACCCCCTCAATTAGGACCCGCTGAATCCAAATATGCACTCCATTTTGCCCTGCAACGCTTAGTTTCCGAGTTATAAGCAATGTAAAATTTTCCTAGCGTAGTGTCAATTTTTTGACGATTTTGCTAGTAAAATTACAACTACGCTAGGAAAATTTTAAAATGCTTATAACTCGTAAAGTAAGAGTAGTAGACTACAGAGGGGTAGTCTAACCCCTCAATTAGGACCCGCTGAATCCAAATATACGCCCCAATTTATCGTGCAACCCTTAGTTTTCGAGTTATTTGCAGTTTAATATTTGCCTAGCGTAGTTGCAACTTTGCTTCATTTTCTGGACCACTCGACAAAAACTTTTGTGACGTCATACCTAGAGATAGCAGCACTAATCTCGTTTGGACTGATTTCACCCTTAATATGTTTAATGCTAAATAAACATTTCAAGGGGGTAATTTGTACTCTACCCCCTAATTCGAACCCGCTGAACCCAAATATGTACCCCATTTAGTCATTCAACCCCTAGTTTAAGATATATTGTACCATTTAAATAACTGCCACCAACAGTACATTTATTTATAAGATTGTGTATTGTATTGAAGTATTTCATTAAATAAATCATAAAATTTATACTTACTGTTTATTATTTCGTATCGTAGTACATTTTCAGGTTTAAGGCCTTGTACTCTCACCGTAGAAGTCCTGTAAGGGTTTAGGAAATGTACAAAGGATTGTTTAAGAAATAAAATTAGTGCAATGATGTAAGTATTACTTATTTGTTTTTATTAATAATATATACAACTATTTCATCTCGATTATTTAATTTTTATGATATAAAATTTAGTTCTATCAATAAATAGTAGACATTTCATAACAGGAGGCCAGTGATCAATTGAAGAATGATAAGTAGGGTCTCCTCCTGCACGGGTCGAAAACCTGAACACACAAATAAATAATTAATTTATGCCGCAAACCCCGCTTTGATAAGTCTTTTAGTTCCTGAGTTATAGGTTCTCAATGTTTAGATCCAAAATCGAAAAAAACAAAGGTTAACCACTTAGTAGTAGTAAGTGGTATAATATATTTACCATTTAATAATTTATTTTCGGATAATTAAATGTTTAGTAATATAATTATATTACAACTTGGATATATCAATTCGTGATACTAAATGTGTTTTCTTATTGTTACAATTAATTTTGAACGCAAATTTTAATTTCTGGCTAAACTATTTTAAAACTTTGAAAAAAATGTTCATAGAAAAATGTCCATAGAAAAGATTGGTGCACCCCGTTATAAACTACTTCCGAGGAACACGGTAGTAGGTCATTCATTTTAACTTGTTATTACTTTGAATTTTCGCGCAAAGTTCGTGACAACTACATAAAACAATTTTTTCGACAACTGTCAAAAAAACATGACATTTTTGTATTGTTATGGATACGCAAAGTTTGTGATTTTTTCACAGTGAAAAAATGAAACGTATTTTTCACTGTGAAAAAATAAATTTTATTTTTGCATACCTATATAAATGTTACAACCAAGTATAGGAACAACAGGTATTTAACAAATAAGAACTTACGAGTAGTACACAAAACATTTCTTATTTCTGAATATAAAAATTAATTGTACAGTTGGAGCAATTATTTCCAACGTTAATACCACCAGAAGATTGTTGGCTTTTAAAAGTCTTCTCCAGGGTCTTCTCGCATACTTCTTTTGTGATACTGTCATTGATCTCTTTAGAAGTAGACGGATGACAGTTTAAAATTTTATTTGAGATTTCAATTTTATTATTTAAACTATCTTGAATATAACCCTCTGCTACGGTGGTTGATTTCCTTCCACCATGGCGTTTAATGGCAGTCATGTTACCTCCTGCATTAGCCAAAAGAGTGACAGAGCTTCTTCTAAAACAGTGGCCTGTGTACCTTTCAAACATTTCCTTCCCAAGCCACTTTGCTATTAAGCTGGGAATTTCTCCAGTTTTATTTATCCCTACATGTTGATTGTAACACTTGCCCTTATTATATTTTATAAATAATCGACGACTTGAAACGTGGATCGGTCGTAGAGCTCGGTACTTGCGGTATATCTCAATATATTCTGGTTTTGAAACAGTGAAAGTTCGTTCAGTATGTGTTTTTGAATCTGGTATTTTTACAATCATTATAGAACCTACATCTTCAATATCATCAACTGTCATATTATTGACAAGTTCTTCACGACGACAGGCGCCACTTATGCCCAAAATTAACAAAGTCTGCAATAAAATATTTTGAGGTAGCTAGGTACATAGATATGGGTAACAATTAAATGTCAATACCTTCATTAATAAATATGTTTCATCATCTGCCTCTTCAATAAATTTAGTAATATCTTCTCTTGTAAAGATTTTTGATTTCTTCCCTCTATACCCAACTGCTTTGTTTTTGAGATATGGAACCAATTTTGAAAATTTTCGAAGATCAATGTTTTCCTTTACATTCAAAGTTGCTTTGAGCATAGAATATAAAGTCCATAGAGTAGGTGGTTTTAATTTGGTCGATTTTTCTTCTAGGTACGCTAGAACTACATTTTCTGATATTTTTACCACTTTCTTTGTAGCGCACCATTCACGAAATTCAGCGTAGGCATTCTCATATTGCCGTTTTGACTTAACAGGTAATAAATTTGAAATTGCAGCGTTTGCAGTATTCGTTACCTCAAGGGGAGTATCACTATCGCTCATTGTTAGTGTTTCTTAATCAAATTCACAAGGAAAATAAACTGGGAAAAATAATGAATTCGTTGACAGTTCTTTATTTATCAAACAACAATTGCGCATTCCCTCGGTTACAATACCCAGGTGACTTTGCAGATGGTAGCAAATTAATTTTATTTTGTACTTTTTACCTACGTTTTACTGAATAAAACTATAATTATTGTTGATCTATTATTTTTTCACAGTTGTCGAAAAAATATTGTTTGTATTTCGTGTGCGAAGTGATTGTATTTTTATTGCGCTTTCGAATGAATTTGATACCTCGACCTGACGGTCTCGGTTAAAATTGACATTCTCACGTGAACAAAAAAAACAATCACTTCGCACACTTAATACAAAAATAACTATTTGTTAATTTAAATATTTCATTAATGTTACTTGCGTCATGTACTAAACAAAAATGATTCAAAAACAAATAATAAATATATTGAAAATAATTTCAAATATCCAAACAAGAAGTGCTAGTAGTACCAGTAGTGGCATCTTACCAAAACTTGCTGAAAGGTAAAACTATTACGTTGAAAAATATTCGACTTTGACGTCTGTGTCGGTGATTGAATAATTCGATACTTAGTTTTACATAGTTTAAATAGTCAAAATGTTTGCTTTAAGAACAGTTACACAAACCTTACGGTGTGTGGTTCATTACATAACAATTTGTAGGTTACCTAACCGAATTTTCTTTTCCAGCAATAATGTCAGAACCAAACACACACTACCCGACTTACCATACGAATACAAAGCTCTGGAACCAATCATCAGCTGTGAAATAATGCAGCTGCATCATTGTAAGCACCACGCCGCTTACATTGCCAACTACAATGCTGCGGAAGAGAAGCTCCAACAGGCTAAAGAGAAGAATGACACGACTGCAATCATTTCCTTGTTGCCTGCCTTGCGGTTCAACGGCGGTGGGCACATCAACCATTCCATCTTCTGGCAGAATTTGTCCCCATGCGGAGGAGAACCCAGCAATGAACTTTGCGACGCCATCAACAGAGATTTCGGATCGATGGAAAACATGAAGAATGCTCTAACAGCTGCTGCTGTTGGCGTCCAGGGCTCTGGATGGGGCTGGCTTGGGTACAACAAAACCAGCAAGAGACTGCAGGTTGCCACTTGTGGCAATCAGGACCCTCTTCAAGCTACCACCGGTAATATTTTCACTAGGAGGACGAAAGTCAGTCATACAACATTTTATCTTTGAATGAAAAGAATTGGGATCTAAGAATTCATATAATTCGAGCCGTAAATGCTTCAGGATTCTTGTAATTTGTTTACTACAAGAATTTATATCATTCACATAAGCATTTAATTTTGAGATTTATTTAGATGAATTTGAACTTTCTTAAACGTAAACATAAATATATACCTTAAAACTAAATGCTTATGTGCTTTGTATGTTTGTCTACCAAATGTATTTTATACGACTGTGGCTCTGACAACTCAGGTTCGAATCCAGCTAAAAAGTTTGCCTTCCCTGTGGGATGTTTATCCACTAAATAACCATGAACACTCGGGAATTGACAGCTCTCAACCGCACACAAAATCAAATATATCGATGACTCACAATATGTGAGACTGCTACACTAAAGTTGGGTAAAACACGACCGAAAAAATATTGTATGACTGTTTTTCAAATAATTTTTCACTCATGTATTCATTATTTTGTTGTGAATTAAATACGTGTTTATTTTATAGGTCTCGTGCCCCTGTTTGGAATAGATGTTTGGGAACATGCTTACTACTTACAGTATAAAAATGTTCGTGCTGATTATGTGAAAGCCATCTTCGACATTGCTAACTGGGAAGATGTGTCAGCTAGATTACAAAAGGCTGTTTGTTGTTAAATTTGAGCAGCACACGATATTTTCTCAATATGTGATTTGAGTCTTGATGTGTGTTGTCATGTACATTTAATTAGGAAATAGAAAAAAATAATTAATTTAATAGTATGTTATTTGTTGCACTTTTTAACATATCCTCATAATAAATATATTTATATATAATATATCCAAATAAATTGTTGTTTCGAACAATAAATTCTATATAAACTTTCATCTAACTGAAATATACAAATGCGTTAAAAATAAAACGGATGTCATCTGAAGGAGAAGGCAGGAAATGAACCCAACAGGAGGTTTACGCAGCGATTTAACTTCGTTCGTTGCTAGATCCATGAATCCAATCCACGTTTAGTACAAATTAATAGATAGTCAACATGTCAAAATATATAAAATTAAAAACGTATTCTTTACTGGCTGACCTGGACCAATCGAAATTCTGTCGCTTCGAATCGACTCAATATATTTACAGAATGAACAAGAAAAGTTCACCAGAGCAAGACTCCAGAAGATTTTCCAATAGAGTCATCGTTACGTATATCTACTGTACTTATTAAAATTATAATTAATTTAACGAATTTTATTCATATTAATATTAAAATGGATTCAATTGTATTTACATATTCTAAGAAATAATTATATATTAAAATATTTACATAAGAAAAATAAAACTGATTATTGCTTATTCATAATGTAACGATTGCTCTATTTTGCATAACTTTATCATATGTATTTATATTACGGTTTCGCAATTGATATTTTTAAAACGCTTGGAATCTTTGTTCTGGTCAAACTTTAAGTTTCATCGAGTTTATCTGACGAATAATTAATCATTTTCTATAATTCAACTCAATAAAACAAAAAGTGTTTCGTCAAACAGAACTCGATTCAAATGGCATACAAGGTGAAGGATCATTTGACAACGTTTTAAATTGTTAAATTGCCTCAATTTTCGTTATCCTTTAAATTTATCTAGAAATATGTAAACACTTTTCATTTAATTAAAGGTGTATTCAACAATTTAAAACGATCAGTAAAATTACACTTGTATAACTTCTCCAAGAACGTTTTCAAAAATATAAAAATAAAATAAACTTACCAGAAGTGGCAGTCCATTTGAAATTCGGAATTTAGATGATTTTATTGAGTTATACAGTGTAACACAGGATTTAAGGATAAAATATGGGATGGAAATAGTTTATTCCGCGTCGGACATGGCCACATCACCGTTGGTCGAAATAACAAGCGCGTCATCGTCATTATAATCCAGGCTTAGAACGGACGACCGGCGCACTTTCTTCGCAACGCGACTAGTCCTCGAGTTCTGCACGGCTTCTTGGGTGCTAGAGTCACTGTCGTACGTCCGCTTGGGGGCCTCGGAGGGCGCAGCGCCCGCCACTTGACTGCTGTCCTCGTCACACATCTCCTGTTCCGACACTTTTATGATCAGCTCTGGTTCGGAGTCTGAGTCTGTCCTACGGTCACTAACACTTTCCTGAGGGGCAGAAGTCCTTCCATTCTGAGAGTGAGAATGGGTGTGGGTGGTGCCGTTGACCCGCACTTGGCGAAGCTGTCCATTCTCCACCTGCAGCGCCGCTACGCTCTCATTGCTCTTCCGCAGCTCCTGTTGGAGGTAATATATCGTCGACTGCATGCCTTCGACATCTTCGTCGAGATCTTGGACAAATTCATCTAGTTCCATTTGGCTCTTCTTGACCTCTTCGCTGAAGCTCTTCTGCAAGGCTAGCTCTCCTTCGAGTTTCGCTAATCGTCCGCTGCTGGTCATCTTGCCAAGTTCTTCGTTTTCTTGGTAAAGTTGTCGACATTTGGCCATGAGCCGTTTGCCAGTGTTGGAGTCTGGGGTGAATTTCCACGCGGACAACTCATTTTGGGTTTCCTCGAGACGTGTACGTGTTGAAGAGAGTTCTTGGCGAAGGAGCTGAAGTAAAGTGTTGACGGAGGGGTCAAGGAGCGTAGAACGCAACGCTTGATTACTTGGTGCTTGTGATGCTTTCAACTCAGCTAATTGACACTAGAACATATTGAACACTACATTGATTAACTGCTCGATACACAATATTGATTTGTTATTAAATGCATGCTGGATTAGTTTATTTTTAGTTAATTAACCAGTGACCACCAAGTTATAGTTACAAAAACAATATAAACAATAATACTGTACCTTGTTTCATGATGATACAATCAGTTCATGTAATAATTAAAATTCTTATTACATTTTTGAAGCAAATATTCAAATCGAATACATAATGATATTTGTTTCAAAAATGTTGCTGAATTTTTAAATAATACATGCAATGACTGTACAAATAGATGAATATAAATGGGAATACAGCCTTAACTTATTAACAATTTGAACAACAAGCTACATATGAAAATTTCGCTGTGGCAGTTTTACAAATTTGATTGATATCTATAGGAAATTCCACACTCTAGGTTCAGTGTGGGAAAGATAGGCAATAAGCCCTGTTCACACAAGGATTTTTAAAGGATTATTTCATCCTGAAAAAAATTCTGGTGAAAATTGCTTGTCGAATAGTGGCGCCGCATAATGGGTTACTTGTATTGGTAAGAAAAATTATATATTTTTCAGTAAATTGAGAAAGAAATTGCGCTGTGGTGTCATTATTTTGTATAGGACATATGGCAGCATTTTACGTCACATCACATATTCAATTTTCATGAATTATTTTGTGAAAATAAAAAATATGGGTCTCAAGTTTTTATCTCTTCTTAAAAAATATTTAATTTAAAAAAATTATGCAAGTAGCCTATTGAATCTTGAAAAATAAGAATTTCTTATTCATTGATAGCTTCAAAACGGTGAATACCTTTTTTCCAGGATTCGGAAGCATGAATGAATCTTCAAAGAATCCTTGTGTGGACAGGGCTTCATGGACGTTTTGTAGAATATAAATGATTTCGCTTTTTCTATCTTGCAGAATGAAAGTAGTACCCCCAAAAGAGTGTGGAATTTACTATAGTTCTACATCTTTACGTTTAGCGAATATCACTAGCACGAGAATTAATATCACATAATTTAAATCACTTGTACACTTGTGTTACGACTGTATTCCCACTGTTGCTGACTGGTAACAACGTAACATACCACACAATCCTGCATCTCCTGCTCCTTGGCGGCCAGGCGGCGCACGAGCACCTTCTCGCGCTGCTGCGACTCGGCATAGAGAGTCCTGAGGCGGTCCGCGCTGTCCCGCAAGGCAGCCGTCTCGCCTGCAACCACCACAGTGTAAGGCCGCTGACCACTGCACCGACCACCGCCACAAATCACACCACTGCACTTTGACACCGTGCACCATCACTTCGACACTTTACATCTTTATATCACTGCACGTTTCACACAGTTACATACATATACTTAACCTTAATGCTTAAATTACCAGGCCAACTTCTTGATCACATCACAGCATCGTGTGTGATCGAGAGTTGGCCTTATCATTATAAACACTGACTACAGCTAGAGTCTCCAGTGTCTGTCATGATTAATGAAATTCAGAGAGAAAGATTGATCAAAGTTGCAGCTTCGGTGTTAACAATAATGTTCCACGATTGTGTGGATAGAGTATCTACCTTCCTGTTCCGCCAATCGTTGCTCGAGACTTGTCACATAACTGTCTTGTTGTCTCCACCGTGAGCCTAGCTCCTGCACACTGATTTTCTCCAGATCAGCGTCTGTGATTACCAGGCGGCTGGGATGTGCTGTGTCCGTTGCTCCATCTTGGTCGGACATGACGAGCTAGTTCATCAAACATAATTGTTAGATTGTTACTAATATTCATTCATTCTTGACTGTTGAAATTTTCATGTTGGAAGGTCGAAATTATGGGTAAGTTGTAGATTTTTTTATTTATTCATTTCGGCTACGTTTTTAGCCTTCTTCAGGACAACTATAATACAAAGAACAATTTTCAGACAGTACAAAACGTCGATTGATTAAAAAAATTGTTATTAAAAACTTTAACAATGATAAATAAGGAAATTTGGCGAATAAAACTAAATGATTAATTGGTTTTATTCACACCACTCCACACTAGTGGTTTGAATAAATCCAATTTATGACTGTAACATGTAACCTATCTAGTTTTATTTCCTAAAATTAAGAATTCAGTCAAAAATTTCAACTTTATTTAAAGTTAACAGTGAGCGACAAATAACAAAATCTACAACTGTTCGACCTTCCAACATCATAACAGTTACTTCACAGTTCGAATGGATGGGTATAAAAGCACTACTGGATTGCAGTCATCACAGTAGTGTTTTACCCCCATATCGAATTATAACCTAATTGAACTGGCAAATGTTTACAAACTGTCAACATGTCATCTTAACCCCAATACAAATTACAGTAAAATGTCATTCCAGTTCGCTACATTTTTTTCGATAATCAAAAAGTCATTAGCACGTAATAACAATTTGAGGAGTAAATAGTGATTGTGCAATATTCTGCAGTAGTAACTATTGTGTAATATTATTAAAACTTTATCAATAATATCAATTATAGCAAGGACTTTTGCGAATTGCAATAATCATGCCTGCAAGTGGGATAGTCACTGCCTAACACCTTTCACACAATTCAATTGCACTTACCTATAAAAAAATACAAAAACATAAAACTTCTGGTAACTGTTGTTCGTTTCTTTTAACTATTTATTCGTAATTCAATGGTTGAATTGGATTCACTAATTAGGAAAACTTCAAACACTGACAAGAAACAATCATGTACGCCATTACTACCGCTAAGAACGTTTACAGTAGACTGGTCGGGCGCATTAATGCCAACTTGACGGGTTACGAACAATGTTGCCATATGAGTGAAGTACTAGAATTGGGAACAAAAAAGTACTATTTTAAAAATACTTCATTTTAAATAATATTCTGTATACAAACAAACAATACTCAAAATGATTTATTAATCATTATTATCTATAAACAGGATAATCCCAGCTTTCTGATTGACGCAAATCAACTTTACAATAGGGAAAAATTTATATTAGAACGTTTCATTTAGCTTTTATGTTATCAGTGCCATACTCAGACATAAAGATAAAACTAATAGGTCGATTCTGTTCAAATCTGTAATTGCTACAGATATATAAAATTATAAATATGAAACAAAATCGCAATGAATTCTATAATCATATGAACATTTTTATACTAGTCAACAAACATTGATGTGATTTTGTTCATTATTTAAAGATTTACAAATCTGTAGCATTTACATATTTGAACAGAATCCACCCATAAATACATAGGTAAATACAAGTCCATTCGTTAGATTACATCTAGTACCAAAGTACTACATGTGTCAACACTGTAACAGTAGAATGGTCGAGCGCATTCGCATTGGTGTCAACTTGAAGAATTACGAATTCTTCACGTGGGTTCATCGTGTGCAGGAAAAAAAATATTCAAAATTTGTCAGTTTAACATTTAAAAAAACATGGTCCTTTTACTTATATTTAGCATAGCCAATTATGAATTATGCTATTTCCCCTTTTTACATTTTCAAATAAATTACCATAGTTACAATAAACAAATGGCTTTATCCACCAAAAGTAAATCAATATTAATTTTGAGTTTGCTTATTTAACAAACGTAGACATCAATAGATATAAGTGATAGTTTTACATAGTTTATACATAATGGAACTCCAATACGTTTATACAAAACTCCGAAATGAATTCGGAAAACAGTGTATATTTTCCGATCACGGACCAACACTAATAGATAATTACAAGGCTAATCCCAAACTAATGCGCGATTATCTAGCCAGGAATCCTGTGACCCAAGATGCCCAATGTAGTTCTACTTTCGCAGAACATGAAGCAAATACAGTATGTGCTAAATTTAGTAATAGTTCTATGAATCATACAGAAGGCGGTTGGCCAAAAGACATCAACCTGAACGATGAAGACCAGCCCAAAAGATACAAACGAAAAATCGAGAAAGATGAATCTTACGTACTTACAGTTTTGCAGCTAACAAAGAGCATGGAGAATTGCATTCTTCAAAACAATTCCGTCAATATTTACCAGCATTATTACACAGACTTAGAACCTGCACCTTTAGTGGAGAAGAACACCGCAAGAACTGTTAACGTCTACCAAGATCAATGTGCGGTCAAACGACCAATCACTCACATTTCTTGGTCGCCTGATGATGGGACAAAATTAGCAGTAACTTACTGTAACATGAAATTTCAGTCCACAGTCTTAAACCAATCTCCGAATTCTTACATTTGGGAAGTCGGTAAATAAAACAAACAATAATAACAATAAAAAGGAAGATTTTTGGAGAAGCAGTCAATTTATTAAAATTCAATAAAACACCAACGTTTACACTGCAATTCAGTCTTCATCAGGATGCTGATACATACAATCAAAATAGGTAAGCAGACTTACATAATTGTTTATTTAAAAATCTGATGTGGCCAGCACACAACCTCCCGCCGTATCTAAAATCTAAAATATTCAAACACAGAAATTTGCATCACCTGAATCAAAAGATTCATTCACAGGAAAATTCAAATCAAGAATTTTATATTTGGTATAACTGCAAGATACAAACACAGGAAATAGGAAACGCAAGAAGATTTAAACATACAGGAAGATGCAATATAAGGTCGAATGAACTAAATAAACAACCCAGAATCATTCTTGATTCTCACATACTCGGTGAATTAATCTTTTGATGCAGGTTTTTCATTACTTGTGCTTATTAATTTTATAGATTTGCATCTTCTAGTGTTTTATTTTCCTGTTATTTTTTACGCAGAAACAAAAATAATCTAATCATGGATTACAAGATTTTAACGTTTAATCTGATAAATATAAATATACAGATTACATAATCGTGAAACTATCAAAAATGAGAAGGACCCTAATTCGTGCTTATCCACAACTCACAACCCGATTTTTAGCATGATTTTAATACCTCCCTACAGGTAAATGAGAGGTAAAAATATGTAAAAAAAACAACTAAAAACAGGCAATCAAAGTATCAGTACCTTGATGAAGACTGAACGTTGATGTTTTATTATTGACTGCTTCTCCAAAAATCTTCCTTTTTATTGAACATCCAGTCGAGAAATCAATCTTCCTATAATAACAATACCAAATTAATGATTCTTACGTTTAGAAAACCCGAATTGTCCTGAGCATGTGCTCAAACCTCAGACACCACTAGTATGTTTGGAGTATAATGCGAAAGACCCGAATTCTTTGATTGCTGGGATGTTAAATGGTCAGGTTTCGGTTTGGGATGTCAGAAGATGTAATGATGCTGTAGAAACAAGTGTTATAGAACAAAGTCACAGAGATCCAGTTAGAAGTGTTCTTTGGATTAACTCCAAATCGGGGGCTGAGTTCTTTAGCGGCAGCTCTGATGGACAATGCAAATGGTAAAAAAAGAACAAATTATTAATTGTGTTATCAGGCATTCAAAACATTGTACAAAACATTTAAGCCTGTATTATTTTATAACAAAAGTGCACATAGATTCTTTGAGTAAATTCCATAAATACAAGGTGATTCACAACTTCGTGCATACCTATATCTTAATTGCATTAAGTACCTACTCCACTTACTGATCTAGAAATAATTTTTCTAAATTGTAAATTTAAGGGCAGTTTTCGCAAGAAGCACATTTGAACCCACTGGATTGTTGATTGTATAATGGATATCTGATTAACTATGAATGAAATAAAACTAAATTTTATGTAATTGTACAATGGCAAGAATAGTAAATTTATTCTATTTGAAAACAGTGACCCAAAACTGTTTGATTAGAAAACCTGCCAACTAAAATTGCGAATTACCCTGTATAAGTACTTCTATACTGATGACACACAATATGTGAGACTGTCATAACCAAAATGGATAAAAGGCATCAGCCGACAACTCACTGTTGAGTGTTATGTACACTATGTGAACAAGATTTTTATAGGTATTCACATAAGCATTTAGTTTTAAGGTTTACATTTAGCTATGTTTACGTTTAAGAAAGTTTTAATTCATATGAGCACTCACACTTCCCACTTTCAAGCAATGTGAATGCTCATATTTAGTTAGATGTATCCTAATTTTTTTAAACGTAAACATATAAATACTTATGTTAATGAGGCTTTAACTACCTTAAACATAAACATAAAAAAACGAAATGCTTATGTGAATGAGGCTTATTTGTTTTTTTTTATTAGGTGGGATATAAGAAAATTGTCCGAACCTTTAGAGATCTTAACCATCGACTTCGTTCGTCAAGGGGAAGAGCAACAAATCACCAGGGCCCAAGGTATATCCGTTCTGGAATACGAGACAACAATCCCAACCCGTTTCATGGTAGGAACGGAGCACGGATGCGTCATATCAGGAAATCGGAAAGGAAAGTTGCCTATGGAGAAATTGGCCAGCAAAATCAAAGCGCAATATGGACCTATTTATGCACTTCAACGTAACCCTGCATTCGTCAAGAATTTCCTAACAGTTGGAGACTATACTGCCAAGATCTGGTCTGAAGATACTAAGGATAGTGCCATCATTTGGACGAATTACAGTCGCTACGCTTTGACAGGAGGCGCGTGGAGTCCTACGAGGTGATACGATTTGATTTGAGTGTAGCACATCACAGATCTTACACATTTCTCCCAACACATTAGAGATAATTAACTTAAACCTAAAATACAGAGTGATTCACAAATTCGAGCATATATTTTAATGCCATAGGTATATCACGAAACTTAAAGACTTTTCAAAATTCGTCATTTTAGTTTCCAAGTTTTTTAATTAAACAGTTTTGGTTCACTGTTTTTATTATACAATCAACAATCCAGTGGTTTCCAAAATGTGATTCTTCCGAAAACTCATGCCATTAAAATAAATGCACCCTGTAGAATAAACACACGTGGATTGACTATCTTCAAGTTTTGAATACTTGAAAGGGCAAACGGAAATAAAAACAGTCCACCTCTCGTCTCGTCCAATCAGATTCAAGGATATCACCGCATCTTATATCCTACTATATTTTCTAAAATGAATTGAACTTTAGAATTTTGTTTTTCTCCTCTTAGTTTAAATACAGAACATAGTACAAATACCACAGATATTTCATCTAAAATTTCTTCTATTTGTTTTTCAGATATTCAGTTTTCTTCTTAATAAAATATGACGGAACTATGGAAACATGGGATGTGTTACAGCAACAAAAAGCGCCGTCATTAAGTGTTAAAGTCTGCGACGAACCGTTGACATATCTGCGAACTCATGAATTTGGCCGATTGGTTGCTGTTGGTAACCAAAGAGGCACTATAAATTTAGTTGAATATAGCGAAAACTTAGCTGAATCTGGGAAAAACGATAAGATATATTTAACACAGGTGAAAAGAACAATAAATATTTTTTATCGAGGCAGTAGCTGCGCGGGTTTAGGTACAGCTCTCTGCATGTTCCGTGTTTCAAGTCTCTTGGCCGGCAGTGTGATTGCCGTTAAATTGTAAAACATCTTGCAATTAAATCACACTCGGAAACTTCAAGCTGACCACTTGATCCTCTACCGTGCCAAAATAACAGCCAAAAACATGGATTTCGCCTGCCACTCCACAGCGTTTATTGTTTTGTTAAATATAATAATCTAAAAATATTGCTGAAGATAAAAGTACAATCTACAAAATGGCCGATGCAGAATTTTAAAATCGAAATGTCAATTTGAACACAAATATCTTCTATTTTAAAACGAATTTTAAAAATTCGATCGGTTATTTCATTTCGCAGATCCAAGCTTTGTTGACAATATTAAAATTTGAAGTTAATTAACTTATAAATAAAAGGTATACACAGTGGCGGTCGAAAACCCTCTTTTTTACAAATATTACAATTTTATGGATGCCAAAATGATTTTTTCCTCACTGTGAGGAAAAATAGCGTACTTCACAAGTGGGAGAAGTAAAATGCTCCTGTAACTCGTGTCCTGATTGGCCATTCGCTTTGCTCGTGGTCAATCAGACACTTGTGACAGAAGTATTTTACTTCTCCCACTAGTAAAGTAATATACTATTTCCCCTCAAACAAATTATATGTTATTCTTATGTTTAACAAAACAATAAACGCTATAGAATAGCGTGCGGAATCAATGTTTTTGACTGTTTTCTGCCATGGATAGAGGATCACCTTAAATATAGTCCTGGTTGCAAAAATAATCTTTCCGTTGCCGCTTTGAATTTCAAAGGTCGTCGCACGGATTGAGGTCGAATCGGCCGAAGTGGTTGGATTCCACTAAAATAACATCTACCATTGTATAATTGAGAGTAAAACCTGTTGAATGGCTTCCACTAAAAAAAATTCTTTCTCTTAATAAATTTATTTCGTAGATGTTCGAGCGCGAAACCCTCAGAGAAAAAATTATGGAAGCGCGTCTGCGAGAAATAAAGCTAAAACAAAAGACGGCTAAACCACCCAGTGGTGGTGAATTAGAATTTGGCGAAGAAGGTGATGAGATGGCAATGAAACTTGAAGCTATTATTGACGCGGCGACAGAAGAATTCAACACTACAATTGAGAACGAAATTCGGCCACCTATGCCAGAAAGTACGATTTAATAACATCAAATTTTGAACTTGAACCAATTAAAACAGTTGTTGATGAATGTGGTTCATGCTAATCTTGTTTTATGATATTTTGTTGCAGTTCCCGTAGAAATACCGAAACCTGTAGAAGTACTGCTTCCTCCGCCCGAACCAGAACCCGAACCCGAACCGGTAGTCGCAAAGGGCAAGGGGAAAGGCGGCAAAGGCAAAAAGGGGAAGAAATAATTATTATACTTATGTTATATACTTATATTTTACTTTACTTTAAATAAAACGATTATTATCAATCCACGCTTTACTTAAAAATATATCGTATACTTCAGCACAATCTGCGTGTTTGTATTTAAAAATCTCTAAATAGTATAAAACGAAGTCGCTTCCTGCTGTCTGTATGCTTAAATCTTTAAAACTACGCAACGGCTTTTGATGCGGTTTTTTTAAATAGATAGAGTGATTCAAGAGGAAGGTTTATATGTATAATACATGCATAATTTGAGAGGTTTCTAATGTGATGTCATAAATAAACACATTTTTTTGCGCTTACATTGCAAACGCTGGCTGAACCCTACGAGATAGATAAAAAATGTACTACAGTATTGAACACCTTACAAAGGCCTACAAAAAAGTCCGGGAAGGTATATGTCTATCTCTTAAGGATAACCCACAATAACCATTTTTTATTTATTTTATTTTTACGAGAAATAATAGCTTATTTACGAAGCGATTTTAAGCAATACAGCATTAATCCTTATCCAATTAAGTACCTAAAATACATTGTGCATTTAATATAGATCAATATGGCCCTTTACAGCATGTAATTTAAATGAATATTTTCGAAGATATTACAGATTTAAAATGCAGTAATATAGCGGTTGCGGTGGTACAGCCCGCAGGGGGGTGCCGGGGGCGCGTGCCTATAAATTAAATAGCCCTACTATAGCACTTTATGATTAGCAGCGATCGCACGCGTTTTTGGGAGCAACAATTATTACTTAATTGTTGATTATCTTTTGTTTTTAGTCGAACGAATAGTAAGTAAAATATTTTTTACTGCAGCACATACTAATAATATGGCAATTTGTTCATAATCATACGTATAGTTTTAAGGTGTGAGTTCAAACAAAAACTGAGTAAAGTCATGTCTGGAAGACGTAGTCGTTCGAACATCATACCTAATGATGAAAAGATGAATATTCGACTTGAGAAGTGATGTGGATAAGAAATATTCGGGGATACAGTCAACAAATCTTTATTTCCTACAACGCCTTTGTTGACTGTATCCCCGAATATTTCTTATCCACATCATACCTAATGCCTATGGCACACCGGTCGAGGAGCATCGAGTAACTCCTCGATGAAACGATAGAACGCACCCCGTCCTCGACGAAAAATAGGGGCGCCGCTATTTTCATCGAGTTGTTCCTCGATGCTCCTCGACCGGTGTGCCATAGGCATAAGAAAAATAAGTTAGTAAAATAGTTTTCTTTATTTATTTGATGTTTATAACGATGTCAAATTGCATTGTTGTTTATTCAAATTTGGTATGGTAATAACTTAGGATCTAACTTATAACATGAGCAGACTAAAATGTCAGTCCGCCATCTTGAAACAAAGTGGTGGCTAGCTAACTCAAAATGTACTGCACAGATTGGGTTCAAATTTGTAATGGTTATAACTTATGACATAAAAATACTAAAATATCAGTCCGCCATCTTTAAACAAAATGGCGGTAACCGATTGGGTTCAAATTTGGTATAGTATCACGGGCGTAGTTAGAATTATTGCCACCATGTATGGTATGATAATAATTTAGAATTCTTATAACGAGATTCCTTTAAATTCGAGTTGGAGGCGTAGCAACGCGCGTCGGGTCCACTAGTAAATTATAAGACGTAGCACATCATATTTCAATATTATAATAAATAAACGCCACAAAGACCTGAAATTTAATATGAACAAAGATGACTCATTTATTACAAATTCAGACTAAATAAACAGTATTTATTTATTAATTATCAAAATAATACTGCTCTATTATATTATTAGGTATTTTAAAAGTATTCAAAGAATAGTTTTAGGCATATTAATGTTTTCAAAAAATATAACATAATGTAGACTATCAAATTATTTAATTACGCCTTTTTATGTAATATGAATCTATCAAAATACTGTAACGTAAAACTGATAAACAGAGGTCAACTCATGAATATACAAAATACTTTAAATACAGGTGATTCACAACTTAGTGCATATTACTCAACTTACTGATCATGTTTTTTCAATTTTTTCTAAATTCGTAAATTTAAGGGCAGTTTTCTCAAGAAGCACATTTTTGAAACAACTGGATTGTTGATTGTGTAATGGATATCTAATTAACTATGAATGGAATGAAATTAAAATGTAATAATCATTGTACAATGGCAAGAATAGTAAATTTATAAAATTTCATTTGGAAATTGAGAATTTTGAAAAATTTTGTGAATCACACTGTACATGAATAAAATAATGTAAATGAAACATGCAATAAAACCCGAAGAAATAAAAGGTACAAACTATTTATTTACTGAAAAGACCCAATGAAGATGAATAAATGTGTATTTAAAAATTTCTACTTACATAAACATAAAAATCACAACTATCTAACGACCTAGCACTTTCCGTCTTGATTACTGGAAACGAATCCATTAAACTGCCATCTTCTCTCCATGTTCGCTCCAGTTCCTGATAATTCCTGCTGGAAGACAGCAGGGAACCGACTCATGAGGTTCTCGACGTCAGCAGGCTTCAAACTCGGTTCTAATTTGTGGACGTACGACCAGACATAGTCGACACCAGCGCCGAATGGATGTACGTGGAGGAAAGTTGAAATAACTCCGATTAGTTTTGCGTCACGGTCGGATATTTGAGTGCTTGAAGGAATATTCGTGTCCGATGATTCGGATTTTGATAGTTCTGTGGGTACAGGCGAATCTACACTTTTCACTGAGTCCACTCCATCGAGATCTATGATTGTTGGTTCGTTGTCTAAGAGGTTTTTAATTTTTCGGAAGATTTTTGTTGCTCCAATACGCGTACCTTTAAAACAAACATTACAAAATTATTGCGGATTTAAAAATGTTTATGACAATTGAATAATACATTCATTATGCAGGTAACTTTAGTAAGATAAACCCCTCCATAAGACACACTATTGTATTATGAATTTATAATGCAATATTATAATTATGAGTTCATTATTCAACATTCAACACAACTGTCATTTGTGAATATTTTAGAGTCCGTTCCAGCTAAGAAAAGGCCCGCGACGTCATATGCGCAGAAACCAAAACTCGTCCGGTAAGCCCAGTGACCTCTATATACATAATGGACGTGCGTCTTGGGTAATATATGTGTCTCCACCGAAAACGCAACCCGCATAACTGGTGGAATGGGGTTTTCTCCAGTGACCTCTATATACATAATGGACCTGCGTCTCCTATATCTATACAATGTAAGGGGCTGTCTCATATATGTATTAGTGGTATATATTGCTAATACTCCTATCTTCAACACAGCTTCGCTGAACAGAATGAAAGAGAGACGGAAATATCAAGTCTTGCATAAGTCTGTCTCACACGGCCCAAAGCTTGGATGAACGCATGCGTGTGTTCTCGCTTTATTATTGGCTTATTCTGTTGGTGGGGTGGGTAAACGTGGCGCGCCGCGAGCTCGTTTCCTGTATAAGTTCAACCGCGTGGTCTGTTAACTGTCAGTGTGTCAGTGTCAATTTCAATTATTGTCGTCTACAATCAGTGTCTGGAAATTTTTAAACGCTCTCAATAATTAGTAGTTATTAATTTTTGTATTCTGAAGGATTTAATTTAGAGAAGATAATCATTTTCTCCGCATTAAACTTGAGTTAATTTCAAATTTTCATTCTATTGCGCTCATATTCGACACTCCTACTACGTCTTCATTCGCCAATAATATACCAAGTTTACTAGCATGCGCATATCTGATCTTAGGGTCCTAGAGAGAGATGAAAGTATATTTTCAACTCTCTTTCCTTATGTCACGGAGATTGGAGTATTAGCAATATATACCACTAATACATATATGGGCTGTCTCCAGTTATCTGTCATGGTGGACTGGACCTTTCTTTGGCTGTATCCCACGATAGAAATACAGGCAATTTTAAAATTGCTAATAATGGCAACTGTTTTTATTGTCTATCCCACGAACAAAAGTTTCTTTAAAACTTAGGGAATTTCGTTACTTAAAGTTTCTGCTGTGTAATAGGAAATTTTCTGTTTTAAATGACATTCGACATTTTTTGACGTTTATTAAAATTTGTATTTGAAAAATATCAGTAAATAAATTACAAATATGTCACAATGTAAACATAACATAACATAACCTACCTAAACTAAAAGTTAAAATATTCACTGCACTGTTTTGACATAAGCAACGCTTGCGCAGTATCTAATCTTCGAACTGCTCATGCGCATACGCGAGTTGCTCATAAAATATTGCCGCTACAGAAAAAGTTTAGCTGCACAAAGCTAAATTAATTGCCGTTAAAAAGTTGCCTAGCACATTAGGTTCTGTCTCCATTGTAGGCAACCGTTGCGGTTACGGGCAACAAATTGCGGATATATCACACCGTGGGATACAGCCATATAAGTGATAAGTGCGCATCGCGTCAACTGAATATAGTTAGACACAGCCAAGAGGGCTAAGACAATATTTGTAACTATGTTTTATTGCTTTATTTTACTCTGTAAAGGCTCATTCCCACTGCTTATCATAGTCATTGTTTTTGTTAGTTGTCATAGTCTTACATAGTTTGGTATACCGAATTACGTGTAAACATTCATAGTGCTTGTTTTAGTCTTAGTTTTTAGGCTTTATCATAAACATAATCACAAAACTATGCAAACTTCAAATTTTTGTTATAATCATAGTAATTACTTTATGAGATAGCGATATATTTATATACCTGTCCCTTTTTAATGCTGTTGTCAAACAGATTATGATCTTTTTATGTCAAAAAATTATATTAATAATGCTACAGAAAAATTAAAGCAAGGTAAATATAACTAAAAGTGTTTATTCATTACTTAAAAATAGGTTTAAGCTGAGTTTAATCTATAAATTATAAATAAAATATATTTACAGGCACATTAAATTAACTGTCATGACATTGTCATAAACATAATTTATATTGTGATGGGAATGGTCAGCGCATGTTTATGATTAATACAAAAACTTATGTCAAAAACTATGACTATGATAAGCACTGGGAATGAGCCTTAAGTGTCAAACCAGTAATTAATGTATTTATCTTCAAAAATTTTGTAATATGTGAACAAAAATTGCACAACATTGCTTGGACTATCTATACACAAAAATTTGAGAGAAAACCCCAGTCCACCAGTTATGCGGGTTGCGTTTTCGGTGGAGACACGTATATTACCCAAGACGCACGTCCATTATGTATATAGAGGTCACTGGTTTTCTCTCAAATTTTTGTGTATAGATAGTCCAAGTCCAAGCAATGTTGTCCATTTTTTGTTCACATATTTCATGCAAAAATAAATATTACAAAAATTTTGAAGATAAATACATTAAATACTGGTTTGACACTTATGCCCTGTTCACACGTTGCTACTTTGAAGACACATTCGTGCTACTGTAGCAAGAAAAAATCTGAGTCGCTTGTCAAATAGCAGCGCTGCTAATTTGTAGCATCAAAGTATCAAGAACTACTCGTTGATAATTTCACATCGTTGATCGTTGTGTGTGTAGATAGCGATTTTTTGCGGTAATTGTTTCGATTTGAATTTCTTTTCATGCTACAGTAGCACGTATGCGTCTTCAAAGTAGCAACGTGTGAACAGGGCATTACAGAGTAAAATAAAGCAATAAAACCTTCGACCATAGACCTTAGATCCCGCACGCAGTCATTTGTTGTGAAGCCGACACTTGGTGTAATGCGGGTTGCATTTTCACCAAAGTTGATGTAATGCGGGTTGCATTTTTGATTTGACAAGTGACAGTTCGTGATTCACATTATTGTTAGTATTCAATAAAATACAATCAAAATGCACAAGATAACTTCTAAATATACAAAATTGTGACAGATGACAACAAGAATGAAAGAATCCAAGAATTAGCAATAAATGTCACTTAAAAAGTGTAAAATATGCAACTTGCACTGCAGCAACTTTGGGATGAACGCCTGTATTTACCAGAGTGACGCCTGGGCGACACTCCGGCGTTGATTCTGAACGTACCCCTGATAATTTAATATAAGTAAATGGGACGAAGAGATGCTATTGCATTCGATACTTTTTTTTGTTTTTTTTACAATTTTACACGCAGTAGACATGTATCCCACTTAAATCTCCTATCATGTTTAAAAAACTCCCAGTAGCGTAATCTTAATGTTAATAATACCATTTTGTCAGGACTTGCAATAATAAAATAACTATTGTAGACTTTATTTTCAGCAATTTTACCATTCAGTACGAGTTTTTATAATAATATATAATAATCATTGAAGAACAGTTTGATAATGGTTATATAATAACCGAAACGTCGCGTAATCTTCAAGTAGTATTTTTATTCCGCAACCAGTCCACAATCCGACTATTCCATCTCTAAACCATACTTTGCACACAAATTTCATCCTTACAAAGTTTTTATAATGTCTTGAATTTCATCTATAATAATTAATCTACCGATTTCTTTACTTAACCTTAATCTTCTAAAAAATTATAATCGTCCCAAATTTCAAAATAATCTAATACGATCTCTATGTATTTTGGGTCTTCGTTCAAAATAATTAATAATTTCACCTTCATTACCAGACAACTTCATAATTGTATAAGTATGTGACAAAAAGTTAGTGATACTACTTTATTTAATTGTTTGTAAAAATCGGACGAGAAACTGTCACTAAATTTATAGTTAAACCATGAACTCTTCTTTAAACCAGATACTTCCGCGATTCAGGTTCAACAGAACTTTTTGTTTAGTTCATGGTTTAAACTAAACTGATAAACAGTTTAAACCTTAAACTGAAACTAAGCAAAAATTTTGGTTTAAGCTCGCACTGAAAAACTGGGCATTAGTTTATTAGGTACTCTAGTTATCATGGAACAGAGAATGAAAATAGGCAAACTGCAACACTTCAAGGTGTCTGCAGATCATACTCCTCTTCACACCGCTACGCCAGTTCTTTGCTTCACAACAAACAACAAAGACTTGCGTTGTTTGTCTATTCCTATATATGGTCGAAGGTTGAGACAGAGTTATCTCCTGTAATGCGAATTGAATATTTTTCTTTGGAGTCACTAAGCCACGCCTTCAAGCCTATCCATTATGGTATAGAGATCACTGCTAAATACTAAGCAAATACAAGTTCATTCGTAACTAGATTACATCTAGTACTAAAGTACTACATGTGGCAACACTGTAACAGTACAATGGAATGGTCGAGCGCATTGGTGTCAACTTGAAGAATTACGAATTCTTCACGTGAGTTCACCGTGTGCACGACAAAATATTCAAAATTTGTCAGTTTTATATTTTTAAAAACATGGTCCTTTTTACTTATATTTAGCGTAGCCAATGCATTTTACTACAATGCTATTTCCCCTTTTGATATTTTCAAATAAATTACCATAGTTACAATGAACCCAATAAACAAATAGCTTTATCCATCAAAATAAAATTAATTTTTTTTTTTGAGTTTTTTTTTATTCATTAGTTATTTAATATATTGATAGATATAAGTGATAGTTTTACATAAATTTATACATAATGGAACTCCAATACGTTTATACAAAACTCAGAAATGAATTCGGAAAACAGTGTATATTTTCAGATTCCGGACCAACACTAATAGATAATTACAAGGCTAATCCCAAACTAATGCGCGATTATCTAGCCAGGAATCCTGTGACCCAACATGCCCAATGTAGTTCTACTTTCGCAGAACATGAAGCAAATACAGTATGTGCTAAATTTAGTAATAGTTCTATGAATCATACAGAAGGCGGTTGGCCAAAAGACATCAACCTACACGATGAAGACCAGCCCAAAAGATACAAACGAAAAATCGAGAAAGAGGAAAATTACGTACTTACAGTTTTGCAGCTAACAAAGAGCATGGAGAAGAGCATTCTTCAAAACAATTCCGTCAATATTTACCAGCATTATTTCACAGACTTAGAACCTGCACCTTTAGTGGAGAAGAACACCGCAAGAACTGTTAACGTCTACCAAGATCAATGTGCGGTCAAACGACCAATCACTCACATTTCTTGGTCGCCTGATGATGGGACAAAATTAGCAGTAACTTACTGTAACATGGAATTCCAGACCACAGTCTTAAACCAATCTACGAATTCTTACATTTGGGAAGTCGGTAAATAAAACAAACAATAATAACAATAAAAAGGAAGATTTTTGGAGAAGCAGTCAATTTATTAAAATCCAATAAAACACCAACGTTTACACTGCAATTCAGTCTTCATCAGAATGCTGATACATACAATCAAAATAGGTAAGCAGACTTACATAATTGTTTATTTAAAAATCTGATGTGGCCAGCACACAACCTCCCGCCGTATCTAGAAAACTGACTTGTTAGATCCACGTCTTTAAGTAAGGTTCTGTGATAATATTTCAGTCTTAATCTGACATCATATTTTGACAACAAATTGGATCCACGTCTTCAAGTGATATTGTTCTAAATATATACCGTGACCTAAAAACTTTATAATGTAACCTACAATTCTGATATTTTAAAATGTTAGAATACAACATGTCTCCAAGTTTGGTTTTTTGGTTATCATGATGATTTTCATTTTTTGTCGCAGGCAAATTATAAAATCAATCGTTTTACAAAACGCCTAGTCGTTTTCTGAATGACTCAAAATATGATGTCATCATTTTATTTCACAATATGTCGAGGCTTTTAGTAGAAACTCTGAACTAAACTAAATAAATTATGAATTTGTAGGTTAGATCCTGATTACTTTTAACATTTATTAGGTATGGAAGGCGTAAGGTTTGTAATAATTCAAAATAGTCAGTTAGGCATGACTCTATTGACGAACGTTTCGACTGCTAAGCGAGTCATCATCAGCTTTTATGTATCTTTTCATTACATGTTTCATAAATTGATAATAATGTAACAATATTTTTCTAAATTGTAGTGATAGGGTGGATGCCCTACGCCAAGATGTCGTAAGGGTAAAATCAAGCCCATACGCATTTTCGTCTTTTGATATTTTTGTTCTTTAGATTTTTGTTATTGCATCCTCAAAAGAATCGTCAAAATCATAGCGTTTAGAATTATCAATTATTTTATTTATAATTATTTTTTAAACGTAATGGGTTTAAATCTATATTATTATTTATTACTACTAAATGAATACTACTACTATTCACTATTTCAAAACATTAAACTATAATGTCAGATTGGCCGAGCGGTTAGAGGCGTCCCGAAGTTCCACGCGAGTTCCACGTTCAAGTTCAGCTAGATCCAGATAAAATCGGATAAAATAAAACTTTGTCAATGTTCAACGAATTCTACTTCTAATATAAACAAAGAAAGTTAAAATATAAATAAATTAGTATTTTGTTTTTTAATTAAATTGTATAAAAGTTGTCATTTTGTCGTCAGAAAATGACGTCTCATAGCTCCACGCATTGACGTCGTCAAGACGTCTTTATGACTAAAATTATGTACGTTGTATCGACGTCATATTTGGTAATAATTGTTACTTGGGCATGGATTACAAGATTTTAACGTTTAATCTGATAAATATAAATATACAGATTACATAATCGTGAAACTATCAAAAATGAGTTGTAAGGACCCTAATTCGTGCTTATCCACAACTCACAACCCGATTTTTAGCATGATTCTAATCCCTACAGGTAAATGAGAGGTAAAATTATGTAAAAAAAACAATTAAAAACAGGCAATCAAAGTATCAGCACCTTGATGAAGACTGAACGTTGATGTTTTATTATTGACTGCTTCTCCAAAAATCTTCCTTTTTATTGAACATCCAGTCGAGAAATCAATCTTCCTCTTTAGAAAACCCGAATTGTCCTAAGCATGTGCTCAAACCTCAAACACCACTAGTATGTTTGGAGTATAATGTGAAAGACCCGAATTCTTTGATTGCTGGGATGTTAAATGGTCAGGTTTCGGTTTGGGATGTCAGAAGATGTAATGATCCTGTAGAAACAAGTGTTATAGAACAAAGTCACAGAGATCCAGTTAGAAGTGTTCTTTGGATTAACTCCAAATCGGGGGCTGAGTTCTTTAGCGGCAGCTCTGATGGACAATGCAAATGGTAAAGAAATAACAAATTATTAATTGTGTTATCAGGCATTCAAAACATTGTACAAAACATTTAAGCCTGTATTATTTTATAACAAAAGTGCACATAGATTCTTTGAGTAAATTCCATAAATACAAGGTGATTCACAACTTCGTGCATACCTATATCTTAATTGCATTAAGTACCTACTCCACTTACTGATCTAGAAAGAATTTTTCTAAATTGTAAATTTAAGGGCAGTTTTCGCAAGAAGCACATTTGAACCCACTGGATTGTTGATTTTATAATGGATATCTGATTAACTATGAATGAAATAAAACTAAATTTTATGTAATTGTACAATGGCAAGAATAGTAAATTTATTCTATTTGAAAACAGTGACCCAAAACTGTTTGATTAGAAAACCTGCCAACTAAAATTGCGAATTACCCTGTATACTTCTATACTGATGACACACAATATGTGAGACTGTCATAACCAAAATGGGTAAAAGGCATCAGCCGTCAACTCACTGTTGAGTGTTATGTACACTATGTAAACAAGATTTTTATAAGTATTCACATAAGCATTTAGTTTTAAGGTTTACATTTATGTTTACGTATAAGAAAGTTTTAATTCATATGAGCATTCATAAATACTTATGTAAATGAGGCTTATTTGTTTTTTTTTTATTAGGTGGGATATAAGAAAATTGTCCGAACCTTTTGAGACCTTAATCATCGACTTCGTTCGTCAAGGGGAAGAGCAACAAATCGCCAGGGCCCAAGGTGTATCCGTTCTGGAATACGAGACAACAATCCCGACCCGTTTCATGGTAGGAACGGAGCACGGATGCATCATATCAGGAAATCGGAAAGGAAAGTTGCCTATGGAGAAATTGGCCGGCAAAATCAAAGCGCATTATGGACCTATTTATGCACTTCAACGTAACCCTGCATTCGTCAAGAATTACCTAACAGTTGGAGACTATACTGCCAAGATCTGGTCTGAAGATACTAAGGATAGTGCCATCATTTGGACGAATTACAGTCGCTACGCTTTGACAGGAGGCGCGTGGAGTCCTACGAGGTGATACGATTTGATTTGAGTGTAGCACATCACAGATCTTACACATTTCTCCCAACACATTAGAGATAATTAACTTAAACCTAAAATACATAGAGCGGAGGCTGGTGTATACCCCCCATCCCCGTGGGAATTTTTGACACAACATATATTATTGTGTTAGTATTGACATGTACTTTAAGGTTTTAGGTGTTTGCCACTTGCGAATTACAGCATATCCCGGAAAAAACACAAAAAATAATGAATACTACTAAAAATGATATATACAGTGGCCCGCCGCTTTCTGGGATCACTGGTTAATTGAATCAACCGCTTAATTGAAATAAATTACGTAGAACAGAACAGAATCACTTTTTACATTGACAATCCGCTGCTTACCGGAATCAAACCACCGTTTTACCGCCGTTTTAATGGCCCTACTTTAAAAAAAAGAAACAAAGAAATTTTTGTATTTTTAAATTTTTGTGTGTTTAATCAACTCTAATTTCTATACGGATAAAGATATCGTATAGGTATACCGGTTTGCGGCGTTGGATTCCTTATTAAATTTTACGTAAGATATTCATATTGGTGGCTCATGGTCTAACAGGGTGATTCACAAATTCGAGCATATATTTTAATGGCATATATCATGGAACCACGGAACTGAAAGAATTTTCAAAATTCGCCATTTTAGTTTCCAGGTTTTTTAATTAAACAGTTTTGGTTCACTGTTTTCAAAAGGAATTTTATATAGGTATTTACTAATCTTGCAATGGTATAATTAATTAAAATTTAATTTCATTCTATTCCTAGTTAACCAGTTATCTATTATACAATCCAGTGGTTTCCAAAATGTGATTCATGCGAAAACTGTCTTTAAATTTACGAATTGTAAAAGTTGATTACTACATGCCATTAAAATAAATGCACCTGTAGAATAAACACACGTGGATTGACTATCTTCAAGTTATGAACACTTGAAAGGGCAAACGGAAATACAAACTAAGTCCACCTCTCGTCTCGTCCAATCAGATTCAAGGATATCACCGCATCTTATCCTAATATATTTTCTAAAATGAATTGAACTTTTTCTCCTCTTAGTTTAAATATAGAACATAGTACAAATACCACAGATATTGCATCTAAAATTTCTTCTATTTCCTTTTCAGATATTCAGTTTTCTTCTTAATAAAATATGACGGAACTATGGAAACATGGGATGTGTTACAGCAACAAAAAGCGCCGTCATTAAGTGTTAAAGTCTGCGACGAACCGTTGACATATCTGCGAACTCATGAATTTGGCCGATTGGTTGCTGTTGGTAACCAAAGAGGCACTATAAATTTAGTTGAATATAGCGAAAACTTAGCTGAATCTGGGAAAAACGATAAGATATATTTAACACAGGTGAAAAGAACAATAAATAATTTTTATCGAGGCAGTAGCTGCGCGGGTTTAGGTACAGCTCTCTGCATGTTCCGTGTTTCAAGTCTCTTGGCCGGCAGTGTAATTGCCGTTAAATTGTAAAACATCTTGCAATTAAATCACACTCGGAAACTTCAAGCTGACCACTTGATCCTCTTAAGACGATCTTTTACCGTGCCAAAAAATGGATTTCATCCGCCACTCCACAGCGTTTATTGTTTTGTTAAATATAATAATCTAAAAATATTGTTGAAGATAAAAGTACAATCTACAAAATGGCAGATGCAGAATTTTAAAATCGAAATGTCAATTTGAATTTTGATTATTTTTTTAACACAAATATCTTCTATTTTAAAACGAATTAAAAAAAATCGATCGGTTATTTATCAGATCCAAGCTTTGTTGACAATATTAAAATTTGAAGTTAATTAACATATAAATAAAAGGTATACACAGTGGCGGGCGAAAACCCTCTTTTTAACAAATATTACAATTTTATGGATGCCAAAATGATTTTTTTCCCCTCAAACATAAATTATATGTTATTCTTATGTTTAACAAAACAATAAACGCTATAGAATAGCGTGCGGAATCAATGTTTTTGACTGTTTTCTGCCATGGATAGAGAATCACCTTAAATGTAGTCCTGGTTGCAAAAAGAATCTTTCCGTTCCGCTTTGAATTTCACAGGTCGTCGCACGGATTGATTCCACTAAAAAAAATTCTTTCTCTTAATAAATTTATTTCGTAGATGTTCGAGCGCGAAACCCTCAGAGAAAAAATTATGGAAGCGCGTCTGCGAGAAATGAAGCTAAAACAAAAGTCGGCTAAACCACCCAGTGGTGGTGAATTAGAATTTGGCGAAGAAGGTGATGAGATGGCAATGAAACTTGAAGCTATTATTGACGCGGCGACAGAAGAATTCAACACTACAATTGAGAACGAAATTCGGCCACCTATGCCAGAAAGTACGATTTAATAACATAAAATTTTGAACTTGAACCAATTATAACAGTTGTTGATGAATGTGGTTCATGTTAATCCTGTTTTATGTATTTTTGTTGCAGTTCCCGTAGAAATACCGAAACCAGAACCTCCGCCGCCTCCTCCGCCCGAACCAGAACCCGTACCGGAACCGGTAGTCGCAAAGGGCAAAGGCGCCAAAGGCAAAAAGGGGAAGAAATAAATATTATACTTTTTTTCTTTATATAAAAGGATTATTATCAATCCAAGCTTTACTTTAAAATATATAGTATAGCAATATATGCGTGTTTGTATTTAAAAATAAGTTATTTAAGACGTAACACAAATTCCAATATTATAATAAATAAACGCCTCAAAGACCTGAAATTTAATACGAAGAATGATGACATATTTACTACGAATTCAGACTAAATAAACAGTATTTACTAATTATCAAAATAATACTGCTCTATTATATTATTAGGTATTTAAAAATTATTCAAAGAATATTTTTAAGCATTTCAATGTTTTCAAAAAATATAACATAATGTAGACTATCAAATTATTTAATTACGCCTTTTTATGTAATATGAATCTATCAAAATACTGTAATGTAAAAGTGATAAACAGAGGTCAACTCATGAATATACAAAATACTTTAAATACAGGTGATTCACAACTTAGTGTATATTACTCAACTTACTGATCATGGAACAAACAGAATTTTTTCTAAATTCGTAAATTTAAGGGCAGTTTTCTCAAGAAGCACATTTTTGAAACAACTGGATTGTTGATTGTGTAATGGATATCTAATTAACTATGAATGGAATGAAATTAAAATGTAATAATCATTGTACAATGGCAAGAATAGTAAATTTATAAAATTTCATTTGGAAATAGCGAATTTTGAAAAATTTTGTGAATCACCCTGTACATAAATAAAATAATATAGATGAAACATGCAATAAAACCCGAAGGAATAAGAGGTACAAACTATTTATTTACTGAAAAGACCCAATGAAGATGAGTAAATGTGTATTTAAAAATTTCTACTTACATAAACATAAAAATCACAACTATCTAACGACCTAGCACTTTCCGTCTTGATTACTGGAAACGAATCCATTAAACTGCCATCTTCTCTCCATGTTCGCTCCAATTCCTGACAATTCCTGCTGGAAGACAGCAGGGAATCGACTCATGAGGTTCTCGACGTCAGCAGGCTTCAAACTCGGTTCTAATTTGTGGACGTACGACCAGACATAGTCGACACCAGCGCCGAATGGATGTACGTGGAGGAAAGTTGAAATAACTCCGATTAGTTTTGCGTCACGGTCGGATATTTGAGTGCTTGAAGGAGTATTCGTGTCCGATGATTCGGATTTTGATAGTTCTGTGGGTACAGGCGAATCTACACTTTTCACTGAGTCCACTCCATCGAGATCTATGATTGTTGGTTCGTTGTCTAAGAGGTTTTTTAATTTTTCGGAAGATTTTTGTTGCTCCAATACGCGTACCTTTAAAACAAACATTACAAAATTATTGCGGATTTAAAAATGTTTATTACAACTGAATAATACATTCATTATGTAGGTAACTGTAGCAAGTTAAACCCCTCCCCTACTATTGTATTATGAATTCATAATGCAATCGTATCATATTATGAGTTCATTATTCAACACAACTGTCATCACACCACATTGTGGGGTTAGGTGAATATTTTACGAATAAAAATTTGTAAAGAAATGTTTTATTTAAAAATTCGTAGATAAAACGTCGTATTTTACTCGCACATAATGGCTATAACTAACTCGGATGATTATACACTCGCCTTCAGCTCGTACATAAACTTTCATTCTCGTCAATTATATTCTACATTATGAGCTCGTCAAATAATATACTATTACCCACGATTATACAAAATAATTTACTCATTTTATAAGATAAAGTTACACTGAGAGCTGCCAACATTTTTTTTTTGAAATTTTTGCACGTTACTTTGCAATGGATTTTTATGTTTGAATATACAAGAAGTTTTATTGGTCACAAATGAATATTGAGTAATGGGGCATATTATTCACTGAGAACAATAGTAGAATAAATGTATTATTCAATAGTCCTGGATAAAATATTTTCTACAGCTGCTGTCAGTGCAAATATATCTTATGAAATAAATGAATTGTTATTCAATAAATTCGTAAATATAAAATATTATTTTACTCGTGTTTAACATTGTAATTATTCACTCAAATAATGATGGCACTCGCCTTTTAGTGAGTAACGACTATCGTTAAACTTAAATTCTGAAAATTCTTACTTTATTTTCTTCCTCGGCCTGTTTTCTCCTACTCTCAATCAGCTGCTGCTGCATGCCCTGCAGAGTTTGCTGCAAAATCTTCAGCTGCTTCTCTTTATTTTCCAGCTCTTGCTTCATGTCGTTTCTTATAAGATCCACTTCATTCTTGTAAGCTTCTAACTGGCATCTGAGGCTGTCGTTTTCGTCTTTTAGGGTAGAACGCTCTAGTTCAAGAGTATCTGAAGGTCTGGGACGTTTTCTGAGCAACTGGACACTGTCTTCTTCATCGGAAACGTCCATTTCGTCGTCTGCACGCTCGTTTAGGGCATCTTCGAGCTGGATTGTTTTTATTTCCTAGGGAAGCAGATATTGTTAGACTCTGATGACTAGAAACACTGCATTCATCAGTTTGTGTTTTAATATTGTGCAATTTTAATCTTGATGAATGCAGTTTGTTGGTTTTTTATTTGTGTTACCTGATACTTCCCCAAATTTTGTACCAATCATGCAATTCCTTGTGGGGTCCAGTCTGTACTGTTCATCGTGATTTCTCACTTACCTTTTTAAATTAAAACACATACATTCACACATATAAGACGCTACGTTCAGAAGGAATCTTATTTTAAAAGGTGTTTACCCAAGGTGCAGAGTTACACAAATGTGTTTACTTTACTCAACTAATTATTAGTTAGTCTATTCTATCAACAACTGTTAGAGGAAAAAAAATAGTATTTACCGAAGACGCAAGCTTTTATTAAATACAACATATTTTACTACTAGCTAGAGAGTCGTAATATAAAATCGTGCCTGATTTTAAACTGCTAGAAATGACTTTTTTGAAGTCTTGCCTTCAAGAAAATGTAAATATAAAATTTGCATCCGGGGTATTTTTAAGAAGTGTTTTAACTTGTGCTGTTTTTAATACCTCGAATGCAAATTTTATATTATTACAAAAAGTAATTTCCCGTGTGTTAAAATCAGGCATGATTTTATATTACGGGTAGCTATACTAATTGTGTGTTTAAAGTTACTCATAATTGTATTTTTATAAACTAGCGAGTGCCTGCGATAAGTTCCGTGTTTAGTTGAGTAAAGCGTGTGAAAATGCAGATCTTAAACACCGACCAATTCCAAAACATCTTACTTACTTGTAAAATAAAGACAGTAATCACAAAAAGTTGAAACTAAACCGTTAGTGTCGCCAACAAACAAAAAAAATGAGGAACTCTGGTTGGATTCAGGCAGGATTTCGGTATTGGTATGTGGCAGAAACAGAGTAGGATAGAGGGGTACGTACCATGGACTGCTTTCTCCACATTTCGATGTTTTTTCTCTGGGCTTTGGTGAAATGGTCCCAAACCTTCTTGTGACAGGCGGCTGAGAATACCCTCTCGATCTGACCGACTGACAAAAGCAGGCACACGCAAATATTATAGTTATAGACAAACAACGGCGGAACATCCCGCAAAGTTGCTGATCGGGTGATCTTTGTCTCTTTACCTTTCTATACACAATCAATCAAATTTCTACTAACGCCCCACGGTCGCTACGCCTCGCTACCCACCTTGCAAAGCACACCAAAACATCATTTCACTCTTCAGTCCATGTAAATTAATTTTTCTGGTCTCATTTTAAAGCACTTAAACGTTGAGATTTACAGTAAACATCAAGTCTGAATGGAAGGATTGAGAAGATGATAATATGTGAGTGAAATAGATAAAGAGAGTTTGCGTAAACTTCTTAGATTACAGATAAATAATTTTTCTAGGTTGTTAAGTCCCCCACATTTACATTAATGTTTACGTTTAAAAAGTTTGAATACATCTAACTAAATACGAACATTCACAGTGCGAAAAGTGGGACGATGAATGCTCGTGTTTAATTATATGAATTTAAGCGTAAACATAAATGTAAACCTCATATTTAACTCATGTAGTATACTATAATCAAAGATTATAATAGAATAATTGATTTATTTTACAAGATAAATTTTAAATGCCAAACACACATGGTAGTGAATATAATGAATATATTATGCAAGGATTGTAGATAGAAGAGCTTGTATGAATGTGGACGAGGTAAAACAAGTGTGTCAGGATAAGAGAATGCTTGTCGCAGATTAATACACGTGAAGAGTTTGGAATCTCTCTTTGCAAGTTGGGTGGCGGGTGTAAAACCTTACAGACTGCTCTAAAGTAAAGAACCCTTAAACAAGTGGACAGTAGAGAAACATTTACACAAATTATCCTCTTGAACCCAGTCGAGACCCAAAGAACCTACAACTTTCCGTGAACTCTAATCGTGTTGGCTAAGGTTTAAGTCAAACAATCTAGATGTCGAGTGTAGTTACCGTTAGTAACTGCGTTTACAGAAGTTAGCTACCGCTAGTTGCTAGGGTGACGCTAAAGGTGGCCGAGAACTAGGGCTACAGATGATGGCGGAGTTGATTCATTTCATCAGATGCAGTTACAAACATTCATATTTTAACAATTATACTATGACGCATTTTACTGCGAAACATTATTAATCAGCCATATTTTGTATCAAGCCTTTTGACAAAATTAGATGTGGCTGCCACATAACTATATTGTTACTATTTTATTGTTCTCCATTTGAGTCAGTTAATTTAGTATTATTTTAGTCAAATTTCAAGTAACAGAAATACTTTTAATACAAATAACTAATTTAAGTTAATGTTCGTTAAAAATTTGGAAACTGGAATTTTAATTAAAAGATCAATTAAAAGAAATGTTATATAAATTACTAAAATCTACAATTTAAGGAGACTAAGCAGGAAAATACGAATTAAGAATAAAGCTAGATTCAGACAGTTTGTGATTCAGTTCAGACCTTCGACCATAGATACCTTAGACCCCGCACGCAGTCATTTGTTGTGAAGCCGACACTTCTGTCAGTTAGCCCACAATTGGTGTAATGCGGGTTGCATTTTCACCAAAGTTGATGTAATGCGGGTTGCATTTTTGATTTGACAAGTGACAGTTCTTGATTCACATTATTGTTAGTATTCAATCAAATACAATCAAAATGCACAAGATAACTTCTAAATATACAAAATTGTGACAGATGACAACAATAATTAAAGAATCCAAGAATTAGCAATAAATGTCACTTAAAAAGTGTAAAGTATGCAACTTGCACTGCAGCATCTTTGGGATCTCTATCTCACTTCACACAGCCTCTCTGTCATTAGTGCTGGCTTCAAAATCCACTGTACATTTAAATAGGCGTTACGTGTCTAGAACATATATGGTCTAAGGTTCAGACCTATCCAATTATGAGTGCTAAATTAACCAATCAGCGCTTCCAAAAATTGCGAATGTTGAGTGCTGACTTATACTTATAATTGGGTAGGTCGAAATCTAGCTTAACGGGCAACAGAAATGTATAAAAATGCAACAATATACCTACAATTTGTGCTTAATTATCAGAAATTGTATGTGTGGTTACCAGCCGTCAACGCATGGGTACTCATGGCTGTTATTATGAAATATTTGTGACTGTTTCCAAATAATATGACAGCAATAATATCTAAATTTTAAGGCTGGTTTATAAATGATGTACCAGTTATTCTGTAAAGTTGAACAAATATATTTCAATGTTACGGCTCCATGTTATCATAAACCGTAACATAGGCCTAGTTTACACCGCAGACCTATATTCGACCTATACCCCAAATTCGACCCAAATGTTGCTAGGCCGCCTGGTGTAAACACTTAAAATATGAAGCGGCCTGGCATAGGTCAGGCCACTTTTACATGTGGCCTGACCTATACAAGGCCGCGGCCCAAACGTACTCATTGCGGTGAAAACAGATAGACCTAAAATAGTTTACAAATTAACCGGTAGAATTGGTAATGTAGTTAATAAAAAGTTGATTGAAAGTGTTATTTTGTTTAATGGTATCTTTCTCTATGTTTAATAACACTTCTTTTAATTTCTTTATAATTTTTCTTCTAAGTTTTATCCGTCAAATAATATTTGTTTTCATTTGAATCCACCACAACATTTTAAAGTTTAAATAAAAAAATTCAATATCCTTTTAAATAACTTAACAGTCCAAATAAAAATGACGTTTGAAGAGTTGGACACTTGAAATTAACCAAATTTAAAAACTGAGTAATAAAGTATTCTTGTTTTTTATCTTAAACTTTAACTTCTAGATGGCGTGAACAAGTACCTATATCCCACCTATATCTGACCTGTGTAGGCTCGTTTGATATGCGGTGTAAACAACTCGGGTCTGGACCTAGAATATGTCAGATATGGGTCTGGCCTATGTCAGGTCTTCCGGTGTAAACTAGGCCATAGAAATGCCTATAGTTTAACTTTACAGAATACAGAATAAGTAACTGGTTAATCCATTATAAACCAGACTTAAATTATATTAAATCCCTTTAGTAATTTTAACTGACATTATTTCGATTCGTTTAGGAAAATAATAACTATTTATTTATTACTTATTAATATGTTTCAAGATGGGCAGAAGCTTCTTCTTACTAATTACAAAACTAAGCCAAAATATTATAATAATGAATTGAATAGAAATATATTTGATTGTTTCTATTTCTGGAGAAGTTTCTGCCCTCTTGTCGTCGAGTTAACTCAAATATTCTAAACCTCCACCTATTTACAATAACCAATCCTGTGACACCAGGTCCCAAAATGTAAACGCAGTTACGACTGACTAATACTTACAAGAACAACTTGTCTGAGCGCTAGGTTCGGTATTGCCGTCCAGGCTGATTAATAAGCAGAAGCACTTACATTGGATCAAGATGCCTTGCATTCTTCCTTTCATGATCTCTTTGGCCTTCTGGAGCTCCTCTTCGTACTGGCCCTTCTCCGAGAGCAGACGACGGACGTGCGAGTTGGTGGACTGGATCATCGAGTAGAAAGAGTTGGAGTTGCGTTTGTTGCAGTCGCCTCGCTCCAGCCATGTTATCACGATCTAGGGGAGAAAATTAGTTAGAGGTAAATTCAGTTAAGGAGAACCCTGCGCGAAGTACGAATTCTCGTCTTAGAAAGAGAGGCATAGATGATAAACAAGAATAAACTACCCTACTGTCTGTTCTACAGAACACCAGCTTCAATATCTGTTATTCTCATGTTGATGTTCGTAGTGTTTTGCTTCGTGTCACGCTGTGAATTTTGTAATTGATTATGATTGAGTTATATTTTAGTTTTCTTTGAAAATTAAGTGAATATACTCGCTAGCTCCACTTTTTTAAAACGGACAGTACATGACAAGCTCCGCCTTCTCGCGCAGCTCAGGGTCCTAGATATCTGAATTTTACTCTAAGGCTATAATTCCCGTTCACACAAACAGGCGTTTGTAGTTTACTAATAATAATTGTGCTTAATAACGGTACATTTTTATATTTTGAAAAAAGTGAATATACAAAATTTAATTATTCTTAATTTAAAATGAGAGATATTTCTTGAAAAAATAGCGATGTTGAGACACTATAGCAGATGTGTAATTTTTTTCAAAAAATATTCCAATCGACAAAAGAGATATTGGTAAACTACGAATTTTGATGGTTTTATAGACTTTCTATTATTCAAAACAAGTCCGGCAAATCGAAGAAGACAATTAATACATACAGCTAGTATACTGTTACCAAAATTTGGTTGGTAAAGCAATCGAAATGGGCGATTTATGAATTTAATACACTACTACTACTATACGCTCATTCGAAAGGAGTCTTAACAAAACTGAAAACTAAAATTACGAATTTTGAAAAAAAATCTTTCAGTTCCATGATAAGAAGTTGAGTATACCATTAAAATATATGCACATAATTGTGAATAAGAATATTATATGTAATATAATATAATGAAATATTAAACAATAAAATAATTCATATATTAATTCTTTATCATTAATAAATTATATATCTATTACGCCTTATACCCAATTTTTACGTGGCAGCAATCGTCAACTCACTCATTTGTAAGTGAAGAGTAAAATGGATTCGAATCCAAGTTGTCAAAACCACAGTCATTCACGGGTTCTCATGGTGTAAGGGCTAATTTTATGTAATTAAATTGAAATGTTATCTGACTGGATTTCAACCTGAGTCGAACAGCCAACTACGTTTCGCAATCAGCTAGTACAAAATAAAAATAGAAGACCTCTAGAACTTAATTTACAACAAATATTTCAATGAAAAAATGGACAGAAATACATACATACAAATTAAGCTATATTCTCAAACGTTCTAGTCTCCCAGTAGTTATAGTTTTTAATAATACTTTCATTAAAACTCAAACACATCTACTCTTTAATTCGCAATGTTCCCTAGCATTTAAATTTATAAAACATTCTTATCCTTACACATGTTTCTATTAAAATATTGATGTACCTGTACAGCTTTGCTGAACGATTCATCTTGCTTAATCTTCTCCGAAACACTACTAGCTTCATGATCGGTATAATGAACAACAGGAGGCGGTGAAGGAGGCCGCATTCTTTCTTCTTCCATGCGTTCACGGTGTCTTTGTTCGCGTTGAAGTTGCCTTTGACGACATTCCCATTCGTATTGGTCGTCACGAGCCTTTGAAACATGCAGAAACACTAATTGTTACAATATTACACAGCAAACAAGAAAGTAGACTATCTATCACGCCTTGCACCCAAATTGGATGTGGCAGTCTCACATATTGTGAGTCATCGGCATAAATATACAGGGTGGTTCACAACTTCGTGCATATATTTTAATGGCATGTAGAATTCAACTCACTTGCATGGAACTGAAAGAATTTTTTCAAAATATACTATTCTTGCCATTGCACAATTAATTAAAATTTTATTTTATTTAATTCATAGTTGTCTACTCAGATTTATCCATTATACAATCAAAAATCCAGTGGTTAAAACACGTATTTCTTGCAAAAACTGCCCTTAAATTTACGACTTATTCTTTTTGTTCCATGATCAGTAAGTTGAGCCATTCAAATATATGCACGAAGTTGTGCATCAGCCTGTATATTATATTATACCGTGTGTGCGGTTATTAACCGTACATGGTTGTTCGTGGTGAGCATTTTTATGCAGTTAAACTGGAATGTGTACCTGAACCTGACTAAATTCGAAACTGAGTTATCAGAACCACAGCCGTGCTACGTATTAGAATTTTGTGTATTTTCAAAATTTAAAAATAAATCTAGACTCACAGTAATTATGTAAGGCAGCCATACCCACGTAATGTAAAAGGCATTCGACGAAAATAAACAACTAAATGAATACGTACTGCCCGTAAACACAAATTGGCAAAATAATTTGATTAATTTCTATCCAAAGAAAAAGTTCCTTACTTGTGCGTAATCAACATGAAGTCGTCCATTATTAGCAGCGTCCGTATTGCTCCCAAGTCGAATTCTATACCCTGATAAAAATATAGCATGATCTACATATTCTTCATAGACGAATCTAATATGACAGAAGTTCTTTTTACTAAGTCTTAACGTAGTAATTTCGCCGCATCGTTCAAATACTTCCATAATAATATCTTCTGTAATATTTTCTGGCAGACCTCCAACGAAGACAGTTCGACAACCTGGGGGGCGCTCTCGAGTTGTAGGGGGCGGAGCGTTCGGATTTGGAGGAAAAAGTGTGCAAGATTTACAATGAATTATTTCTTTGATTGGAGTAGTAGGAAGGATAGGATTTTGCGGGAGCATAGCTGGATCTTGTTGAGGCATTATAGCACCGTCAGTCATCATCGGTTGCATCATTCCGTAGTTGTTCATCCCCATCATATTAGGGTCCATAATCATATTCATTCCCATAACAGAGTAGCCCATACCGACGACACCGCCCCACATATTCGGGGGAAGAGGTGTTTGAGACGGAACATTATCTTGCGGACTGGAATTCGAACTATTATTGTCTTTATCTCTATCATCTCGTTTATCTTTATCTTCTCTACGATCTCTATCGCGGTCTCGTTTCTCGCTACGACGGCGTGATCTGTCAGAAGGGCTGCTGCTTTTTTGAGATTCGTCTTTGTTGTTAGTGTTGTCAATTGAAATTGGCATCGGTGGCTTGTTCTTGTTCATGTTAAATTCTAAGGGGTTGTCGTTCATTCCCGGCAGGAGCATATTTGGCATTGTAAACTGGGTTGGATCAGCTGGACCGGGTGCTTGACCTGCCATTATCGGCCCCATGAAGCCCTGAGGAGCCATTTGGGGCCCAGGAATCATCGGGCCGGCCATACCCATCCCAGATACTGCAGTGTTAAAAATAATCGATGTTGAGGGAAGTCATAATTAGGGTAATTAATGCAACTTACACATTGGTGGCATCGGCGGGTTAGGTACTCCTGTGTAGTTGAAAGACATGGCACTTTATTTCACTATAAATCAGACTATTAAATTAAGTACAAACTATTTTAATCAATACTCAACAACAATAAACCATTAAACTTTCATCACCAACCAACCATTTTTTGCACAAATATATGTGAAATTATCGAAAAGACACTAAACTAAAAAAATTTCCCCTGCTGCGCAAATGTGACAGCTCGAACAGAGGTTAAATTTTCACGTGTTTTTCATAACCTACAAATTTAGGTTGATGTCAACGTGTGTAAAACAAGTGAGTAAATACTGTAAAAATGCCACACACTCCACTAGAAGATGTCGAAATGGAATCAGAATCAGATGATAGCGACTCATCAGAAGAAGAAATGGACGAAGAAGTTATAGTAGAAGAGAATGAAAACGAAAATGCTGAAGCTGTTGAAGAAGAATCCGATGACAGACCGAACGTCTATCTTCCAGGGCAGCCTCTAAAGGAGGGCGAAGAGCTCGTATGTGACCAATCTGCGTACTTAATGCTTCACCAGGCCCAAACAGGGGCCCCATGTTTAAGTTTCGACATAATTAAAGACAATTTAGGGGAAAACAGACAAGAATTTCCGCACACATGTTTCATAGTAGCCGGTACTCAAGCTGCCAGAACTCACGCCAACAATGTTATAGTTATGAAATTATCTAATCTACACAGAACCAACGAAGAAGATGACGAAGAGAGCGACGATGATGGTGAAGATTCCGATGAAGACGACGACAAAAAACCTCATATGACAAACGCAATGATTAAACACTTAGGATGCGTGAACAGAATTCGAACTACTACCGTAGAAAATACGGTTTTATGCGCGACATGGAGCGAACTAGGAAGAGTAAACATATTTAATTTAAACAAGCAATTACAAGTAGTAGATAACCCAGCAGAAGCTGCAGAATATAGTAAAAACAATATCGGGAATACTATTGAGCCTTTATATTCATTTTCTGGTCACCAACAAGAAGGTTTCGCGATAGATTGGTGTCAAACTTCACCTGGGGTACTGGCCACCGGCGATTGTAAGCAAGATATACATATTTGGCGGCCTGCCGAAGGCGGTACATGGCAAGTAGACCAACGACCTTTAATAGGTCACAAACAATCAGTCGAAGATCTACAATGGTCACCAAACGAACGAAATGTCCTTGCGTCTTGTTCTGTGGACAAAAGTATCAAAATCTGGGACGCCAGAGCTGCGCCACAGAAGGCATGCATGTTGTCTTGCGACGATGCGCACGAAAATGATATCAATGTCATTAGTTGGAATAGAAATGAACCATTTATTACCAGCGGAGGCGATGATGGTTTCTTGCATGTTTGGGATTTGAGGCAGTTTCAGACTAAAACTCCGGTTGCTACTTTTAAACATCACACTGCACCGGTCACGACTGTTGAGTGGCATCCTACTGAACCGACTATTTTTGCGTCCGGTGGAGCTGATAACCAAATATCTCTTTGGGATTTGTCGGTTGAACGAGATACGGAAGACAATAATGAAGATATTTCGGTAAGTTTAAGACAGCGACTATTAAGCTAGATTCAGACCTACCAAATTATAAGTATAAGTGGCTAATTTAACCAAGCAGCTCTCAACGTTCGCACTTACAATTGAAATTGGAATTTTAACTTAATACTTATAATTGTGTAGGTTTGAATCTATCTATGAGTTTGGAGATTTTAAACTTAAGTGCTAAAAAGTGAAAAGTGCGGATGCTCGTAAAGTTACATGAATCTAAAACCTCATTCACATATGCATTTGGTTTTAAGGTTTAGATTTAAAAAAGTTTAAATTCATATAACTAAATATGAGCATTTACATGTCTCACATCTCACTTTCAAGCACTGTGAATGCTCGTATTTAGTTAGGTGTATTTAAACTTTGATAAACGTAAACATAAATGTAAACTTCAAAACTAAATTGTTTATTAATTCGATTGTTTAATGATTTGTTTTAGGATATTCCACCTCAATTATTATTTATTCACCAAGGACAAACAGATGTTAAAGAGCTCCATTGGCACCACCAACTACCGGGAGTTATAATAAGTACAGCACATAGCGGTTTCAACATATTTAGAACAATTAGTGTATAAAATTATATTTTTTCATTTTTAAAATAAAACAATTTAAAAAAACCTGATTTTTAATCATTGTCCTCTTTTGCACTACTGCTAGCTGTCGTTGTCATCGACTTTTATCAGATCTAGATTGAATAAATGACGCATGCCTTGTGGACAATTCTGCAGATAAGTATCTATTAGATAAGTTTATAGTTCATTTTTAAAATAAAAACCTTTAATCATTGTCCTCTTCTTCACTAATACTGTCGCTATCATCGACTTTTATCAAGTCTAGGTTGACTAAATGACGCATTGTTGGTCTACCATGCGGACAATTCTACAGATAAGCATCCATTAAATAAATTCAAAAATATTTCAAATGGATTTCTCACCCATGGTTGATCTATTTGTCCCATATGATCTACCAATCGTCTCATATCGCTTACACATAACGAGCTACCAATCATGACAGATTTTCTGCACGCTCTTGATGCAAACATTTTTTGAATACCGGAAGGTCGCATACTTTCAGTTGCTGAATCTTCTTGCAACATAAATAATAATTCGTCGATTGCTTCTTTACCGAATTCCCAATTTTTACTAACGGGCATTGCTGTTAACTTGATTTTATGCCGTGGTTCAGCTAAAATATTTTTGAATTAACTGTACAGTTTTAATTTTTATCTGATGCCGTGTCATAATGACAACTTTATAAGCCTCAATTTGAGGACCATAATGAATCTAGTATGGTACTCAGTACCATAATGAAATAATAACTCGTTACTATGTTTCAAAAATAACATTTTTTTAAATTTAAATTTTTTTATTCAATACCAAATAATTGATTTTACTTTTTTGACTAATTTACATCAGATAACATTTTGTATACAATACGAATCGTAAGCAATCATTATGCAACACGTCTTCGGCTTTGCCTCATCTGATAATCTTCACAACTAGTTCCATAATGATTGACGTTGCGATCCTTATAATATTACGTACCATTTTCGTCTATTTCAAAAGCGAAACCATTTTTGGTAAAAATATCTATGTTATCAATTAGTACTAATTCATTTGCGGCAGTTAGGTCTAAAGGTTTAGGCCTAAAATATAAAAACAAATGAAAACAATTATTAGGTATAATCTATAAATTAAACTTACACAACAAGTTTTTGGTTCTGAATGACAGTAGTCTTCTGCAAAGTCTCAAAATTATATTTCTCATCTGTAGCATGCTGATCAATAATAAATAAATCGGACTCCAATTTAGTAATAATGAAGCCTTTATTAAACTGCCCAATTATTTCCATTTTCTCAAACATATCTTTAGAGATATGTCGTTCAAGTTCCGATTCGGCATCTTTGCTAGTCAACTCAGATTTGAATTTTAAGTGAGATTGTGTCGAATCTTGACATTGTGAAAGGTTTATTTCGTTGAGAAGAGATTGTAAATCTTGGATATCGAAATCTACTACAGAATTTTGGGTTGTTTTAAACTCTGGTGAAATTGAAAATTCAGGTTGAGATTCAGGCTTGGGAATTGGGTTTGCGTAGCTGGTGGATGGCTGAGAAAAAACTGTTTCGTCAATAATATCAGGAGATTCTTCATATTTAACTGAAAATGCGTTAGTTTCAGTATCGCTGGAATAATTTTGAATTGTTTCTTCTGTATATAGATTCTGCTTTTTGTCGTCATAAGTTTCTGTATCTTCTTCATCTACTGTTGGATTTTCAAAAGTAATTTTGTAACAATCATTCTTATTGTTTTGTATTTTAGTTTGAGCAGCATTTTTATATTGTTTTTTATTTTCATACGTTTCTATATCCTGTACATTTATAGTTTTGGCTCTTGGAGATTCAAAAGTAATTTTATAACAATCATTTTCAACAGTTTTGTTTTCTATTTCAGTTTTAATTGTAATACCATTTAGCTTCTTATTTTCATAAACTTCTATATCACCAACATCAATAGTTTTAGCATCTGAATTTTCAATTGATGTTTTAAAACAATTATAATCACTTTTAAATTCTTTTAAAGAATTTCGCAACTCTTTATCTAAGTCTGGTACATTTTTCTGGACATTATTATTTCGTTTAGGTGTAACAGATGAAACGGCAGATAAATCAGCTTCACTATCGCTAGAATTATAAGAATCTCTAACGAATTTTTCAATTTGTTTATCTTCATCTTCACTTTCAGAACCTGCGCTCAAGTCTTGTGAAAAACCATCCTCTACTTTTATTCGTTTTTCGTGAATGAAACCCATAACTCCTTTTGGTTTTAAGGGATCTGTTGGTCGTTTTAATCCACGATTTGGCTCCAATACTTTGGTCCAGTTTTTTAACGTCTCAGATAACTTATTTGTATCTATCCCTCTGGATTTATTTAAAGATACATCTAGATTCTGCATTCGTAAGGTAGAAGGAAAATTCTTAAACAATTCAAGCAAACTTGTTTTTAAAGTCGCGAGCAATAATTTTTCTTCTTCCATGAATACTTGTCTTTTATCGGGTGTAACATTAACATCTATTTGTGATTGACAAATTTTTATGTTTAAAAATATTACTGGATATTGTGCGCCGTTAAAATATTTATAAACTTCGTTAACTAGTTTCATTATTTTGTTCGGTTCGCAAGGACGAGAATTAATGTAGTAATATTGGCGATCTGATGCACTACGGCCGCTACCATGAGTGCATTTAGAAATGTGGCCTTCTAAACTAAAAGGAAGATCTTTTCCGGTTCTTATTTTAATCCCATAATCTTCTAAATATTTTTCATCTGGTTCTATCATTTTTATTTCTACTAGAGAGTCTAATTGTTTGATACCAAATACACAAATAATATTTTCTTTTATTGTTTTGCTCCCTTGAGTTGCTACTATAGTTGCTCTCACGCCCTTTTTATTTTGGTTGGTACATAAAATTCTAATAAATTAATTAATATATGATTCTATTAAATAATTATAATAATAAATACCTAACGCCTTCAGCAATCAGACAATATGCGTATAATAGCTGACACATCTTAGTGAATTCGCGTTTTAAGTTCTTAATAAATTCTTTATGTCTAACCGGTAAACTGGTAAATAAATTTGTTAATGTTACAGTTGTGCCGACTTGTCTAGCACATTTAGTTTTATTTTTAATGTGTCCATTACTATCATATTCTATTTTAGTGCCATATTCAACTGAATTATGTCTGGTTGTAATAGATAGATTAGATAAAGCACATAACGAACTTAAAGCTTCACCGCGAAAGCCTAAAGTTGATACGGACTCTAGGTCGGTAAATTCGCGTAACTTTGATGTAAAATGTTTAAGAGCTACAATAATTATAAAATAAGTGTATATCCAGTAGCTTATAATTTATGACTTACTTAGGGCTGCGAAATTTTCTTCTTCGACTCCAGATCCATTGTCGCTGACTTCCACCAACTCGCTGCCGTATTCTTTAAGACGAATGTCGATGTTAGTAGCGCCTGCATCAATTGCATTTTCGACTAATTCTTTAACAGCTATTGCTAGGTTTAACACAACCTTAAATAAATAAGTGTAAATAATAATGACAACAACGACACTGCATTCCTACCTGTCCGGAACAAATTCTGTGCACTGTTTCACGGTTTATGGCACAAATTTGTTTTATTTCTTCATTTGTTTTGGTATTTTGTGCCATGGTTCAAAGATAAACAAGATAACCTACAATTCACTTTACAGTTAAACAGCTGTCATTTTTTCCCGCCAAATCTAGTGACTTTGTTTTGTTACTAAAGCTTGAGGGGTTTCCCCGGAGATATATAATAAGCGCAATTTTTAAATTATACTAAGGAGCAAGTACGCAAAAAAGGGATTAACTTTCAACATATTTATTATAATTATGTACACGTCACAAATTATATATTATCGAACAAATACAACTATAAAGTCTATTTCCAGAGATGAAAATAGAAATAATAAAAGATGATAATTATAATTGGAATGATACATACAACAATATTAAGTCACAAATCGTTCCAATTGCGCACAGAGGCACTATGTATAATGTATAAATTTGTAAAATTTTATGATCAATAAAAGATAAAGTATTAATAACGGAATGCAAGTACCGTGCAATTTTGATTGCTTGGATGTAACAACATTTCAAACGTTTAAACACACATCACTTTCACACCTGGTTTTTCTAACCTATTAGGTTTTAATCTCTAAAATTTATTAAATAAAATCACATTATGTCCTTCAGAAACTTCACCTTTAGACTGTGTCATCTAGAAGAGGAAACTTACATTAATTAAACTTCATTACATTTGTTTTTAGAATTAAACCATAAATTACGACTGCAAATAAACCAATCAATATTTGATTCAATTGATTTAATTTCTTGGACGTGAGATAAGTTTGCCTTTTGTTTATGAAGTGTTGAAAATAGTTTATTTAAAAAGCTATTATTTATTTAGATTTTTTATTTTTCTCGTATCAGTTCTAGAATAAATTTAAGGGTATATTATTACATGGACGTGTTGAAGGTGCAACAAAAAAAATTCATAAATTACTAAAATTAAGGAATATCTAAAAGTAACGTATTTTATTAAACATCAGACATTATTAGACGTTGTGTAAAGAATTACCTGTGATTCTGTTATTGTAGAAAATAAAATATTTTGAAAATCTATCTATGCATGGTACTAAAAGTGTCCACTTTACCTTTATTTTTACGAATTTTTCAAAAAAAAATTGTTTTATTATATACGTCATGTAATATGTAGCCTTAAATTTTTCGCCTAACTACAGGCACATTCTGTATACTTACAGCGATCTGTAAGGCGACCATACTCAAATTGAGCAATAATCTATAAACTTATTTAATAATCTAATGATATATCTTACCGTGGTACCACCATTTTGTTTTTTTCGGATTTTTATTACAAGTCTTTACGTAGAACGAGTTATCAGGCGGCCTTTTCTACAAACAAAGCACAATAATTTCTGTTTCTATCATGAATTAAGTCAATGTACCTTTTCCTTACAACTGCTAAGCATAGAAACTATTGATAAACATACGGATTGTACGGATAATGCGGGCGACCAGTCATCGGTAAGAATTGACAGACATATGTGCCCGTTACTGTACACATGTGGGTGGACAGGTATATTATTACCAATAAACGTCACCTGAAAATATATTTTTGCTTGAGATGAGACAACAATAGGGAAAAAGCAAAAAAAAAACTGGTAGAAGCATAAGCCAACGACATTCGGAAGAAATGGTTTGCAAGAGAAAAAATTCTAAAAGGAATGACCTTTAGAATAAACAACAGATTAACAAGTACTTTACTAGCTGTGCGGCTGTGCCATAAATTATTTTAGATACTTTAAGTCTTTCTTTTTAAAATAATCCAAGATTTATCATAAACTATTCGAAAATAAACTGAGCATTCTATTAAGCTTCTGAGTCCTGAGAAAAATAATCTTGGTGAGAATTGACTGTCAAATTGAATCTTCAATGAGTCTTTCAATTCAAAACAGTGCATTTCTTTTTTCCAGGATTCAGAAGCATGAAAGAATCCTTAAAGAATCCATGTGTGAACTGGGCTTTAATCAATGAACAGTTCAGATTTTGTATTAGTACAAAAATTATTCTTATTTAATACAATTCAGTATAGTTTATATATACACAGACGATTTATTGTATGTGGGGCTACCACATCCAAGTTGGTTAGATTGCATAAATAGAGGGTGTTTTAAAACTTCGTGATATATAGTACTCAAATTACTGACCATGGAAGAAAAATAATTTTGAAATATTCGTAATTTTAAGGGCAGCTTTCGCAAGAAGCATTTTTTAAACTACTGAATTGTTGATCTCATAAAGATTAAAATTTTAACTAATTATGCAATGGCAAAAATAGTAAATTTATGTTTGAAACAGTGACCCAAAACTGTTTGATTAAAAAACCAGAAACAAAAATTGCGAATTTAAAAAAAAATATTTCAGTTCCATGATAAGAGTGAGTAGAGTACCATTAAAATATAATGCACGAAGTTGTGAATCATCCTGTATAGTTATAAGTATTTCAGAAGCCCGATAAAATTCCTGATATATTTAATGAACTTGTATTAGTAAATTTCTGCATAAAATAGTATACAAAATTGGATATGTTACTCAACAAAATCTAAGCAGATTACTTATGTTTCTGATAATTTTGAGTGTATTTTTGAAGTCAGCACAGAAATGTACGCTTGTATTAGTTTTGTACCTGGATAAGCATATTTTAGTTTTACTTTATGCGTTACATTAGATCAAATCCATCTGACTCAGATAATTAAATTATTTAAAATTCAATCATATACATCATTTAAAACTCGAGTAACAGTGTCAAATACCTACTAAAGCTAGATTCAGACTTACTCAATTATAAGTGCTAAATTAACCAACCAATGCTGCCACAAAATTTCAATTATAAGCACAGGCGTGCGCAGAACTTTTTATTTGGGGGTGCCAAATTGAATCATTATAATTATCTATCATAAAACACAAAATGCCCTTTTGGTGGATCGAGTCGACAAATTTTTTCCAACTCGGTACACATCGCCAAAGTTGCCCAAAAACGTGTTTTTTTTGTTCGGGTTTTGAAGGGTACGAAAATAGATCATCCTAATCTAAGTTTACCCCCTTAAAGTAGAGCCACAATTGTTTTTTCCCCGAAAGAATCGTCTAATTTGGTTGAAAAGTCGCTGAGTTATGTGCGAAAAACCTAAAAATGCACTTTTTTTAAAAACACCCATAACTTTGTGCCAAATCATCGTAGGAATTTAGTTCTTTGAGTCCTTCACAGGGAATTGAACAAATTTTAGTGCCCTTTTGGTGGATCACCTCAACAAAATTTCAACTCCGTACATCGTCAAAGTTGGACATTTTTAAAATTAAAAACTTTTTTTACACAATGGTGCTAGAGGGGGGATGAAGGGGTTGCGCTTAAGTTCGCATGCATGACTTTAAAGTAGACACATCAAAGTTTTTCGCCCGCAAAGATTCATCGAAATCGATTGAAAATACGCCGATTTATAGCGGTTTGAATATGGTCGAAATTTTTACGAATTTCAAGTGTTTCATTTTTCCCACCAGTGTATAAATCAATATTTTGAGGTTCTAAATTATTTGATATTTACCTACCTATTCAAATTGAAAACTTACAAATTAAATTTTATCAATAAGGCGGGAATAAAAAATATCTCTTTTCGCCGTCGTCGGCCGAAATTTTTATTTCTACATTTCGTTATTAATATTATCATTATTACTATATTAGGGCATTAGGGGGTGCCGTGGCACCCACCGTGCGCACGCCTATGATTATAATTGCGAACATTGAGTACTGGTTGGATAAATTAGCCACTTATACTTATAATTGTGTAGGTCTGAATCTAACTTTAGTTTTTTCGATTAAATTTTGGGGATCAGTTGGATCTAATCTTTCGTAGTCATGCGAATGACAGTTTATGAAAAGCTATTTATGTAATACGTACTTCAGGCGAGTCGAAGGGATATTTATTAGTGAATTTAAACTGCAGCTGAAAATGCTCGCCCTCGTAGAGAGTCCCAGAAACACCTTCCATATTTACAATCCATCTGAAAACATCAGCTGTCATTTTCATATCTCATATAAGTCATTTTGATCTTACTGTTGTAAGTTAGCGCTGGCAATTTCCGTATCAACAGTGACTCCTGGCGGTGGTTCTCTCATCAAAGACATTAATTCCTTCTGTAGTCTTCTCTGAAAAGAAAGTTTTAAATGACTCATTTATACAACTTAAATTTGACGGTATATCTTTGTTTCCAAGACAACCAGTAACAAAACTAGCAATCACATCTTTGGGTAGGAATTACTGCAGTTTGTTTTTATTTAAAAAATAGTCGATAGTCCAGTCAAGTTAGATCATATTTTGTCGTTTTGTGGAAAAAATTCGTAGAAAGCTGGATTTTGGTATACACCTTCCCAATACTTTTATGAAAATGTAATTTGGAAAAAACGATACATTTTGATCAAGTAGTTTGTCTCATCATACAATGTAATTTTTTTATGAATAAAAATATTGATTTCTGGTTTGCAGAATTCAATTTCCTTTTACATTTTGGTGTTTAATTTACCATGACTTCTAATTGGATAAAGTTATTGACATCGGGATTTCTGCATACGATTCTCTATAAAATTTGTCAAAAGATCATAAAGAGTTTTAAACGTTTGTAGGTTTTAGTTAGGTCAAAACGGGTCAAAATTTTAAGATTTATTTCTAAGAAAAAAAATCAGAAAAAATTGAAACTTCTAAAAATATTCTTAAATTTTGACTAAGCCCGTGCATCAGAAAATCCAGCTTTCTACTAATTTTTTCCAATAAAAAATCTAATTTTACTGGACTAGAAGTAGCGTCAACATTTTGGCTAGGAAACACAACATTTTATGAGTTTAAGAAATGTAATAGTAACAATGTAACAATGTTTGACGATATTGGTTTTCTATATTTATATTTCCAAGTAGCATGACATTTGAACACCACACGCGAAAAGTAAATTCAACATTTAATTCGCAGTATCCCAAGTTGAGATTATCAAAATATATCGTATTGTTGTGTACAAAGTGTATAAGATTATAGATTGTGGTCGTTAACAATTATTTTCTAATTTATTGGTGATAATTGAGCGTTTACACGAACGCGCCAATGCCAATACTTGTTAAAGATAATTAGGAAAATTAAGAAAATCTGAAGAGGGAATAAATTAATACTAAAACCATCAGCACAAAATTATTTCTTTCTGTCTACCTAATTTAAACTACCTATAGATTATGTTTATAATAAACATAAATAAATATATGGATGCATAGAAGTAAATATGCATAAATTTAAGAATTACTGACTGAACTATTTAGAGAATTTTGCTTCAAAGATAATTAGATATATGGTGGGATTCTGTTCAAATCTGTAGTTGCTACAGATCTGAAGATAAAACTGTAAATATTAAATAAAATCGCAATGAAATTTATAAGCATATGAACATTTTTATATTTGTCAACAAATATTGATGTGATTTTGTTCAATATTTAAAGATTTACAAATTTGTAAAACTTACAGATTTGAACAGAATACCACCATAAATTAGATTAAAAGAAATTAATAATCAACTTGCATAATTGTTTACATTAAACATAAATAAATAAAAAGGTAGTCTAAATGTAACTAAATTAATTGAGCAGTAATATAATTATTTTTCTCGTTATTTTCTAAATTATCTCTCCTGTAGTGTACCACAAAAACAGCAAAACAATAAGTATGTGAGGCTGCAAAAGTCGTGAAAGATTATGAATGAATTGTACTAAAACGAGTATGAATTAATTATGAGTGTTTATTATCTTAGTCCAGGCAAAATGCTACAAAATTTGTCATATAAACAAAAAAAGTAGGAGACTTCTGAAAATTTGCAGAGTTATAAAAAAATATGTAACGTTCAAGATTCCGATGAGTCCTCATCAGCAGAAAGTGTGCTCGAGCCGCCATATTGAAAAATTTTTTTTCAAAAAAACTCGGTAACTTTAAATTTTACGGTAAATATTGATATTATAATATTGTAGCTTATAAAATTTCCTACAAAAAGATGCTATCACTTTTTTACATAGAACTTATAGTTTGCGAGAAAAACGAGAAAATATATTTTGGTAGAACGAAGCTAATTAAATCATGCCTTAACTTTGTTTCCTGGACACAAAAACGGCTGTAACTTGCGAAAGGATAGCAAAAAGACTTCCGGTTTGAAGCATTCAATTCTACAAACATATTTCTATCAAACATATTATTTTCAATTTTTCAGAAGGGCCTGGTTTAGCCTCGATTTAACATAGAAAATTCAGAGAATATTGTATTTTTTACATTTTTTGTGTTTAATCAACTCTAATTTCTGAACAAATTATGATATGGACTGCCGGTTTCCAGTATTGGATTCCTTGAACATTTTTCTATAAGACACATTATTTTAAAAACTTTTAAAGGCTTCTTGGTTGAGCTGATATTCAAAGTTTTTGTGCGAGAAAGAGAAGTGGAGTTTTAGTATTTTTTTCGGTTAACTGTGTTTAGTAAACTCTAATTTCTGACCGGATTAAGATATCGACTTCCGGTTTCCAGAATTGAATTTGTCGGTCATTTTTCTATAAGATACATTAATTTAAATTACTTTTAAGGCCCTTAATTAAGGCCCACAATTAACTGTTTTACGCGTAGAGAAACTAGTGACATTTTAGTAATTTTCTTTTGTTTCCTGTGTTTAATCAACTCTAATTTCTGAACAAATTAAGATATTGACTTCCGGTTTCCGGTATTGGATTCCTTGGACATTTTTCTATAAGATACATTATTTTTAAAACTTTTAAAGTCCTTAGTTAAGCCGCAATTTAATGTTGACACAAAAAGTTTTAAAAATAAACTAACATTTTTTAAATTTCTATATTAAATTGTGGTTAAACCAGCCCCCCCCTGAAAAATTAAGAATAATATATTTGATAGAAATATGTCTGTAGAATCGAATGCTTCAAACCGGAAGTCGTTTTTTCTATCCGTTCGCAAGTTACAGCCGTTTTTGTGTCAGGAAACAAAGTTAAGGCTTGATTTAATTATCTTCGTTCTACCAAAATATATTTTCTCGTTTTTCTCGTAAACTATTAGTTCTATGTAAAAAAGTGATAGCATCTTTTTGTAGGAAATTTTATACGCTACAATATTATAATATCAATATTTACCGTAAAATTTAAAGTTACCGAGTTTTTTTGAAAATGAATTTTTTTTCCAATATGGCGGCTCGAGCACACTTTCTGCTGATGGGGACTCATCGGAATCTTGAATGTTACATATTTTTTTATAACTCTGCAAATTTTCAGAAGTCTCCTACTTTTTTTGTTTATTTTATGCAATTTTCCTGGACTATCTCCCGTGTGGCGTATTCTCTACTAACATCTATGAGTATGAGTACCTGTGATTTGACGGCTGGTAACCGCGCACACGGTAAAATATATAATCTATACCGATGACTGCCACACTCAAGTTCAAGTTGAACAAAAGGCGATAGATTATGTACTAAAATGAGAATGTCTTCAATAAATTGGACGCGTAAATTTAGAGGAATAAAAACGAGTATAATTACTCGAGTTATGCTCATTTTATTCGTTCACTTAATCCAAGACTTAATCATTGTTAGTTTACAGTATTTTGATTTAGGTTCAATGGTATAATTTACTTGAGTTAAGACCGCTTTTACTAATTTCACAAAATCATTTGCTTGTGAACTGATTATGATTTAATTCAGTGAGTTTATGGTTTGTTTATTAAGCCCTGTTCACACATCATGCTTCTTAATCTTGAGAAAAATAATTATGTTGAGAATCGCCTGTCAAATAACGGCGCCGCTAATTTGAATCTTCAATCAGTCTAAAAAAATGTAATTCATTGATAGCTTCAAACCAGATACCTAATTTTTTTCAGGATTCAGAAGCATCAAAGAATCCTTGTAAATCCACAGTAAAGCCCTGTTCACACAAGGATTCTTTGTGAATTGTTTCGAAGCTATCAATGAGTTAGCAATTCTTCTTTTTCAAGATTCATTGAAGATTCAATTTAGTGGCGGCGCTAATTGACAAATAATTCTGACCAGGATTATTTTTCTCAAAGTCAGAAATATGAAAGACTTCTCTAAAGCTAGATTCAGATTCAGACCTGCCCAAATATAAGTATAAGTAATGATAATTGATGTTCCCTTGTGAAGATTTGGATTTAGGAGAAGGAAATAAATGTTGAAAAATACGTCTTGATCTTCACTCTTTAATATGAAATTAATGAAATTTCATATTAAAGAGTGAAGATCAAGACGTATTTTTCAACATTTATTTCCTTCTCCTATAAGTATAAGTGGCTAATTTAACCAACCAGCGCTCAATGTTTGTACTTTTAATTGAAATTGGAATATTTTAGAAACGCTGGTTGGTTAATTTAGCACTTATAGTTATAATTGGGTAGGTCCGAGGTAGGTCTGAATCTAGCTTAAGAATCCTTGTGTAAGTAACTACTTGAGTTATGTCTGCTTGACTAAATTCACTAAATAATTAGCTAGTAAACTGTATTTAGATCAGGAACTCGTACAAAATCGGAACAAGAACGCAAACCGCAGCTATTTTAGCAAACCGAGAACCAAACCGAACCGTTAAAATATAATTTGAAGAATCCATAACCCGAACCGAACCGATGGTTGTGAAATATAGTTGTATTTTCTCCGTTTTAGTCAAGTTTTTATTTTTTTTTAGAAATTTATTAGTCCAAAACTAAAATGAATTTTTAAAATTAATTAATAAATCATTGAACCGAAACTTAAACCGAATTTTTAAAAACCGGTAACCGGTTCATTTCAAGAAGAAATTTGAAAACCGAAACAAAACCGAACCCTATAAAGCACAGTGAACCACGAATCGAACCTGAACCTTATTTTTGTGCGATTCGAGTTCCTGATTTAGATTAGCATAAGCTAGATTCAGAGCTATCCAATTATAAGTATAAGTGCTAAGTTAACCCACCAGCGATTCCAGAAAATTCCTATTTCAAATATAAGTGCGAACGTTGAGCGCTGGTTGGTTAAATTAGCCACTTACACTTATAATTGATATATCTTGCTTTCAGGTAGATTCAGACCTAACCAATTATAAGTATAAGTGGCTAATTTAACCAACCAGCGCTCAACGTTCGCACTTATAATTGATATTGTGTAGCAGCCCTGGTTGGTTAATTTATCACTTATATTTAACTTATAATTGGGTAGGTCTGAATCAAGCTTAAAAATAGATTTAGCTTAAAGCTAGATTCAGATGATTCAGACCTAACCAATTATAAGTGGCTAATTTAACCAACCAGCGCTCACTTATAATTGATATTTTGTAGCAGCGCTGGTTAGTTAATTTAGCACTTATATTTATAATTGTATGGAATGGTCCGAATCTAACTTTTAAATCATTAATTCTTTTTTGAATTAAGGTGATCCTCTACTCATGGCAGAAAACAGTCAAAAACATTGCTTCCACGCACTATTCTATAGCGTTTATTGTTTTGTTAAACATAAAAAGAACAAATAATTTATATTTGAGGGAAAACATAATTTTGGCACCCATATTCGATTCAGCTAGATTCAGACCTAACCAATTATCATAAGTATAAGTGGCTAATTTAACCAACCAGCGCTCAACATTCGCACTTATAATTTATATTTTGTAGCATCGCTGGTGGGTTAATTTATCACTTATACTTATAATTGAGTAGATGTGAATGGTCTGAATCTAACTTTTAAATCATTAATTTTTTTTAAAATTAAGGTAATCCTCTACTCATGGCAGAAAACAGTCAAAAACATTGATTCCACACGCTATTCTATAGCGTTTATTGTTTTGTTAAACATAAAAATAACAAATAATTTATATTTGACGGGCAAAATAATTTTGGCACCCATATTCGCGAAAAAACTGCAATATTAGTATAGTAAAGAGGGGTTTCGCGCGCCACTGTACAGCTTTTATTTATAAGTGAATTAACTACAGATTTTAATATGTTGTCAACAAAGCTTGGATCTGCGAAATAACCGATCAAATTTTTTAAATTCGTTTTAAAATAGTAGATATTTGTGTTCAAAAAATAACAAAAATTGTCAAAATTCAAATTAACATATTTCGATTTTAAAGCATCTTGCATTTAGTAGATCTTCAACAACATCTTCAGATTACAATATTTAACAAAACAACCGCGAAATCCACGTTTCGACTGTTCTCCACCGCACTTCACATTTCACCACAACATGCACTATCCGTTGTTCACCTGCCAGCGCACTAGGTCTAGGGTGAGTTTGACGTCTCCGTGGGGCCGTTGGGGGGCGACGGCGCCGGAGCGGCGGTACCTGGAGCCTGCGACGAAGCCCACGATGCACGGGTGCTCTTCACTTGGGTGCGTCATGATCGCGACTGACTACAGCGGCAGAGCAGAATGCGGCGTGGCGCGCGCACCAAGTGGTGGGGGACGGGAGGTGGAGAGGCTGGAGAAGGGTTGAAGATAAGCATGTGAGATGGTGGTTAGGGGTGGGTGACACCTGACACCCGCAACTTCGTGCGTTTATTTTAACGACATTGCACTTAATTTACTAGGCCTGGGAAAAATATCGATATATTTTTAAATATCGGATATCGATATTGAAAATAATTTGTATCGATATATCGATATTTATAGACATAAATCGATATTTATCGATATAAATCGACATTATATCGATATTTATCGATACTATATCGATATTCATCGATAATATCGAATTTTCGATATATATTATTATTTCGATATCGAATATCGATATTAAAATTTGAATATCGCGCAGCCCTACAATTTACTGATCATCGAACTGGATTTTTTTAATTCGCAATTTTTGTTCCAGGTTTTATAATTAGGAGGCCCGTCTACTACCTAAAATCCCAAAATAGAGAAAGAATGGATCTACAGATGTGCCTTTCTAAAATTTTGATTAAAAAATTGTACATGAATATAAAAATTCCGATAAATTCTAAAAATATTCCTATTTTATGCAAACTTTACATGGTTATATCTCATGGTAGAAATAAATTTTAAAAATTTTAAAAAGGCACATCTGTTAGATACTTTCTATCTTTATTTAATGTATATAAAAGATCCTGAAGTCAATAATAATCTGACAGTTTCCTCTCAACAAAATAGTTATTTACGAACCAAATGCATGAAGATTTGGATCCCACATGAGCGGATTTTTTGAAACACGAGCGGAGCGAGGGTTTCATTTACGCGAATGCTGGGATGGTGTCTTCCCGCAAGAGGTATGTACAATGTTTTTTGTAACGAATAAAACTATAATCAAATACATTCAAGTTGTAGTCTTTTGTCATTAAATTTGAGGTTACGATGCTTTTTGTACTCACTACTACCAACAGATGGCGCGCTGCACACAAGTTTTATTTTTAAATATTGGCGGTTTTCGGTGGTCTTCACTAATTATAATTCCCGGAAGTAACACTTTATAAACTAAATTTTATTATTTTTAAGATGATTTTACTCTGAAATGTCTAGAAAGGCCAGTGTTATTTGCATTTTTCCTGATTGACTGCACTGGGAAATTGACATTTCCGATTGTCAATTGCGTGTTTTATATGTCACTTCCTAGGTGATGAGTACAAAAACACATTTACAGTATTTTTCAACTTCAAAATGACATTGCATAGCTAGGATGCGGCAAAGTACGAGTTTCGGGCTGGTTTCAGGCAGCCGTAGTAGTGGAGAAAAGAGTGGAATGGAAAAAAAAGAAAAACGTAGACGAGCTGCCAATTTTGAGCCACTCTGTTTTATATGAAATTTCATAAATTTAAATAATTTTTAAGTGTACACCTAATTCTTGACATCGTATAATTATTAATTAATAGTATATTATGCAATAAGATTAAAATGATAGCTATTAATAAGCGAATATGAAATCATACGAGTGTATTAATAACCATTATACACGAGTTGCATACACTATTATTTCTACTCCCATACTATATCAACTGTAATTACACAAGAGCTTTTTATTTCGCCGGATAAATTTCTGTTTGTATTGAAAACTTGTTGCCTAGCAATTTGAAAAGAAAATTGTTTTATTTTAAAAAAAAATTTCGAGTCAAATTGCTGTTAGGTGACAAGGTTAGATGTCAAACAGAAATTTATTCGGAGGAAATAAAATGCTCGAGTGTAATTCAACGAGATAATTTAACGACTTCTTTGGTTCTACTCCACAAATATTCCCAAAATCTAATCATTTCACTGAAAAACATTAGAAATAAGAAGCAAATGACATTTTAGTGTTTTGTTTATTGTTTGGTTACGAAGAAAAAGGTAAATAAGGTTTTATCACTTGCAAAAAGTTACCTTCCTTTTTATCCGCTGTCAAAGCGATAATATTGTGTTTTGTTTGTGGCTTATTTTATATAGGAGTGGAATTATCATTAAAAAAAGTATACAGTTATATGAAATTAACTTGGGAGTTTCATAATGAAAATCTGTATTGAAATGAATGTCATTCAAGTACAGACAATGCATATTTCATAAGCAAATTAAAGCATGGGAGTAAAAAAATTAATTTAATTTCATTCGTATTTATACAGATTTTCATTATGCAATCTTCAATCCAGAAACTGACCTTAAATTTACGAGTTTAAAATTTTTTTTTTGTCGAACACGAACGAAAATTGCAGCTCGAGTGAAGGAGGGTTGCAATCGTTTAAGTTCGACAAAATATTTTCAATACGACGTGTTATACACACTATTTTTTCTACTCTTGAAAAACAAGGAAGTTGAAAAATACAAAAATAAACATTTATTGTCAAATCTTTAAATTTTTGTGAAGTATCAATGTTGTTGCGAAAACAATGGACATTCAAGAAAAAGCAAAACTGAGTTGCAAAGTGCCCAAAAGTGGGCGACAAAGTACTTTATCGCACACTTAAGTACTTTACAACACACTTGCGACAAACAGCTGCTTTCAATATTAAAAACAATGTAGAATCATGAACTTTCAGAAGTAGGAGTAAAAAAACTTCATTTTTAAAACAATTTTATGTTGCATAATATTCCTTTATTTATTTTGTTATGTGAACATAATCTGTATAAGTCATAAACTGTTTAATTAGGTAAATATTTTATTTATTGAATAATATATCGTTTAATGTATAAATTATGAAGTGAGACATTACTTTTAAGAATGTGGCTGAAGTTTTCGCGTCAACACTGATTTCTTTATTTAAAACATATTGCCATGGTGATTTAAAACATCTGACACCTCATCCTGCCTTTTGTTTTTTTTCTTTTCGCCATGTCTTGTTTCTAAACTTTTATATTTATAAATATTAAAACCTAAATGTGTTTACAAATTGCTTTTGCTAATATTAAAAATTGTGAAACCCACAGCAAGTAGGCTTTGCCTGCAGACAGTTGAAGGACGAAAATAACTGCTTTTGTTTTTTCTACACATTCTTCCTAAAACATTATTTTTAAGTAGAGAGAAAAAACTTTGAAGTAACTGTAGAATTGATTTAATATAAAAAGTTTAGATTTATGTAACTGAGTGATTGTTCTATAAAAGGTAAAAGAAAAAGTGGAACTCGGAGCGAATATATGCGACATTTTTACAGAGTAATTTTTTGTAATTAAACCTGTTTAAAATTCAGGAAAAATGAACGCTTAATTCGAGATCAAAATATGCTTCACGCTGATGTCAATTGCAAATTGACAGTTAAACAGAGTTATAATTATGCAGAAATTATTCAAATTTTGCCGTCTATCTTCCATTTCAAAATTCAGTTCATTTAAATAAAACATAATCAATTTTACTTTGGTTCACATAAAAAATTATCAATTTATTACTCATTAAATTATTCATACGCTTATCACGCTTTTTACCCTTATATCATCGGTATAGATTTATAATTTACCGTGTGTGCGGTTATCAGCAATCAACTCACTTATGGTTATTAATGAAAAGTATGTCAGAACAGAAAAACATTTTTGGACGGTTAAAACTGAAACGTCTGACTATTTAAAAAAAAATATTTAAAAATAAATTTCTTATTTAAATGAGTAATGGGCATAACACACGAGTAGCATAGTCTTAATAAATAAATAATAAATATTTAAAGTGCAGCTGTTGTATTTATTTGTATACATTGCTTTACTAGTAAACTTGTTAACATGTCAACGAACTATTTGTTTAGATTTTCCTACACTTTGCTAGTATTATTATTAGCAAGTTTAACTGCATAATAAATCAGGGTTGTTGTGATTTTGCCCAGCCCGAAAAAACCCGCCTGAAAAAACCCATTTTATTTGAAAATTGTATACGGGGTGCCCTATGAACCTATTTTAAGCATGGGGATCTCGAGAACCATAAGAGAAACAAAGTTGGTTAAGGGTCTCGTCTCCGTAACAAAATATTGCGTGTTTAGAGGTGTAGCAGTTTCTGCTTTACTCATTGCTTATTAAAAATTTGAAGGAAAAACAGATACTAGATTTTTGTGAAAAAATTAATCTAGGATTATGCCCAGTTAGAATTCTGAAAAAATCTTTGAAATCCATATACAAAATTAATGAAAAAGTGTGTTTTAAACAATTTTTTACATGCTTTTTCTTATTATTAAGAGATTTATTAGAAAATGTAACTCGGCATAATCCTAGTTGCATTCTTCGTCTGTAAATAAATTTATGAAATTTAGCTTTATCTATATAAAACTTCGTGAGCATTGTAGAAATTGCTAGACTGCTTTTCTGTATTTTTAGCGAGCGTTTCTATGCAGTAACATAGGGCAAACGCGGTGTTGAGCTACGTGGAGTCGATACCCTTAAATTAGACAAAACTTGCCCCTTTGGGGGGCCAATTTCAAAATGTTTTGTTTTCTCACAAAAATGCATAGGTGACTAGATAGTAGATATACGCAAAAATGTAAATTTTGCCAATTTCGTTTTTCACCTATAACTTTTTTGTTTGAATTAGTACAAGTTTCTAATTTGCACGTTCTATAGGCAGTTTTTAACGAGGAATTCACAGCAGTCCTCAAAATTTTTTTTATCCCCTACAGATTTTGAGAAATTCAAAATTTCATATGAAGCTCATAATTGGCTATGACCCGTCTTAATAGAGATTTTTGTCTCGTTTCAACTATATAAAACACAAGTGCATTGAAATTAAAATGAAGACAGAAATTACACAATAATCTTTTTAACTGCTTTTTTGAAAAAAAAAAACAGTAGTGGGCTGGGTTTAAAAAAACCCACTGGGCTGGGCAAATCATGAAAAGAACCGGTGTTTTCACAACCCTGTAGGGTACTCTCAACTACCAACCCATTATCCGCACTGTATTCGATAGGGATCTATATTGATTACTCACAATGAGGCCGCCACATCCAAATGGGATAAAAGGCGTGATAGATATGTGCTGTTATTAGCTGTCAACTCACGGGTACTCATGGTTGTTGAGTTATTGAGTACAAACTACAAAATACAACCATGAAATGATTTTAATAAATTAATAATACATACTATCCTTCTCATCTTTTACACAATTTCCCTCATTTACTGTGAGTCAATGTATATGTATATTATACAATGTGTGCGGTTGTCAGCCGTCGATTTATGAATACTTATGGTTGTTAGTGGAAAGTACCAGACTGGATTTGAAGTACTTGAATTCAGAATTTGTAAGGATGCCACATACAGACAGAATGTTCCACAATTTAGGACAAAAAATTAAAGGGTATATACTGTACGACGTGCTGATCATGAAACAAAAATGATTATGAATAAAAAATTGAATCGTATTTCAAGCAAACATTTTTAGCCACTGGTTGGTAGTTATTTTTAATATTTTTTTTCAAATCTTCTACAATGAAAGTAATTGTTTACATAATATCTAATACTAATAAATGTCAAATTATCAAATATACCTACCATCAAAGCAGTGATACTTAAAATGTACACAACACACGTCGAGTAAACTACCTTTAACTTTGCGAATTTAAAAAAATTCTTTTAGTTTCATGATCAGCCGTCGTACAGTATAGCCTTTAATTTTTTGTCCTAAGTTGTGGAACACCCTGTATAAACTATATAAAAGGTGTTACCGTTTTATGAATTTAGTGGATAGTTTGATTTATTGATCAAATTTCGGGATATTCTTCCACTAAATGACTATTAAAATGTCACATTGTACCCTTTGAATTATTTATATAGTGACCCACTTCCAGGGTATCTAAAACACGATTACTCATTCCATTCTGTCGTCGCCTCCCAAGACCAAATAAAAAATAATTCATCCTCTATAAACATATAAATCAGCGACACTCAACAAGTTCTTAAAATACAATACATACACCGGATTCAGAGAGCTCTACTAACTATATAACAGAAACAGAATGAGAAGAGGAGTTAGGTCTCCTTGCTAAATAGTAAATACAGACAGGTTTCTCGACAGTTGAAGGACGCGGTTATATTTAATTGGGAGCAATGTGCTTAGTAGACGACACTGCATACGGAATTAAATGTAATTGCACATAAAGACTAACAAAATAAAACGTTTTTCATATTTATCTGCGGGAGAATCTCCCCTGCGGTGTGCCACACACTAACAACCATCAGTATGCCTGAGTTGGCGGCTGGTAACCGCACACGAGCGCAGTATAGTTCTGAAGATTCACAGCTTCTCACCCAAATATGATAATTCATTATATAATATTAATTTTAAAAATATGTAGGTACACTACAAACCATGGGTACCGGTGAGTTGACGGCTGGTAACCGCACACACAGTGTCGATACAAAGAGCCGTAGCGATTCTTCATAAAATGCGTTACAATTTAAATTAAATAAACAGTGATAGATATTTATTTAAAAAAATTATTACACGTGAGCACTCGTGAGTTAACGGCTGATAACCGCACACACACACAGTAGTAGCTTTTCTTACAAAGCGTTCCACCACAAATTAAACGAACGGTGATATGACTACGTTTTTGCCGAATTTCTAGAATACTCTCCATTTTACTTTTTTTTTCAATTCCACTCTTTTCCCCACTAATACGGCTGCCTGAAACCAGCCCGAAACTCGTACTTTGTCGCATCCTAGCTACGCAATGTCATTTTGTTTTAAAAATAAGTTGAAAAAATTTCTTGTATCACATTCCTTTTATAATATGAACGAATTCTATGCAGCTTGTTAGTTGTTATTATATTAATTTACCTATATCTTTTTAAATCCTTTATTATTAACTTCACCGTCTTGTCGTCGACCGTCAAAAATACAAAAGTCAAAAATGACCCACTTCCCGGGATCCTATCGAGCTGAAATTTTGGAAATAGACTTTTGCACTTTGGCACAAGAAAAAATCTGATGTGGCCAGCACAAGACCTCCCGCCATACCTCAAACCCATTTCCCCATATCCAATCAATCTGAAATTTGGTACATAGACTCGTTGTGACCAAACATTTACTTTGGCACAAGAAAAAATCTGATGTGGCCACCACAAGACCTCCCGCCATACCCATTTCCCCATATCCAATCAATCTGAAATTTGGTACATAGACTCGTTGTGACCAAACATTTACTTTGACACAAGAAAAAATCTTATGTGGTCAGCACAAGACCTCCCGCCATACCCATTTTCCCATATACAATCAATCTGAAATTTGGTACATAGATTCGTTGTGACCAAACATTTACTATGGCACAACAAAAAATCTGATGTGGTCAGCACAAGACCTCCCGCCATATCCATTTTCCCATATCCAATCAATCTGAAATTTGGTACATAGATTCGTTGTGACCAAACATTTACTTTGGCACAAGAAAAAATCTGATGTGGCCAGCACAAGACCTTCCGCCATGCCCATTTTCCCATATCCAATCAATCTGAAATTTGGTACATAGATTCGTTGTGACCAAACATTTACTTTGGCACAAGAAAAAATCTGATGTGGTCAGCACAAGACTTCCCGCCATACTTATTTCCCCATATCCAATCAATCTGAAATTTGGTACATAGATTCGTTGTGACCAAACATTTACTTTGGCACAAGAAAAAATCTGATGTGGCCACCACAAGACCTCCCGCCATACCCTACGCTTTTTAACTCTGAAATTTGGTACATAGGCTCGTTGTGACCAAACATTTACTTTGGCACAAGAAAAATCTGATGTGGCCAGCACAAGACCTCCCGTCATACCCTACTCTTTTTAACTCTTTCTTGAAACACATTATCTAAGAAAGAGTTACAATGAAAACAAAAATTTAAATAAATATCGATCGAGTCTCATAAATAAAGGATTTATAGTCAAAAACTTTGTTTTTACGGGTTCATTTTTTATGTACCTAATTAATCTATTGACTTTTCCTATACTGCATTACTGTATTTTGTCTTAAAGGAATAAAAGAATTTATTATTATTTTGAAGATGAAAAATACTGTAAAAGTGTTTTTGTTGCGAGTATAGTAAACTGTCAGATTATTATTGATTTCAGGATAATGTTTTTATAAACATTTAATAGAGAACGAATGGATCTACAGATGTGTCATTTAAAATTTTAAAAATTAATTTCTATCATAAGATATAACCGTGTAAATTTTGCATAAAATAGGAAATTTCTTTGAATTTTTCGAAATTTTTATATTTATGAGTATGTACAAATTTTTAAACAAAATTTTTAAAAGGCACATCTGTAGATCCATTTTTTCTCTATTAAATCCTTGCTGAAATAAAATTTTAGCATTTTTGTACTGCCCACAAAACACTCGCTACGTTCGTAAATTTTATGCTGGATTTTAGGTGGTAGACGGGTCTCTTAAATCAGGAGTATCAGTATCCGGTGAAAATAGTTATCTGAGATAGATTACGGCTTATTACAGAGTTCCACAACATCAATTATTAGAAACATGATCAAAATTTATAAAGAATCTTCCTTCACGTGTACCCGTGAGTTGACAGACTACTGACTAACTACACACCAGACTGAACTGAATTCCAAAACGACAATTTCTTTGATTCCTGGAATAGAATTCCGCTTTCTTTAATCTTAATACGTTCCACATTACAACATGAACCGTCTCTAGTTTGAAGAATCATCTCTTTGTGTTTTATGGCTTCTACATTTTATTTTCCATTTAATTTCGAGCTTGAAATTAACAATAAAAGTACAGTTCAAATATTCCTTGCTGTGTACTGGACATGGACCATGAATAAAGCCTCATTTCCACCGACTTTTAATACTTAAGAGCATTCTGAACAGGAAGAATATACACGTAAAAAGCACTTTACACGCATACACCTCATCGACACATGGTTGCACATTTTAACAAAAACAAATTTTTAATGGCACTAATAAAACTTCGTTCTATTAGTGCCATTTTTTCTGTTTTGTACCGAAGTTTTAGTTTATAAAATAAAGAAAACTACAAAAATTCATATTTTTTTACCTCTAATTTTCTCGAAATCAGAAAGTTTTTTCTAAAAAATAACACTACCCCAACGTAGATTAAATTTTAAACTACATGATTCAAGTTTAAAAATCGGTAGGTGCTTCTAAACGCCTGCAAGCGGTTGAAAGTAAGTAATTTCGACCGTTGAACGTGCTGAAAAAAAAATTGCACTAATAGAACGAAGTTTTATCCCTTAGCTACCATATAAAAATTTGTTTTTGTTAAAATGTGCAACCATGTGTCGATGAGGTGTATGGGTGTAAAGTGCTTTAACGTGTACGTACAGAATGTTCTTAAGAACTATGTTTAAGGCGGTACACTTGTGACAAAAATATAGTGAAAAAGTGACCTCGCTATATTACAAATTGTGCCCCTGCTATAACACCTACACTGTTCATATTTTATATATGGTTAGTTAAAAGATGACTCTAGAGTGCTATGAAGCTATATTTTTTTAATATTTAATAGTCTTTTGGTAATAAATTAATAAAAACAGTGTATTTTGCCAATTTTTCACAATTTTTTTAACTAGTTGTGTATTTTTTTTGACAAAAAAACTTTTCATACCACTCTTACGATCAATGCAAGGAATCGATTATTTCAAACAAAACTAATTAAGATGCATTAATAAAGCCACGATTTGTAATATTAAAAAGCAAATATTAATTCTTATTTTCTCTAATTGTTGTCGCAACAATGTATTATACAAATTTTTAGGACAAATAATGTTTCGTAATTACTCATGGTAAATTTCAGATTTTTATTTTGAGCAATATAGCCATAATCGTATATTCTGAATCTATTGCAGCAATATTGCAATCAACAAGGGATCCACTTATTTGCCCAAACTGTTTTACAGTCAAACGGTCATTTGACCAAACTTTTATTCTTATAACCTGTTATTTCACCAAACGAAGTTTATCTTACACGGGTATTTGGCCGAACTGTTATTTGACCAAACTGGTATTTTACCAAACGCTGTTAAACCAAAACGTTATTTAACCAAATCGTCATTAGATCAAATCGCCATTTAACCAAATCGTCATTTGACCAAATTGCCAAAGCGACAGACGCTAGTGACATCTTTAGTACACTAGAAGATCCACTTATTTACCCAAACTGTTTTACAGTCAAACAGTCATTTGACCAAATTTTTATTCTTATAACCTATTATTTCACCAAACGAAGTTTATCTTACACGGGGTTAAAGAATAAAAATTCGGTCAAATGATCGTTTGACTGTAAAACAGTTTGGACAAATAAGTGGATTTCCTAGTGTACTAAAGATGTCACTAGCGTCCGTCGCTTTGACAATTTGGTTAAATGACGATTTGGTCAAATGGCGATTTTGTCAAATAACGTTTTGGTTTAACAGCGTTTGGTTAAATAACAGTTTGGTAAAATACCAGTTTGGTCAAATAACAGTTCGGCCAAATACCCGTGTAAGATAAATTTCATTTGGTGAAATAACAGGTTATAAGAATAAAAGTTTGGTCAAATGACTGTTTGACTGAAAAACAGTTTGGGCAAATAAAGCGCTCCCATCAACAATGCCTAAATTAATTCTTATTTTCTCTAATTGTTGTCGCAACAATGTATTGTATGAATTTTTCGATCAAATAATGCTTCGTAATTACTTATGGTAAATTTCAGATTTTTATTTTGAGCAATATAGCCAGAATCGTGAATTCTGATTCTATTATAGCAATATTGCGTTCAACAAGTGTATAACCTTAATGCATAAGTACTCGATAAGTACTAATAGCAACGCATAAGAACAAAACTTTGCAAACTCCAAACATAAGGCGTAATGCACAAGCATAATGATTGACATGTGTCATATTTATTATTTGTTTCGAGTTGTCAATTTCGGTCTGTTTCTAAATATGGAAATGAATAAGTACCTTACTTACTAAATTAACAGTTCTTCCATTCTTTTATCGTAAAAATGCCAGTAATGATTAAATTACAAAATTCGACAACAAATGTCATCTCTGTTGAATTAATCCTTAAACAAAATAGGTGGAAATTAATGCATTAAGCACTAAAACAGTCGGTATGAGGCTTAAGAGTACCCGTAAGTTAACGGCTGGTAAAAATATACAAGATGGTGAAGTTTGAAGTTGAAATAAGAAAGTTAGTTTTCGTATAACAGGAAGTTTAAATCAAATTTGAATTTGAATAAAATATGAAAGTTTTACAAAAATTAATACAGAAGTTTACATAATTTGCTTGAAAATCGAGTGACATTTTGAACATCAAATTGATCACCGAAAATACGAATTTTTAATATCGAAATCAAAGTTTCTAGTTATCTTTTAAAAGTCAATTTATTTATAGGAACATTTTTGTTTTCTCTTTCATTTTCTTAATATTAATTGATCATGGAATTTTTTTCACATATTAATCCAAAATGGAATAAATATGTTTTGCAATTGATCGTTTTTTTGTGGAATTAAACTGGAATATTAAATCCTATATAATTTTTAGGAAAATTTTACTTTTCTCATTAATTTTTACACATTGGTTTATCATGGAATTTTTTTAACATTTTAATCCAAAAATGGATTTTTTTTTAAATTAACTGGTCGTCTTTTAATGAATCATTGAATTTCATTTCTGGAAATCATGAGAATAAATATGTTTACTATATAAGCTGCAGACGGATGTCGTAATAATTCTAATGAGTAATAGCCTTGTTGAACTGGAGTAGAATGCTATACCGATACTGATGAAGCCAATAGGGTTGATGAAACATCGGCTTTTTTATTAAATAAAAACAATTTATGCACGGTCATATCATAATTTGACACTTAAACATGAATTTCTTTGATTCAATAATTGTAATTGTAATAATTGTAATAATAAACTACTAATAATCCTATAAATAACCATTTTCTATAATTGTACCATTTTTTATTTTAATAAAATCATTTTACTTACATTTAACATAAATTATCTTGTAAATGTTTAATTCAATAATGACAACTTTGACATTATAAGAGAATTTAGTAATTTTTGGTGATTTGAACAAGTAAATTATATTAATTAATTTATTAGAATATGTTCAACCGTGCATAAAGTTGAGTATGTACCACGGGCGTAACTTGCTTTTATGGCTCTTGACGTGTTTTTAGCCCTCTGCTGACGCTCGGGCTCAAAATCACGTCTCAAGCCATAAAAGCTTCTTTACACCCTTAGTACATAAATAACTATTAAGACTGCAGTCTCGAGAAATTTAATAAAATTGTTTTATTTTTGTTTATTTAACTATTTTAATTTAAAAACAAAATTAAAACTAGAATTATTTATGTATTTGCAAAGTTTTCTCGTTGGTTGTATAGCTGAAATATTGTGAAAATTTGCTACAGCACACAATTCAGTAATTTTGATAATTACAGGTACATTGACTGAAAATTATAGCAGCTAGTACTATAAAACGTACTTCTAGCTAGCGATTATTGTAATTCTAAACCATTATAGTCATTGACCTTATTTTAAAGTATAACAATATACAATTATCTTTTGCGTTTACTATACATACCAATAATTACTATTGTATTACTATACTTAAACGCTACGTTCAATTTTATTGTAAAATAGAGTAAACATAATTCATTCTAATAAAATAATGTGCCAGGAACATCAGATAATTAGATGCGCAGTATGCCAAATAGTCGGAAATCCCAGTTTATATTTACTAACGGCTTTTAGGAAAAATAAAACAAATATTGCCCCAATTTCAAGTCACCATTTTAGATTTCAACACTTACTAAAATAAATACAAATGTGTAAACTGTAAAGTGCCCCCAAAAACTTGTGCTCTGCTAATAATATAAATAAACAATCATTAGTTTATGTCATTTAATAAACAAAAACAACCTTTGTTTGATGATGTTTTTATAGCGTTTACTAAATAGGACACTAAATTTAGTGTTAGTGTCATTTTGAGTTTAATAGAGCAATAAAATTTAGTACATAAGATGCTATTGTATTCTACTAATTATGCAATTTGATGCAATCAAGTATGACATTTAAATAATGTTTAAGGAGCTGAGATGGTTAATTTTAATCTTAAATTAAAACTATAAATATTTGAATAGTACAATATGAGTGTATGAGTTAGTGACTGGTAACTGATATACCGATGACTCACAATATGTGAGGTTGCCACACCTAAGTTAGGTAAAAGGTATAGGTAATAGATTTGTATGAGGTATACAGATGTTCCACAACTTAGGACAAAAAATTAAGGGTTATATACTGTACGACGTGCTGATCATGAAACAAAAATATTTTTTTTAAATTCGCAAAAAGGGTAGTTTACTTGACGTGTGTACATTTTAAGTATCACTTTTTTGATGGTATATTTGATAATTTGACATTTATTAGTATTTGATATTATGTAAACAATTACTTTCATTGTAGAAGATTTGAAAAAAAATATAAAAAATAACTACCGACCAGTGGCAAAAAAGTGTTTGCTTGAAATACGATGACATTATTTGCAAATTAAAAAAAATCTTTTTGTTTCATGATCAGCACGTCGTACCTACAGTATACACCCATTTTTTTGTTCCAAGTTGTGGAACATGCTGTATATTTATTTAAATTTATAATTTAAATAAATATCAAGCCTCACAGTCTATTCACGGGTACACCAAAAGAGATTTTTTAAAATTAAAACAATAGTTATTTACTTTACAAGTGGGCAAAGTAAGGAATTACCCACGACCCCACGAGGGAAATCTTAACTCACGAGGCCGAAGGCTGAGTGAGATAATTTTCTCGACTGGTCATTCCTTACTACACCTCTTAATAACTGCTTAAATATTTTAAAAATATTAAGTTTCTACCTAATACATCGTTTCTATGGTGACTTCCAACAAACAAAGTAACAATTTACCCACAAGTGGGTATAATTTTGATCAAAGCCACTTGTGGGAATTTTTTTACTTTGCTTGTTTAAAATCACCATGGTTATTATGCTTTTAAAGAGGTGTTGGATAAAATTAATTTTAAAACTGACAGTACTGTGTATAATGAATTATTTTAGTCACTTGTGAATAAAGCCGGATTTATAACACGCATAGCGCTAAGAGTTATTTTTAGTCACTAAAAACAAATGCATAATGTACAATAGCCACTACTGTAAGATAAAAATAATAAATTATAGTGTTGTTGTATTGTCACTGTGACTGAAAACAAAGTTCAAATTTTCAACTAGTTACACGTTTATAAATTCGATGTAATTTTTCACGTTATAACTTATACATTTTTTGTTGAACGAAATCCAAGATTGAGATAAAAAAAAAAGTCTAAAAATATCCTATAAACATACAGACATGTTTATGTTACAAACTACTACTATATTTATTTAATTGATTGTGGTTAGTTTTGTAGTAAATAAAACTTTGCATTGAACTTTTTACGTTGTCGTAAATGTATTTTAAATTTTTTCCAACGTTTGTATTTCCAACTGTGGTGGTTAAAACGTTAAAAATATTTATTACCGCATTTAAAAATGTTAATAACTTATTTGTAAGATAAAACTAACAATTTTATAGGTATGCGTTTTCAGTATCAGTCGTCAACTCACGGGTACTAAATACACCCTAAGGTCGATTTTTAATAAGATTGATTTGGGTTGCGTCAATCTGTAACACACTATGAAATTCATATCATTTAAAATCTTGGTAAACTGTGTTTACTGTTCTTGTTACCAGCCGTCAACTCACGGGTACTCACAGTTTAAAGTAAGCAAACCCTAAGGATGACTCTTAATTTATTTTTTATAATATTTTGTAATTTGAGTTGCGCCCTGTTAGAAACTAAATCTAAAAGATCACTCTAGTGTCTTGGTAGTGGTGGTACAGCTTGTGTGTGCGTTTACCAGCCATCAACTCACGGGTACTTAGTTTAAGTGAATGTTAAACTTGAAGGAAAATTTTGAAGTCTAAAGCCTAAAGGCGGATTAATGCAGCCATTTACATTTACATTTAATTTTCATTTAATTTAATTTAAAAGATAACTATAGTAACAATGTCGCATTTGAAAACAAATGAGAATGGGGCATGCATGGCTCTATTGAGTTACACACATTTATCTTTTAAATTAAATTAAATTAAAATTAAATGTAAATATAAATGGCTGCATAAATCCGCCTTTATACTCGATAAGCTGTAAATATAGAATCATTATATACCTATTAATACAGTCGTCAACTCACGGGTACTCTTGATTATTAATACCGTGTGTCCCAGCGAAAGTGTGGCATAGGCGTTTAACATGTGAAAACAGTTTTTTTTAAATAAAAACTGTCCGGCTAACAACTATGATAAAGTAAAATTCAAATATCTAGGACCTTGAGCTGCGCGAGAAGGCGGAGCTTGTCATGTACTGTCCGTTTTACAAAAGTGGAGCTAGCGAGTATATGCTACGCTGCACTTCACTTAATTTTCAAAGAAAACTAAAATATAACTCAATCACAATCAATTACAAAATTCACAGCGTTACACGAAGCAAAACACTACGAACGTCAACATGAGAATAACAGATATTGCAGCTGATGTTCTGTAGAACAGACAGTAGCGTAGTTTCCTCTTGTTTATCACCTATGCTTCTCTCTCTAAGACGAGAATTCGTACTTCGCGCAGGGTTCTCCTTAAGTGAATTTACCTCTACCATATTGCATAGGACAATACTACATCTATTCCTACATCTTATTTAATACACATTATTTCAATTTCATAATGTAATTTCAAGAAATTAATGAAAATAATTTGAAAATTTTAACCTTTAGTTTTTGTTGCTACTTTCGTACAATGACAGCAGCTGTCAATTCGTGGCCGTCTGGTTATGTGAGCGGCCTACGGAACCAAAGGTCGTACCTCGGATCGTACGTTCGATTCCGACCTGGGGAAGATGTATATTTTTTAAATATTTTTTCTGCTTGTTTTGTTTGTTAAGGTAAAATCTTATTTGCAGTTGATTATAACATTGTAATATTGATTGCAATAAACTGTGGAAGAATGGAATATTTTACCTTGTTGTAATCAACAACTCAGCATTGCTATTGCTAGCGATTAAACAGATACCTACTTCTTCATTCAATTCTCCCACAGTTTATTGCAATCAATATTACAATGTTATAATGAACTGCAAATAAGATTTTATCTTAACAAACAAAACAAGCAGAAAAAATACCTATTTAAAACAAAAAAAATCTTCCTCAGGTCGGAATCGAACGTACGACCTTTGGTTCCGTAGGTCGCTCACATAACCAGACCGAGAACCAGACGGCCACGAATTGACAGCTGTCATTGTACGAAAGTAACAACAAAAACTAAAGGTTAAAATTTTCAAATTATTTTCATTAATTTCTTGAAATTACATTATGAAATTGAAGTAATGTGTATTAAATAAGATGTAGGAATGGATGTAGTATTGTCCTGTGCAATATGATATCATAGTTGTCAGCCGGACAGTTTTTATTTACAAAAAACTGTTTTCACATGTTAAACGCCTATGCCACACTTTCGCTAGGACACACGGTATACAGGGTGATTCATAACTTCGTATATTTTAATGGCACGTTCAACTTACTAATCATGTAAGAAAAAATTTTAAAACTCATATTATAAGGGCAGTTTTTGCAAGAAGCACATTTTCGAAACCACTCTGGGATTGTTGATTGTATAATAGATATTTGATTAATTATGAATGGAATAAAATTAAATTTTAATTAAATGTGCAATGGAAAGAATAGTGAATTTATGAAATTTAATTTGAAAACAGTGACCCAAAACTGTTAAAAAACTTGGAAACTAAAATTGCAAATTTTGAAAAAATTATTTCAGTTCCGCCTTCCGCGATAAGTTAGTTGAACACTATACTGCCCTCCTTAGGAAGAAGGTCCTATCTATGGCGCGCCGTTCCGGAAAAAATTATTCACATTATTAATATATTTAGTTGGTGTTAAAATATAGATTTGGTTACTAAAATATAATAATAATTGTTAAATTATATTTATTTTGTGTTAAAATATTATAACTTGACTATAAATTATATTATTTTGTAGTACACAAAATATTTTTAGCATAGTTACAAATTAATTTTTTTACGAACGGCGAGTGGTGTTATTTAATATAGATTCGAGCTTCAAACATTTTCCGTCAGATGGCTCCTGTGTCGCTCCTATAGGGCACGGGCACGTTATGCCCTGTTCACACGTTGCTACTTTGAAGACGCATACGTGCTACTGTAGCATGAAAAGAAATTCAAATCGAAACAATTACCGCAATTACGATGTGAAATTATCAACGAGTAGTTCTTGATACTTTGATGCTACAAATTAGCAGCGCTGCTATTTGACAAGCGACTCAGATTTTTTCTTGCTACAGTAGCACGAATGTGTCTTCAAAGTAGCAACGTGTGAACAGGGCATTACACAACATCACAACAAAAGGTAATCGCTCTACTAACTGTCATTATCATCGGTGATAGCGCTATCACAGATGATAATCACTTGTAATATTACCCTAGAATATAATAGCACTTTTATGAGATTTGTGAGATGAGAGTATCTACAGTTTGACAATTAGTAGAGCACCCGTGCCTTATAAGAGTGACACAAGAACCATCTGACGGAAAATGTTTCAAGCTCGAATCTATATTAAATAACAACACTCGCCCAGTGTTGCCAGGTCTAGGGAAATTTCCCTAAATCTAGGGAATATTTTATTAGTTTAGGGAAAAGGGATTTTTTATATATTTTTAATGATATCTAGGGAAATTCGTAATCATGTTGAACATATAGCGTTTTATGATGTTCAAAACTTAAATTTGATGATAATTCGAGAATGTGTCCACATTCATGCGATTTTATATTTGATATTTTTAACTCTTCCACATTTCAGAGTCACTGTGAAAAAATATTTTAAATTTAAACAAAACAAAAATTCGTAACCGACTGGGCACTGATACTTAAAATGGTATTATGTTGACAAAAAAAACTGTAAAAAAATCTCAAGCTTCAATTTTCCTGAAGAGATAGATCTCGCCGAATTTACAAATGCAATGTATATTGAAAAGTAATTTATCACATAATTTATATTATTTTACATGTATTTTGTAGAGTTGACATTGACATTACCATTTTACCCGACCCCATAAAACTAATTCTTTACCTAATTAATGATTTTTTTCAGAAATCTAAGTAATTGAGGAGATGAATTTAGGGAAATCTAGGGAATTTATACAAATATTTGTAGGGAAAACTAGGGAATTTAAAAGAATTTTTTTAGGTAAATCTAGGGAATTTTTTTCCAAATATCTAGGGAAATTAAAATTTTGGACCTGGCAACACTGCACTCGCCGTTCGTGAAAAAATTATTTTGTAATGCCTATGGCACACCGGTCGAGGAGCATCGAGGACCATCGAGTAACTCCTCGATGAAATGATAGAACGCACCCCGTCCTCGACGAAAAATAGGGGCGCCGCTATTTTCATCGAGTTGTTCCTTGATGAAACGAATGTATCTCATTTCAGACTTATCTTTTGTATTTGATTTCGCGCAAAACTTTGATGTATTTGTCACCGACGAAAAAGAAAACCATCGCGGACGGGTGCGTTCTATAGTTTCATCGAGGAGTTACTCGATGGTCCTCGACCGGTGTGCCACAGGCATAACTGTGTTAAAAAATATTTTGTGTACTACAAAATAATATAATAGTAAAGTTATAATATTTTAACACAAAATAAATATATTTTAACAATTATTATTATATTTTAGTAACCAAATCTATATTTTAACACCAACTAAATATATTAAAAATGTGAATAATTTTTTCCGAATCGGCGCACCATACCTATCTGCAAATTTTGAGATTTTGTAATCTGCATAAATTATTACAAATATATACCAAAATAGAATGTTCAGCTGCTCTAAGAAAAGGTAGAATTTATTATTATTAGTATTATATTTATATAAAGCAATTTTAATAGTAAAAATCCGCATAGTTGCTTCCACAAATTTTTTTATATAAAATAATAGCTAAAACAAAATGTTTGCAGATAGGACCTTTTTCCTAAGGACGGCAGTATATATTATGTCATTAAAATATATACACGAAGTTGTGAATCATCCTGTATACCAAATGGGAATTTAATACAGTAAAATTCATCTTCTATTTATATGTAACACTTTTTCTTTCTATTTCTGCTTGCAGCTTGCACTATTAGCAAAAGTGCGTTTAGCTTTTGAAAGCCTACTTCCTAATCCTAAAGCCTTCTCACTAGGCGATGTTTATATGAAATATTCTCAACAGTGTCGTGTATATAAAAACACGTGCAATCAGAGTTGGCTGCGCTCCAAGAAGAGTTTACACCAACGACAGGGCCGTATCCACGATAATCTCAAAGCGAATTTCGTCTTGTATGTTTGATAGCGGAGATAAAATTGCTATTTGTACAGGAGAGATAAAATATATTATATAATAATGTTTTTCTTATTAAATTTGAGTGTGGTAGCCGCACTGTTTCGTAATGCCGAGTTGCATTATGAAGATATTGTTATTTTTCCTTGCTGTATGAGAGAGAGAGGTCCGATTTTCTCATGAAGTTATTTGCAAGTAGTGAATCATGTGTTCACGCGGCTTACTTCATAGTAGTTTATGACAGCTGCCAAAATTAGTGCTGTCTGCTGTCAAACGTAAACAAAATCGTGTCCTGCAGTTTGTTACATCTTTATTTTGTTTAATTTTTTTTTTAAATGGTTGGAATATAATTATTATTGTGTACCGGGCTGCAAAAGCCTGACAGCTGATTGACAGTGACAGTATGTTTTGTTTACAAACATGTAGGGTAGGGGCATCGATAAACAAGCTAAAGATAGGAATCTAGATGCTTTTGCTTGAAACACAGTTCGTAGCGTCCCTATATTTGCCGAGGAGAACTAAATTTGACGTGGGCATAGCTGGCTAGGATTTGTTATTCATATTTTTTACATGTAAAATTATTGTAGTTCTCAAAAAAATAAGTAACACACATAATACCTTAAAAAACGTTTTATTAGTAAACAAATAATCATAATCTACATGGCACTTTCGAAATATAACACACAATAAGACACACAAATGTAAAGTAAGTAAATATAATAAAAAAGTATATTTACCAAATGTCGTTCGGGATAATTTTTTAATTAATAACATAAAATTTTAATATATTGACACACTCATTTGTAGCGAAGGCTGATATATTATGAATTTTCTTCCGAGTTGTCAGTTTCTCAATCTCGTATTCTTATTTTAATCATATATTTTCGTAAATCGTATCCATATGAATAATTCTATAATTTAATAACGAAATGTTAATGTGCAGTTTTGTTATTTATAATAAATAATTACTTACAGTATCATTAATTTGTAGTCAAAATGTGTTATCAAGTGAAGGAAATACTTGCACTAAGAAAATGTCAAAATTAAAAATGTAACATGAACAAAATTTATAACGCCTACTTTACAATTATTTCGCACTTTTGATAAAATAATTCTCTTTTTTACCGATAATTTATGAAAGAATGCCATCTATATTTGCCGAGGGGAACTACAAACTGTGTTTCAGCAAAGGCTACCTGAGATTCCACCGGTTGGGTAGGGGTCGCTTTAGAGGGAAGGGTGCCTACTCAAATCTAAAAAACTCAGAGCTAGAAAATTCAAGTACAAGAAAATTCTTGCCCGGAATCATAAAACAAACTAAAATTCAGAGACACGAAAATGCTTACATAAAAAATGCATTCATAGAAAATTCAAATTTAGAATCTGTTTGATGCAGAAAACGCATGTAAAGGACTATTGAAAACTGGAAAAAATATGGCTGCGGAAAAAAATCGGATTCTGGCTAATATATAAACTAATCTATGCTAACAAAACCCTTCTTGAGTCCAACAGGATTCCGTTTTTTGAAATAAACTAATCTATGCTAACAAAACCCTTCTTGAGTCCAACATAACTCGTTTTTTAAACGGCCACAACGCGTTGTTCAGCTGACAGCTTGCAGCCAACTTCAGGTTTGGCCGCCAAGTAAAGTTTCTGTGTTTACTTGATTCCAGATATGTCTTTTCTATTAATGTTTTTTTTGTGAATGAATTTTCCTTAGCTTGAGATTTCGTGATTTTTATTATTCCTGTCAAGAATATTCTCTTCTTGAATTTTCTAGTTTATAATATTCCAGTGTTGAAGACGTTCCCTACAGGGAATACAATTTGAAGTTTCATAAATGTGCAATAGATGTCAATGGGCCGGTGCAAATGGTCTATTGTTCTAATTATGTATGTTCTGTTATATCTTTTCTAAATGATAATTTGATTGATTTTCTTTTTCCTGTATTAATCTGTATTATTAATTATTGTATTTAGCCCTGTAATTGGTTCTTCTGTTGGGCAATCAATTATTATTATTATTATTATATGTATGCATGTGAGAGAGATTAGTACGAAAATAGAATATTATGATGTGCATAATGCCTATGTCACAATAGCGTGGCATGAAGCACGATGCTTAATGAAAAACTGTCAAAGGGGTGTCACACCGGTATAGCAAAATGCCATACGAACATTTTTTGTATATTACTATGTTCACTTTGTACTTTATTTAAAAAAATTATTTTTGACAGCTGAGAATTAAGATCAATCAATTCTTTCTGTTAATTAAATCAATAATTAGTTATATAATGACAAAAGCTTAAAGTATTATATTCTTATTATTTAATTTCTTATACTGTTATTATTTTAACATCAATTATTCACCAAATGTCAAAAATTATATTGAAACCAGCAACAAATTTCCTTATGTCAAAATGCTCGATGGAATAGTGGCGATACAATTTTTACGTTATTCATTTATTCCATCGAGCACCGTGATTCATGCCAAGCGGAGTGATTTTAACGTCGCTAGTGTTTAAAAGTACTTAAACACGTGTATCATACTTTATTTTTTATTAAACCTGAACCCTAATTTGAACAATAGAGCTGGAAAACAGCATTTTAATTTTGATTCAATTTATGAAGTAGTTTGTGTGATGTGTCAAAACTCGTGTCAAAATATCGTTACCTAGGACATTGGTTATAATTTTCATTATAGTTGCTTAGCAATTTTTAAAGCATAGCGTGTTTTAATCTTGTAATTTTGCACGCATTTGCGTGTTTTAATAACCGATTATGATGCATGTATAATAAAAACGAAAATTAAAAAAAATCAATAAATAAAATGTGACAGCTTCATAGGTTACCGTGACCGTGAGTATAGAAATATATTTCGTGTGTAGATAACTTACTAACTGGTACTTATAATTTTCCAATTCCACACCACAAGAAAGATTTTACAAAAATAAATAATCAAGCATTTCATTTAATTTGGATGTTACATGTAACAGAACCACAGGTAACTGTGTAATAGGTAATGAAATATCGATAGAAAGGGTTTCATGACACAAATTTATAAAATTACACAATTAGCTAATCGAGAGGTTAGGTAATAATAGTAAGCGATAAATTCTAGATATATTACACGTCCATTACGTTTAATAGAGTTATTACTATTATGTAATGGAAATTAATCGAATGTAATTTTTAAATCCTTTATATTAACTTCATGTACGGCAAAAAAACAAAAGTCAAAAATGACCTACTTCCCGAGATCCTATCGAGCTGAAATTTTGGAAATAGACTTTTGTCACCTAACAATGCACTTTGGCACAAGAAAAAATCTGATGTGGCCAGCACAAGACCTCCCGTCATACCCCAAACCCATTTCCCATATTCAATCAATCTGAAATTTGGTACATAGACTCGTTGTGACCAAACATTTACTTTGGCACAGGAAAAAATCTGATGTGGTCAGCATAAGACCTCCCGCCATACCCATTTCCCCATATCCAATCAATCTGAAATTTGGTACATAGACTCGTTGTGACCAAACATTTACTTTGGCACAAGAAAAAATCTGATGTGGCCAGCACAAGACCTTCCGCCATACCCATTTCCCCATAAGGCACAAGAAAAAATCTGATGTGGTCAGCACAAGACCTTCCGCCATACCCATTTCCTCATATCCAATCAATCTGAAATTTGGTACATAGATTCGTTGTGACCAAACATTTACTTTGGCACAAGAAAAAATCTGATGTGGCCATCACAAGACCTCCCGCCATACCCTACGCTTTTTTACTCTGAAATTTGGTACATAGACTCGTTGTGACCAAACATTTACTTTGGCACAAGAAAAAATCTGATGTGGCCAGCACAAGACCTCCCGCCATACCCATTTCCCCATACTGCACAAGAAAAAATCTGATGTGGTCAGCGCAAGACCTTCCGCCATACCCATTTCCCCATATCCAATCAATCTGAAATTTGGTACATAGATTCGTTGTGACCAAACATTTACTTTGGCACAAGAAAAAATCTGATGTGGCCACCACAAGACCTCCCGCCATACCCTACGCTTTTTAACTCTGAAATTTGGTACATAGGCTCGTTGTGACCAAACATTTACTTTGGCACAAGAAAAAATCTGATTTGGCCAGCACAAGACCTACCGCCATACCCAACTCTTTTTAACTCTTTCTTGAAACACATTATCTAAGAAAGAGTTACAATGAAAACAAAAATAGAAATAAATATCGATCGAGTCTCATAAATAAAGGATTTATAGTCAAAAACTTTGTTTTTACGGGTTAATTTTTTATAAAATTGCACTCTCACAGAACGGTGGGCAAAATGAGTCCTCTATTTTTTTAAATAAATTTCACTGAACAGAAAACTTGTCTGTGGTGTACTCCTAACGAACAACCATGAGTACCCGTGAATTGACGGCTGGCTAACCGCACACATGATATGTATACCACAGATGACTCATAAAATAATGTGAGGCTGCAACAGCCAAGTTAGGTAGGCGTAATAGCTAAATATGCAGTTATTTGATTCAAAATCAGGTAATTTCAAATTGAAACACAGTTGTCTATAAAATACATTTCTAGAGTAAACCATATTTGGCACATAACCAAACAATCCTTTTCGGAGATTGACATTAAAAGTGCTGTTTTTTGACAGCTGACAGTCAGCAAAGTGTCACTTTTGCTTCCTAGGCAGCAAAAATAGTAAAAAAAGCCTAGGCAGCAAAAGTAATTGTTACTATGGTGAATCAAAAAATTTGACATTTATAAAATTCATCAACATACCTAACCTATTTTTTTTCCTAAGCAGCTGTCATAATAATAATTTGATTGCAACACGTATCAATATATTTAAAGTAATCACTAAATTAATATTAATTAATAACAATCGCCGAAAAAATAATGTGTTTAACATGGCAAAAAATACAGATTTGCTGCCTAAGCTAGATTCATAGCCTCGGCTGCGCCTCGTCTATGAAACTCTAGCCGCGCCAGCAAATCTAATATACAACTATTAATGTGTGAGTGATATCCTGAATATAATTATTTATTTATTGATCACAAATAAAACGGACATGAATAATTATAACAATAATAGGTACGCATATTTTTGTTTATTAGTATTATTGACTTTTATTAAATGTTTCAGAAAATAGGTAATCTGTTTTTTAAACTTTTCACAAATTCTTGTAAATTTATGACAGTTTTCAAATGAATAATATTATGTCAATGTTAACATTGTAATTATTATTAGTAAACAAAAAATAGAAATATGTCAGCAATTAAAAATAAATATAGTGCTTTTTGTAGAGGTTAAATATTAACATATTTACAAAAAATAATGTAATATTTATATTCTGTGGTAAACAATAAGATATTATAACAATTTTATGTACCAAACTCAAGTAAATAAGTAATATTTAAGTACTAAACTTGCAAATAAGTATTATACGGCCAATAAAATAAACTTATTGCTTTTGTTACACATTAGTTAAACAAAAGACGATAAACTAAATAAAAATACTCTGTATCAGCTTTTATAATTATTATCAATTAATTTCCAGGAAAATATTATCAAATTATCGATTTAATTTTATCAGGTCCGTACCGTAATTAAATTAATGTTAATTGGTTTTCAATTACATAATTGCTTTCATGAATCATAAATACGGATAATGTAAATGACATTTAGTTAGGTACTTTGATCGGCTTATCTAATCTTGTGGAGATCGTGGTTACAAAATTTTACTATTTGACTTTGTTTGCTTACAAAAATTTAAAAATAGAAAGATAAATATTAATTTTCAAACGCAGTATTATGAAGCGTGTAGGTAAATTAATGAATACAATTTTAGAAAAATACTATACTTTATTACACAATTAATTTAAAATGTGACCGATTCAGATACAAGTTCCAGTTTTACTGCACAAAAATTTGCTCTGTAATGTATACTCTACTTTTAACTATCAGTGCCCGTGGATTGACGGCTGATAACCACACATACGGTGAAATGTATATCTTAGCGATAATTCACAATATGTGAGGCTGCCACACCCAAGATGGGTACAAGTTGCAATAGATAAATGTATAATGTACAAATTACGAATATATCTGAATACGGCCCTGAGCATTTGCGACTGCATCGACCAAACATTTCTAACCCTTTCTAAGGGTGTGGGACAATTATAACTTCAAGAAAGTACCATTCTATTCTACCTTTTGTTTAGTGTGTATACTATATTGTTCATTATAATGCCTTCAACACAAAACTTTTCATTGTTGTCAACAATATGTAGTTTATTTTTAGTTCAGTCCATTAAAAAATTGATTTACTAGAAAAGTGTACGTAACATATGAATAAAACATAATATAGTGCAAAAATCATTCGTATTCAGTTGTCTTTATTATAAATAAATAAGTAATAAAGTTTTATGTGTTGTTGCGAATAAAATTAATTATTTACACAGCAAGCAATAGTTTCAATTGATTTTTTTATAACCTGATTATTAACATAATGTCGTCACTAATCTTGCTAATATCTATAATAGGATTTGGGTAGTCAATCAAGTTAAACAAATAAGAAAAATAAACGGTATAAACAAAACCACTTCAGAATTGAAAGAATTCACAATACGCACAAAGAAAACATTCAGAAAGAGGGTGTGTCATTTATTTTTATAGTAAATAATCTCTTTGTGTCAAGTTTTTAGTCATACGACCTGGAACAATGTAACAATACTTCAGGAACGAATAAATTGTAATCCTATTAAACGTCAATGAATATTTGACCTGTCAATTTTTTATCCTCAATTATTATTGTCACAGACCCAATGATGCAATTACTAATTTTACGACAACAATACATCTCAAAGATGCCATAAACAACAATTACTTCGTTTAATAATTCGTAAATAATTAAATAAACTCAAAAATATAAGCTTACCTCAGATGGTGACAGATTCGCCATTTTATTTGACAATAACTGGATTATCAAATTTTGCGTCTGGCGCCATCGGGGAGAGATACGGTGTATTAGCTGTAATATTTTTATTTTTAAATCAATTTTTAATTGATAACAAGGTCAAAAGGTATAAAACAATTGTACAACAATTGTAAGGTTTTAATTTTTATAAATATTTTAACTCAGTGCTCAAATTAATCCTAGTGGAGACACCTGCTGTCGTTTCCAAGAACTACAAATGACAAATGAAAAAGTTGATCTGTCATTCATCGCTTGTTTTTAACATAAAACAATAAAGTAAATAGTCAAGTAAAAAATGACTAACATTAGTATCATTGTTCAATAAAAAATAATCTTCGAGTTCAATTCTATTTTATTAATACTAAAATGAATCTAGGGGGCACCATACGTTTAAACCGAATAGGATTAAGCATTTTACTGGCAATATTCCTACTATTTATATTTTACATTACCTCTAACAAAACTGAAGTACCTAACACTGAAGAAAACTCAAAAGAAATAAACTTAAGGCACCTACTATTCACCTCAATCGAAACTGCCAAACGAGGAGGAATCGAAATAAAAAATCTCAAAGGACCATTAAATGTTAAAAGCAAAGGGAAAACAAAAGAAGGAGTGAATGACAGTGTAAGCAATGCTGATCTCAAGTCCCACTGTGTTATGTTTGGAACTATAGAACAAACTTTCCCTCACATAAGAGTAATATCTGAAGAAAACCATACTTGTAAAGAAAGTAGAGAATTAAAAGTTGATCTTAGAACAATCCACAAATTCGTCGAGAAACATGATGTTTCAGTACCTGTACAAGATGTTACTGTTTGGATAGATCCCTTAGATGCTACGAAAGAATATTTAGGTTTGTCTCATTAATATAAGCATTTGGTTTTAACGTTTACATTTATGTTTACGTTTAAATTCATATAATTAAATACGAGCATTCAGGCCTCAATCACATAAGCATTTAGTTTTAAGGTTTACACTTATGTTTACGTTTAAGAAAATTTAAATTCATATAACTAAATATGAGCATTCACACTTCCCACTTTCAAGCACTGTGAATGCTTAAATTTAGTTAGATGTATTCAAATTTTCTAAAACGTAAACATCAATCTAAACCTTAGAACTAAATGCTAATGTGAATGAGGCTTCACACTTCCCATTTTCTGCACTGTGAATGCTCGTACTTATTTAATTAAATCTCATTCACATTAGCATTTAGTTCGAAGGTCTAGAATTATGATTACGTTTCAAAAAGTTTGAATACATGTAACTAAATATGAGCATTCACAGTACTTGAAAGTGAGAAGTGTGAATGATCATATTTTTATATGAATATAAACTTTCTTAAACGGAAACCTTAAAACTAAAAGCTTAACTTCACACTCTTAATTAGCTTACACAATTGATTTATCGCAGAAAATCTCAACCAATTCGTTACAACAATGGTTTGCGTAGCTGTAAAAGGCAAACCAATAATCGGAGTTATTTATAAACCCTTTTCCGAAAAAACCTCATGGGCTTGGGTAGATAAAGCACATTCAGATGATTTAAATATACCGGTACGTTTGTCTAAAAACATATAAGCATTTTTTAAGTATTTTTTTTTAGACTGAACCAACAAATGACAATTTAAAGGTGGTTATTTCTATGTCACATACGGGCGAAGCAAAAGAAATATTAAAAAAAGCTTTTGGAGATAAAGTAGAGATAGTACAAGCGGCTGGAGCAGGTAAACTATCATATTATTTAAAAATATATTATTTAATTATTAAAATTGTACAAAATATTAAACATATGGACACAATTTACAGGATATAAATCTCTCGAGGTAGCAGCTGGCAATGTAAACGCTTATTTCCATTCTACTTCCATAAAAAAATGGGATATATGTGCTGGTAACGCAATTATTAAGGCTTTAGGGGGAAAAATGACCACAAGTTCCAATGATGAAATTGATTATTCAAATGGTGATAAAGTCGTTAATGATAAGGGACTGTTAGCAACAATATATAACCATGATTCGTTGATCCAAAAATTAGCTAAAGCCAAGAGCCAATAATTGAAAATAAACTTAATGATTTTGTATTTAGAAGAGTGACGTACATCTGTATCCTACATAATATTAAATAATAAAGTTGTTTCTTAACGAGTTTTAGTTCTTTAAGCGCTCTTTCATGGCCTCTTTAGCTGCATTTAATCTTAGTTTAGCTGCTTCGTTCAAAGCTTTGTTGGAACTGGGTTTTCGAGCTCTCTTTTTGCTTATATCGTTGTTGTTTTCTACTGGTTCATCGTGAATTGGTCTCCATTTATTTGCCTCTTTTAGTTCTAGTTTTAAGTATTTGTTATTTACATCTTCAATTTGGATGCTAACTAAATCCCAGAAACCTTGCAAATCATCGTACGTTACTTTTTGAGTAGAATCTTTATTCTCGTAAGTTTGAATTAAATTTGTAAACTGTTTAATCTTTTCTTTAATTAATAAATTTGTTTGACCTATAAGTATAAACGTGTGATAATTTATAGTATGAGTTTGGTTTGTTTCTCACCTATGACGGCTAAAATATTTCCCATTTCTTCTTCTGGGGCATCACCTTTTGAAAAAATATTATTCCAATAATCACATAGCTTCATTAATCTAGTTATTTCGATATTTACAAGGTTTTTAAAGTAAATCGTTTGAGCCATATTACAATAAAATACTGATATTATCACAGAATCAAATACAATTTGTTAATGCGTGTCCTATTTGGCTTGAAACTTGAAAATTTTGAAATTTTAAATTACATAAAAGGTACATTCTCTTCTTCTTAAAATGGCAGACAAAAATTTTGGCACATACTTCAAATTGTCATATTAGCAAAATGTCAAATAATTCTTAAAACATCCATAAACAAAATAAATTATCAAGTAGGTAATATGATTTCCATATAAAATATCTGAAAATACATTAATCAAAAGTAACATAACCTAAGTTTCAAATGTCATCTAGGATAGCACGTGAGTTTATACAAAATGCAAGTAGGATTTATAAATATAGCAAGATATATTAAAAGAGTTGTATCAAGAAGAGGAAAAAGCATTACCAAAAAAGCATTTAGCTCCAAGTATCTATTACTCACAAATGTAGGCATTTCAATCACTTTATCTGGACTTGGAGATGTACTCGAACAAAATTACGAAATAATGACGAAACAAATAAATGGTTGGGACCAAGTAAGAACCAGGAACATGTCAATATCAGGATGTACTGTAGGAGTTTTATGTCATTATTGGTACGAATTCCTAGATAAACAAATACCAGGACGCTCTTTAAAAATTGTTGCGAAAAAAGTGATGTTAGACCAAGTTATATGTTCACCATTTACAATATCAGTATTCTTTTTAACACTGGCGCTTTTGGAAGGCACATCTATGCAGGAATTTATGGAAGAAGTGAAAAAGAAGGCATGGAGACTCTATGTTGCAGAATGGATCATCTGGCCACCAGCGCAATTTATTAATTTTTATATTTTACCAACGAAATATAGAGTATTTTATGACAACACTATCTCATTAGGATATGACGTTTATACTTCTTATGTAAAACATGACAATAGTTGATGATTGTATAAACTAGGACCAAATATTATGCATTTTTGTTATAATTATTAATTTATTTAACCTGCTGGATAGGTTAAGATAGGACATATCAGACACTCAGGCTGTATATAGATTTTATAACTCAAAATATGTATATTATTATACAAAATGTAACTTACAAAGTGTTATAAATAAATTATATTTAGGTGATGAATGTGTTACTTATTATTAAATTACTGTACCTAATTATAGTAAAAGAGCAATCTTAATGAGCTATATTCGATTATGAAAAAAATAAATAGTCTTTGGGGTGCAAATCACAATTTATGTAAAGTGAGATTCCGCAAAATAATCACAGATTAAAACATCCCATCATTAATACCAATCGGTACCAACACAGCCAAAAAAAGCATAAAATTTCGAAGTACCAACTTCCAGTCTGAAGGTACCGCATACGGAAGCAATACATGCGTTAATCGATTCACTTCGTGTGACGCGCATACAAAAATAAACGAAGTAATCATCACATTTAGAACTGGGTAGCTTGGAATTAGTACCAAAACACCGTGTGTATCCGCAGCCAGCCAAATATGGTACTGGCTGATAAATAACTCCAGATATATTCGTCCGAACCACGCAAATAAGCTCGAGTACCTCGTACGAAGAATACCAGAAATGTTTCGCAACACAATGTAGCTTATAATTGGTATAAAAACTGTATAAGAATGTATCTCGCTACATTCTAATTGATTTCGGCATAAAAATGTAAAAGTTGTATATGATCCCATTCCGATTAAAGCAGCAAGAGTAGCCGATAATGCGATTCCACGCGAAAATAAATTACTGTGATTGTTGTCATCGAGAAAGCTGTATTTCTGCGCCAACATATACATAACGGCAAAAACCATTCCGAATAAAATGGAGTATCTATCTAGCTTCCATCGAGACCACCATTCGTGAATGTCATCGTCTGTCGTTACAAAAAGCGCTTTCCACGGTCGTGTTACAAAAACTTTTTCGAAAAATACTTCAGACATGTATAAAATAGTAACTACACTAAATAATGATACGAATTTAAGTACTAAATATAAATATTGCAGAGGATTACTGTCAGCGCTTTGCGATGTAATATGCGGAGGTAACGATAAAACAATATAAATCATCATGAACCAAAACGATAATAAAGGAACAAAATAGTAAAATTGATACGGCCGGTTCATACATAAACACAAAGTAACAGTCATGAAATTTAACCGGAATAATACTTGAAAAAAACGCACCAAACCGAAATCGCCGATCTGCCACGCGTAGCAGAAATGGCCATAACCTGACAAAAATATATACGCGGAAATAAGTACTCGAATATGCATGTAAATCGGTAGTACGCGGCTTGCGCCTGTCATATGATAAATTAAAATAACTAATTGCATCCAACCTTTCCACTCCTCGCTCTGGTCTCGATGCAGAACCTTCGTAAACCTGCTGTCCTCGGTGAAGAAGAGCCCCAATGCGCACATGTATCCCACAGGCAACCAGAAACTAAACTCCGAGTAGTACTTGTTCTCTTTCATGAAGAAGTTCGTTCGATCACACACGAAAAAGTAGCCCATTATTAGTGCCATACGCGCTAAGCTTGTGAAAAGCGTGTACAAATCGCCGGGAGGTACTGACACTATCACTTCGGGTTTGTTGCTGTCTGTCAGGAGGGTGTATCCCCTTTGGGGTGCCCCGCGAAGGCGCAGGAAACACCGGTGTAGCACCATTACGAACGCGATTATCACACTGCAAAACATTCATTGTTTTTACTTGTCCGAACCTCAGAAACAAACTAATTAATAGAAATATTTTTGTTGCGCAACTGTTAGTTAAACAAAATGATTCAACTGGTTTTGAGAAACAAAACATAAATAATAATCAATTATTTGAGAGAATAGCAAAATGCGTCACGTAACCAACTGTGGTTCTGATAACTCAGGTTCAAACCTAAATATTAAATAAATTGGCGGCTGGTAACCGTATACCGATAGCTCACATTATGAGGCTTCCACACCCACATTGGGCACAAGATATTATTTAAAATTATCTGCACAAAAATACTAACAATCATTAGCAGACCGCATTATATGGTATAATATATAATTTCAAGTAGATACCCGGTATATTTAAATCGATGACTCACAATATGTGAGACTGCAAGTTACCCAAGATGGGTAAAAGGCGTCATGTATTGTTTTAAACTGATGTTTGACTTACCAAACCCCTAAAATGGCGAAAGTAACAATTTGCAGAGTAGTGTAGCTTTCTGCAGAACTGCAACAAGTTCCGTCGTTAAAATTCATGTAATCATTACAATACATGTTTAATAAAATCTGTATATTGTGTCTTAAACTTCTCTGAGCTAAATGAATCCCATCTGGGCTTTCTGCTAACATTCCTTGAGCTACTAATCGTTCACTTTTCCAAATATCAGTGCGAGAATAACTCAACACTTCGATGGCAGCCTTATTATATAAGTCAATCTGTTCGTTGGTGATCATTTCATTGCCAGGTTTGAGTTTTTCTTTGAAAATTGGTCCCTGCAACGCCCATAAGACTCTAGTTTTCTTTTCGTATAGGGAATCAATCGGTTGCACGAGTCTTGTCAAATTCATACTGTAACTGTTTAATGCGTCAGCTGATGCATTCGATGAACGAATTGTCGATAGAGCGCAGCCAACTATTATCACTGATGGAGGCTTCTTGTCGTTTTGCCATCGACGAAAACTTTCCACCATTCGAGAATCTATCACTGGACTCCATAAAAACTCTACTTTTATTCTTAATTTTGGGTCTACGAAGGTTAGATTACCGGCGTAATGATTTTTAGGTAACTCTGTCGAAGTTTCATCTGTCCGTAAATGTTTTATAAAACCGAAATATAATTCGCGGATTCTTGAATCCCCGATGAAAACAAAGTGACTTTGCGCTCCCCAAAACGCGAGGTACCGCAAACATCTTCGAGTATCTCTACGATTAAGATAAATAAATACAAGAAATAAAGTTGCGCAATAAAACTTACGTTTGTGAATAATGATGTATCATGCAACCATAGGGTTGCCATTCTTGATCTCCCTTATATCTACCGTCTGATAATAACCACTTGCAGGAATCAATCCCTGTAATGAAAGTTTGGTTAGTTAGTTGAAAATGATAGGTTAGATGGTTGAAGTTTACCGTATTTTAAATGTAACATTCCATGATAAGCTGCAAAACCAATTACTAAAAGTAAAGCTAGTCTTTTTGCATTGTCTGCGTTAATTTGTGCAATAATACGCTCTGCAGTTGAACGATTGGGTGAATCAGAAACCATTTTTGTCTTGTGCGTTGACGTTTTTGACAGCTATGTAAACATGTGATGATTTTGAAAATTCTATTTTTACCCTGCAATAAATAGAACTGAATCAATTACGAGAATTTATGTTATTCATTTACCTTCTGCTACCCCTTAATTTCCATATATTATCATTTATTTATTGGTAACTTATAAGTTAATAATATACTGCAGTGCCGTACTTAGCCCATTTACCATTTATAGTATAAATGTGAGTGATGTTAGTATGAGTAAAATAAACAATAAATAAATGAAATAAAGGAAGTAAGGGATAATAAAAGGTAGATAAATACTGTGTTAATATTTTAATTTTAATAATATATATCACATCACATTCTTGCCGTCATTTTTTACATATTTTGGAAGCAGTGAGATTTACAAAAAAGGCAATTAATAAGTACAATATAACTTTGTATGTATACTTTGTTTCTTCGATGTAATTACAAAAATACTATTTATATAAATAGCCTTTTCACATCTAACTATATAAAAAACAAAATAAGTAAAACGCGTCTATAATACAACATAGCAAACAAGTCTACAAAATAATTAAAAAAAAGTAATGCAAATCTCACAGATATTATCATACAGTGTAGAATATTCAATTAAAATTAACGTGTCGTCTATACAGTTCAAATTTTAGAATGTTAACAACTTAAGAAATTCTCAAATCACAGTTCACAGCCATCTACCTGACGAGAAAAAATTTAATCACGTCTCTTAGTTGTATTAATAGTTGATTCCCTACATTTATCATTATTGTCCTGAACTAGGACTCAGTAACAAACAAAAAACTGAACTATTCATCTTTAAAAACAGTCTGTTGTGCTCCTAACCTCGTAAGAATAAAACCATCACTCATGATGCTTGCTCGGGCTCTTCGTGTACGTCGTCTTCGTTCTCGAGTTTGGGGCCCGCGTTGCACACTCTGCACTTGCAGCACACGATGCAAGGAGCCGCTAGAAGCAGAAGAGGTGATGCTACAAGAAGGAGAATGCCGAAGCCGGCGAAGATGCCGATGACCTGCGTTCGATGCCAGATCACAGAGGCTCTGGAATGACCTAGCTTGTTTTTACACGGGCCTTTGTCGTAGTGCCGAAGGAGAAAATCGTCCTAGAAGAAACATTACTTCAAAAGAGAGAAATTAAATCTTAAACTTTAACAGGAAGCGGAATCGGGTTTTTTTTTTACATTTAAAGCCCTGTTCGGACGAGGACTCTTTGAAGATTCTACCAAGATTCTAAATCCTGGAAAAGAAGAAGTTTTCTTCTTTCTAGTGAGAATTACTTGTTAAATTCAAAACTATGAATTAATTTTATTCAAGATTCAAAATCTTGAAACATCTTCTTTTCCAGGATTCAGAATCTTGGTAGAATCTTCAAAGAATCCTCGTGCGAACAGGGCTTAAGCCGCATTCACAGCCCGAAGTTTGGTGTTTGACGAAATTTGTGAATTCTGCGATCACATCATTGAAATTTGGTGTTGTAAACGCAAGTAGGTACGCATTGCCATATGACAGACTTCTCAAATTTCACCAAATTTCGGGTTGTGATCCTTCAATTGTTTCGAGTGGAAAGAAAAAAGGATAATAAATGTGGACGAGGTAAAAGAAGAGAATATAATATGCGAATGAAATAGTTGAATTAAATGAATTTATATGATTCCAAGTGGGATTTTTATTTTGCTGGTAACAATTTTATTTAACTGGATAATAAAATGGTAGATGTTATTATCCAACCATTTCGGCCGATTTAACTTGGTGCAGTCCGAATCCAATCCGTGCGACGATCTTTGAAATTCAAAGCGGCAATGGAGAGATTATTTTTGCAACCAGGACTACATTTAAGACGATCAAGTTGTCAGCTTGAAGCGTTTATGTGGATGTTCTGTGAGTAAATGAATTGATATCTTGTTGCAACTGCGAATAATTTATTCTGAGTGAGAAGAATGTATCAAGATAGGAAAAGCCGGCGAACTGATTTCTGATTGAATATTTACATGAATACATGTGAGTTTTTGTTTGTTTGAGTCCGAGTGAAAAGAATAAAAGAGCTTGTAAAAAAAAATTATGTGGACCAGGCAACAGAAGTGTGCCAAGTTAGGAATGTTTGGTGAAGATAATTATTGCTTAAAGTAATACATATTGAAAATAAAATATTTATTAAACTCAATATAAATTTCTAGATCTTCCATAAAGATGGATGCAGGAAAAGATTATAGGAGTTCATGTCATATATACTTACGTCTAGGCTAGTGAGGCAATACCAACAGAAAACATGCTTGCATCTCTTGCACATCATCTGCGCACATCCTTCGTCCTTTTCGATGGGAACGTTGCACATGGGGCAACATTTGATGAGATCGGAGTCAAATGGAATACCAGGTTCCTCTGCCTGCATCAAAAAATCAATTCACAAAAGGTTCACCGGGCCAGTGCGACCCTGTCTAGCTGCACTGCGGAAAACCGCCAAATGTCATGTTATGAAATAATTTATGGTTGTTGAATTATGCCGTGAATATTTATTTGATTTGGAAATTTATTGATTGTTAAGATTAAATAATGATTTGTGGGACTAGTTTGTGACCTCGGAGTTAATTTGATTATTTTCAGGGGTCAAAGCTCTTGTAAACAACTACGATTAACTAGCATGTTAATATTTTACTCCTGAATCACCAAATGACCGCATTCATAAATGTTCAAATATAATAAACTTATTTATTACGACCATTAAATAATAAATTCATTATGTAGATAACTTTAGTAAGATAAACCCCTTCCATAAGACACACTATTGTATTATGAATTCATAATTCAATATTATTTTATTATGAGTCCATTATTCAACGCAACTATCACTGCCAGCACACCAAAATGTAAAGTTAGGTTAATATTTTAAAATTTATAAATAAATGTTTTATTTAAAACGTCGTATTTGACTCGCACATAACGGCTATAATTCACTCGCCTTCAGCTCGTGCATTAACTTTCATCCTCCTGAATTATAGCCTACATTATGTGCTCGTTAAATAATACACTATTTTCTACGCCCATGCTTTAATTTACTTATTAAATATGCATTGTCTGTACTTGAATGACATTCATTTCGATACAGATTTTCATTAAGCCCTGCTCGCCCGGCGATCTTTGGAGATTCAGAATCCTGAAAAAGAAGTTTTTTTCTTTCTAGTGATAATTACGTGGTTTTGAAGCAATCAATAAATTATAAATTCTTCTTTTCCAAGACTCATTGAAGACTCAATTTAGCGACATCGCAATTTAACAGATAATTCGCACTAGAAAGAAAAAAGCTTCTTCTTTTCCAGGATTCTGAATCTCTGTAGAATCTCCAATGATCGCCGTGCGAACAGGGCTTTATGAAACACACAAGTAAATTTCATGCAAATGAATATATTTTTTTAATGAAAGCATGGGAATAGAAAAAATCTGTTGTGGCCAGCACATGACCTCCCGCCTTGACACTGTAATATGTGAATTTGGATTTGGTTAGGCTACTTTTAATACCTAATATATTTATATTTAAAAATGGTGTCACAAAATTTTTAGAAACGTCTGTTCATCTATCACATTGACATTTCATTTTTGTTTTTAAATTTTTTTCCTATATTATGATTTACAAATCGTGGTAGGTTAAATTATAAATTTTTGAAAATTAATTTTCCTTTATTGGTAAGAGATATAGAAACGATTTTAAATAAATATTGTAAAAGATAATTTGTTCTTTCAAATGTCGAGTGACAAATTGTAACTATCGCAGTATTTCCTATATTTTTTGCAAAAAATGTTAAAATGCTTCAAGAAAATACCATTTCCGGTTGGCAGATTTTTACCAAAATCTTATCAGCTCTTCATTAACAAATATAAATGTATATTGCAAAATATTAGAATTTTATGTTCAATAGAATTTGAGATAATGAATCAGAACGAAAGACTATAGTAGGCGCACATACAGACTTCCATACATACACACACACACACACACACACAGACACACAGACATCATCGTGAAAATAGTCAAAATAGGTTCTAAAGGTGCTAAAACGTGCTTATTGACAAAAATCTCGACATCGAATTTTTTCACGATCCCTATACCTCTCTAGGCGAGAGGTAAAAATAGTGTATGCAATTCGTGTATAATGGCTATTAATACACTCGTATGAATTATGGTACGAGCCAAGGCGAGTGTCTTAAATTTAATACTCGCGTATTAATAGGTATCATTGCATAATATACTGATTATAATTGCTTACTATTCTGCAACGATACTTTGTAATAATTTTCTATTTGATTATAATTTAATAGTGCGTCCACACTTGAACATATTAATCCCAACGAAACAGAACGAACAGTACGCACAAAAAAAATTCGCCAAATGTGGAGCTCTCTTCGCTTGTCGGTAAATCGGAATTGATCAAAGGAAATAACTGTTCGCCGAATCATTTTCTTGACAGGAATCTGCACCACTCGTGTTGATCGCAGCATTTGTCAGCTGTGTCGTGTCACTACGAATGCTTGAACCAATAATTCGGCGAATCTGCTGAACGCAACGATCATTCTGCTTTGCGCGTTCAGTTCGTTTGGACTAAAATGTTCAAGTGTAGACCCACCATAAGATTATGTCCAGACACTGGCTTGTACCGTTTGAATATTTCATTAAAATTTGATAATTTAATGATCTACTATTAACTTTTCTTTACCTTTCCTTCCTTCGCGAGTTGTTTAGCATATTCATCACAAGATTGACCATGATGCCAAGCGAGTTTACAGTTGCTGCAGAAGTCTGAGGTACAAGTAGGACAATGTACACTTTGAGGGGAACATCGTTCAGCAGGACATAATTTACAGACGGTTTCGCAGCCTGCTCGCGGGCACCACGTCCTGCTGGCGTCTAGGTCCACCTCTGGAAGAAGAACACATTTAGTATTTATCATTTTACCTAACATTTGAATATAAGACGATGCTAGTTACTTAAGCCCTGTCCACACATGAGTATTTGAAGATTTTTTATTGCTTCTGAATTGTGAGAATTGCCTGTTAAATTGCGTGGCTGCTAAATTGAATCTTGGCAAAGACATTGGAGCAAACCGTGAATTTTTTTTTTGGAAGCATGAAGGAATCTTCACATAATCTTTATGTGAATAGGATAAATAAAACACTTCAAAAGAAAATTTGAAGTACTTTTTGTTAAGTTATACTTTAAAGCTTCATTTCATTTAATTTGACAGGCTATTTCAGAAGCATGAAAGAAGAATGAAATAAATAAATGAACAGTTATGTTAAAATCTGTTAAAATATAACAAGGTACTTAATAGTATAATGATCCTACCAAAAGGTTTCTTTGGAATTCTTGTCTTCCAACACATTTTGGGATACACTTAGCAATATTTAGGGGATAACACTCACTAATATAGAACAAACATGTTCTACCCGTAATTAATAGTATTTAAAATAAAAATTTAGCACGTCTTTTACGTTTTTACACAATTTAAGTTTTAAGTAATCTGTTATCAACTGACAGTTTAAATGTTCAAAAGTGGAGTAGTGGAGTAAATAAATAAATAATTAAATTATTATTCCGTTAAATATTTTGATGAAATTAGGTGTACTTATAGAGAAAACTACGCTGAATCGAATGGCGTGCTTGTTTTCTTTCAAAAGTAAAGGGTTTAGCTGTAAATTCAGTTTTAAATTTAGTGTGTAGCGCCCTCCGATCCTAAGTGACAGGAGTTGAACTAAAAATTTTGGTCGGTAAAACAGATTCAGTAATTAATCAAATACTTGATTAAAATAGTATAATAATTATATATTGAGGGACTAAAGTGCATGACTTAATCCTGAGGGTGAAGTTTATTTCACGAGCCGAAGGTGAGGGAAATAATCACCTGAGGGATTAAAGATACTTTAGTCCTGTGGTATATACGCTATTTTTTGCACTTCATTCTCAAATGAATGCAAAATAGTTTAAAAGAATACACATTTTGCAATTTTGACAGTAAATTTTATGACAAATATTTAAATTGTTACCATAGATACTCTGTAACAAATAGCACGTATTTACTTGACAACGGGAATAATTAATTCAATTTCTTGACAACGGGATTAAATATGAAAAATAATCCCTTGGGATCAAATTAAAAACCTTAGTCCCTAAAAATAAAGACTAAAGAAGAGTTTTAGTCCCGGAAGTGCAAAAAAAGTATTTATGCATTATTAGCATCATAAGCAATGTTTCTAATATAAAATCATGCGTATTTAATTTTATGTAATAAACTACATAATCTGTTTTACCGATCTGAAGAATTTAGTTCAGCTCCTGTCATTTAGAGCAATGGCGGCGCCATCGTCCAAAATTAAAATTAAATTTACGGCTAAACTGTTGATTTATGAAAGAAAATAAGTACACCATTCGATTCAGCGTAATTTTTTCTATACGTCTATACCTAATTTATCAAAATATTTTATGTTTTAAAAATTGTGTGTAATATAAAAATGTGTCTGGATTGCGTAGCAGTTAGATAGATAACGTGTGTGCGGTAAACTGACGAGTATTTTTGTTGTTACTCAAAAGTATACTACAGGAATGATTATTATGTGTCCGGATTGTGTAGCAGTTAGATAGATACCGCGTGTGCGGTTACAAACTGTAAACTGGCGAGTATTTAAGTTGTTATTCGTCAAAAGTATGCTACAGGAATTATTATTTTGTTGTTAAGAGCTCGGTTAAGAGAATATGTCATGAATGGTGGATTTCTTGTACAAATGTTACGAGCGAAAAGAAGCATGTCCCTTTGGCGCAGAGGATAGCGCGTTGGACTTCTAATCCAAAGGTCGTGGGTTCGATCCCCACAAGGGATGGTGCATTTTTTCTTTTTTTACATTAATTACCCATTTTTACTACCTCCTTTTACCAAAAACTATTATAGGTATTCCAAATTGTTATAACATATTTTTAATTAAATTGATATTTTAGTTTATATAAACAATATTATCTCGAGTTTTTTTTTAACCAAAATTTAGATATAGTAGCCTCACAGATATCTATCACAGAACACAGATATTAAAGATGAGTACCCGTGAGTAGATCATTTGTAATATTCAACAAATTTTAATATTACAAACAATATTTTGGGTATAATAATCTATTTATTATATCATGCTTTTTTTCACCGTATTTAGGGTGTGGCAGCCTCACATATTTCTATAAATCTTAGTGTACACATTGATTTGGACGATTAATACCCGTGAGTAAATTATTCGTTAACAAATTTAAATTAAATTGAAAAAAATAAAAATCTATTATTAGATCAGATTTATTTATTTCAGTGTAATTTCCTTATAAGTTAAATAAGTTGTCAGTACAGTTATATATTTTTATAAGTCTATAAGTGGATTAGCCGTGAGTTATATATAAAAAGCAACTGTTTCCGCGTAGAAGATTGTCGGGCAGCCTATAATATCGGCCAGAAAATTACTACAATCAATATCGAGAAGTAAACACATGTTTACATCGTTCTACTACTTATACTCGTTATTACGATTTGTTGATATGCTACATATTTGCCGATAACATACCTATAGTAATATATTCCCACGCAAATGGCCGTCGTTTGTTTCTCCGAACCAATAAAACCGAAAAACAAAACATGAAATGCAGTTACAGCAAATCCAAAAGTATTTTAAAATTGTTTAACATTCACATTTCAAAGTTAGAGCAAGAAAACGATACACTTCAAGGTTAAACAACACAAACAAGAACAAGGAACAAATATCAGTATGGAAATTTTATCTTCAGTGTCGTAAAGTTTATGCCACCTTTCGAAATTGAGAGACGACAGAACAACATTTACCAGCACATTTTGCTTTGAAGTTCGTTAGAAATTTAGCGGCTTTAATTCCGGTTTTAGAAATTAATCCATGCTGATTTTAGTTTGTTTTTTAGAATGGGATTTTTTCCTTTCAAATAGATCGGAGATCAGATTTCTATTTCTAAATCGTAGTGAAATTATTGATTTTCGTTCGTAATTTCTAATATTCTAATATAGAGAAGTGAAAATTATGATACATTTTATTTGCTGTAATAACACCCAACAATGAAAGTGATTATAAAAACCGCACACACGGTAGAAATTCCTATACATACGACTCAAAGTACAGATCTTTAAAAAAAATTATACAGATTTTTGATTTGTATGTACGAGTAATATAATTAAGCCCTGTTCACACAAGAATTCTTCCATGCTCTTGAATCCTGGGAAAAGAATAATAAAATAAGAATTGTCTGTCAATAATGGCGCCGCTAAATTCAAATAATCTTCAATGAGTCTTGGAAAAGAAGAATTTCTAATTCATTGATAGCTTCAAAACAGCGAATTTCTTTTTCCAGGATTCAGAAGCATGAAAGAATCTACAAAGAATCAGTTTGTGAACAGAGCTTTATATGAAAATCTGTTTTATTTTTATTTGCTCCCAGTTCCCGAATAGTAGATTTAAATTATAGTGGAATCTAACCACTTCATTTGATGTCAGAATCTCAATATATATTTGAATAAAGCGACAACGGAGAGAGTTTCTTAATGCAACTAGAACTACATTTAAGACGCTCAAGTGGTCAGCTTCAAAAGCCCGAGTGATATTTGATTCCAAGATATTTTTACAATTTAACGACAATCGCACACTGCCGATCGAGAGACTCGAACCACGTTGTAAAGACAACTACCATAAGTGAATCCTGGGAAAAGAATAATAAAATAAGAATTGTCTGTCAATAATGGCGCCGCTAAATTCAAATAATCTTCAATGAGTCTTGGAAAAGAAGAATTTCTAATTCATTGATAGCTTCAAAACAGCGAATTTCTTTTTCCAGGATTCAGAAGCATGAAAGAATCTACAAAGAATCAGTTTGTGAACAGAGCTTTATATGAAAATCTGTTTTATTTTTATTTGCTCCCAGTTCCCGAATAGTAGATTTAAATTATAGTGGAATCTAACCACTTCGACCGATTCATTTTGATGTCAGAATCTCAATATATATTTGAATAAAGCGACAACGGAGAGAGTTTCTTAATGCAACTAGAACTACATTTAAGACGCTCAAGTGGTCAGCTTCAAAAGCCCGAGTGATATTTGATTCCAAGATATTTTTACAATTTAACGACAATCGCACACTGCCGATCGAGAGACTCGAACCACGTTGTAAAGACAACTACCATAAGTGAATTGACGGCTGGTAACCGCACACAGCACGTTTCGTTAATCTCGGGGTGAAATATGAGTTGAACTTCAGTTGTAAATCATGCGCTTTACTTCAAACTAATACTTCAATGATTGATCTCTTCATCCGTCCTAAAATAGCTCGCACCCGGTCTCATAAGTAAATTACAGTGAGCCTCCTCCTACGCCGGCCCTGTCTTAGCCAAATTAAAATCAGCTGATATACAGCCCGTGAATTGAGTTATTCGCAATTTCGTTCAAGTCTGGGGTCTCCCTTGCGACTGCCGTGATGTTTGCAACAGTTGATAGATTGCCTCCTTGTGCTTGCTACTCACTTCACTCTGCACCCATGAGGGTGTAATTGGATTTGTAGCTGCGTGAAGCTAGCTGCAAGAAGTGGCTGAGTTATATGGGCTTGGGTTCTTAAGGATAAATTTTAAACCGTCTTGGCGGTGCAAAAACAGGGACCTGGAACTGAACTCGAACCTGAACCATAAACCCGAAAAACCTTTATTTTCTTCGAACCTGAACCTAAACTGTTCATTTATCGATAGTTACATGCACGAGGGATATTCGAAGGACTATTTCCCGATTAAAATTTAGCCAAACGCTGTTTCTCTCATGAAAAATAAAGCAAAATTTAAAAACTTCCTTTGACAGCAAGTCAGAATCACATTTAAACCTATCCTTTAAATTACTGGTAATTTGCACTAGTGCGAATTATCGTGTAATTCTACTTTGATTGGACGACATTCAGAAATGTCAGACTTCTGATTGGCTTAAATTTTATGAGGGAAATAGGAAATAGTCATTGTCATGCCATTTTCTGGCACAAGATTACTGTTACTCAGGTGTCTGTAGAGTCTTTTTACTTCCTTGTACGGAGTAAAAAGGAAGTATTGTAATCGCGAAAAATTTCGGTTCTCAGATTTTTACGGAAATATGCGTTTTGACCTTTTCTGAATCCATTATGACTAGTTTCGTCGTGACGTCTGTATGTACGGACGGACGGATGAACGGACTGACCAGCGGCGCACCCAGGATTGCATCTTGGGGGGGGCTAAGAATAATTTTTTTTATAAAACCTGTAGTACGGCACAAGAAATTTTTTTTAGAGTTCAAGGTCAAACACCTTTAAATTGAAAGTTTAATTTTTTAAAAGATAAACAGTTGCACGTTTTACTCTCTTTCTTGTGCACACACATTGTTTTTTCGGCAGCTCTCTTGATATAATTTCATAAGAACGACTCTGAACGACTTGTGTAATTAAATAATAGTTGTATATAAATGTTGATATTAGTTCCAATAACATATATTTTAATTTTAGTTCATATTTAATGTATCAGTTCTTTCTTTCATCTTTTTAGTTTCACTCCCAAGTGCACCGTTGTTTAAGTTCAAAATTTCACCACAAGGTTCGCATTCTTATTAAAATATCCCAATAATCGTACACATGCGTTATACGGAGTGTATATTATTGTATATTTGAACTATTTGAATTTAAGATAATCATAAAAACAGAAAAAAGACGATTATTTTTAGTCTTCAGTGAACTTAAATAATCTTACATAATGTTTAAAATGTTTAATGAAAAAATTTTAAAAAAAAGTCCAGTCGTCTGGGGGGGGCTCAAGCTCCACGAGCCCCCCCCTTGAGTGCGCCCCTGGGACTGACGTATGTTATGTATGTCGCATAACTCAAATACGGTTATACGTAGAAAGTTGAAATTTTGTATTTAAGACTATTATAGCATCTAGTTGTGCACCTCCTATTTTTGGTTGCGATCGTCCGTGCCAAAGGGGCACTATTTGGTATTTTTCGCCTTATTCAAAAACGGTTTGTCGTAGAAAGTTGAAATTTTGTATTTGAGACTCATGTTGCATCTAGTTCATCACCTCATATTTTTTGTTGCGATCGTCCGTACCAAAAGGACACTTTACTCTAGGTATTTTTTGGTATTTTCCGCATAAATCAAATACCGTTATTATATTTTTATATTATTTTACATTTTAGTTATTGAGAAAAGAATTAATAGTTTAATAGGCGTCCAAGGAAGTCATGTGGTATCCACGTCAGATTTTTTCTGTAAAATTTGTCTTTACTTATTATATGAGTAATTTAAAGGAAACCTATAAAATATTTTTTAATAAGAGCGAATAACATTTTCGGTATGTGGTTTGGTGAACGACTGCAATATTAAAAATGTGCCTATTTATTTTTGAGTTTAAACTATTTATTAATGTTAAGTAAACTAAAAGTATTGATAACCATTTACTTAGTATATGAATTAATTTATGTTTATTTATTAATTTTATTATTTTTAGTTCCTTTTTACATTGAAACATTAAATTTTGTCAAGTAAACAAGTTAAGTGCGTTATTTTAATAATTATTATTTTTGAACCGGAATTCGAAAACACCTGAAATAATACAGGTTTTTAAACACTTATATTTTAAACCTCTTGAACCTAAACCCGAACCCGAAACGATTTTTTTTGTTTGAACCGTAACCAAACCTGAACTACAAATAAATATCGCTCCAGATTCCTGCGCAAAAGTAATCAATCTATCGAATGGTGCTTTCATTTTTGCAGCTGGCGTCTCATGTCATCGCGAATTTGATATTAGTGAAGTAAACAGATGTAAAATACACGAAGAAAACCATGAATCGCTTCCTCAAGAACGCGGAATAATTGTGTCAAAATATTCTCGACAAATAATATCGTCGTCGATTCCCTGGTCGTGTGCAACTGGACAAACACTGCGGCGTTTAGACGCTCGCCCCGATGAGACTGGCTCAACACGGTACAGTAGCAGACGTAGCCAGCCCCGAAGCAGTCGTTTGGTCACGAATATCGCTGGTGAGCGCTACAGAACAATGATCAACGACTACTTGCTGCCGCAAATTGACGAAATGGGTTTGGAGAACATGTGGTTCCGCGTGATTACCCGATTTGACCGATCCAGACTTCTTTGTGGTCTATACGAACAAGTCACAGACCTTAGCATCTCTAAAGGAGAACATCCGACAAGAAGTGAAGAATTTATTGCCAGAAGTTTTGATAAAAGTCATGAAAAATGCTGTGAAACGAGCCCGAATCTGCTTCAACTGTGGCGAAGGATACTTGTGCGATATGATCTCGCGACTTACTGGGAAAAATTTATACGTTTAATAATTAATAATCAGCAAACGGAAACAATTTTTTGATTTACAGAGTTACTGCCTTAGGAAATCGGGTGATAAATTTTGCGCCAGCTTGTATATTCATACGTAATATAACAAGTGATATGATTATTATCGGTAATATTCTCGAGTGGAACCGAGCAATATTTTCGATTATTAATCATATCACGAGCTTATATTTACTGAGAGAATATAATGAATTTGTAGTGATGCGCAAGGCGCGCGCAATGAGAACGAGAACGCAACTTAAAGTTGGGAGTTTACTGAACGCAACACATCACATCGGGTGTTCGGGTGTTTTACCTAAACTAAAATAATTTTAGATATTATATTAAAATATTAGAACGGACATTTGATTTGTAATTATAATTACACACACAATAATTACAATTTGAAGTATAAAACAAAAGTCAATTTATTTGCAGTGTGGGTTTGTATCTCGTATAGGTATATTAATACGAATAAACTGTTGAATTAGATACTGTAATATGATTTTAAGGTGTTTCTAGATTATTTCCTCTTAAGGAATTTATAATATTTTGATGATAATTTGATTGGATATTTAAATAAGACTGAAATGAATTAGTACCTATTGGAATAACCGGTGATCTTTATTAGTTGCTGTTCAAGTATATTTGCATTTTGCAAGATGTGTTACCTAAATTTTTTAATTGTTTGATTAATTTAATCGTTATTAGCATCACTCCAATGATTATCACACCTTTTAATAGTCAAGAAATACGAAATTAACTGTCAATACAGAAAAAATGCCCTTAGCAACGGACCAAAACAAGGTGATAATTTCTTTGTTTTTTATCATCGCTGTGATAGACATGTAACTAAGCAGATCTCGATAGGATCTCAATGATGATTGGCGGAAAACAGGCCACGTGATATATGAATTATATTCTCCACAAGATAATATTTTTGAGTACTCGTGGGTTGACGGCTGGTAATTGCACACACGGTAAATAATTATATCTGTTTATATACCAATGCCTCTTAGGCCCTGTACACACGAGGATGCTATGAAGGTTTTGAATCAAACAATAAATTATATATTCTTCTTTTCCAAGACTCATTGAAGATTCAATTTAGCGGCATCGCAATTTAACAGGAAATTCTCACTAGAATTATTTTTTCCAAGATTCAGAATCTTGAAAAAATCTTCAAAGTATCCTCGTGTGAACAGGGCCTTAGTATATGAGGCCGCCACATTCAAATTGGGTAAAAGGCGTAATAAATATGTATGTATGTTTGTAGTAAGTAAATATTACCAAATAAATGTGAGTTGTAGGTATGTAAGTATGTAACCTTTAAATCGTGATGTCATTTTCCCCACGTGTAGAATTTATTCTGTTTGTGAGCTTTTCGAATTGTTATTGACTGGAATAACTCGTTTTGAATATTTGAGATTTAAACATAAACACTTCAACTATAAAATTCCTTTTTTATTTGTTTTAACAGCTTTATATAGCCGAACAATTTTCAAACATTATTTTTAGAAGTTCGAAGGAGTTAATAATGTACTCGAAAGTTCAAGTTCAGTTCTCTCCAATCTAGAGTTCAGTTAATGCGATGAACTTGTTTGGAATGTTAATTTTTATTAAATTGACCACGGGATCTTATATGATTGACATGTCCACATATTGCGACATTTAAATATTAAAATAATAGACAATGCTAACCTTAATGCGAAATAATTTTATGTTTACATCAGGTAATGCGTGGAAAATTATTCCATTCGTAAAATCGAGGTTCAAACTTCAAGTCTTGTTCACATAAATGGATTCTTTGAGGATTCTTTGATGCTTTTGAATCCTGAGAAAAATAATCAAGGTGAGAATAGGCTTCTTGCATGAAGTTTTTTATACAATATTTTTGAAGAAGAGATAAAATCTTGAAAGACGTATTTTTTATTTTGACAAGACCAAAAATAATTAATGAAAAGAAAATAGAATGACATCACAGAAAAATTTTATTCTTAATTTACTCAGAAACATAGTAAATTTTTAAAGTACAGGATGATTCATCATAACTTGCTTTTTTAAAATGAGTGCCATTCAGGCTGTAGGCACCGTAGTGGGGAGAGAGTGATCTCATTCGACAGGTGCACTTTTAAAGATTTGTTCCCCACCCGATCAGTCGCCATCATGCGTTGGAGCACAGAGCAGCGTGTGTTTTCAGTTGAGTCGTACACTTCCCGGGGCGCCTCATCTAAATAAGAGGCGATTTGGAGTGGCCAGCCCGCTCGCCCGATTTGGCTCCTTGTGATTTTTTGAAATTCCGCGCTTACGTCAACCGTCCAAGGACCCTAGAAGACCTGAAGGCCAACATCCGGGCCGCAATGAGGGTTTTCACGATTTTTTGTTTTTTTTATATTTATGTTAATCTATACATTAAAATATAAGACCCGTATTTTTTCTTTTCGCTTAAAAGTTGCTAATAAGCCAGAAAAAAATTCATAAAGTTTAAAAAAATAAGTGCCGCGAAAATCGATGCCGCGTGTAACAGTGTGACGTCACCAACACCTAGAACATACGTTCATACATACATACACAGTCAACATCTTGTCAACTTGAACAGAAAAACAGAACCAAACTGTTTCATGCCGTTTCATTTCGATTAAAACCAACAAAAAAATTCTTCAATAAACTGTAAGTAATCGTGTTTGAACCTAACCAAACTCGACAACGTGAACCCGTGAACGTTGGTGAACGTGTCAAAAATCGAAAAATCAACAGGTGGTCCGTTGTCCAAACGACAAAAAACGAACTTACACGAACCAACTCCTGGTTTGATATCAATGTTGGCTACGTCACATAAAATATGGCGCATTTCAATGAACGATTCAAAAGACTTACAGTTTCATTTCGATAAAGAGGTAATAAATGTATCAAAATTAACAATTATTATCACTTTCCTATAACTTATACATGCTGAAAATTTATATCCAATAAGTATTTCTTTAAAAGCCGTAGGCTTGAAAACCCCCATTACCAACATACCAGCTGCCATGCTGGAAAGGGTTATGACAAACGCCAGAAATCGGCTTATTCAGTGTATAGACAATGGGGGGCGTCACCTACCTGATATAATTTTGAAAACTGGGTGAAATAAAACTTTAGATATGTAGCATGTATAGGTACCTACATTATAAAATAAAAAGTTTCGGATTCATAAAATAGGCATTATTGCGTTTTGAAATAAGTAAGTTACGATGAATCACCCTGTATAACCGTTTGACGGCGATAAATTGATGGTCTTGGAAAAGAATAATTTCTAATTTATTGATCGATACAGAAGCATGAAAGAATCTTCAAAGAATCAATGTGTAAACAAGGCTTAAAGACTCGTATACAAAGTTGTTTTACGAAGTAAAAATTAAAAAATAATCATTTGGAATGGTATAATAATTTCACATACTGTATCTAATTTTATTTGTGGGATGTTTACGTAATGATTGCGCAGTAATTGGTAAATGAAATATTACGAGTAGTATATGAAAGAAAATAATAAGTTAAAGAATGTACTACCAATGAAGATGATTTGCAAACTGACCTCTGTTAAGTCTGTATTTCCGGTGCTTCTCAACTTGTTTCAATCCGACGAGGCGCTCCACTTCTGAAATGTTGAGGACCCCTTGCGAAGGACATTGTGCGTCAGGACAGGAGATGTCGTAAGCGCCTTCTGCGATCTCGAATTCTACATACGCTTTCATACACTGCAACAACAAATACATAAATCAATAATTATAATACTTCCAGAGATCAATAAATAAGAACATATAGGTGAATTCAAGGCTGATAACCGCACACATAGTAAAACACAGGGTGTTTCATAACTTCGAGTACATACGTTAAAGGTGTATGTTGTTTGTTATGCTGATTTTTTGTACTACGGCACTGGATTCGTTATTCTATTAAAAACAAACAATGAAACAATAGAAGTAGGTAATCAATATCTTAAATTACATAATACTAGTAAAATAAACAAACAAAATTTAATTATTTTTAATGAAACAATAATTACTCTACCCAGTGGCAGTGGCAACGAAAATTTTTTGACTGGGAAATTAATTTTGCGATTTAAAAAAAAAATCTTTTTGATTCGCAATCAGCATATCAAACAACATTATACCCTTAACGTATGCACCTGAAGTTATGAAACATTTATAATACCTAATTAAATATGTCAGTAATAATTATGGATATGGGTGAATTGACGGCTTGTAACCGCACATACAGTGGAAATATTTAAATATATTAAGATTTGCAGTTTGCAGAAATCTGCGAGAATGTCAAAGTGGTTAAAAACCGTAACATATTTATTTATAATAATTTAATTTTTATGTTAAATAGTTATGGATATGTGTGTGACGGCTTGTAACCGCACACACAGTGGAAATATTTAAGTATATTAAGATTTACAGATTGCAGGGATCTGTGAAAGTGAGAATATCAAAGTGGATAAAAAACATAACATATTTATTTATGTTAGAAGAGTTTTCTTAGCTGGAAGGTTGATAAATAAAACAACAGCTTTCTTGGGTATCAGAAAACAATATATTTGGGAAAACTACCCTCAACGTTTCGGCCCTACCAGGGCCATTCTCAGGAGGGTGGTGTCAACAAATGCTTGTGGTACATGTTAAAATTCATTAAATGCCGTACAAAAGCGTGTTACATATGAATTTTCTTGTGATTATCCGTCATATTGCGATTCTCTGAATACAGACAACAGTAGACGCAAACATGGCTGGTTTATAGTGGCACAAACTACAAAGTTGTACAAAGCTTATACAGTGTTTTAGGTTATCGCAGTTCGTTGCACTTTCGATGGCCGTAGCTGTCGGTCTCGCGAACTTGCGGTACACCGCAACTTTAACTTAACACAACGTAAGTAGTGGGTGCAAAGTTAAGAAGCCCGTCTACTACCTAAAATTCAGCATAAACTAAGGTAGCGAGTGTTTTGTGGCCAGTACAAGAATGGTAAAATTTTATTTCAACTAAGAAAGAATGGATCTGCAGATGTGCCTTTTTAAAATTTTAAAAGTGGATAAGCACGTTTTATGCCTGTGGCACACCGGCCGAGGAGCATCGAGGACCATCGAGTAACTCCTCGATGAAACGATAGAACGCACCCCGTCCTCGACGAAAAATAGGGGCGCCGCTATTTTCATCGAGTTGTTCCTCGATGAAACGAATGTATCTCATTTCAGACGTATCTTTGGATTTGATTTCGCGCAAAACTTTGATGTATTTGTCACCGATTAAATAGAAATCCATCGCGGACGGGTGCGTTCTTTCGTTTCATCGAGGAGTTACTCGATGGTCCTCGATGCTCCTCGACCGGTGTGCCACAGGCATTAGGATCCATAGAATACGAATAAAGTATTTTCGAGATAATGTCTGCGCGTATGTGTGTGTATGTATGTTAGGTTGTATGTAATATATTTTCCGGGTTCTATAATTTAAAAAATGACAAACATTTAACAACCAAATTTTATAACGTTTTAACACAATACTTTAGAACCCAGTTATTTTTTGGAAGTAATCCCCAAACCGAAAGTAGTACTTTTCTTAAATATTTTGATAAATAATTAATTTATTGCAATATTTTATTATTTCAAATGAGAGATTATATTATTATCTATAATTTTTAGCATTTTATAAATTGTTCTGTAATAGTACTTTAGGAATTAAAATTTAAATGATTATGACAGTGACCGAGTGACAGTGCCAATAGTGACACATCTATACATACAGGTTGGTGGAGGTGAAATGCGAACATAGGGAAATATATATGACAATGGAGTTATCATGCTAGGCATCTTGATATACGTGGAATTAGTACTGTCAATGTCAAAGTAGCTGTCATATTACTGAAATTTTTATTTTCATTAAAATATTTTCTTTGCACAATAATGTATGTGTACGAGCAGAACAAGAAAGTTTACATGCACTTTTAGATTTTATTATTATTTCTGTTATTGATTACTCTTTTTGCCACACAAATTCACATTACTTCGTTTTGTGACACTACTACAAAATATATCAAGATACCTGGCATGAAAGTTCGATTGTCATGTATGTTCCCTATGTTCACATTTTACTTCCACCAACCTGTATACCGGGTGTAGAATTTTTTTCTGACCTATAGGAAATACAATGTTAAAATTTTAATTTTGCTCTAAGTTTTTACCTATTGCTTTTAGAGCCAAACTGTAAATACAAAAGATGTTCAGAATAAAAAACTGCATCTAACGAGCACTTATTTATTGATATAAACCGTTCCTGTCACGAGATAAACGTAAATTAAATTTGATAAATTTGAGCTGTTTACAGAGTGCCATGAAAAATAAAATGAATTAGTCAGATCAAAAAAAATAAACACTTCAATTAATTACGATAAAATGTACCTTAGGAAGAAAAGAAGGAAAATAAAATAATTATTAATTTATTTTTTTGATTAGTGAATCCTTCTTATGGTCCAATAAATCAATTAGAACAACTATTTCAAATCTGTCAACTGTCAGAGTGACGGAATAAATATTTTTGTTTTGTTTAATTTTATATGGCAGTCTGAAACTAGCCTGTTGTTAATTTTTATTTCATGTTTATTTCGTGAAAGAAATCGATTTGAACAAAAAATTTAAGCTTATTCGATGCAGTTTTTTATTCTGAAAATCTTTTGTATTTACACTTTTACTCTAAAATCAATAGGTAAAAACGTAGAGCGAAATTAAAATTTTAACACTGTATTTCCTATAGGACAGAAAAAAATTCTACACCCAGTATATTTTCTTCTACATTTCTACAGTTGACTAAAATATATTTTTTGTAAGTACCTATATATTTGTATAGTAGCGGGAGGTCTTGTGCTGGCCACATCAGATTTTTTATTTAACAGTTACTTTTTTTGAATGGTCTATTAAAGCAATAAAATTCGGTGCTCTTTATCGAACAGTATGCGGTAACGTCATGGAGGCAAAAAATTCACTGTTTTGAAGTGAATTAGAAATTCTTCTTTTTCACCATGACATGACTCTTTTTTCAAGATTCATGAAAGAATTTTTGGTGTGTCGACCCCACTGAAAAAGTAGGCTAAATATGCATCTGTATTTGAGTCTAAAAATAGCCACATTTGCTAAAAATAAAACCGTTACTTGAAATTCTTTCTGAGGTCATTTTTTGCACCAACAAAAATATAAGTATGTCCGCGTTTTCAAAACCTGGCACAGATACATTTAATTTACGGTTATTATTTTGTAAATGATATAAAATAGGTCAAGCATCTCCTAAATCTTTAATATCATCCTAAAAATATTAACCCATTAATTTAGGCTCCCTCTATAAATATCACAAATATTTTGCGGCCATATTTCTCGGTGAAAAATTGCTGAAATAAATGAGAGGAAAAACTACTTGGAAAAGCCATTTTCCAGGAGAATAACGGGAAAACAAACAGTTATATCGGTCACCGGAGGAGGTCCCAGTGGCGCGCGGAAAATTTCCCACGGGGGGCAGAACAAACATTTAACAGTTAAACAGTTTCCGAAGAACATATTTGCTTAAGGATATTACTATTCAAGATGGAGACAATTTTGTTTGACTTCTTGTAGCAGTTGAAACTGTTACAGAAATAATATCCAATAAAAATGAAAATTGCCGTTTTTGTTAAGGAGGTTGGGGACGCCTGCAGTGGCGTACCCAGACATTAGCCTTAGGGGCGGATATGAAAATAACAATATTTTTGATAGTGTAAAACGAAATTCGCTCAACGCATGTTGGTGATATATTTTTATTTTTACAATAATTACTAATTCACTAATCAAAAATGCTTGGTATGCTTACATTTTTTTTAAATAACTTGCAAATGGTTTAGAAAATGTGCATAAAATCTTCACGAACTTATTGTAAAGGTTTATAGGAAATATTAATACAAATTCTACGAATTTTTCATAATTTTATCATATAGTTTAAAGCATGCAAAACAAAAATTTAGTGATTTGCCATAAGAGTCCATGTAAAACTAGCGTAATTTCAACATTCAATTACCTATTTAAAAACCGGATAGACGAAAATTTAATAATTTTTTAAAAAGAATCTCAATAGTGTAATAACTGTATAAATTTCAGCCTCTCATCATCATTTTAATATATGGTCACCAACCTCCTTAAGTTTGTTTCAGCGGTTCGTCTATGTTTTTACCGAATACCTAGAATACTCTCGATTTTACTTTTTTTTCCATTCCACTCTTTTCCCCACTACTAGGACTGCCTGAAACCAGCCCGAAACTCGAACTTTACCACATCCTAGCTATGCAATGTAATTTTGAAGTTGAAAAATACTGTAAAAGTGTTTTCGATGCGAGTGAACTTTCAGATTATTATTGACTTCAGGATAATGTTTTTATAAACATTAAATATAAAATTTTAAAAATTAATTTCTATCATGAGATATAACCGTGTAAAGTTTGCATAAAATAGGATTTTTTTTTTGAATTTTTCAGAATTTTTATATTTATGTACAATTTTTTAATAAAGATTTTAAAAATGCACATCTGTAGATCCATTCTTTCTCTATTAAATCCTTGTTGAAATAAAATTTTACCATTCTTGTACTGGCCAGTGGCCACAGAACACTCGCAATGTTAGTACATTTTATGCCAATTCGTTGCTCAAATTAAATAAATCTATAATTATTTACATTAAGATATAAAATTTATAATATTTTTCTGAATTGTGAAAGGTATCAATAAATTACAAACTCTTCTTTTCCAAGACTCACTGAAGATTCAATTTAGCGGCGCCGCTGTTTGACAGGCAATTTTCACCAGGATTATTTTTTTCAAAATTCAGAAATATGAAAGAATCTTTATGCGAACAGGGTATTATGGACCGACTGTAGTTTTGACATCTCAAGTTCAAATCTAATCAGGTGAACTTCACAAAAATCTTCCCTGTGGTGTATTCTCTACTATAACAATCATGAGTACTTACCCATGAGTTAACAACAACTAAAGATGGCGCACACAATTAAATAATATATATTTATACTCAAACTTGCGTTATGTGAGGTTGTCACATCTAAATTGAGATAAAAAATGTCTTGTGGTGTACACTACTAACATTTATGAATACCTATGACTACGAGTAGACGACTGGAGACGGTACATATGCGCACATACCAATAAATATATATTACCACTCCATGGAAAAACTATGCCGAAGATAAGAGCTTTAATTACAACAAAACAAGCCTTAATTCAAATGAGTAGGTAGGTACTTGCATTCAAGACTATTTTGATGACTGTTATACTTATAAAAACACTTAAATCGCATGATTCTTAGTTTCGTAATATACATTTTAAGCAATAATGTTAAGTTATGTGTTTGAACTGTGTATACAGGCTGTTCCACAACTTAGGCAAAAAATTAAAGGGGGTATACCGGCCGTTTCCTGAAACAGGCGCACCTCGAAAAAAAATTGTATTTTTTAGTCAATTACATTTATATTATAGGTTTATAAACTAAATTCAAAGGCGCATTAAACTACATAAATAATGAATTTTTATTATTTCCTGTTTAGCCGGAAGAGACACCAACTTCCTTATTTTAAATGGAACACCCCGTATATTTTTTAAGATTTTGATTTTACATTAAATTCTGAATACAACCATGTATAATAAGCTACTTTTTCGTTGTAGATTTCTAAGTAAAATAATAACTAAAATATTACAGAAACAAATCGAATCATTCCTAGTTAGCTATGAAATAAATAATAAAAACAGAAATTATACGAAGAGTTTTACTATGTATTCAAGACAATGCAGGCCATTTTGAAAATTTACTATAAATAATAATTGAATTGCAATTCCTTATTAAATTAGTTATTTTTGTTAATAAACTGACATTTTTATTGTCATAAAATCTGTATCTTATCATATATTTCATAGCTAACTAGGAATGATTCGATTTGTTTCTGTAATATTTTAGTTATTATTTTACTTAGAAATCTACAACGAAAAAGTAGCTTATTATACATGGTTGTATTCAGAATTTTATGTAGAATCAAAATCTTAAAAAATATACGGGATGTTCCATTTAAAATAAGGAAGTTGATCTCATTTCCGGTTAAACAGGAAGTTATAAAAATTCATTAATTATGTAGTTTAATGCGCCTTTGAATGTAGTTTATAAATCTATAATATAAATGTAATTTGCTTAAAAATACAACTTTTTTGGGGGGTGCGCCTGTTTCAGGAAAAGCCCGGTATACTGTACGACGTGCTGATCATGAAACAAAAATAATTTTTTTAAAATTCGCAAAGATAAGGGTAGTTTACTTGAAGTAGACATTTTTTGGACCACTGGGAGTAACATACGTCATTAGACATAATATTAGTATTAGATATTATGTAAACTTGTAGCAGATTTGAAAAAAATTATTAAAAATAACTAGGTACCGACCAGTGGCAATAAAAATTTGCTTGAAATACGATGCAATTTTCTGTGAATTTAAAAAAAATTATTTTTGTTTTATGATCAGCACGTCGTACAGTATATACCCTTTAATTTTTTGTCCTAAGTTGTGGAACACCTGTATATACCAAGAAGGATTTGAAAATCAGCACTGCTTTTTGTCAAAATATTTTTGACTAAATTTATTTGATTTGAATCGAAGATCTGCAATATGTGAAGCTGTCACATTCAAGTGCATAACAACGTCCCTTGTGGTGTACTCTCCACTGACAACCATGAGTGAATGGACGGCTCGTAACCGCACACACGGTAAATATATACCTATACCGATGTCACACCCAGTTGAGTTAAAGTTGCACAAAAATCTCCTTTATAGTGTGCTCTTCTAATATTTATTATACTTGATTTAATAACTAAACGGACAAACTTGAAGTTGTCTCGCTGAGTCATATTTACACTGTGTAAATACGAGAAAAATATCACTAATTTTTTTGGCGGCAAAATTAAATTTGACCTATCAGTGGGAAAACTCGATACAGTCACTGACAACAGCTGACGAAACAAGATGGAGAACATTCGTTTGTTTACATTACAAAATTTGTGTGGTGTAAAACTGGTGTTACATCAGCCAATAAAAAACGATCAGTTTTAGCATTCCAATTGAAACTTCAGATTTGTCTTGAAACGCATTATTGTGACGTAGATGTATCGATACGTAAAATCTCAAATATTTAAAGATCAATTAACTTTTTGAAAACTTTTTTCATGGCAATAACTCATTTTTGAGGTCTCCTTTCAATATAATTGACTGGATTGCTAATTTGCTACTATGGTAAAGTACCTTATTCTGTGTAGTGTCTACCTAACATTTATTAGTAATTATAAATACACAGTTGGTGACCGCACACACAGAAAAACAATGATTCGCTGTATGTGAGGCTGCCACACCCAAGTTGAGTAGAAGGCGCTGTTTCTGTGATGAATTCTGTGTAGTGTCTACAGATGTAGAGTGTTCTAAGCTCATAATCCAGTAAAGGCATAAGCAACATTATGACGTAGAGGCACGTTGTTGCTAACTGATTTATAGGGTACAAGGTGAAGTTATCGTCAGTACTTATTCTGGCTTGAAGCCAACTTCCGAACGGTGCCAATACTGATGTCTTGCCTCGCTTATTGACTTTGCAAACTTGCGAATTGGCGGACAGTTTAATTTATGCGAAAAATAACACGAGTACTGCGCTTAGATCTCTGCAAATTGTGACAACGAAGTTTTTTATTGAAACTTCATGTTATTTGAAAACGATTGAGAGTACTGATGATCCTTAATTGTTCTTAATAAAGCTGTAATTAATATTTAAAGTTTGTGTGACGTAGATGTATAGCTGAAGATCTTCTCAAACCACGGGGCTGGAATTAAAATCTACTCATGTAAAATCAACTAAATGTTACAAAATATAAAATACAATTTGATAGTTTCTTTATTCAGATTTACTTTATTACTGTAAGTAAGAATACACGTGAAACGCATTATTGTGACGAAGATGTATCGATACGTAAAATCTCAAATAAAGAACTATTAACTTTTATCATGCCAATAACTCATTTTTGAGGTCTCCTTTCTATATAATTGACTGGATTGCTAATTTGCTACTATGGTAAAGTACCCTATTCGCTGGGTGCGAAGTGTAGGGTGGGGGAAACAAAACTGATCACAGCGCTTGATGCGGACTAACTTAGCAATAATTTTGGCTATCTCTCAAATGTCAAATATGTCCCTGTGTGTTTATTCGATTTACAAATAAAATTAAATGGGTAATGACAGTTTTTCTGATGTTAATTGCTGCCTACTAAATGGTAGAAACAGTAAAATTTAAGTTTTACAGATTTCCAACAGCGAAAGTTGGTTGCGAAAGAATATCTCCAATGCCGCTTTGGCTTGCAAAATTCAAAGTCCGTCGCACTAATTGAGATTCTGGCTGCACCAAGATGAATCAGTTACGAAACGAGTATTACTACAGTACTCGAGGCGTTGAGGGTTAAGGCTCTTTAAGTGCTGTTACGCCGATAATGATGAAAAAGATCACATAATATAACTACATTATTTATTCAAAAATTATAGACTACATTGAAAGGAAACTTAAATATCAAATGGATTTGGTTTGCAATAGCACATGTTATGCAGTTTAAATTTTAAAAACTCGAATAAAACCGTCGTTTGTAGATAACCTTATTTGTCATGCAAATGTCAAAATTTCATATTTTCAAAAAATTTCACTTATTCAAAACGAAAGAAGAAAAATATTGTATGTAACACCTAAGGAATCTCGGTAGTTACCTTTATTATGTGGTTACAGAACTCTGCTGTACTTTGTCCTGCAAATTTTATATTATATAAACTCTACTTTCGTTTCCTTACTTGTCACATAAATACATATTTTGTAAAATATATTAATTTTTCTGTATTCCAACGAGAAAAAAGTTTCTTCTGTACACTATCTTCAAAACCAAATTTAATAATAGCAAAGTAAGGTACAATTATTGGATTCATTTTACATTTCGTCCAAGACTATCCTGTGACACAAGATTGACAGAGCACAGAGCCAACAAAATTGTAAACGCTAGATGGCATTGTCGTCGTGCACCTAGCGAATTACGAGTATGGCCGTTTTACACTACGCTAAATATTGAACAAGAAATTGTGCAACAAATTGAATCTTTGTTTTTAATTAATTCTGTTTTATACTGAGACAATTTTATATATACCAGGCTATAATATTTAGTTTATGATTCTGCGCAGTTCGCATATAATAATAATTTGACAGCCGCGCTTATCTATTTTTTCAGACAATTTACGAAGCAATGCGATATTTCACACAATTTGCTGTATGATACTACATAATATAGATTGTTTCAAAAATTGAACAAGATCTTGTTCAAGATTTAGTGTAATGTAAAACGGGCTTTAGATCGCACTCGGATGCTTCAAGCTGACCACTTGTTCGTCTTAAAATGTGGTCCTGGTAGCAAAAAGAATACTCCCGTTGTCGCTTTGAATTTCAAAGGTCGTTGCACGGATTGAGAAGTGGTTGGATTTCACTATAACATCTACCATTCTATAATTTGGAGTAAATCCTTTGAATTGTTTTTGTTACCAGCAAAATAAAATAAAATATTAAGGGGTAATACCATAAGAGATGATAATTTTTTGAGAATTGTTTCGTGGCAACTTATTTCTAACAATTTCAGGACACAAAACATCATCTATCAATTTCCCGAAACGAAGTTGAGGGGAATTGTCAGATGATGTTTTGTGGAGTGAAATTGCAATAAGTTGTCGTGGAATAGACAAAAATTCTCTCAAAAAATTATTATCTCGAATGGTATTTAGGAAGAATATTTTTCTTGTTAAAAATACTACCAAAACGACTCATTTTGCTAAACATTTTTGACGTTTCATGTGACAAATTAATTAATTTTTTGTTACTGACGTAACAAAATAAAACCTAATCTACAAAATTATGTTGTCAGATACATCATTTTACATTTTCAATTCTATTGGTTGCATTACGTCATCATTACGCAATATGATTGGTTAAACCATCTGTCAAAAAATATTCATGTGTATTCGTGAGTTGATCGCAGATAACAGTAAAGCCGCATCCATAGCCCGAAATTTGGTAAATATGACAAAATTTGTGAAGTTTGTCATATGGCAATATGTACTTGCGTTCACATCACTGAAATTTGGTGTTATGAACGCAAGTACACATTGCCATACGACAAACTTACAAATTTTGTCATCTTTTACCAAATTTCGTACTGTGAATGCGGCTTTACTGTTATCTGCGATCAACTCACGGGTATGCATGATTATTAAGAGGCCCGTCTACTACCTAAAATTCAGCATAAAATGTACTAACGTAGCGAGTGTTTTGTGGCCAGTACAAGAATGGTAAAATTTTATTTCAGCAAGAATTTAATAGAGAAAGAATGGATCTACAGATGTGTCTTTTTAAAATTTTGATTAAAAAATTGTACCTACACAAATATAAATATTCAGAAAAATTCAAAAAATTTCTTATTTTATGCAAACTTTACACGGTTATATGTTATGATAGAAATTTATTTTTAAAATTTTAAAAACGCACATCTGTAGTAGTCCAGTAACCTAGTACATCGTAAGTTGCATCAAGTGGTGGTAGTAGGTTTCTATTTTTTTTCTTGTATAGGATGTGACTGAGATGCAAAATCCAAGTTTTCGACCTTGGCAACCCTCCGGAACACTTTTGAATATCTCAAAAACTGCTAAATTTTTGCACTTTTTTCGGATTCTTACCATTTTGACTATGAAGGAGCACGATTTCGACAAAAACCATTCTATACATTTTTAAACTAGATTAAATTGTCTACAATCTAAAACCAGAATGGGCTCGGTAGCCCTAATAGTTTCCTAGATAAAACTTTTCAAAGTTTGGCAAAATATACAGATTTAAAACACCAACCGTTTCTCTTCTACAAAAATTTTACTATATTCTCTCGCGGAAGAACTTTAATTTCAGCTCAAGGAAGACCATTGAAATTTTTTGACAGAATGTAACTTATAGAAAAAAGTACGAGGAATTCAGTGCTGCAAACCGGAAGTCAATATCATTATTCGTTCAGATATTATAGTTAATTAAACACAATAAACAAAAGAATAAACAAAATTTTTACTATATTCTCTCGAGGAAAAACTTTAAATTTCAGCTCAACCAAGGCCACTGACATTTTTTGACAGAATGTATCTTATAGAAAAAAAGTACGAGGAATTCAGTGCTGCAAACCGGAAATCAATATCATTATTCGTTCAGATATTATAGTTAATTAAACACAATATACAAAAGAATAAACAAAATTTTTACTATATTCTCTCGGGGAAAAACTAACTATAATATCTGAACAAATAATGATATTGACTTCCGGTTTGAAGCACTGAATTCCTCGTACTTTTTTCTATAAGATACATTCTGTCAAAAATGTTCAGTGGTTTTCCTTGAGCTGAAATTTAAAGTTTTTCCGCGAGAGAATTTAGTAAAATTTATGTTTACTCTTTTGTTCATTGTTTTTAATCAACTATATTATCTGAACGAATAATGATAGAAATTTCCGGTTTGCAGGATTGAATTCCTCGGACTTTTTTCTATAAGATACATTGTGCCAAAAAATTTCAGTGGTCTTGGTTGAGCTGAAATTTAAAGTTATTCCCCGAGAGAATATAGTAAAAATTTTGTTTATTCTTTTGTTTATTGTGTTTAATTAACTATAATATCTGAACGAATAATGATATTGACTTCCGGTTTGCAGCACTGTATTCCTCGTACTTTTTTCTATAAGATACATTCTGTCAAAAATTTTCAATGGACTTTCTTGAGCTGAAATTTAAAGTTCTTCCGCGAGAGAATATAGTAAAATATTTGTATAGAGAAACGGTTGGTGTTTCAAATCTGTATATTTTGCCAAACTTTGAAAAGCTGTATCTCGGAAACTATTAGGACTACCGAGCCCATTCTGGTCTTAGATTGTAGACAATTTAATCTAGTTTAAAAATGTATAGAATGGTTTTTGTCGAAATCGTGCTCCTTCATAGTCAAAATGGTAAGAAACCGAAAAAAGTGCAAAAATTTAGCAGTTTTTGAGATATTCAAAAGTGTTCCGGAGGGTTGCCGAGGTCGAAAACTTGGATTTTGTATCTTAGTCACATCCTATACAAGAAAAAAAATAGAAACCTACTACCACCACTTGATGCAACTTAGGCCCATTATAACCAAGACAAGGTTACTGGACTATAGATTCTTTCTTTCTTTATTATATGTTTATAAAAACATTATCCTGAAGTCAATAATAATCTGATAGTTTACTCGCAACGAAAACACTTTTACAGTATTTTTCAACTTCAAAATGACATTGCATTGGTAGGATGCGGTAAAGTACGAGTTGCGGGCTGGTTTCAGGCAGCCGTAGTAGTGGGGAAAAGAGTGGAATGTGGAATAGAGAAAAAAGTAAAATCGAGAGTATTCTAGGAATTCGGTAAAAACGTAGACGAGCCGCTTAATTTGATTTTTATTCTGGAACTTGACTGGGGTGACAGTGGGTCTCATAACACATTCAGTTATGTTCCTTTCTTGTGTAAGTCTGACTTGTCGGTAAGTGAAATGCATAAGATAAAACGACACTTGCTGTACGTACTTTCTATTTATTGTTTATCGTTGTTTTTGTAGAATATTTTCAAGGTTTGATATTTTCTCTCTCGTTTGTAACTTTCGTTCACTTAGAACTCAATGTTCTTTACTACGTAATTATAAGGTTAGTCTTAATTATTGCTTATGTTTTAATGATATTGAATTAAATTGTATTATGTTTTTATGTAGTTTGATAACGCTGACAACGAATTTATATTAGAAGGATTTTTTTATACGAACATTGCACATGAATGAGAATACAAAATAGTTATTATGTTTCTAGTTATAATGTTTATTTTACTGGTAAAGGGCTACTTTCTAAACTTGACACCTATACAAAAAATCTGAAGTGGCCAGCACACCATATCTAGACAAACATAAATGTATACACGTACAAGTCTGGAACCCATTTAAAGTATACAAATAAAAATCTAAAATATTCGAACACAGAATCAAAAGATTCATTCACAGAAAAACTCTTTTTTGTTGAAGCCATCCTTCGTTCAATTACTACATTTAATATCTTAATTATGACTTATGGCTCTAGTATGTCAACTTGTCACGTCTCACCTGTCAATATTTTTACGCAAAAATTACAAGATTTCAACGTTTTATTTGATAAATTTATTTTAAAAATTATACAAGTTCTTTAATGCTACCAGATAAAGACAATTTTTTATAAAGTAAGTTGCAAATATCTTTTCCTCTTATTCTTATTACAAATAAATACTATGTTTATCCAAATTTATAGATATTTTTGACAATTAATCTTTTGAATCATAAAAAAATATAACTTCCGGTGAAGATTTTTGTACCAAAATCTAATGAGCTCTTCCAATTCGTATACAAATGTAAAATACCAAATATCAAAATTTTTGGGTAATTCGTATTTGAGTTATCCGACCTTCAGAAATGCTGCCACATTCAAGTTTATAAAATTTGATATCAAATAATTTAGTTAGGACCAAAGTTAGGACAAATCAGGTTCAAATTCAGTCAGATAAATACTTATTACAAACTTACTTTACAAATATCATCCTTGTGGTGTACTCTTTACTAATCATGGTTTAATAGCTCACAATATGTGAGGTTGTCACAGTCAAGTTGGATAAAGAGAGAGGTTTTTATTTATATGGTTAGATGAGAAGTGTTTTAAGAATTGAAGTAATGTGAACTTGACCTTTAGTCAGTGTTTGTTTATGTTCGAAAGCCATTTTATTTTTTTCCGTGTATAATAGATCTATTTTAGTTTGTTAGCACAGCTGCCAAATTAATTAAGACTCATTTAACTGTCTTAATTAATGTAGCAAATCAGAGTAATTATAAGTATTTAACCAGCGCAGATTCACAAATATTATTTTTTTAAATGCTTCGCCCGGCTTCGTCAAAGATAATTAAAAACTTAAAAAAATATTGGCTCATCTATTTTTTACTTAAGAGGCCCGTCTACCTCCTAAAATCCAGCATAAAATGTACTAACGTAGCGAGTTTTCTGTGGCCAGTAAAAGAATGGCAAAATTTTATTTCAACAAGGATTTAATAGAGATAGAATGGATTTACATACAGATGTGCCCTTTTAAAATTTGGATTAAAAAAATGTACATGGATTATAAAAACTTCCAATATACGCAAACTTTACACGATTATATCTCATGATAGAAATTAATTTTTAAAATTTTTAAAAAAGCACATCTGTAGATCCATTCTTTCTCTATTAAATGTTTATATAATAGTATATTATATATTGAGGGATTAAAGGTACTTTAGTCCTGTGGTATATGCGCTATTTTTTGCACTTCATCCTCAAACGAATGCAAAATAGTTTAAAAGAATACACATTTTGTAATTTTGACAGTAAATTTTATAACAAATATTTATATTGTTACCATAGATACTCTGTAACGTATTTACTTGACAACGGCATTAATTAATTCAATTCCTTGACAACGGGATTAAATATGAGAAATAATCCCTTGGGATCAAATTAAGAATCTTAGTCCCTAAAAATAAAGACTAAAGAACAGTTTTAGTTTCGGAAGTGCAAAAACATTATAATAGTCTGACAGTTTACTCGCATCGAAAACACTTTTACAGTATTTTTCAACTTCAAAATGATATTGCATAGCTAGAATGCGGCAAAGTATGAGTTTCCGGCTGGTTTCAGGCAACCGTATAGTGAGGAAAAGAGTGGAATAGAAAAAAAAGTAAAAGTGAGAGTATTCTATAGGAATTCGGAAGTAACGTAGGCGGGTCGCTTAACTAGTACCTAACTTAGGTAGGTTGATATTATAAAAGTTGATTGCAATTTTGTAATAAGTGGGTGTCCATATGTATAATATCATAAGTGGTTAAATTTTGTTGGAAAAATTTCAGATTGTTACGAGAGTAGGTAGTTGCAATTTATTGAGTGACATTGACAAAAAATCACGAGTTGTCAAGCGAGTGATTTTTAATCAATGTCACGAAATAAATTGGCAACAAACTCGCGAAAAACAATCTGAAAATTTTTCCAAGACAAAATTTAACCACGAATGATATTCGGATGACTATTTCACGAATGAAAAAGACAATTTTTACACTAATTAAATAACATGTTGTTAAGAAAGTTATTAAAACGTCAAAAAATTTTAATTTATCAAAACAACATAGTTACGAATTTCCAGCAGTCTATTGGCTAGAGAAGTGCAAAAATTTGTTTGAGGGTGTTTTGTCAAAATAAAACAAGGTAACTAGGTAAAATTATGAATAATGTATACATTATTTTTACCTGAATTAAAGTAAAAATCTGGCATTCTGGGTATGATGAAAGAGGGGACTGGAAAATTAATAACAACAACAACAAGTTCAACAATAATACTAATAATATTGCCAGTAAAAAAATGGGTTTTGTGGATTTTACCATGTATCTTCTAGTGGAAAAACGTGATTTTCGGACTTTGAGACGTGGATAGCGAGAAATTTTAAGGCATTTTCAGACCCATGTTGCATTTGAAAGTTTGTTCTAGACTTCGAGAACTGTCATTTCCCAAAGTTACAGAAAATTTCACCGAGATAATTGGTCCCATGTATTTGGTGCGGGGTCCTTTAATTGGTAAAATTTACTCATAATTCCTGCGTAGAAACGACAACTCGGGTCAAAATTGACTCTTAAATCACGACAGCGAATATGTCAATTTTGACACTCGTTTGTCCGTTTCTACGCAACAACTATTCGTAAATTTTACCGATAAATTTATGGCTCTTATTATATTACTTATGATAAAACTACCCTTTAAAATAAACATACACTTAGTTTCTACTCTTGAATGATTACTGTCACTAGTTGTACAGTTCAGCAGTAACCTCTAACGCTATAGTCTATTGAACATTCCTTGTCTTGTTATTATTATGATTCTCTCCTTTCCACTTTCATATGTACGGCGCTTCCTGCTTTCCGGAAGAGACTTACGATTACGAGCCATGGAAGCATGTAATAACACTTCCTCTCATGCGCACAACAGGAACTGTTTCAGGTCGCAGGAATTGTTGGAAATAAGTGAATGTGGAGTTATGTAGCATGTGCCATTTGCCGTTTCCTTCCAAAGATTTCCTAGGTTACTAACACTTAATCGGCACTTAACTAGCATTCATTATGCTGTGATAAATTGTATAATGAAGTTTAACTCCATTGGTAGGTATCGGACTATTACTTTTGTGCTAAACTCATTTTAAATTGGTCTATCATACTAGACCAGATGTTTCCAAACTTTTTTTTCTCGTAGACCACTTTAAAAATTTTTCGTGCCTGTTTTACGTGCGCAAAGTGGCTTATTTTTTAACTAGACAAAAAATGCGTGCGCAAAGTACAAGCGTGCGGGAATAGCGTGCGCAAAATTTCACTTTGCGCACGCAAATTGAATACTCACACAGTTTTCTGTAGTTACCGACACGAAATGTGCGCGTAACACTAGCGCCACACACGTGATAATCTAATACTACAAGCACGTGAACAGCTGTAGTACCTACTTCTCTATGCATAGTTTCTACTGTGGACTATTGTGCAGATTGTGCATTGGATCTAATGGACAATAATATTTTATTCTTATATTTTAATGTTCTTTTCTTTACTGTTAATAATTAGTTTCTTATGCTTTTACATGTAGGTAAATATTAGTTACTTTTTTATTTTATACATATAAATTTTAAAAGTATTCATTTTATCTTTTGATAAGTAAGGTCACTCAAAAGGTTACTTTTTGTGCAGTAATGACAAAAAATATCGTGTGCATCTCGTGAGCAAAGGCGCAATTGCGCTTGGCTTCGTTGCAGCCCTCGCCGTAGCGACCCTCGGCCACCTCGGCTCGCCTCGGTAGACCTCGAGCTGCTACTGCTCGGGCTGCGACTCGCCTCGCGCAATTGCTTACTTTGCGCACTAGATACACAATATACTATACTGGTTTCGGTGGACCCCCTGCCGCTACATTTCTACCATTCCCAAAACTCGTCAAAAAAGATTTAACAAGTAACAGTCGCGGACCTTCTTAAAATACATTACTCTAAAAAAATAAGGGCAGTTTAAAAAAGAGGAAATTAATGCTAAATAAACAGGCTATCTAATCCATATGCCGACCTAACTGAAAATTTTCTTTTCAAACCCGTGGTCAAAAAAAAACTTGCAATATTATTTATTCGCGCTACCTGTTAGGATTGCACAAGAACCGTAGCTCCTAAAAAAAATTAGCCAAAAAATCTGAAAAATGCTGAAAATGCTTTTTTTAAAGTCTCAGAAAAATTTGGAATTTTTTTGAGTAGGTAGTGTATTATCTGCCTACATTGATAGGTAATGCCAAGCCAACATTTTTGTTCTTTACTATCGAGAAACCAGATAAATTTTCGTGGACCCCCACTTACAACTTGTGAACCCCAATTTTTTGTTCACGCCAACGTAGACCCCCGACGTGTCTTCCGTGGACCCCTGGGGGTCCTGTACCTGTACACTTTGAGAATCACTGTACTAGACTAACAGCTAGCGGTCAAATTAGTGTGGACATTTTATTAGTCGTGAAATTGAAGGGCTTGGACCTTGCATATCTACTGAAGATGTTACGACATCTATAGAATTTGCCAGTCTGCCAGTCCTAAGTGGCCGGATTAGGCTTCCTGAAGATAAAAAGTTGATCAAAAGGATTGAAGTCAATGGGTTGCAGTCAAAAAAGATATATTTTACACCACTCTACCTACACTACAAATTGTGATAAATAAGTAATATAGTAGAAATAATATATTTCATCTACCTAATTATCATTAGCGTTTATTAGGGGGTTATTGCAGTCACACAATGGTCAAAACCACAAGCCAGAGATGCGCCAGAGCATACAACACAACCCTGGTAACAAGCTTCGAAAAACTATTTCTCTACCAGTGGAACACTGGGGGTAAAATATATACTCGGGTTAATAAATATGGCAAATACTGAACTGTTCGACTATATTTCTTATCTGCGGGCTAATCTTAAACGATTGCGGTTTTGGGCATTGTACGACTGCAATAAGCATTTTATGGTTATTAGGTAGATGTTCTGTACTTGAACTATACCAACTCCTGTGAGGAGGGCTCATGTGGGGCCGAAACCGGTACAGTGGTGTAAAATAAATCTTTTTTGACTGCAACCCATTTACTTCAATCCTTTTAATAAAACTTCCAGTCAAGTAAATTCCAACTTCATAAAAAGTTGAGTTACAAAAATGTTAATAAGAGTTATGGTGTATGTACAGGTGGACATAAACGATATTTCTTATTTATAAAACAATATTGCCTACTACTCCTATCTTAAATATACCAAATGAAAAATAATAAATGACATTTGAAATTTTCATAAATGTCAAAAATTTGCTTGATATCAGTGTTTATATGCTTACTTATGCAAAAAATAATAATAGTTATTTATGATATAAGTGTTAAAAGGGGAAGTTTACGAAACGAGGCGCAGCCGAGTGAAGTAACTCCACGAACAAAATAAAATCACTTTTAACACATAACTTTTAACACGTTGTTATGTAACTTTTAACATTCTGCCATATAGTGACATTTTTAACTTGAAGCAACCGTTAAAAGGACCACTTTTAACAACAGTCGTAGATAATAGCTATTAATATAACAAGAATATTATGCGATTTATAATACCGAGTATGTTGCTAAGCGACGAGGTGAAACCGAGTCTCTTTGAACATCCAAGGGGGCTTAAATCGCATATATTCGCGTTATATCCAAAGTTTAATCGTATCATCAAAGACAGCGATGACAATTTATAGAAGGTTTTGATGTTATTATGGATGTATCTAACGTATTAAGTCCGTAACTAATGAATTATAAGTATCTAACGTATTATAAATAACTAACGTATTATGTTGTTTATAATTATCAATAAATGTTGCATGGAAAAAGGTAATAACAGTTGATGATACGATTAAAATATTAATCATAAGTAGGTACTCGGTTTTGGTATACAAACTCTGATTAAACTGAGCTAAATAAACAATACAATACCCTTCGTGAGTCCCACATACTCAGTTTTGGTTGATTGAACTGAACTAAATAAAGAACCCAATACCCTTCTTGAGTGAAATAAAATGATGTGACATTGTGTGTGCCTACATGCTTTTTATAAAACATTTATTAATACTCACACAACTCAAAATAACATAGCATGTTCCTTTTAATATTCTTGGCTCTGTTTCAAATCTAATATTACTCAATTATCTCTGATACAACAACAAACAGTTCCACAATGAAACCTACAATCATTATAATCTCTCTAACAGTAAGTTCCCGTATTAACAGTCCTGACCTAGGTCTGTGGCCGGCCACTAGGCTAACAGACTTGTGAGGACACGCGCGTGACGCGTGAGTTGTCACGTGACGTGTGACGTGACAGGGTGCCATGTTACATACGTCACAGTCAGAGAGAAGCTACATCAAGTGATTTCTACTTTCACTAGCTGGTATAGCGAACGAAGAATGAAGTAAGATGAGGTTTGAGTTTTACGAACAGAGTTGGGTTGTTGTAGTTTGGAGTTTGGGTGGGGCGAAGCCCTATATGCTTACAGGAAGAATGAAGGTGGTTCATTTCTTAAGAGGACCGGTTACTGCACTACCAAATTTATCGGTCCGGGTCGGTTATTATCAAAAAAGTCAATTTCTTAGAATTTTAATTTAAATTGAAATTCGAATACTTATTCGAATATTTATACTGCCTAGCCTTATTTTTGTGTCAAAAAGGGGTTTAGTTTTCACCGTAAAATTTAATCTAAATATTAAAGAAAATTAACAATTTTTAAGAAACTTGGTTCTGTGACATTTCTGTATTGAAATTTTAAAATTCAAAACGTAATACACTTTAAAATGAATTACAAAATTGCCAATGTTTATAACGCCTATAATAACAAATCAAGCAAAAATTTAAAATTGTAATACACAAATGTCATACAAACAACCTTCCTCTATAAATTAAAAATATAAATATTTTAAAATGTTAATATTTAGATTAGATATGATGGTGAAAACGAAACCTTGTTTTCACTTGTATTTTGCACCAGTATCCGTTCCTCTTAAAGAGAGCCACAACCCTGATTAGATAAATGGTGGAATAAGCTCCTATACTTAATAACCACAAGTACCCGTGAGTTGACGAGTGTACACGTCATCTATACCGATATTTGAAATGATCTATAAGACCCACAGCTTCTTACAAAGTGCCACAACTAAAACTAGATAATCAGAGTAGTAGAAATTTATTTAAATTTATTTATAATACTCTCGATTTTACTTTTTTTTCATTCCACTCTTTTCCCCACTACTACGGCTGCCTGAAACCAGCCCGAAACTAGAAATTTGCCGCATCGTAGCTATGCAATGTCACTTTGAAGTTGAAAAATACTGTAAAAGTGTTTTCGTTGCGAGTAAACTGTCAGATTATTATTGACTTCAGGATAATTCTTTAATAAACATTTAATAGAGAATGAATGGATCTACAGATGTGCCTTTTTTAAAATTTAAAAAATTAATTTGTATCATGAGATATAACCGTGTAAAGTTTGTATAAAATAGGAATTTTGTTTGAATTTTTCGGAATTTTTATAATCATGTACAATTTTTTTAACAAAAATTTAAAAAGGCACATCTGTAGATCCATTATTTCTCTATTAAATTCTTGTTGAAATAAAATTTTACCATTCTTGTTCTGGCCACAAAACACTCGCTACGTTAGTACCTACATTTTATTCTGAATTTTAGGTAGTAGACGGGCCTCTTAATACATTCATATGGAAAACCATCATATATTTCAAATATAACTAAAGTAAACGTGGGAGGCGCACACATCTGTAACGCTGTAAAATTGTAGGGTAGACGAACACCTTAAGGCTCTACCCTTGTTGCACGCAATATTGCTGCAAGCTGCAATAGAATCAGAATTCACGTTTCTGGCTATATTGCTCAAAATAAAAATCTGAAATTTACCATAAGTAATTAGGAAACATTATTTGATTGAAAAATTCATACAATACATTGTTGCGACAACAATTAGAGAACATAAGAATTAATTTATGCATTTTAATATTACAAATTATGGCCTTATTTATTATTGCATATTTATTAATTTTGTTTAAATAGTCGATTCCTTGCATTGTTCGTGAGAGGGCTTCGAAAATATTTTTTTTCAAAATCGGCATGAAAATCGTCATTTCCAGACTAATTTGCGGCATGAAAGTAAGATTTTCATGACTAGGCATGAAAATAAAATTTTCATGCCTAGTCATTTTTACTTTCAACTTTGTTTACTTGTCATGACAACTTTTTCTAAAATTTGTGACAGCTCTGATGATTTGTCACAGCTCTGATGATTTATGCAAACCTAATTTTTTTTATAATTTTAAGCTTAATTGCCGATTTAAAAAAAATAGAATACATCACGCGTCATAAAAATGTCTTTGCTTGACTCGGAGGCTTTGAAGAAATGCTCGGACGCTGCGCATCCTCGCATTCTTCAAACGCCTCCTCGTCTGCAATGAAACATTTACATGACTTGTAATGTAATATACTATTTGTCAAGAAAATTACATATCTGACGAAAAAATAGTAAAAAATCGGCCAAATTGACTATTTTTACTAATTTATTACTAAAATATCATTAAGTATTTCAAAAATATAATTTCGTTGCCCTCTAGAGTCATCTTTTAACTATCTATATATGAAATATGAACTGTGTAGGTGTACTAACAAGAGCTCAGTTTGTAATATAGCAAGGTCCCGTTTTCACTATATTTTTGGCACCAGTGTAGCGCCTTAAAGGATTTATTTCACAATAATATTTAGCCGCATTTATAAAAATAGAATGCGTTTCCTACCTCTTTACAGAAGGAACATTCGCAGTGCTGGATCTCTGTGGTATCTCTTGCGGGCACCTCGATGAGGCAGAGCTTGCAGAGCAGGGGCGGCTCGTCGCACACGGGCACGAAGCCAGTGGCGTGGTTCAGGGAATACCGCGAGCCCGACGTGGCTGCCAGGCTCAGCAGGCTGGAGCACCGGGAACACAGGCGGTGAGAGCTGCTGGCGGGGGTCACTCGAAGACGGTTCACTGCCTAGAAGAGGAAATTATTCATTTTATATAATACTTCTCAAATATTTAATCACTGACAGGAATAATAATTAATCAATATTTACGTATGTATTTATGTTTAATAAAAATGAGTGTGCAAAATATTGTGACACGTGTGATTAAAAAATAATTACTAGTTAAATACTTCAAATGGTTTTATAGGGGAGAGTGGGGCAGATGTGGACACCTTTTTTCAGACTCTCCTAATTTTGTCATTTTCAGTTTTTAACCCTTCGTTTCATACTGTTGCAAATTTGCAACATAGATATTTTTGACGTTTATTTCACATTTAGGTGTTCATAGCAGTGATTCCATGATGTTACAAACTTGCAATATTCCTACTTATGTAAGAGAAATTTACTTGTGGCCAAAAGATAGTGCTTGTGTTCAAAATATTATTTTTGTTTTAGTGTGGTACATGTCAGAAGAATAAAACAAGACAAATAATTTTTAGCATCGCACTGAAGATGATTCAATAAGAATCGAAACGTTTGCAATAACTAGGAGTATTTGATTTTATTTCAACCCTTATCCATTTTTCGACGATCCAGTATTTTCAAATTTATATTTTTGGATACGAATACCTTAATTTTATTCATAATGTTGTAAATTTGTAACATGTTCTATTTTAATTATTTATAATAATTATATATTTTTTCTTTCAAAAAATTATTTTTATTGTATAAATTGATGTTAATTTAAGTTGTAATAGTTTTTGTTGTTGATATTTTAAAATTCATGAAACGAAGGGTTAAAATATTTCAATTTTTTTCTATATTCAATCATTCTTAGGCAATAAATTTCTGTAAATTATTTTTAATAATATGCAACACACAAAGATGTACTAAGCACTGTTTGAAACATTGCATATGTCCACATGTACTCCAGTACCGGGGCACATGTAGACAAATGCTGGGGCACATTTGGACATTATGTTTTGTGACTGATTTTTAGGAAAAAAAAAATATTTGAAAATATACAATTCCGATTATCTAAATTAATATTTGCCTGATACGATAGTCGACCATTACATATTTTATCAATGGTCGATCTGATTTAACTTTATATTCTCGTATCAGTTTGTAATTTAAATATTACATTCGTAAAAAATATTGCACAAAGATCCTAATTGAGACACATTTGGACGGTCCACTTCTGCCCCATACTTCTTTGTCGCATGCCTATAATTTTTAAGACTTTAAATGTGTTTAATAAAAAGGAATGCATTATTAAATCAGAGAAAAACACAAAATTTTTGTGCAAGTGGAAAAATGTAATTTTCCATATGATCGGAAAGCGTGCGAAGATTTAATTCCCGCTTTTTACCTTCCGCTTACCTGTAAAGGAAGGTATTGGAATCATGCAAAAAATCGGGTGGTGAATTTTTAGTGGATGAGCACGAATTAGGGTCCTTACAACTCATTTTTGATAGTTTCACGATGATGTCTGTGTGTATGTGTGTGTATGTGTGTGTGGTCAAGGGGTGTTAGTCGCATAACTCAAATACGAATTACCCGAAAATTTTGATATTTGGTATTTAACATTTGTATATAAATTGGAAGAGCTCCCTAGATTTTGGTACAAATATCTTCATCGGAAATGATATTTTTACTTCCTTGTACGAAGTAAGGAAGTATTGTAATCGCGAAAAATTTCGGTTCTCAGATTTTGACGGAAATATCCGTTTTGACCTTTTCTGAATCCATTATGACTAGTTTCGACGTGACGTCTGTACGTACGTACGTACGTACGTACGTACGTACGTACGTACGGACGTATGTGTGTCGCATAACTCAAATACGGTTAGACGTAGAAAGTTGAAATTTTGTATTTAGGACTGTTATAGCATCTAGTTGTGCACCTCCTATTTTTGGTTTCAGTCTACAAACCGGAAGTAGTACTTTTTAAAAATATTTCGATAAATATTTAATTTTAGACAATTTTTTTTATTTTAAATGAAAGATTATGTGATTATTACCTACAATCGGTATTTTATAAATATTTTTGTATCTGCTATCATTTAAAAATAATTAAAGTATATATTTATAATTTATAGTATTTCGGTATCTTGTAACCATGATCGATTAACATTTGTTACTACGTAAAATTTAAATGATTATGACATGACAGTGACAATAGTAAAATATGCTTTATATCTTCTTCTGCAGTTTAAATCAAATGACTAAAATATATTTGTGAGTATTAGTATAATAAGTTAAAAGAATTTTTAATATTATTTTACATTTTAGTTATTAAGAAAAGTATGAACACACAAGGCGTACAAGGAAGTCATGTGGTGTCCACGTCAGATTTTTTGAAGATTGAAAAGGTTAATTGTCAAAATTGTATATAAATTTGGAAAAATATAGTATTTATTTGTAATGAGAATAAGAGGAAAAGTTATTTGCAACTTACGTTATAAAAAAATTGTCTTTATCTGGTAGCATTAAAGAACTGCAGTAAAATTTAAAAAATAAATTTATCAAATAAAACGTTGATATCTTGTAATCCATGATCGGTTGATTTTTATTTCTGCGTAAAAAATATTGACAGGTGTGAGACGGGTGACAAGTTGGCATACTAGCGCTATATAAGTCCTAAGTAAGATAATAAATGTAGTAATTGAACGGAGGATGGCTTCAACACAGCAGAGTTTTCCTGTGAATGAATCTTTTTATTCAGGTGATGCAAATTTCTGTGTTTGAATATTTGAGATTTTTATTTGTATATTTTAAATGGGCAGCGGATTGTACGTATACATTTCTGTTTAAAGTCTAGATATGGCGGAAGGTTGTGTGATGGCCACGTCAGATTTTTGTTGTTGTCATAGGGTCAATATTCTATCCTCCAAAAGGCATGCTGTATGAAATCGGAGACCATCACCTGCCATGAGCTCCCGGTCTACGTGTCTGGTTATTAAATAAAGAGACTGCGCACGCAGCAGGCGTCCTAGAGGGGCATGAGGGGAAACGAATGCAGCGTTGGATAGCTGGAAGTGTTTACTATTCCGGTACGAAAACACGTTTTTGTCGCAGTAGTATTTTTTCTATAAAAGTTAGAAAAGAACGTGTTTTCTTCTCTTGCCGATTTTCGCCTCACCTCTTCCATCGACTCGAACCGGATTCCTATTAAGGCAGACTTGAAATTCGAAAATAGAAAATAGTCACAGGGTGGTAAATCAGGCGAGTACGGCGCGTGTTCGAGCACTGAAGTACTTCTAGCGGCTAAATAACGCTTTACAATGTTATAATATACATTGTTATTGGCACGAAACGAAAACACGTTCGTTTCTAACTTTTATAGAAAAAATACTACTACAGCGACAAATACGTGTTTTCGTACCGGAATAGTAGACACTTCCAGTTATCCAACGCTGTATTCGTTTTCCCTCCTCCCCTCTAGGACTCCTTCTCGCAGTCTCGTTATTTAAGGAAGTTCCCTACACATGCAGTGGCGTACTCAGATATCAGCCTTTAATTAATAAAAATATTGTTATTAATGTAAAACAAAATTCGGTCAACGGGTGTTAGTTGATATTGCAATTCGTTCAGTTGCAGTGATATATTTTTACAATAATTTCTAATTCAGTAATCAAAAATGCTTGAAGATTTTTTTTTCAATCGACAATATTCTTACAACTATGTGGTCAACCTTCTTCAAATTTTGGGAAATTGATGTCAGTGCTTGCATACGTTTATATACCAAAATTAAATTAAGCAAATAGAACATTTCTAACATCTTTTTATTTAATCAATAATTAATGGAAAGCCATAAGAGCCCATGTAAAATATTAAAATTTAACAATTAATTTCGTTCAAACTACGTGGTCAAAAATTTCCACAAAATTCAGGTATCATTTTTATGACACAGACAACATAAATTCAAAGTTTGGTTGCATTAGAACATTTTTTTAAATGTCTAGGGAACCTCCTTAATAGCAACACTTCTTTCCTAAAGTAACAAAACTAATATTGTTCTTCTCACCTGCAGTGCCTGACTAGGCTGCAGAGTCTGTCCAGTGTTGACGCTGCTCCTGAGCACGGCCCCCAGGCCCGTCAAGGCCAGCACAGTCTCGCACTTCCTGAGACCGGTGGCGAGGCTGGAGGTGGAGCCGCCTCCCGCTGCCGAGGCCGGCGTGTCCAGCCGAGCCAGGCTGCAGCTGTCCTGGCGCACGAGCGGAGACGTGGAGTGGGGCGAGTGGGCGGAGCCCCCGGTGGTGGGGTCGCCGCGCCGACGTACCAGCGACTTTATACCTGTAACAGAGGGGAAGTTACAGTTTTGTTTGAAGAGTTTTTGACTGTTTGTGTCTGAGTGAGTTGAGTGTCGGGATTCAAATTCAGAACAGTTCTATTATCTTATTCCAGTTAAAAATAGATACACTGGTGGAAAAAAAAATGAAATTGAAATTCGTAAAATTTCGACCATCTTGAAACCGCCATAACTCGACGTATTTTCAATTGATTTAGATGAATTTTTGCGGGCGAAAAACTTAAAATTGTCTTCTTTAAAGTCATGCATGCGAATTTAAGCGCAACCCCTTCCGCCCCCTCTAGCACCCTTGTGAAAAAAAATGTTTTCAATGGAAAAAAAGGCCAACTTTGACGATGTGTACGGAGTTGAAATTTATTTTTGACTCGATCCACCAAAAGGGCACTAAAATTTGTTCAATTCCCTGTGCAGGTCTCAAAGAAAGAAGTTCCTACGATTATTTGGCACAAAAAAGTGCATTTCTAGGTTTTTTGCCTCATCATCAGAAAAACTTCGTGTTTTGCGAAATTTTGAAAGAAAATTTCATTCGTGAAAAAAAAACCATAAAATGCACTTTTTTCAATCGCCCATAACTTTGTGCCAAATCGTCGTAGGAACTTCGTTTTTTGAGTCCTCGTTATTAGAATAAAGGTGTTAATATTTTTAGCTTATGTTATTCCTGAAACCCTGAGCTACATATGAGTTAAACAATTGAAAAATCAGGTCAGTAGTTTTAGAGTTAAATAAGTATAAACAAACAAATGTTTACAAACCTGGCATGGTGAACAAGCTGCCCTGTGGCGGCTGCACAGGAGCAACAACAGTCCCCACTCTCCTACTCCTGCCTAGTAACGCTTTGCTGTCCCCCTCCCCAAGTTCACTGTCCGCTTCCCCCTCGGCTGGTTCAGCGTCGCCCGCTGATTGGACAGCGACTGCCCCCTCCGTCGGCTGCCCCTCCACCTCGTCACAGGGCTGCTCGAGCAGGGCGCCGTAGTGGACCGGCGCGGCCCAGGAGTGCACGGCGCGCGTGCGCCGCTGGTGGTGGGGGCCGCTGCTTGGCCACGCCCCGCACAGGGAGAGGGGGGCGGTGCGCCGCCGGCCCGGCTGCGCGCGCAGTGGCGCCAGGAGAGGGGAGGCGCTACCAGCGCAAGGGGAGTACGGGCCGCCGGGACGAGTCATGGTGGGGGGTTAGAGACCGGCTACGTGGGGAATCCTGAAAAGAAGAGATGTTTTTAGGGGATGGTGGTTTCATTTTACTTTGTTTGTTGTAGATTTGATTCAGGATTCATGTTCAGACGATAGGGCTGTTCACTTAATTAAATTCTTTGTTTGTGGTACGTACGCGGCGGGAAATTCAAAATTTCGTACAAGAAGCTAACAAGTTTCTTTGTGATGATTGGTGCAACAGTGTAAATTTAATAATGTTACTATGGTTTGTCTATCTTTTTAAATAGCGCTAGCGCAGCAAAAGCAGCAGTTTTTTTGCTAGCACTATTGACATAATTTTCTAGTAAAACTGTCAATTTTTTTTAATACACCAATCAACGTAAAGAAATTCGATAGATTTGCTAAGTTCATTGAATGCAGCAAATAATTATCGAACTGCAATAACATTTATGATTGCACTATGCAAAGCACGGTGCAAACTGAAATCTAAATAATTTTTTTAAAAGTATTTTCCACCTTCAATATCGGTAAGAATTTCTCTATTTATACGTATTTAAATTCTGTAGAAAATAATAAATTGAATTAGACTAACTTGATTTTCTAATCTTAAAATAATTTTTATTCCGTTAAATTTAACTATTGCTGCATTATTTATTTGATTTATCAAAAATTCAAGCAAATCTTTTTTTTGTAAAAATTGAAAGTTTAAATCCATGTTCACTGTACGAAATTTCAAAACTCGCGGTAATACGACGCATGCGTATTTCTATTGAACAGCCCTAGATTCAATAAGAGCACATTTAAATTGCAAACTTTGTATGTATTACACGAATAATAGTATATTACATTACAAGTCATGAAAATGTTTCATTGCAGACGAGGAGGCGTTTGAAGAATGCGAGGATGCGCAGCGTCCGAGCATTTCTTCAAAGCCTCCGAGTCAAGCAAATACATTTTTATGACGCGTGATGTATTCTATTTTTTTTTTAATCGGCAATTAAGCTTAAAATTATTTAAAAAATTAGGTTTGCATAAATCATCAGAGCTGTGACAAATTTTAGAAAAAGTTGTCATGACAAGTAAACAAAGTTGAAAGTAAAAATGATAAAATAAAATAAAATAAAATTTTCATGCCTAGTCATGAAAATCTTACTTTCATGACGCAAATTAGTCTGGAAATGACGATTTTCATGCTGATTTTGAAAAAATAGTACTTATATTAAGTATCAAGAACGGTAAGGACAGTATACCGATGGAAGACAATGTCCAATTCCTTAACGTTCGTGATGCTTATATCATTTATTTTTGCACGATTAGTCCTTTTTATCCATACACAAATATTAATTTCTTCACAATTAATATTAAATTTGCTTACGATTCAGTTTGAATTTACTTACCATTTTTTTCGCCTAGCAACCGGTAAGATCAACATACCGTCTTTGAAACAGGTATGGTAAGTTGATAAAAAGACCAATCGTGCAAAAATAATAATAAAAATTATTTTGTGAGGCTTTGAAAGAGTCCTTAATTTATTGTTAAGGTGTAATAATTTTTTTTATTTTATTAATTATTATTATTGTATTTTCCATCCAAAATGTAATATTATATAATTAATAGAAACATCTTACAAACAAAAAATATTGGTTTTGGTCATAATTAATTTTATTCTTTATCTAATAAATAAGATGTAACTTATTTTCAAATATTTATGAGTTTTTGTCGGCATTTGTGTAAGATGTGTGTCTGTAAAATGATTTTTGACCATGTACAGACTGCTCCTAATAGATTATTTATTCGATATATCAAGGTTATAAAACTAATATAAAATGAAAAAAATTATTTAATTATTCAAACCGCGTTTTAAACATACACAAAACTATAAACCAAATTAAATCAACAAAATTATGTATCTCTACATTATAATCTTCGCGTTAATTTATCAATTTTTCAACACAATTTAATGTTCAAAGCCGGAAAATGCAACGATATTTCAAATTGAGTCGAGTTGTTCGACGCGATAACATAATAACTATATTGCTCTACTTTTATTTGTTCTTGACACTAATCTACACTTTCAAAATTTCATACTTTACTAAGTTTTCATTATCATTATCATAATGTAGCAAATATACAAGGTTTATTATGAAATCGTCTTGTGCTCTGAACCAAATTCAAGATCATTGTGCGAAATAATACTTAAGGTTGTTGCCTACCAAAATCTATGACGACAGAAATAAATACAAATTTTGTAGGATATTTAAATGATTATTCACATCATCTGTCAAAAAAATCTGACGTGGACACCACATGACTTCCTTGTACGCCTTGTTTGTTCATACTTTTCTTAATCACTAAAATGTAGAATAATATAAATAATTCTTTTAACTTATTATACTAGTATACTCACAAATATATTTTAGTCATTTTATTTAAACTGCAGAAGAAGATATAAAGCATATTTTACTATTGTCACTGTCATGTCATAATCATTTAAATATTACATAGTAACAAATGTTAATCGATCATGGACTATAAGATACCGAAATACTAAATTATAAATATATACTTTAATTATTCTTAAATGATACCAGATACAAAAATATTTATATAATACCGATTGCAGGTAATAATCACATAATCTTTCATTTAAAATTAAAAAATTTGTCTTAAATTAAATATTTATTTAAATTTTTTTTAAATTTACTACTTCCGGTTTGTAGATTGAAACCAAAAATAGGAGGTGCACAACTAGATGCTATAACAGTCCTAAATACAAAATTTCAACTTTCTACGTCTAACCGAATTTGAGTTATGCGACATACATACGTACGTACGTACAGACGTCACGACGAAACTAGTCATAATGGATTCAGAAAAGGTCAAAACGGATATTTCCGTAAAAATCTGAGAACCAAAATTTTTCGCGATTACAATACTTCCTTATTACTCCGTACAAGGAAGTAAAAAGACCAATAAAAATGCAGAATATTGAATTTCAAAGCCAATCAAAATGAGTAGACTTGATTATTTTGAAATTTGTACTAGTAAGGTTGTGTGTCGACTGCTAGTACTTTTAGGTGACTATTTAACAAATGAACATTTTTATTGCACCATTTTCATCTCTGGGTTTTCTTCAAGGGTCTAGACATTTTTCACTTAAAATTTCATTATTTTATTTGTAAAGAAACACCAAAAATACATAAAGTACATTTTATCAAAATATTGTATTTCTGAAATCATAGATAACTGCATTTTTCGGCATTTTAATTTAAAACTGGATCTGATTCAATGAATAATCTTTTGAATGCCATTCGTAGCCATGGTTATGTAGATTATTTTGTGGCAGTTATTTTACACTCATGTATACCAAGCACAAGGAACATTTGTAATACTACCAGAAAAATAATCGACATAACTACGACTACTTATGGTATTAAAAATAAATTATTAGGACAATCGTCAGTTTCGTTTGGTAACTATGGAGCTGTAAAGTTGACCTCTTTTACATTGCAAGCATAGGAAGCCGACTTGAAGTTAGTTAGATATCTAAAGCCTTGTTCGCACGAGGATTCTTCGAAGATTCTGAATCCTGGAAAAGAAGAAGTTTCAAGATTCTGAATCTTTAAAAAAAATCATGGCTTTGAAGCAATCAAAAAATAATAAATTCTTCTGTTCCGAGACTCAATGAAGATTCAATTTAGCGGCACCGCAATTTAACAGGTAATTCTCACTAGAAAGAAGAAAACTTCTTCTTTTCCAGGATTTAGAATCTTGGTAGAATCACCGTGCGACCAGGGCTTAAACCAGACGAAAGATTTTAACAAAAATCTAACACGATAATAATTGAACATAGACGAAGATTGTATTAAATTTTCAAGGGAATCGCCAGTTTTATAAAAATGGTATATAATTTTAAAGTCAATTTATCGAAAAATTAAGGTTATGAAGTATCAAATAGGCAATGATATTTCTATTTTAAATGTAAAACTTATTTCCTCACTAACATTATAATACATACATGTGCCTCCGTGATACGGTAATGCCAAATTTGTTTATTTTTTTACCCATTCAGAAATAAGTTACACTTAATAAAGTTCACCGTCCAATGTCGCTAGTTTCGCAAGGTAACAACCTTAAGGGTCTCGTCTCCGTAACAAAATATTGCGTGTTTAGAGGTGTAGCAGTTTCTGCTTTACTCATTGCATACTAGATTTTTGTGAAAGAATGAATCTAGGATTATGCCCAGTTAGAATTCTGAAAAAATCTTTGAAATCCATATACAAAATTAATGAAAAATTGTGTTTTAAGCAATTTTTTACATGCTTTTTCTTATTATTTAGAGACTTATTAGAAAATGTAACTCGGCATAATCCTAGTTGCATTCTTCGTCTGTAAATAAATTTATGAAATTTAGCTTTATTTATAAAACTTCGTGAGCATTGTAGAAATTGCTAGGCTGCTTTTCCGTATTTTTAGCGAGCGTTTCTATGCATTAACATAGGACAAACGCGGTGTTGAGCTACGTGGAGTCGATACCCTTAATCAACACGAATCGGTTTACCGTTGTGGCTACTAAGTAGTATTATAATATAGCTAACATAATTTTAAAAGATTGTGCTGTATGAAAAAAGTATTTTTAAAATCATTTAATTAAAATAATTAAAACAATAACATACAAATATTGTTTTCAGAACCTACTTGAACTATTACTAATCTATATTTAAGAGATCAATTATTCTTTATATAATTTTCTTAGTAAATATTTGCTACAAAGTTATGTAAATAAATAGGTAAATAATTAACTCACCATAATGATATAGAAGGTTGTCTACTATCCTTCGAAGGTAATAACAACGTCACCTGTAACAAAAGAAAATCAATCAATAACTCATAAACAAAAGCACAACGATGGTCATGTGCTTATCACATGGTGTGTAATATTGGACGAGGTCCCACTTTGGACATAAAACAATAAATTATTTCCACTTTGTATATGCAGCTACTCATATAAGTACTATGATTAGGTATAAAACAAAAACATAAATTTTTATATAAACAATGAATAAATAACAAAATTTGCGTTTAAAAACAAATGACTACTGCAGGTGCATAAATTTCATACACTTCTAGTCGTTTTTTGTTGTACAAAAGTTTAAATAAAAATCAAAATACTAGTATAATGTACTGTATCTCATATTTATTGAAAACTGCAATACATTTTACACAATCTCAAATAAAATCAACAGTTGACACTTTATGGAACTGAATAAAAAAATTAAATTGAAAAATTTTATTAAATATTTTTATTGTTTGCTCTAATTACTATAAACCTCCACCTTAATTTTTAATACTGTTTAAATTCGTTGTGGCATAGTATCTACAAGTCTTAAACATACTTTTCCAAATATTCTACAGTTTTTTTATTAAAACAATGAATAAATAACAAGGTTTAAGTTTAAAAGCAAATGACTCCTGCAGGTGAATAAATTTCATAAATAAATAACAAAAATACGTTGGAATTGTATTTTTAAAACATGAGTCACTAGTCATAAAACTGCTGCTCATAAAAATATTTTATTAACAAAGGCAGGAAAAATAAATTCTACGCTTTCCTACAGAAAAGTCTGCTTTTGTTGAGGAGTCTCACGATGTTTAAATGTTTTCCTAGTCGTTTCCTTTTCCTGTTTTTACAAATTTACATATGCTCTCACATATTATGCTTTGTACTCTTCACAAAATACGTTGTTATATTTTAATTACATGCTCGAGAAAATCCGACAGATTACTTAATTGAGGATTTATCTGCAGGTTAGATTGATAGCGCGTTTAATGGTAAACATAGTTGTTGATAAATAATTAATTAAAATAGTACTATATTTAAAATTAGCTAAAATAACATATAAATCTTTGTTTTATGTTTCCAGAAACACATTTTTGGCAATGGTTCAAAAATGTATGTTGAAATTTTTACATTTTTTACAAATACAGATTGGTAACACGATAAATTTATATTTTGGCAGGAATACAGGGCCTGACTAACATCTTTTTAAACAGAAACATTAATAATACATCTCATCTGGGATTATGTAAGAAATATTTTAAATTACTCGACTTATTTTTTTACTAATAAAATTAATTAGGTATTTAGCCAATAGAATTTCTAGTCTGGTGCTTTGCTAAGTAACATACATAAATCATCAAAATAATATAGCTGTTATTTAAAATTATTCAATATAGTCGTAGATAATAATACTATATTATTCAACGAACACATAATGTAGGCCAAATTCAAGAAGATGACAGTTTATGCCCGAGCTGAAGGCGAGTCTATAATGTTCCAAGTTAATTATAGCCATTATGTGCGAGTCAAATACGACGTTTTATGTACGACTTTTTAAATAAAACAATTTTTAAGAAACCCCAGAGATAGAAATGGTGCAATAAAAATGGGAAATAGATTATAATAAAAGTGTTCATTTGTTAATTAGTCACCTAAAAGTACTAGTAGTGAATAGTCGACACACAATCTACTCATTTTGATTGGCTGTGAAATTCAATATTCTGCATTTTTATTGGTCTTTTTTGACGGATGACAGATGATGTGAATAATCATTAAAATATTAATCTAACCTCATATTTTGATGGGATGACAGTGTCATTAGTATTGAATAATGGACTCATAATACAATAGTGTGTCTTATTGAGGGGTTTATCTTTTACTAGTTACCTACAACATAATGTATGTATTACTCAACGGTCGTAGATAAAGTATAATATTCTACTATGGTAATAACTCATTCGAACTACTTATTATAATACTCGCCGGTACCTTGTATAATAAACTTTTATTTTTATGAGTAATTTTATGATATATTGCACAAAATTTATTTGTAAGGGTATGAGTATAATAAATTATCATTTGTCATATTAACTTTTAAGTATTTGAAAAATTATATAATAATATAGGTAAGTAGGTAAGAAGCGATAGAAATAAAGATTCCAAAATACATAATTAATTCCATTTGGGCCAGTACACTTCTGGACTCAAATCAGATAATAAGTTGAAAACAACATTACTAATAAATTATTAATAAGAGATAAAATATGAACATTATTAAAACGTACAATTGCAAACAACATAATAGCAAAACAAATTTAAATTTCAAATAAAAAATTAATAAACAAAATTAAAATTTCAAAATGGAGGAATAATATTTATGGAACTATTTTTGGTAGGTATTTTCCACTGTTTACAATTTTGTAAGATTTGTGGTATAATTAATTATAGTTAGTTGCCCGTTAATGTTTAACTAAATACTGTAATCTTTAGTTTAATGATACTTTAAATTAACTTAATTACCTGAAGTACATCTAGGCGATTTTGTAGTTTGTACATGAATTGTTAGAATATTTCAACTTTTATGGGGAACAATGGCTAAGAAACCAGGGACGGAGAAAATAATTTTGACTGGGGCACAAACACTCACCATTTTCAGGAAATAAAATTATTCATTATTTTAAATAAAAAGGAAGGATGACTATTAAAAACTTTTTAAAAACGTGTATTAACATTAAATATTCGCATTATTCATGCTCATACTGGGTAATGTAAAATTATTTTAATACTTTATGGTTTATGACTAACTGCGAACATAATATTATTTATTATTTTATAATATTATGTTAAAATATTCTTTATATGATTGAAGTACAACGTACAAAGTATGAAGGTTATTTATAATTTATTTATAATTACTTTAAAGCAAAATTTAAGGTGCTATGAGCACGATTTAATATTTTATTTTGTCTTCTTGTTTTTAATCCTTATTCCTTTATAGTCAAAGAGAAGTATTTCTTAACCTTAAGTTACCTCTAACGGTAATAGAAAATAATTTCTACATAAAAACAGGATATAAATTTAATCTTATAAAAGTCAATGACTGGAACAAAAATATTTTATCATATTTTTAGTGACAAATTTATTTTAGTACAGTTATAGCACAATACAAAAATGCATACCTAAATGTCTACAAATAAAACTTTTAAATCGAAATTTGTATTCTTTTCTGAACATCTCTGCTGTTTGTGTTTAGGTATAAAAGATCTAAAAGATGAAAATAAAAATATTTTCGATTATTTACATCATCTGCCATGTGTCAAAAAAAGATGCCAAAAAAGCTGGTACCCCCACTTTGTAAAAAAAAAAATTGGTCGACAATTTTAGACTCATTTTAGACAATTATAGACCACCAAATTTGAATTTTAGACCAACTTCCATTTAGGAGATTGGACAAAATTGTAAACCAAGGACTCAAGCTGGGGGACAAACATAAAATCACAAAAGGTCTGGTCTGTAATTGTAAAATAATTTTAGACTAATTTTAGACTACCTATTAGTCATATTGCTAATTTTCCAAATCCACCCCTTGGGAAGGAATTGGACAAAATCGAAAACCACGGACTCAAGCTGGTATCGCCACAAAGATAATATCACAAAAGGTCTGGTCTGTAATTGTAAAATAATTCTAGACTAATTTAAGACTACCTATTAGTCATATTGCCGATTTTCCAAATCCACCCCTTGAGGGTGAATACCACCCCCTTCGTATATCGAGTACATAAAGTCTGAAAAAAATACTACCAACTAGGTTTATAATTTTAGACCAATTTTAGACTTAGATTAAAGTAAATACCAAAACCGAGTTTGTGGGGCTCTAGTACGGTTTTGTTAGCTTTGTTAGTGTAGTACGAGGTGTAGTAAATACCAAAACCGAGTTTGTGGGGCTCTAGTACGGTTTTGTTAGCTTTGTTAGTGTAGTAAATACCAAAATCGAGTTTGTGGGGCTCTAGTACGGTTTTGTTAGTGTAGTAAATATCAAAACCGAGTTTGTGGAGCTTTAGTACGGTTTTTTTAGCTTTGTTAGTGTAGTAAATACCAAAACCGAGTTTGTGGGGCTCTTACTATCCCAGTTGGAACTTGTCCTCGCCATAACGACATATATTAATATTAATAGAAGTTCTATGAAGTTTTTATCATTAAGTTGTTTAAATTAGGTAGGTACTCAAAACAAAGATTTAGTGAATTGCCATAAGAGTCCATGTAAAACGAGCGTAATTTCAATATTCAATTACCTACTCAAAAATCGGATAGACGAAAATTATTTTTTTTTAGAATCTGAATGTAATAAAGGCGTATAAATTTCAGCCTCTCATCAACATTTTAAATATTTAAATAGTTACCAACCTCCTTAAGGATGTGTATACCCTTCATCGGCGCCTATGATCAATATACAAGTGTTTCACAACTTAGAGCAAAAAATTAAAGGGTACCTATATTCTGTACGACGTGCTGATCATGAAACAAAAAGAATCTTTTAAAAATTCGCAAAGTTAAGGGTAGTTTACTTGAAGTAGACATTTTTTGAACCACTGGAGTAGCATACGTCATAGAAAGAAATATTAAATGAAATTAATTATCACACACTTTATACGTATGAGAAGTTGACCCACCCATACTAGCCCACTCTGTTAAAATCTATCGCAATCGTTAGTTTTACGTTAGTTGAGTTTAGTTTTGTAGAAAATTGCGTTAGTTTTGAATGTTTATACGTATTTTTTTAAAATAATATTTGGGTGGGCTAACTTCACAACAGCCCAACCCTTAATTCGAAAGTGCGAGGAAAACACATTAATACCTTTTAATTGATTAGTTGATGTTAGTTGTGCTACATATTACGTTTGTTTTGTTATTCTAAGCTGTCAAATTTGAGCCGAGTGGGTGGGCCAAAATCACGGTTCTCCAGCCCATTGCAGAATTTCACGCGTAGATTTTACATACGTTGTCACCGTGGTTAGTTGAGAATAGTTTTGACGAAAAATACGTTAGTTGTGCCATAATTTGCCCGCCTTAACCAAAATAACCATTTTCGCTAACCGTACGCACTTGATGCAATTATGTCATTGATTGCTGTAATTTTACAATATAAAATTGGAAATAAAATAGAAGGCAACAACCGGCAACAACCAACAGCAGTGTTGGACATTTACCAGATTTTTTTAAATTTAGTTTATGATTGACAAATAATATGGTACAAAAGTTTTCAAAGTGAGGAATTCTTAAAGAATGCAATAGTTGGACGTATTTACCAAAATATAATTTACCTTTTCTTTTTTAGTGTGCATGCAGTAAGCCAAACGGTACTGAATAAAAACAAAGAAGCAATTTATTAAAATAAATTATTGCAAAATAAAAAAAATTGCAGTAATACATTTTTTTACAATTTATATTTAGATATATTTGTTGAAAACAAGAAAAAATTTTGGTATTAGCAAATCAAATTAAGGGATATTCTTAAAACTCTAGAACTATGTAATTATCCGAAAACAATTAAATTAGTTTCTAAAAATAAAATATTGAATTAATAAAATAAACATCGCATGACACAAATAACAGCCAATAGAAGAATTGATTAAAAAATAGTAACAAGGATTATATAAAAATTTAGCGGAAATTTTTTACAATTAGCTTGAGGAACCTAACTATAATAATTAATTAATGGATAACTTTTCTGTCACATTCCAGTTTGATATTTAAATTAAAAATTGGCTAAATTGTCATTTTGAGATCAGATTTAAAAAAAAAGATTTTTGCAACAAGTATTCAAGTAAAGTATTATTTCCGGTAACAGAATTTTACAAAAATCATATCAGTTCTTCTTTAAGACGTACAAATGTATTATGCAAATTATTATAATATAATGTTGGTGTAGAAATTGAGATTATAATAATAAAATTATAATGACAAATAAAGTGCGCAAAAATTCATCCATACATAACCACACATTTGTTTCTACCATGACAACAATAATTTCTTGTATTAGTTAAAAAAATGATTAATTTTTTGTACAATTGCTATAATAATCATAAACAATTCCTGAATGGCCTCCTATTTTTACAGAAAACAATGATATATAGTAGCATCAAGTCCGTATGGTTAGCGAAAATGGTTATTTTGGTTAAGGCGGGCAAATTATGGCACAACTAACGTATTTTTCGTCAAAACTATTCTCAACTAACCACGGTGACAACGTATGTAAAATCTACGCGTGAAATTCTGCAATGGGTTGGGGAACCGTGATTTTGGCCCACCCACTCGGCTCAAATTTGACAGCTTAGAATAACAAAACAAACGTAATATGTAGCACAACTAACATCAACTAATCAATTAAAAGGTATTAATGTGTTTTCCTCGCACTTTCGAATTAAGGGTTGGGCTGTTGTGAAGTTAGCCCACCCAAATATTATTTTTAAAAAATACGTATAAACATTCAAAACTAACGCAATTTTCTACCAAACTAAACTCAACTAACGTAAAACTAACGATTGCGATAGATTTTAACAGGGTAGGCTAGTATGGGTGGGTCAACTTCTCATACGTACACTTTATTAGTATTAGATATTATGTAAACAATTACTTTCATTGTAGACGATTTGAAAACAATTATTAAAAATTACTATCGACCAGTAACAAAAAAATGTTTGCTTGAAATACGATGCAATTTTTTTGCGAATTTAAAAAAAATTCTTTTTGTTTCATGATCAGCACGTCGTACAGAATATACCCTTTAATTTTTTGCTCTAAGTTGTGAAACACACTGTATAGAGTGAAGAATACCCCACAGGGACGATTTCCTGCACAATAATCATTCTCGCATTTTTTATCTTTACATTTCCAGTAATGCATTTGTTTAAAGCGTATTATAGCAAAGTCGTATCTGCTTTCTGTTAACTCTTATCATTATCTCTGTGCTTATCTGTGTAGAATTCTGAACGTGATAAGAAAGAAACTGCGTTGAAATTTCAAGGTATGTCTGCGTTTTGCGTCATTAGTTATCACACGTTTTTCTTTGTACTTTATTTAAATTTATTGATTGTAAAATAGAGTTAACGATGCCATTAAATGAAGGATTTATGAGTTGCATTACTGAGGAAGATTACATTCTGTTGCGGTAAATGTTACAATATGCGGAAAATTCATAGAGATGCGATAGAGATTTTATAATAACTTGCACTTTTACTGAAGAAGATTCGCATCAGGGGCATAGGATAGGAACCGCCTCGGGAACCGCTATATCCACCGTATCAATAATGGTTCTAGGACAAATTCCCCCCGAACAATATTCGCCCGGACAATATCCCCCCGGACAATATCGCCCCTGGACATTATCCCCCTGGACAATATCCCACCTCGGACAATTTCCCCCTGGACAACATCCACCTAAAAATATCCCCCTGCCAACATCCCCCTACGCAAAATGTATTTTAATTATAATAAACTAATCTATGCTAACAAAACCCTTCTTTAGTCCAACAGAACTCCGTTTTTTTGACATAACCTAATATGCGCTAACATAACCCTTCTTGAGTCCAACAGAACTCCGTTTTTTTGACATAACCTAATATGCGCTAACATAACCCTTCTTGAGTCCAACAGAACGCCGTTTTTTTATATAAACTAATCTATGCTAACAAAACCCTACTTGAATCCAACAGAAATCCGTTTTTTTGACATAAACTAATCTATGCTAACAAAACCCTTCTTGAGAGTCCAACAGAACTCCGTTTTTTTGACATATATTAATCTATGCTAACAAAACCCTTCTTGAGTCCAACAGAACATCGTTTTTTTAACATAAACTAATAGTTATTAAAATGTGTAATACACTTAAACAACAACAGTGTTTTTTTTAATTTGCAAAATTAGTAAAACACATTTTACTCCAGTCAAAACGCGTGGGGGGGGGGGGTTATAAATCGCTAACCAGGACGGGAAAAGGTCTACTATAGGTTTTTTGGGTCGCTGAATCCGAATCCGGGGTCCAAATGACCTGGAAAATAGGGAAACACCCTTAAATCAGCAAAAAGTACCCCCTTTTAGGGGTTATTTTGCAATATTTTGTAAGTAAAGCTAAAATTAATTATTTTTTTACATTTTTTTTCAAATAAAGTATATTTTATAGCATTTTGACCATTATACAACATATTCACTAACATGGGGGGGAGGAACTACCCCTAAATTATACAAATTTTAAAAAAATGCTATTGGATTTTATTTTTGAAACTTTTCATTATACAACCGGAATACTAACAACATTTGTTGTACAAAAAATATTTCCACCCCCCAGGGGGTGAAAATGGGTGTAAACTACCTCAAAATTGTAAAAAATTAAAAAGACGTTATTATTCTTATAAATGTTAATAATAAATGTTGTTAATTTACAAAATATAGTATTCATTAGTTTTTATTAGTTTTTTTAGGGGTAGTTTTTATTCCATAGGGGGTTAAAATATTTGTTTTTACTATGCTAATGCTAATTTCATGATTGTAAAACAAAAAATGTCAATACCGTTTTTTTTAGTTGTTTACAATTTAGGGGTAGTTTACAGCCGTTTTCACCCCCTGGGGAGTGGAAATATTTTTTGTACAACAAATATTGTTAGTATTCCGGTTGTATAATGAAAAGTTTCAAAAATAAAATTCAATAGCGTTTTTTTAAAAAAATTTATAATTTAGGGATAGTTCTTCCCCCCATGGGGGTTAATACGTTGTTTAATGGTCAAAATGCTATAAAATATTTTTTTAAATTTAAAAAAAAATAATTAATTTTAACTTTACTTACAAAATATTGCAAAATAACCCCTAAAAGGGGTACTTTTTGCTGATTTAAGGGTGTTCCCCTATTTTCCAGGTCATTTGGGCCCCGGATTCGGATTCAGTGACCCAAAAAACCTATAGTAGACCTTTTCCCGTGCTGGTTAGCGTCATCACACCATTTACCGCGTTTTGACTGGAGTATTTTACGTAGGGGGATATTTTCTAGGGAGATGTTGTCCGAGGAGGAAATTGTCCGAGGGGGAATATTGTCCAGGGGGATAATGTCCAGGGGGATGTTGTCCGGGGGGATATTGTCCGGGGGATATTGTCCTGATACCATCAATGATACAGAGCCACCAGCCAACCTCAATAAAATAGTAATTTGTTTAACTAGGCAAAAAAATATTCGATTTGCTGCCGCGGCTAGAGTTTCATAGAAGAGGCGCAGCCGAGGCTATGAATCTAGCTTAGTCGAAAGAACGAAGATAATTGAATTTAAAGTTGACACAAAAACGCGCTAAAATGCATTGCGTATATGGAGGTTACCAGTTACTAAACGATTAGAAAATATGATATCATAACAACCCAATACATGTTTGGAAAACGAATATGTTATTCATTGATATTCGAGATATTTATTAAAAAAATAAAAAATTATGAGTCATCACAATCATTGTTGAAAAATCGCATGTAGAAGGTTCCAGTCTCAAGAAAAATTATGTTTTTGACGTCACTGCATTTCAGTGTAAACTTAAATTTCAATTATCTTTTTTTATTTAATTGGATACCTATGATTTGTAATTTACATCCAAATCTACAATTTTTAATGATTTATTTCTGACTATTTGACTGCTTTGCCTCACCTCACACCGAAATCACGCACGCTTATGACCGACGGATTTTCTACCTTAAGTTTATAAACAAGTCACATACTACACTTTTTTACGACCACAAATATTACACAACATAAATTCATAAATATGTAATATTTCATTTATAATAATTTTAGGTTATATCATATTGAAAATAGCTACAAAATTATAATTAGACAAGTGTATTTCACTGTTAAAAACGACCAAAGACACGGCTTGTCGACGTGTGTTTAAAATGTTAGCGCCATGGAAACCAGTTCGTTAAAAAATGATGTTTTTAGGTGGCTATTGCATAAATAGTTGTTTTACGTATCCTTTGACAGCCGTAAAGTGTCACATTTTTTGACATCTGTCCAAGTGACTACTTTACGGCCGCATTTACTTCACGGCCGCTAAATAACAAATTTATTTAATTTTAATTGGTAAATATATTTAGAAGTAATTACCTACAACTTAGTTAGCCTAAATTATATAAATAAAATTATTTCTGATACTAAGAAACTTTTTTTGGCATAAAATTATATATTTTTTGATAGCCACCTATAAAATGTTGTGTGCACCTCGGCTTAAAAGTGTTTTTAGCCTCACCTGAATTGCTGGCCTCGGCCTACGCCTCGGCTGCAAACTTCAGATTCGGCCAAAAAGATCACTTTTACAGCCTTGATAGTTCATACACAAATAACTATTTAATAACAGAAGTAGAAAAATGCTTTAAAAACTTTGGAAGGTCTTAAGAAAATGTCGAGATAAAAATTATATTATTATTAAAAAGTGGATCTTCATTTATACCCTCGTTTATACCTATCCCTTTAATAAAGTAGCATTGTACAGGATTTTAAAGAATATCTATTGAACGTAAAATATAAAATCCTATACAGGAAATAAACAATCTTCATTTTACAACTAAATCTATTTTAAACTGCACTTTAAACATAGTAAAATCACAAAACACTAAAAATATCTTTAGAATCTATTTAAAAATATTACTATCAATAAAACCAGTATTAAACGGAAACATACAAATCTCCTGGAATTATCATCTATTTCCTTTGAAAAACAATCAACTTCCGGTGATCCCCCTCTTTTCCGTCTGGCAAGATGAAAACACGGACGTGATGAGGCATATTACTCACACTAACACTTTCATATTACACACTAACACATTAATACCAATACCAATACAAAGTTAAAGTCTGTACCAAGGTAAACGATTTGTGGACGAAATTAATGACAATGCGTCGGTGTGTGTGTGTGTGTGGCCGAATAAATGGATTGTCTTTCGTCTTGACAAGGCTGGCTTGACGGAAGGGCCTTGTTGGATTTTTTATTATATCCGGGGTTTGATTTGATGCAGGTGTTAATTTATCACAAAGAAATCTTTTATCAAAGAATTTTTATAACTTAAAAGGCAAGGCTTAAATTGGAAGCACATCTGTATGTATAAATTCCGGGTTGTAAATTAAAGTGGATCTTGATTTCTTGGTTGTTTTAAGGAGACAAAAGAGTCCTAGCTTATAAAGTTGGGAATATAATAATCATCTAATTATCAGCTATAATTACACAAGAGCTTCTTATATCGCCGGATAAATTTCTGTTTGTATTGAAACCTTGTTGCCTAGCAATTTGAAAAGAAACATTGTTTAATAAAATCACGACACCGTAGGTGGAGTGATTTTATTTTAAAACAATTTTTCGAGTCAAATTGCTGTCAGGTGACAAGGTTGAGATTTATTTAGAGGAAATAAAAATCTCGAGTGTAATTCAACGAGATAATTTAACGACTCCTTTGGTTCTCTTCACAAATATTCTCAAAATCTTATCATTTCACTGACAAATATTAGAAATATGAAGCAAATGACATTTTAGTGTTTTGTTTATTATTTGATTTGCTAACAAAAAGATCGGAAAAAGGTAAATAAGGTTTTATCATTTGCAAAAAGTTACCTTCCTTTTTATCCGCTGTCAAAGCGATATAATTATGTTTTGTTTATGGCTTACTTTATACAGGAGTGGAATAATCGTCAAATTATTACATAATTTAAAGGAAATAATCGGCAATACATATGAGGGTAAGGGTATTAGTTTTGATTTTAAGGCGGTACACTTGTGACAAAAATATAGCGAATAAGTGACCTCGCTATAACAGCTACACTGTTCATATTTTTATGGATTAAAAGATGACTCTAGAGTTGTATGAAGCTATATTTTTGAAATACTCAATGGTTTATTGGTAAACAATTAGTAAAAATATACAATTTTCAGTTTTAACTATTTTTTAGCCAGCTGTGTAGATTTTTTTTACAAAAATTGTTTCATACCACCCTTAGGAACAATGCAAGGAATGATATTTTCTTTTATTTTTAATTGCAAAAATTGTCATAAATAAATAATGTATCAATTTATTTTAGGAAAACTATATCAAGTCTCAAACAGTACTACTTCCGGTTTGCGGATTTCTTCACAAAATCTTATCCGGTGTTAACATCCTTATTAAAACCTTAAATATGAAATTTGGTTATTTGGACGAAGAATCGTCACATACGTCCATACATCCATACGCACACTCACACAGACATCATCGTGAAAATATTAAATTCGTAAAACGTGCTAATCCACCAAAAACTCATACTCGAAAATGAGGTAAAAAGCAAAAATTAATTCTAATTTTTTATAATTGTATGACTTTTTACTTTTTCAATTAAACAATGCTTTGCAGGATGCCATTACTCATGTAAAATTTCAGATTTTTAATTTGAATCAGAATCGTAAATTCTGATTCTATAGTGCAGCAATATTGCAGTTAACAAGTGTAGCGCCTTAAGAAAGATTACCTATACGCAAACATGATCATCATGAGTAATAGCTATCATTATAGCCTGTTCAATATTAGTATACAACACTGTTATTATTGTGTTGATTATGTAAAAAATAAAAAAAACACTAAACGTTAAGTGGGCTGACTAAACTCTCAGTGTAGTAGCAGTGCAGTTACGTATTGTATTACTATTTGGTCGTCCATTTTTACTGAAACATATTTTGGTATCAGTGCATTGCAAGATGTTCTTGCAATTTATCGACAATCACACACTGCCGGTCGAGAGACTTAAACCCGGAACTCCGGGTTCGTACGTTACGTCATCGCATGCAGAAAGCTGTGCTTTAAGAGCATTCTGTACATGAAGAATATACACGTAAAAATCACTTTACACGCATACACCTCATCGACACATGGTTGCACATTTTAACAAAAACAAATTTTTATATGGTAGATAAGGGATAAAACTTCGTTCTATTAGTGCCATTTTTTCTATTTTGAGCCGAAGTTTTAGTTTATAAAATAAAGAAAACTACAAAAATTCACATTTTTTTACCTCTAATTTTCTCGAAATCAGAAAGTTTTTTCCAAAAAATAACACTACCCCAACGTAGATTAAACTTAAAACTACATGATTCAAGTTTAAAATATCATGTTTTGCGAAATATAAAGAAAAATCTGTAGGTGCTTCTAAACTCCTGCAAGCGGTTGAAAGTAAGTAATTTCGACCGTTGAACGTGCTGAAAAATAAAAAATTGCACTAATAGAACGAAGTTTTATCCCTTATCTACCATATAAAAATTTGTTTTTGTTAAAATGTGCAACCATGTGTCGATGAGGTGTATGAGTGTAAAATGCTTTAACGTGTACATTCTTCCTGTACAGAATGCTCTTAACCCGCGCAGCTTATGCCATAACTTTTCAAATTTTCTGTACTTGTTTTGACTGAAGAAAAGTGTTGGAAATATAGAAAACTGTACTTTTCTAAATGCCAATGATTCTTATTTCGGTTAGAATCTGTCTGAAAAAATTATACAATAATGTGAAGACCGGTGAAAATTTTTAATATTGCGTTGTACCTACAGATTGAGAATAAATCGTATTTCTAGGCAATGTATGAAAATGCCCCCTTTTGCTTTTGCCCCTTACTTTACGAGTCGTCTATGAACATCACGTACTCTAAGTAACAAACCATGCAGACTCATACAATTAAATTAAACTCACGTGTTAATCTAAGTTGGCTAGAGCACTAGACATTCGACTTATTCAATGAGTCACCAAGTACGAAACTATAATTATTATTAATACATGAGGCGGCGATCTAGATGAATGGATGGACACGAACCTCGAGAAAGAATTAACTCGGGATTGTCAGAGATTTGAACGTAAAGAACTGTTCACACATGAATTCTTTGAGGATTCTTTCAGCTTCTGAGTCCTGGATAAAATAATTCACTGTTTTGAAGCTATCAATGAATTAGAAGTGCCTACACTCGACAAAAGAAAAAACGCACCAAAAAATCCGAATTTTTAGACCGCCATAACTCGGTTGAATTTGGTCGAAAATGGATGAATCTTCGAGTTCTGACAAGATTGACGTTTCCTCTTTAAGTGCAAGTTAATCTGACGCCAAGTTCATTTCACCCTGTGCCACTCCATGTTTTTGATGTCTTTGACTTTGACAACTTGTACCAGGTGCAAAAAAATCGTGGACTCAATCCATTACCAAGCCGATTTATTTTCCTATTGGCGAAAAAAAATGAGTAAGTACTTGCGATGATTTAGCACGAAGCTATGAATTTTTGAAAAAAAAATTTGCATTTTTCAGACCTTTGAACATTTATCATACCTATACCTTACCTTAAATTGAAGTGCTTTTTTCGTTTAATGTTCTCGAAATCGCTTTAGATTTCAAACTTATCAAAATTTAAGCTGAGATATATAAGCCCATAGCTCGGATAAAATCATAATAATTGAAATTTTTAAATTTTACCGAAAAATTAATACATTTTTTGCACTTCCGGGACTAAAACTGTTCTTTAGTCTTTATTTTTAGGGACTAAGGTTCTTAATTTGATCCCAAGGGATTATATCTCATATTTAATCCCGTTGTCAAGGAATTGAATTAATTAATCCCGTTGTCAAGTAAATACGTGCTATTTGTTACAGAGTATCTATGGTAACAATATAAATATTTGTCATAAAATTTACTGTCAAAATTACAAAATGTGTATTCTTTTAAACTATTTTGCATTCGTTTGAGGATGAAGTGCAAAAAATAGCGTATATATACCACAGGACTAAAGTACCTTTAATACCTTAGGTGATTATTTCCCTCACCTTCGGCTCGTGAAATAAACCCTCAGGATTAAATCATGCACTTTAGTCCCTCAATATATAATATACTATTTATCACATTTTTTTGGTACAAAATTAGCCGAGTTATTTTTTTTATTTTTTATGGTAACCAACCTACAGGATTAACTCTCAATTACAGGATGGTAGATGTTATTATAGTGGAATCCACCCACTCGGAACCAGTGGTATTATTGACGGTCGTGCTGGGAATCGAACTTGGGACCGCTAGCATACTAGGCGACCGACAAGGCACAAAATGCATTTTTTTTTCAAAAACTCATAACTTCGGGCCAAATCATCGGAAGTACTGAAAATTTTTTTCCGAAAGGAAAATGAATGAACTTTATCGCCTTGGTAGTGGATAGAGTCCAGGATTTTTTTTGTATAGCTGGTCAAGTTGTCAAGATTTTTTGACATCAAGAACATTTTTTTCAAAGAAGGGTCACTGGGGGTGAAATGAACTTGGCGTCAGATTAATTTGCATGACCTTAAAGACGAAACTTCAATCTTATCAGAACTCGAAGATTCATCCATTTTCGATCAAATTCAACAGAGTTATGGCGGTCTAAAAATTCGGTATATTTGTGCGTTTTTTTACCGGGTACTTTCCAAGATTCATTGAAGATTATTTGACAGGCATTCTCACCAGGATTGTTTCTCAAAATTCAGAACAAATAATCCTTGTGTGAACGGGGCTTTAGTTCAGTTTCACTCGAGTGAATTTCAAGGAGGGTACATCATCTCAGGGCTGTCGAAAAGTATAAACATCAACATGTCGATCGTGTAGTTAAGCTGACAAGAGCGTAGAATGTTAATCGCGCATTTGCATTTCTAAAACATCGCACAGACTAGATGAAAAGTGAAGACGGTGCTGCAAACAGCGCTCAGTAAACATGAAAGTGAGATGAAAACATGAAGATGACATTATGTTTTGCCATATGGCTTATTTCAGTCAGTAACGAGTTCTACAGCGTGATTCATAACTTCGTGGATATATTTTAATGGAATATAGTGCCCAACTCAATTGCCCACCGAACTGAAATAATTTTTTTCTACTCCCTACTGGATATTCAGTGCCGTATTATCCAATGGGCACGTGCCTAGGGGCCCCGCGTCTTTAAGGGCCCCCAGGAGTGACAAAAAATTTGTATAATTTTATTTTTACTTCCTTGTACGAAGTAAGGAAGTATTGTAATCGCGAAAAATTTCGGTTCTCAGATTTTGACGGAAATATCCGTTTTGACCTTTTCTGAATCCATTATGACTAGTTTCGACGTGACGTCTGTACGTACGTACGTACGGACGGACGTATGTGTGTCGCATAACTCAAATACGGTTAGACGTAGAAAGTTGAAATTTTGTATTTAGGACTGTTATAGCCAGGGTTGTTATGTTTAAAACAATTTGTTTTAAACAAACTGTTTTAAACATGTTTTAAACACGGCCTAATGTTTTAATGCATGTTTTAAACTGTGTTTTAAATCAGGTGTTTAAAAATGATATCGAAATCCATTCACGACGCATAACACAAACAAAACAAATTCAACTACCGACCATCGGTGACTCCTAGCTAAGCAGCTAGAGCGATGTAAATCCCCGTCTTCGCACAAAAAGTAGCATTATCGACATATTTCGATGAAAATAATATTTATTTAAAACAGCTATCCTGTTTATGCTTTTTTGTTGTTTAAAACATGCTTTTTTGTTGTTTAAAACATGTTTTTTTGTGCAGAGTTAAAAACATGTTTTAAACCAAAAAAACAGTTTTAAACAGTAAAAAACAAATGTTTTGTTTAAAATGGAAAAAAACATGTTTTTTTTCAACCCTGGTTATAGCATCTAGTTGTGCACCTCCTATTTTTGGTCTCAGTCTACAAACCGGAAGTAGTACTTTTTTTAAATATTTCGTAAAATATTTAATTTAAGACAATTTTTTTTATTTTAAATGAAAGATTATGTGATTATTACCTACAATCGGTATTTTATAAATATTTTTGTATCTGCTATCATTTAAAAATAATTAAAGTATATATGTATAATTTAATATTTCGGTATCTTGTAGTCCATGATCGATTAACATTTGTTACTACGTAAAATTTAAATGATTATGACATGACAGTGACAATAGTAAAATATGCTTTATATCTTCTTCTGCAGTTTAAATAAAATGACTAAAATATATTTGTGAGTATGCTAGTATAATAAGTTAAAAGAATTTTTTATATTATTCTACATTTTAGTTATTAAGAAAAGTATGAACAAACAAGGCGTACAAGGAAGTCATGTGGTGTCCACGTCAGATTTTTTGTTTATAATGTAAAATTCAGCGGAAATATTTTTGAATAATCTGAAAAGTGAAAATATTTTGTATATAGGCATCGAATTTACAGCGTAAAGTACAAACTTCATCCATGCAGGGGTCGGTTGACAACATTTTTATTCCCAACAGCGAGGTTCACTCTATTCCAATATGCCGCACTAACTTACAGTCATAACAAACGTAACAAACTATAGATTTAAAAAAAATATTTAAGTGCTTGTAATTTTATAATTGCCATCTTTTGCACATTACATTTTATTTTAGATTTAGTCGAAGGAAAATGATCATTTTCAAATTTGGCACACATCGTATTAATTATGAAAAAATCTGACGTGGCCATCACACAACCTTCCGCCATATCTAGACTTTAAACAGAAATGTATACGTACAATCCGGTGCCCATTTAAAATATACAAATATAAATCTAAAATATTTAAACACAGAAATTAGTATCACCTGAATCAAAAGATTCATTCACACGAAAACTCTTCTGTGTTGAAGCAATCCTCCGTTACTACATTTAATAGCATACTTATGACTAGTATGCCAACTTGTCACCCGTCTCATCTGTCAATATTTTTCATGCAGAAACAAAAAATAACCGAACATGGATTACAAGATTTCAACGTTTTATTTGATAAATTTATTTTTTAAATTTTACTGCAGTTCTTTAATGCTACCAGATAAAGACAATTTTTTTATAACGTAAATTGCAAATAACTTTTCCTCTTATACTTATTACAAATAAATACTATATTTATCCAAATTTATAGAAATTTTTGACACAATCTTTTAAATCTTCAAAATATATCACTTCCGGTGAAGATATTTGTACCAAAATCTAATTCGTATTTGAGTTATCCGACAGACGGCATCGGCCCGGACCACACACATACACACACACACACACGCACACACACACACACACATACATACAGACATCATCGGGAAACTATCAAAAATGAGTTGTAAGGACCCTAATTCGTGCTCATCCACTAAAAAATCACTACCCGATTTTTTGCATGATTCCAATACCTTCCTTTACAGGTAAGCGGAAGGTAAAAAGAAGGAAGTAAGTACAATATGATACAAGATCGTCTAAATGTATTAAACTCCATATTGTATTGAACATGAATTTGCGTCAAAAATTGACTAAGTATTCGGACTTGACAAATAAATTTGCCGATGCGAAAGTAGAAAAATAGAAAATTGAATTGAGATTTTAAAAATTCTAAATATTTATTAAGTATTTTTGTTTTTCTCATTACTTTTTATTTTACCTATTGATATTCATACTTATGCTATATTTTCGGTAGTATTTAAAATAAATATACCTAATAGAAACAAACCAAAGTTGTTTTTTTAACTTATGTATTTTCCTTATTTTGAAAGTGGGCCCCAATAAAATCTGTGCCTAGGGGCCCCGAGGTGTCTTAACACGGCTCTGTGGATATTGGCAACATATGTTCATACTATCATGTGTGGATAGGGATGTCATATTCATACCAGGTGTGGATATGAAATTCAAGGTTAAATACGTCAAAAAAATTATTAATGCGTGCAAATTATGTTTTTATCATGAGAAATTATTATTAAAAACATTAAATCAACTGTTATTTAATACTTAATGTGTAAAAGCATGATTTTATTGCAAAAAGAGCAAATAAAGAGTTTTTACGTTGGCAACAATTATTCAAATGTCATATGTCAAAAAAATTGATATAACCCTACTTTTAAATAATTTTTGGCATCCTATTGAGAGCATTTATATCAAAAACTATATTTCGTTATTTGTTCGTAAAATAAAAAAATCTGCTGTGGCCAGTACACGACCTCTCGCCTAATTCTGCTTATTCTACTAATCTAATAAATAGTTTTACTTACATTTTAATAATTTCATGTTCATGTAATATGTAAACGATAATGTAAACCAAGATGCAAGCAAAAGATGTCAACTGTAATGTCACTGTCATTATAATTCAAATTTTGAGTAAAAACAAATTTCATATCATGGACAACAAGATATTGGTACTTAGTTGCACTTTATTTTATTGTTAAATACTACCAGATTCAGCAAATTGTATTTATAATTAACTGTACACATAGATAATCACAATTTCTTTTATTTTTAATTGCAAAAATTGTCATAAATAAATAATGTACCAATATATTTAAGGAAAACTTTTCCAAACTTCTAAAAGTACTACTTCCGGTTTGCGGATTTCTACCAAAATCTTATCCGGTGTTAAGATACTTATTAAAACCTTAAATATGAAATTTGGTTATAAACGGTTTGATACTTTTTAAGTTATCGTGGACGAAAAATCGTCGGTTCATACAAACGCACACACACACACACGCACACACACACACACAGACATCATCGTGAAAATAGTAAATTCGTATTCTAGAGACCCTGAAACGTGCTTATCCACCAAAAACTCATACTCGAAAATTTTGACCCATTACAATACCTCTCTTATAGAATATGAGGCGAGAGGTAAAAATAAAAAAATAAAATAGGCTGTACTGTACAACTCGAGTGGATAGCCTATATCGCACGCGAACGTTAGTGACTCTATTTGTGTTTTCACCGGTTTCATTGATCGGTCAGTATATTAAACTGCCACATACAAAATTGGTTAAAGACGAGATTACATCATAAAATCAAGCAACACTCAAATAATTTTAAACTTTAATATTTGACTAAATTAATTTCGATTAATTTTTTGTGTCAGGATATTATTTATCTGTCTGGAAAACTATTAATAATTTTCTGTTAAAATATGACTTTTAAATTACCCATAAATAATTCATCTAATTAATTTTTGAATAATAAAATAATCAGGCAAAAAACCCTGTCTACCTGGAAAATACCAGATACAGTTTAATACAGATTTTTGACCTAAAAAAATTCCATTATTTGATCATCAATGAATCACATATCACATGGGCCATGAGGCAAAAAACAAAAAACATATTTTGACAAATAATCATAGGTTGTTAAACTAACTGAAATGATTTAGGTAATCTACATAATTTAGATGACAAGAAAATAATTGTTTATAAATATAAAATAAATAATACAATAAAAACAGGAAGGCTTTTATTTTTTATCAGGTTTACTGAAAACATTTAATTTATTTACTATTTATGTGTCAGTCGTCTGTAAAATAGTTACCTATTTGTTTAACTAGACAAAAAAATATTCGATTTGCTGCCGCGGTTAGAGTTTCATAGACGAGGCGCAGCCTCATCTATGAATCTAGCTTTGGCAGCAAATCTTTATTTTTTGCCATGATAAACACATTATTTTTTCGGCGATTGTTATTAATTAATATTAATTTAGTGAATATTTTAAATATATTGATAGGTATCGTAATCAAATTATGTTGCTATGCGTATGTTGACAGTTGCTTGAAAAACAAAATAGGTTATGTATGTTGATGAATTTTATAAATGTCAAATTTGTTGATTCACCATAGTAACAATTACTTTTGCTGCCTAGGCTTTTTTTACTATTTTTGCTGCCTAGGCAACAAAAGTGACTCTTTGCTGACTGTCAGCTGTCAAAACAGCACTTTTAATGTCAATCGCCGAAAAATACATTTTTACCGTGTGTGTGGTTAGGTTACCAGTCGACAACTCACGGCTGCTCACATTAATTAAAAAAAAATTATAGGTAACAATAATATTTATACTCAACTAGGATGTTGCTGCCTTACATACAGTGCGTCATCGGTATAGATACCTATATTTTACCGTGTGTGCGGTTAGTGGATAGTGGATAGTACACACAGATCTGTACACCACTGGAGAGATTATTGTGCAGATAAACTAAAATGTGCATCCTGACTGAATGATCATAATCATAACCACAGTCAGTTCGCTCCATAATAAATTATTTAACAAATTAGGATTAAATTTGTATTATGTTCTGTATTATGTTTTATGAACATAATCTGTAAGCAAATATTTTTTTACATATTCGTCACAATGACAACACATTCTATTGTCTTCATTGTTGTTTGTAAGGTACAAATTTATATCGTCATTAATTTATCATTATACAAAATAATGTGTTAAATTGTTATCCTGTCATATTGATATCATCTTTTACATTTTAGGCATGTACATCACGTATAGTTTACGTCATAGCTGTAATTTTATGCTGATAATGTATTATTTTTATCATGAATATCATAGTACTTTATATAATAAATACATTTATGGCAGATTACCGACCAGGACTGTATTAGAAAATTTACAGAGCAAAGAGTAAAGGTTACTAATCGTATAAAATGCTGATTTTTTGCTGTTTGTCTAAGATAATGGTTATCATAAGTTCATGAACTTAATTTTGCGGAGGACAAATATTATTGATCAAATTCTTCAGAATAGATTATAGAGAAATTAATGCACAGTGCAGTTTTACTTCGTTCTAGTAAATTGATCCGAATGGTGCCTGCTAATTTATTATTGTACTGTTTCTAATACTTATAAATAAAAATAATCTGTACCTACATTTTACACTTAGAGGATAGAAGTTTATAGAAGGAGCATAGGAACAAAACAATGAAGTAACTTTGGATAAAGCCATCCGCCATTTTGGTATGCCCTATTTGCACATTTGAACCACTGAAATATAGTAATACTGGAACGTGCACTCGCGACGCCAGCCCGAGCCGACAGAGACAGCGAGTCGCAGGTGATTGCGTCTTTGTCGTACAGTCCTGATTGGTGCCCGAGCCGACAGAGACAGCGACTCGCACAGTCCTGATTGGTTGATGGTCTGTACGCCGCGTGACTTTTGTTCTAATGCGCATGCGCAGGAGTGTAAGACAACGATAGAATCACCTGCGAGTAGCTGTCTCTCTCGGCTCGCTTTTCGTACACAGCGAGCATAGGGAGTGCACGTTCCAGTATTACTATATTTCAGTGATTTGAACGCAGTTTAATTTTCGAAGTATTTATTTAAATATTAGTGCCGTGATACAAATTTTTACTATAATATTTCGCCGTGCTATATACAGAATTACACTTATACATAAATAAAAGTTACAATAACAGTTACCTAAGTAATTTTATTTTGACATTGACATTTCTCAGATTTCGACAGATGAAAATTATTTGTATTACCTACGTCAAGTTTTATTTGAAATAATCAGTAATAACATTTTCTGCATTCTGTTCTTTCCGTGGTATGTTTACTATTTATGAAACTTTGAGAATAAATATATCCGCCATATTGGTATGCTCTAGTAGCGCACCCCCTTCCGTCTCATGGCTTCGACATGGCTTCAATCCCTCACCCAAAAAATCAGAATATGCTATAGTACAAATACATTTCATCTACCTAATAATCATTAGCGTTTATTAGGGGTTATTGCAGTCACACAATGGTCAAAACCACAAGCCTGAGATGCGCCAGAGCATACAATACAATACAATACAATACAAGCTTCGAAAAACTCGTACTCTACCAGTGGAACACTGGGGGTAAAATATATACTCGGGTTAATAAATATGGCAAATACTGAACAGTTCGACTATATTTCTTATCTGCGGGCTAATCTTAAACGATTGCGGTTTTGGGCATTGTGTGACTGCAATATACATTTAACGATTTATTAGGTAGATGTTCTATAATCGTAGTATACCTCCATAATATTCTTTATTCTAAGATTTTACACCATGGAATCATGGAAGTAAAATATTTTTTAACAAATGTTTAAATCTTTTTTCAAGAAATTGACGCGACTTTCATGTCCTATGCAAGAAGGGTCGCATGTAATTGCATGTAATATAATTAGTGATTAGAAATTGTTTAATTGTTATTTTAGCCTTGTCAAATTTGACACAGCACGCTTTCAAATTCCGAAATTCCCAAAAATATCTGTCTACAAGGTGTCCTAACAATTCTATTGTTTGGTTAATATTTTCCGCTTTCGAATGTTTGAAATCAAACAATTTTACAAAACTTGAAATTAAAATTCCTGAATGAACAGTTTGTTAGAGTTATTTTTAAATATACTAGTTTTTCTTGTTTGGAAATAAACTTAACATTTACTTTTCTGGTTGCCTGGCTTGATCTTTTACTCTAGAGGTATAATATTACATTCTTGAGATTTCGTGACGAGAAAATTTTGAAATTGAGAAAATATAACTCGATTTATTACAACAGCAAGCTAAACCTTTTATTTATTTGTTTACCTGTATGCCTTTATATTTTAAAGAGTTTTATTTTTTTTAAATTGAGAAGATTCTTTTCGCTGTAACTGCACAATAATCTCCCCTGTGGTATACTCTTCACTTACATTAAGGTGGTTTACAAGAGGAGTAATGCCCTGTTCACACGTTGCTACTTTGAAGACACATTCGTGCTACTGTAGCAAGAAAAAATCTGAGTCGCTTGTCAAATAGCAGCGCTGCTAATTTGTAGCATCAAAGTATCAAGAACTACTCGTTGATAATTTCACATCGTTGATCGTTGTGTGTGTAGATAGCGATTTTTTGCGGTAATTGTTTCGATTTCAATTTCTTTTCATGCTACAGTAGCACGTATGTGTCTTCAAAGTAGCAACGTGTGAACAGGGCATAAGAACAATTTACAGTTTTGGTAAATAGTTTGATACCTACATAATCTATTACGCATTTTGTTTTACCGTGTGTGCGGTTGCCATGCAACTCACGGGTACTCACAGTTGTTAGTGTGCTGAGTACACAACAGGCGAGTTTTATGTACAGGTATTAAACTGACTGGTTTCGAACCCGAGTTGTCAAAATTAATCGGTCACAATCAGTTTTGTTCATTGTTTCAAAATATTATTAAGAATTGTGATAAACATTTTTTAAATTTTACAATGTAGATATAACCAGTTTTTATCGGTATATTTCTAAGTAATGCATTAATAGTTTTACTGTATCTATTTTTAAAACAAAGATTATTTATTATTAGATACCGGGATTCTATAACAATAAAACAATGCATATACTTGAGTGTGACAGTCTACAGACTACTGTGAATAAGTAAAAAAATTAAAAATATGGTTTAGATTTCTCAATATATATACAGGTTGTGAATATGTTTCAAGTCCACAAGTTTATGTACAAATTTAACTGAATACAGCCCTGAGCACATGATGTAGTGAATATATAAATATACCATACCCACTTCAAAATATAAAATTAAATGCAAGTAGGTTATAGTTATTGTATGTCTGATAAAAGTTTTCGAATTCTGAAGGACCCTTTTATGTATTAGAAATAGAAACACTTATAAACTATACCAGATAAAAAATAAGTATAATCTCAATTCTCAAATTAGCTAACATGTCAAAAATCGTCCAATAACCTCACTTAATAACCCACCCACACCCAAATTTAAGAACAGGCAAATAGCTAGTACTTACAAGTAATAAAATCTTCAATCACAACACAGTTTAACCACACACAACTAGCACTGCACAAGTACAATCACTTTCCAACAATGAGCTTCAACAATCACTAATTAAAACGTCAAGTGTCCCATTATCTCGCGAACTGGTATAGTGTTTCACGAACTTTTGGCGGTGTTTACGAGCATTTTATGCGAATATGATTCAACAAACGAAGAGTACACTCGCACAACGGGTTTGACATCAACTGGAAATGACTTGAACACTTTCCGATTGCCATACAGCTGAGTGTGAGTTTGTTGATGTTTGGACGTTTCGGTGATAGAGGGGCAAGGGAGGGGGGCTGCGTGCGCGGGGGGGCAGGACCCCATTCAGGAAGATTTAGACGATTTTGACGTTTTATAGAATTATTTTATTATTAACTCAATTTTAACTGGATGCGTAAATGCATTAATAATAATAAAAAAAATTATTTCGATGCAGATTATCATGTAATCTGTGTAGAAATAGACTCATTTCGATGGCTATAATTTTGACAGCAATGTATAGGTATCTTTATCTTTATTTAGTTCAGTTCAGTTAGAGTTTCTACCAAAACTGATGTAGAACTCTGGAAGAATTTTTAAATATTTATTTTAGTTAAATGTCAGCGTTTCAGCGATCAGAGCTGATCAGCATTTTAATTAAATTAGAATGTGTATTTGTCTGGATTCGAACCTGAGTAGTTAGAACCAGAGTCGGTCACATAACCATAACTTACTTGGCTATTCGTCCCATAAGATGTTTTAAATGTAGATAAATTAGAAATATATATTTAAATGATACTAGATATTTAAGTATACACCAAGTACATGAATGTTTATTCAAGAGAAGAAAGTTTAGCCCCCGAGCCCGAAGAGCGAGTGGGACAATTTCTTCGAGTGAATAAAACATTCGTATCTCACGTGGTTTATACAATATTTTATTCAATTTTGACAAAATTATTTAAAATATTGTATTATTAGAATTTCGGGATTTGAACCTCAGGGGCGCTCAGGGGTTTGTATCCCTAGGGTGACTTGATGCCGCACACACACAGTATTATTTTTTTTCTTATACTTTGATAAATTGTTAATAACTAACAAATGGACCGGAAACTCGAGTTAAAAACACATACCTATTCATCTGCTTATTATCTTTTATATCATCGCACAATCAGTTTGCTACTAGTCTTTATGTCCAGCAAAAATGCTCTACAGCTTGACCTATATGTTCGCATTTCACATCCACCAACCTGTATACTTTGCCACGGAGTTTTTTTTACTTTACTACCATGTGTATTGCCAGTCAACCCGGCGCAAGCCCTTGTTACAGCCTTTAGCCGGTGTCCGATAGCTAGAGGTTGCCAAGTTAATTAGATCCCAACTTGGAATGGTAACGGGAGTAGGTACCGATCCAAATCAGGCCGTGAAAATTTCCTGACCTGACCGGGATTCGAACCCACGACCTCTGTAACCAGAGCCTACCACTATGCTATCCCGCCGTGTTTATTATTATTATTTAAAATATATGAATTATAAATTTATTTTGACAAAACTAAAAAAACTTATCAAAGTTACTCGTCAGAGTGATTTAAAAAAAATTCACTTGCGAATAAACAGTAGTTTAAATAAGTTGTTGCTATGGAGTTAATAATAGCAGTTTAAAACATCAAAATTGAATAAAAATAATTAATTGCAAAAAACTGTAACTTATAAAGTACATTTCAAAATAAAGTACCCGTGAGTTGACGGATGGTAATTCTAAATCTTGAAGTTCGCAGTTTTTGTTTGACATTTTTTGTTAAATTTTTTATACTGTCGTGTACCTATACTGCCACTGCACATTAGCAACCGAGAGTACCTGTGAGTTGACTTACATGGGATTTCAACCTACTATAGGTATACAAGGCAAAGAGTAATCTCTACTATGTGAGGCTACCACACTCAAATTGAGCAACAACAGGCGTGACAGATATTTATTTTAAAGTATTTCTCTTATCTACAGGTATACTTGGATTAAATAATTTAAATATTCTTTGTCTTTAAACATTGCTTACTCGGACACTAATGCTACAATTACCATTCTTAAATTGTAATTACTAAATTGATGATAATGTCGAAAGTCTAATTGAAGTTGCTTAATTTTCTAAAACAATTAGAAACCATGTTTAATCACACAAAATAAGGTTACTTAAAAGACTTACATTTTAGCGAATTTATTATACTATAAATAAGTCACAATCTAAAAATATTTTCTACTGGTTTTTACAAATTTTCAGACAAATTATAGCGTTGGAGATAAGATAAACGCGGAACAAATAAAATAATTAAACTAGTTGTTACATTTTTACACAATCGAAACTTCAACTGATAAATTTATTATTATTTTTATCATTTATTATTGAATCCGTTTGGTATTGTTACCTGGAAAACACATCACATTTGGAAAAACAAATATTTAAAGTGAAATCCGGTTAAATTATAATTTTGTAATTTTATCTGCAGTTATCATGTCATCAACGTTTCAGTATATCAACAACAAAAAACACTCCTGTGGTGACTACATCTACACTAACAGCAATTTGTACCAGTGAGTTGACTCTATACAGTAACAGCTTTATGCCAAGATAAGCTGTAATCTGTTATGCCTATGGCACACCGGTCGAGGAGCATCGAGTAACTCCTCGATGAAACGAAAGAACGCACCCGGCCGCGATGGATTTCTATTTAATCGGTGACAAATACATCAAAGTTTTGCGCGAAATCAAATACAAAAGATACGTCTGAAATGAGATACATTCGTTTCATCGAGGAACAACTCGATGAAAATAGCGGCGCCCCTATTTTTCGTCGAGGAAGGAGTGCGTTCTATCGTTTCATCAAGGAGTTACTCGATGCTCCTCGATGCTACTCGACCGGTGTGCCATAGGCATTAGTCTAGGCAGCCACACTCAAATCTAGTTTAAAAATTAGGTTATAGCAGTTTATTTCTGTGTATTTTTATTTTTTACTGTGGAGTATTGACAACCATACCATAAGTACCCGTGAGTAAAGTAAATGCATATAAAAGTAACCTGAATTTAGATCTGTAAAACTCTCAGCTTGTGTAGGGTGCCACAACTTAATTTAAATTTATTTATAAATCTGTACTGAGATGAACTGTACATAAAAACCATGAGTGTACACGTGAGTTGGTAGATGATAATAATTAAAACTTAGTAGTAACTTAGTAATTCTTAAAACTAAAGCTGCATTCACAAAATCATTTAGTTTTAAGGTTTACATTTATGTTTACGTTTACGAAAGTTTTAATTCATCTAACTTATACGAGCATTCACACTTTCCACTTTTAAGAACTGTGAATGCTCGTATTTAGTTAGATTAATTTGAACTTTCTTAAACGTAAACATAAACATAAACCTTAAATCAAAATGCTTATGTGAATGACGCTTAAAGCTAGATTCAGACCTACCCAATTATAAGTGTAAGTGGCAAATTTAACCAACCAGCGCTCAACGTTCGCACTTAATTGAAATTGGAATTTTGTGGTTGGTTAATTTAGCACTTATACTTATAATTGGATAGGTCTGTGGATTTATAACACGCACAGCGCATAGAAAATAATTTAGCACAACTTATGTAGCATATGAATTGGTCATATGGAAATTAGTACATCTATTTATAAGACGCACAGCGCATAGAAAATAATTTAGCACAGTACACGAATTATTTATTTACCATTTATTCATTTATTATTTATGTCAAAGTCTCTAGTCAAGGTTATTTTTTGGTCAAACACGGTTTTGAATTATTTTGTTGTCTATTATTTTAAAGAAATATTTTCAAAATACAGCTAGAAATTATACACAAAGCCTCAAAATCAAATGTCAAAACAGCTGTCATAATCCGTCAACAATCTGTGTTTCTGTGCGATTTATAAAATCACCGTGACGAAAATGCTGTGCGCTGTGCTGTGCTATGTTGTGCTAAATTATTTTCTATGCGCTGTGAGCAGTTATAAATCCAGCTTAAATGTCGATTCAGATCTATCTAATTTATTGAAATTGGCATTTTGTGGAAGCGCAGGTTGGTTAATTTAGCATTTATACTTATAATTAATTAGGTTTGGGTAGATCTGAATGTTTGAACCTCTTAAGTATAAAATATACTTATGATTTATGATTGCTTTTAGAATATTACTGTGGTATATTAACAATCAAGAGTACCCGTGAGTTACCTCGATGTATGACGATGAAAGCGAGGCTGGTAGTGATCTGTGAGGCTGCCACACCCAAGTTTGGTGATTTTCTTTCATGATTTTAACAGTTATCTTTCAATTGTTATAACAAACACGGAAACAATTAAATCACCAAGGAGATGACAACAAATTAAAGAAATAAAGAAAATGACAGAAACACACAAACGTCATGCGACATTTAGCATTAACACGTTGTTAAAATATTTGAACATGGATTTTCACGTGATTTGTTGCATGTTAATTAAAATTTGTTATCTTGGCGACAGTCACTTTGTTTTTAATTTGTTATTCTATCTATTCAGCTGTTTAAATATGATGGGAATTTTCGTTATTTCAAAGGAAAAGGTTAAACGTGTTCTATTGAAGTGAATTGAATAGAATAATTATTTATTTTTTTATATGGGATTGTAAAAAGTTGATTTTATGATTAATATTTAAATTTGTTTCATGAATAGAACTTGTTTATGAAAATTCTTTTAAAAGGTGTGATAATTATGCAACAACGTTAATTATTATTTCAACCTTTTTTCCTCAAAACCTTCATATACAAAAACATATTAAATAAACAGAGTCGTCTAACCTGTATTACATACAGGCTGTTCCACAAAAAAATAAAGGGTATATTTTGTACGACTTGCTGATCATGAAGAAAAAATATATTTTTTAAAATTCGCAAAACTAAGGGTAGGTTACTGGACCAGTGTACATTTTAAGTATCACTGTTTTGATGGTATATTTGATAATTTGACATTTATTATTATTAGATATTATGTAGTTACTTTCATTGTAGGAGATTTGAAAAAAAATTTAAAAACTACCGACCAGTGGAAAAAAATGTTTGCTTGAAATACGATGCAACTATTGTGCGAATTAAAAAAAAACTCTTTTTGTATCATGATCAGCACGTCGTACAGTATATACCCTTTAATTTTTTGTCCTAAGTTGTGGAACACTCTGTATAACTAAAAAATAGTATATTAAAGAACAAGTTTTATAAGACATAATTTTTTCGCACGTGTTCAAATTTAGTAAAACGAGCCCTCGGGCGAGTTTACTAAAGAACAAGTGCGAAAAAAGTCTTATAAAATGAGTTCTTTATACTATTTTTTCTATTTGGTGTCTTTTTATTATTAAAATTTAAATTATACTGCCACAATATATACACAAGTCGATTTAGGGAAATTTATGTGTGTAACGGTTGGTGATATTTTGCCATTTATTTAACTGTTAATGTCACTGCAAAAGTATATATTACTGAACTATTCTAGGTGATAAGTATACAGATATTATAGAAAATATTGAACTTATATGTTTTCAATTTCTAGATTCATTAATTTTATTGAATAAAAAGTAATTAATTAAGCAAAACATATTTACAGGTTATACTGAAATTTGACAATTCTGAAGTTTGACGTTTAACAATTGAAATAAATGTCATCTGATACTGATGTGATACTAGCAATACCAACCTTCTATAAAAATATGTTGCGTGTCACAAAGTGAGCTCTAGCGACATTCAGTTGCGTTTCACAAAGTGAACTTTGTGAACGCCAAATAGAAAAAATGTTTTGAAGTGTACTCTCTACTAATAATCGTGAGTATCCGTGAGTTGAGAGCTGGTCACAGCTCACACAGTACTGAGATTAAATAGTATTGTCGTTAAATTGTAAAAATATCTTGCAATTAAAATCGCACTCGGATGCTTCAAGTTGACTACTTGATCGTCTTAAATGCAGGTTGCGAAAAGAATCCCTCCGTTGCCGCTTTGCAATTCAAAGGTCGTAGCAAGGATTGAAATTCTGACTGCATCAAGACGAATCAGTCGAAGTGGTTTAATTCCACTAAAATACCATCTACCATTCTATGGTTGTGGATGGTCACCAGCAAAATAAGAATAAATACTCGTGAGTTACAATACTAAGATTCACAGGAACCTGTGAGACTCAAAGTTTAAATTTAAAAATAAGGGGGTTTTATCGCTCAGCGCTGCTAGATCACAAATCCCCGTCATTTCAGGTACCCGCGCTTATGTTTTATAAGCACATGTTGTCTCTATTATCTAATTGCTATGTTTCGCACCATTCTTGTTTAGAAAATAATCAATTTGATTGTCTAGTGCGCATGCAATTTTTAAATTTATTTAACAAATTACTCGACTACTATTTGAAAATTTTATATAATAATGTGATACAAACATTTAAATTTACAATGAAATCATAATTACGAAGAGTTTTCTCAGAATTATTATTATTTAATTGTTTATAAATAATAATAATAACAATTTAAAAAATTCGACAACGTAGCTAGTTTTTTACTGCCTTTGTCTTTATACGGTATTTTTTTTGATTTATAGGATTCATAGGTTGGGAGTAATTTGTTAAATACTTTTTTTACTGTGATAAAAGTCCCTTAATATTTGAAAATAATCTCTAATAGTCCGGGAGCTGGCGTCAAATTTTCATGGGTGATTGCAACAAAGCTGATTTTTGTAATATAATTAGTTCTATAATAACTAATTAAGAATTGCAGTGTAAGCTGGCATGACCGTGTGGCCTGCAGATTTAAGAGCCTGCGAAACTTTCAAAAAATATCAGATTTTCAAGTGAAACCAGCAAAGCTAAAATTTTGTATAATGATACTTTACCAATTATATTTAACAAAAAAAATATGTTAGCTGGACAGGGCAAGTGGAAAACCTTGTTAGCTGTGCAGGTGAACAGTGACAGTGACAGTGACAATGTCAAAATAATGACACATCGTTTTCATTTTATGAAAACAGTAGAAGAAGATATAAACGATGTGTCACTATTTTGACATTGTCACTGTCACTGTCAATGTTCTCCTGCACAGCTAACAAGGTTTTCCACCTGCCCTGTCCAGCTAACATATTTTTTTGTTAAATATAATTGGTAAATTATCATTATACAAAATTTTAGCTTTGCTGGTTCACTTAAAAATCTTTTATTTTTTGCAAGTTCCACAGCCTCTTAAAATCTTGAGCCCCGCTTTCGGACCAGCTAACATTGCAATTCTTAATTAGTTATTATAGAACTAATTATATTATAAAAATCAGCTTTGTTGAAATGGTCTGGCCAAATTTGACGCCAGCTCCCGGACTATAATGTACGTATACTGTTTGTTCATAATCATGAGTACCCGTGTGTTGTCAGCACTCACCTCTTCTCGCTGTGACAAAATGTGAGGCAGGCACACCCAAATGGAGTAAAGCCTGTGATATATGCTTTCGAGAATATGTCGAGTTTTCGTACAAAATATACGAAGAAGATTTCTCGTCAATTTGCGAGTGTTTTTATTCCCACCAGGCGAAGTCTGTCAGTTTGTGTAAAATTTTTATGAAGTTCTTTCAACTTCTGCATTTTTTATCAGCACGTCAGGAACCGGGAATATTATGTTTTCAAAATGTTGTGACATGAATCAAATTACAAAGTATCTCGGAGAGTAGAAAATAAAAAGCAGTAGTCGGTTTATTAAAAATAAATTGAATTTAGAAACATAAGTTTAAGAATCGATTCTTGACAGAGAGGTCTACTTACAGAGTACAGACCCCTTCATAAGACGGGTGCGTTATATAAGCGCATTTGGCCTTTATCAGTTTTTCTTATCGACGTACGAAAAGCGCAGAAATAAACGTTATATAAGCGCAGAAATTGAAGTTATATAAGCGCAGAAGGGAACATTTGAAAAGCACAATGGTTTTAGGGATTGTACGACAATGTCCAGCTACCCATATACCAATTTTCACACTTCGATTTGCACATTTGTACCCAAACTAATCAATACTAAAAAAACCCTAATTGAGTCCAACAGATCTCCGTTTTTTTAAAATAAACTAATCAATACTAATAAAACCCTAATTGAGTCCAACAGAACTCCGTTTTTTTTTAAAATAAACTAATCAATACTAACAAAACCCTAATTGAGTCCAACAGAACTTAGTTTTTTTGACATAAACTAATCAATACTAACCTGAACCCCATCATACTCGAAGACGATCTGGACTAACTTGTTATGGTCAGAAATCTCATTTTCGAAAAATGCGCTTATTGAACGTTACGATCTGCGCTTATTGTACATAAATTTACTGATTATATTTCTGCGCTTTTCATACGTTTTGATGACTTGAAATGCGCTTTTACAACTCTCCGCATAAGACACACTATTGTATTACGGATTCATAATTTAACAGGATTGTATAATGAGTCCATTATTTAACACTACTGTCACTATCATTTTTTAGATTATTTATTTCTTATGATTTATATAATATTACATTAAATGATATTTAAAAGTAATCTGTGAGGCTGTCACACCCAAAATGGGTAATGATAGTTTTTTGTATTTATTTCTAATAATAATAATTCTCATTTTGTTAGAAATTTTTTGTGTATTTTCCTCACTAGTAAGAAACGAAAATAAATTTATGTATATACGACTAGTAGTAAAATAAACCCTTTCATAAGACACACTATTGTATTATGAATTCATAATTCAACACTATTGTATAATGAATTCATTATTCAACACAACTGTCATCCCATCAAAATAGATTAGATTAATACAGGGTTCGCCAGTCAAATGGAAATATTTGATGGGGGGTTTTTGCACCAAACTTTCGCCACTGAGATAGTAAGCTTTAACTTCGTAGCCACGCTTTTTACCCGTCTAACTATCTATTATAAACTAAATGGTAGACCACGCTGATAATGTTGAGTCAGTTATTTTCTTCCCCACCACCTGTCTACAAATATAATAAAATAAGCCCCACATCAAATATTTCCATTTGACTGGCGAACCCTGTATTTAATAAATAAAAAATTGTAAAGAAATGTTTAATTTAAAAAGTCGTAGATAAAACGTCGTATTTAATTAACTTAACTTGCATAAACTTTCATCCTCCTGAATTATATCCTACATTATGTGCTCGTTAATAATATACTATTATCAACTAAGACCACTAGTAATACATTCATTATGTAATATCAGTAATATGTAGGGCACTGTAGTAATAAAACCCCTTCATATTGTATTATTAATTCATAATTCAACACTATTGTATTATGAGCCCAATATTCAACAGTCAACACTACTTTCACTGTCATACCACCAAAATTCGATTAATATTTTAATGAATAAAAATCTGACGTGGACACCACCTGCCTTCCTTACGCTTAATAAACTGTTCTGTTCATACTTTTCTTAGTAACTAAAATGTAGAATAATATAAAAATATAATAACCGTATTTGGTTAATGCGGAAACTAACAAAAAAATACCTAGAGTAAAGTGCCCTTTTGGCACGGACGATCGCAACCAAAAATATGAGGTGATCAACTAGATGCAACATGAGTCTCAAATACAAAATTTCAACTATCTACGACATACCGTTTTTGAATAATGCGAAAAAAAAAATAGTGCCCCTTTGGCACGGACGATCGCAACCAAAAATAGGAGGTGCACAACTAGATGCTATAACAGTCCTAAATACAAAATTTCAATTTTCTACGTCTAACCGTATTTGAGTTATGCGACATAATATATACGTCCGTACGTCCGTCCGTCCGTCCGTCCGTCCGTCCGTCCGTCCGTCCGTCCGTCCGTACGTACGTACAGACGTCACGACGAAACTAATCATAATGGATTCAGAAAAGGTCAAAACGGATATTTTCGTAAAAATCTGAGAACCGAAATTTTTCGCGATTACAATACTTCCTTTTTACTTCAAGGAAGTAAAAATTTGTAGAGACATGTTTTATTTAAAAAGTCATGGATAAAATTAATTCGAATGATTATGCACTCGCCTATAGCTCGTGCATATAAACTTGAATAATAGCCTACATTATTTGCTCGTTAAATAATACTATATTCTACAAAATACTTCAAATTTTTTAAAATTTTGCGAAAATTAAAATGTTCTCAAGCTGAAAACATGTTCATTGCGTCTTTTACTCAATTTGGGTGTGGCAGCCTCACATATTATGAATCATCGGTAATACAGATCTTTATTACACCGTGTGTGCAGTAGTGCAGTTACCAGCCGTCAGTTCATACATGGTAGTGAACATTTTGTACAAATTAAAGTTTAATCCTTTTTAAAATTCAAACTTTACATTACCGTTCCGACCACGTATACCGGTCAAAATAAATGGTTACCCGTTACCCGACTGGTTAAATATTCAGAACCACTGGTAACATAACACGTCCACTGGTTTGCAAGCACTGGAATTCAGATCACGTACTTTGTTTACAAAATGCGTCTTTTATTTGTTCGAATAAATGAATAAAATAGAGAAAACAAAGGGTAATGATTAATTTATGAGGATGGCCACTTGATAATAAATTATTTGCGAAGAAAACAATACAAATTTAGGATTGACCTGCACCTCTTGATAATAACTTATCAATTACATAGTATAGTACCTATACAGGGTGTTTCAATTCAAGTGTAACATACTTTAACTTGAGGTTATTGTAAAAAAAATGTCTTTGGACAAAATACAAGAGGTTGAAGTTTAATAAATAATACTACTTTTTCAAAATCGGCATGAAAATCTTCATTTCCTGACTAATTTGAGTCTTGAAAGTAAGATTTCCATGACTAGGCATGAAAATAAATAAGTAAAAATGACTAGGCATGAAAATAAAATTTTCATTCATAGTCATTTTTACTTTCCACTGTCTGTAGGTACAAACACTTGTCATGACAACGTTTTCTAAAATTTGTCACAGCTCTGATGATTTATGCAAACCTAATTTTTTCTATAATTTGAAGCTTCTATAATTGCCGATTTAAAAAAAATAAAATACTCGGAGGCTTTGAAGAAACGATCGGACGCTGCGCATCCTCGCATTCTTCAAACAAGCCTCCTCGTCTGCAATGAAACATTTTCATGACTTGTAATGTAATATACTATTTTTTAAAATTTTTGTAATAAAGACACCGTTGAAAAGCAAATCGTTTTACAGAAAAATTAATCAGTTTGACAGCAGTCATTTTGTGACATTAGAATCCGACATTAAAAATCTGACGTGGACACCACATGACTTCCTTGTACGCCTTGTGTGTTCATACTTTTCTTAATAACTAAAATGTAAAATAATATTAAAAATTCTTTTAACTTATTATACTAGTATACTCACAAATATATTTTAGTCATTTTATTTAAACTGCAGAAGAAGATATAAAGCATATTTTACTATTGTCACTGTCATGTCATAATCATTTAAATTTTACATAGTAACAAATGTTCATCGATCATGGACTACAAGATACCGAAATACTATAAATTATAAATATATACTTTAATTATTTTTAAATGATAGCAGATACAAAAATATTTATAAAATACCGATTGTAGGTAATAATCACATAATCTTTCATTTAAAATAAAAAAAATTGTCTAAAATTAAATATTTATCGAAATATTTTTAAAAAGTACTACTTCCGGTTTGTAGACTGAAACCAAAAATAGGAGGTGCACAACTAGATGCTATAACAGTCCTAAATACAAAATTTCAACTTTCTACGTCTAACCGTATTTGAGTTATGCGACACACATACGTCCGTCCGTCCGTACGTACGTACGTACGTACGTACGTACGTACGTACGTACGTACGTACGTACGTACGTACAGACGTCACGTCGAAACTAGTCATAATGGATTCAGAAAAGGTCAAAACGGATATTTCCGTCAAAATCTGAGAACCGAAATTTTTCGCGATTACAATACTTCCTTACTTCGTACAAGGAAGTAAAAATGCATTTATTATAAGTTATAAAAATAATACTTCATATAAATGCTTAATAATATTAATATTTCTCGTATTATTTGTGGAACTTGTAAATGTCACTAAATGACAGCTGTCAAAATGATAATAAATAATTTTTCTGTAAAACAATTTGCTTTTCAAAAGAGTCTAGATTACAAAAATTTAAACAACAATTTATAAAACTTCAACCTCTTGTATTTCGTTAACCAGAAGGAAGAATTGGACCTATGTTCCATGACATTTTTTGCTTAAAATAACATCTAGAATAAGCTGAAAGTTTGTTACACTCGACTTGAAACATCCTGTATATAAGTACAGGTGATTCACAATTCCTGCATATATTTGAATGATTTATTAAATTATAATGAAACAAAAAATATTTTTAATTTGTAAATTTACGGGTAATTTTCGCAAGGAGTACATTCTTTGTACCACTGTAGCGATGAAAACTTTTCGTAGATATTTATTTTGCTGGTTGGAAATAAGAATAAAAACTCAAATTAAATTAAATAATTCAGGAATATGATTTAGAATTCTGAAAATTTCGCCAAAATTTTATGAAAATTTCATTGAAAATCGCATGACACAAATAATAGCCAATGGAAGAATTGATTGCAATAATAGTAACCATCTTTATATATAAAAATTTATCGGAATTAGTTAATGTTTTTTATTATTAATATTTTTTATTAATTTACGGTAAATATAAATATAATTAGCCTAAATATATTTTATGCTTAAAAAAGTGACACAAACACAAGATATTAGAAATAATTATGTAAGGATATTAAAAAGCTAAAAATATTATATAATAAGAGCAAATATATAGTATGATAATTTTAAATATATTTAGATTTTAAAATGTAAAATAATATATTGTCATCGCTAATATCCTAGATATTTCGATTTATTATGTAAATATTTTAGGTACAAATATATCAGATATTTACGGTAGCAAACTTATAGGTATTAGATACTTTATTAAGTTAGGTTGGTTTTAATTTTAAAAAAACTGCTTTAATTAATATCAACATATTTATTATCTTTAACAAGTATTATAAAAAAATATAATATGTATAAACCAAAAACAACATTGCGTCAAAAAAATAAAATAAAAATAAGGAAACCAAACCAAACTAAACTTCTATTATACACAAAAATGTTTTGTAATAAACTGCACAGCAGCACAGCTCAAATATCTGCATAAATATCTCCACAACGCCACAGATAAACAATATTGAGTACTGTCTTTTCTATAGATAAACACTAATGTCTGTCTGAGACAACGCCACAACTACAATAGCCTGTTCGAACTTGCATGTTGCATGGTTGATCCGCGCAATATACAGTGTATTTTGTTCTAATATGCAGTATATTTAGTTATACATGTAAGATATGATTAAATATCCGTAGATATTAAATGAGAGTTATTAAATTTCCTTAGATATTAAATAATAGTTATTTAAATATAAAATATGCGTATATTTGAAGAAGTTGATTAAATATACGTATAGTTATGTTTAATATACAGTTTTTAAACTTAAATATATATTATTTAAATATATGCGAATATTAACCATCAATATATGTTTATAATAGTTTTAAATATATATTTTGTAATATTAAATATTTACATATTTATACTAAAAATATCAATGTTAAATATGCAATTTTTAATATCCATTTCTCTCAGTGCAGATTTATTAAAAACAATTAAGGTTTATCAGTACTCTCAATCGCTTTTAAATAACATGAAGTTTCAATAAAAAATGGTAAACTACCTTATTGATTTCATACAAAGCAAAATAAACCAGCAAAATATATCGTCCAATCTTGCGAATCCACCGGCTTTAAAAATTCAATCAAGTATAAAACTTCTCAAACTTTGTATTAATGTTCCTAAGAATTCACGAACTTCAAGTAAAACTTTACAGTCTTAAAATGCAGAACATCTGACTAATTGGCGCCCCGCCAACTCAATAAAAACTTTTGTAAAAAGTTACGAAACAATCGCGCATTTGTTTCGCGAAAAATGAAAAACGTGATAGCAGTGCAGTAGCCCTGTGAAAATAAATTCCAAACGTGGTTGGAGAATTATTTTTATTGACGTCAAAGAACAAAGAATTTTATTGTTTAGAAACAATAACAAAAACAAATACATATTTATTATTGTAGGTAATAATTACTTTTGAAGAGAATTGTTGTTTTTTATGAGGACTCTATTTCTGGAAGTAAAACAATTGCTTTTAAGAATAAATTCTTGAAGTTCCTGAAAAATCGCACGCTTTTCTTCGACACTTTTTATTTGACGTCAAACAGATTTTATGATAGTAAAAATGTCAGTTTATTAACAAAAATAAATAATTTAATAAGGAATTGCAGTTCAATTATATTATTTATAGTAAATTTTCAAAATGGCCTCCATTTTCTTGAATACATAGTAATAAAACATAGTATATAAAACTCGTCGTATAATTTCTGTTTTTATAATTTATTTCTTAGCTACCTAGGAATGATTCGATTTGTTTCTGTAATATTTTAATTATTATCGAATCTACAAGGAAAAAGTAGTTTATTGCATAGTTGTATTCAGAATTTTATGTAGGATCCAAATCTTAAAAAATATACGGGGTGTTCCATGTAAAATAAGAACGTTGATCGTTGATGTCATTTCCGGCTAAACAGAAAGTAATAAAAATGCATTATTTATGTAGTTTAATAAATGTAATTTATAAACCTATAATATAAATGTAATTGCCTTAAAAATACAATTTTTTGGGAGTGCGCCTGTTTCAGGAAACGCTCGGTATACATTCCTAATTGCCTTATTTTAAAAATTATGTCTGTAATAATAGTTCATTTTGCATACAATTGATTGCAATTCTCTGTTCTTTCATTTCAACTGCAAATTATATTTATTTTCAGGTATTCTTATTTAGCATAAGGCAAACTAATTTCTAGAAATTTATGCAGATAAAGTGCATAAAAATGACTGTCTGAAAACAGTTTCGAGCGCGACCTTAAGAGATATAATTAACATTTTTTTTAGAAAAATGTTGTAATCTTCATTACTGGAAACAATATTTTTATATACAGGGTGTCTATTTAACTCGGGCCACTATTGGTAATTCCTAAACTAGAACAGATACGACTTCGGTTAAATTAGACAAAAGTTACCTTATCAGAAGGCCATTCCAGTGATGTATTTGTTTATCCAAAAATATGCACAGGTAACTAGATAGAGCAAAAACTTTTATTTTTATAAATAGCAATCACAGTTAGCTATGGCATCATTAAAAGGAGTATTTTTTTCTCTTTTCAACTGTATGTAATTTTCATCATTTATTTTTTAAATTAATATTTTATTTACACAAAAACAAATACACTTAATTCTAATGGCACTTATTAAAGTACGCCTTGATAAAAAAATTTAATATGACAACAGTACTAAAAACTACTTTTAACAATATAAAAACTGACAGCAATACGAGAAAAATGTTTAAAACAATATAAATAGTTTGAAATTGTTTTTATCAAAGCCTACTTTAATAAGTGCCAATAGAATTAAGTGTATTGGTTTTGTGTAAATAAAACATTTATTTAAAAAATAAATGATGAAAATTACATACACATGAATAGAGAAAAAGATACTTCTTTTAATGATGCCATAGCTAACTGTGATTGCCATTTTAAAAAATAAAAGTTTTTGCTCTATCTAGTTCCCTGTGCATATTTTTGGATAAACAAGTACATCACTTGAATGGCCTTCTGATAAGGCAACTTTTGTCTAATTTAATCGAAGTCGTATCTGTTCTAGTTTAGGAATTACCTATAGTGGCCCGAGTTAAATAGACACCCTGTATATTAGTCCTATTTCGGCGAGCATAAAATAACATAATCTCATGAAATAAAATAAAAACAGTAATTACGTTATAACTTCATGAAAACAGCTGAAAAATTCCTAGCTCTCGCTGAAAGGTAAAACTTCATGGCATACGTGATTAATGTACACAATTTTCACAATAGGGAATTTTCTACGGTTATTATTGATTCTCAAGAGAAAAATATTTATTCTTGTTTTCGGGGGTCAGGGCCATCTGGGACCTAACCAAGGAAATTTTCTTGTGAATTTGCGTGCGAATCTTATCGAATTTTGCATCTAGTTAGCGGCGTAATAACTCAAAACCAACACGATAGCCCCTTGTTAAGAAATTGAGATATTACGGCGATTTTAACGGCGAGAAAATAAAAATACTTGGTTTAAATTACTGAAAAACAATTGAATTAGGCTTATCAGAAGAGGATTTTGATACATACAATGCCTCAAAATACTTGTAATTCTGAAAATACTAACTCCAAATAGTTATTTCTCTTTATAAAATGGCATGTTATAATATGCCACCCTATAGAGAAATGTTCGTAGAATTTAATGAATGAAACCGGAAGTCAATATTTTAATTCGTTCTGAGGTTGCAATTAATTAAACACGAAAAATATGAAAATGCTAAAACTGTCTCTCGGAGAAAATTTTGTAATTTAGGCTTAACTAAAACCCTAAAAAAAATTAAATGAAACCGAGAGTTGATATTTTTATCCGTTAATAAATGACAGCCGTTTTCGTGCAGGGAAACAAAATTTCGACTTGGTTTTTAATGGTTGAAACGTTCGAAATATATTTTCACGATTTTCTCGAAGACTGCTACTTACATGAAAATCGCATTTGTTCCTTTGTAGACATTTTAAATGTAATTTTTTAAAAGTGCGATTTTTTTCGAATTATTATCCAGAAAATCGCATAACACAAATAACAGTAACAGCCAATGGGAGAATTGATTAGAAAAATAGTAACCATGGTTATATAAAAATTTAGCGGAAATTTTTTACTGGTAGCTTGAGTAACTTAACTGAAATTAATCAGCGGAAATTTACTGTCATATGTCAGTTTGACATTAAATTAAAAATTGGTTAAATTGTCATTTTGTGTGTAAATAAGCAATTAATAAGGCAAATAATACATATTTATTAATGTTAAATACAAATTTAGTAAATATTTCAAGTTTCTACTGTAAAAAGAATTCAAAAATAAAGCAGCGGTGTCATTGCGATTTTCTTACCGAATATGCACTCGTACATTCATTCATGTCCAGGAAAATTTTTATCGTGCATTCCAATAACGTAATTAGCTCTCGTGTACCACTCGAGCTAATTAAGACGTTGTTGAAAAGCACTCAAATTTTTCCGGAAAGAATTAATGCACATGAGATATAATAAATGAAAATTTATAGCAATGCACTCGAAAAAAATTTCTGATAATAATCAATGCACTTGGGATATTACAAGTGTAAATCGCTATAAGTAGAGAATTTCATGTACTATAATTTTGTAAAAAAGTTTTACAATAAAATTATTATTTTATTTAGGTTTATTTAAATGGATATTAGAAAAAAGGTGCATTTGGAAAAAGAATTCGCGGAAAAAATGGGTAGGTATTGGAAAAAATCACTGGAAATAATGGTTTGGAAAATGTGTCGTACAATCATCTATATACTTAACAGGCTCGTCTACCTTTTTGTCGATTTCCTAGAATACTCTCGATATTACTTTTTGTTTCTATTTCACTCTCTTCCCCACTACTACAGCTGCCCAAAACCAGCCCGAAACTCGTACTTTCCCGCATCCTAGCTTTGCAATGTCATTTTGAAGTTGAAAAATACTGTAAACATGGCTCCAGATTCCCATAATAACTTCTGTAAGTATTTAAAAAAAAATTAAGTAAAACAAAAATTATTCGAAAAAGGAAGCTTAGCTGCATGCTTCTTGCCATTTATAGTGACCGAAAATGATAATATCAAATAATGACAAAAAACCGCAAAAAACGTCATTTTAAAATATTTTTTACTTGAAACTCCTAGGCAAAAGACAAAAAATAAAAATATAGACATCCTTTGTTAATATACTCATATGTAAAAGCATCATATATTTCAATTATAATTAAAGTAAACGTGGGAGACGTACACCTCTGTAACACTGTAAAATTTTAGGGTAGACGAACACATTAATGAAAACTTTATAAATTATTTCTCCTATTCTGTTATATTATAATGTTTAATTTCCGTGTACTATTAGGCTTAGTCCCTTTCTGATTAACATGGTCCAATTAATAAACAAATTTAGTGGCCAGTTAATTATCAATGGTGAACCAGTCTGCCGAACATTTTAAATATTAATTTCTCCATTAATTACACTATTAATGCAAATATCTACCACATTTGCATATTATGTAAAAGTAAATGAATTATTTTCCAGCATATTGGACGTTGCACTGCATATATTAAAATTTTATTTGTATATGAATTACGTTTAAAAACCTCTAGAACGTCAAATACATAAATTGTATAATTTAAATGTTTCTTACCTTCATATTTAAGTACAGCATGATGAAGTCAAGGCAAAACTTGGAGCACAAAACAATCTGGAAAAGAGAAAACATTGTTATTATTTATTATTAAACCGTTCATTTAGTCATGCGATATTGTTGTTTCATAGTCAAGTATAAATAGAAATAATTCGCGATTCAAGCTAAGCGATACGCACCAAGCGACTAAATTTTGAACTAGAAAAAGTGACGTCACGATAGGGATTAAAATCGGCTGATTCTGACATTTCTTGAGCTTATTGAACTCTTAGATAATAAATTTAAGTGTTTTCAAGTAATAGAATCATTAATATGGAAGGAAAAAAGAAAATAAGTAAGATTCATGTTAATTGTTGTGTATTTGGATGTAAATCTGTACGCAATACGGATCCTAACCTAATTTACTTACTTAGAAAAAAACTATTGGTGAAATACTATTATTTTTAATATAAAACCGATATAAAAACTATATTTGTAATCTGTGAACGCTTGATACAGCCTTGTGACTTTGTGATAGCAATACAAATACGACAGACAAGAATTTTATCCCTCTCGTGACGTCATTACGATGCGGGTTACATATAGTAATTTCTTAATTTGAATCGCGAATAACTAAACAATTTTTGTCGACATATTAATACATACATATCTACCACGCCTGTTACCCAACTTGGGTATAGGTTATATTATTTTTTCTACTCCTGTATTAAAACATTATTTATCTACGATAGTGTGTAAAATTGACAATTAGTTGTCAGTTTTTAGTTTCTAAAACAATTGTTTAATAGCAAGATTTCATTAGTCACGGGTTGCGCAGCAACGAGTGGTTAAAGTTTTAAAACACGCAAAATTTTTAATTAAACATCCGCACAACAATCGGTAACTAACGTGAAAATTTTCTTGTCAAAGCAAACTTGTTTTGATCCTAATTCAAATTTAAAAGGATTTTTTTATATTTTTCGAGTTTTTTAAATTCTATCGTAGATAAAATCTTATACGATACACATACGTAAAGCATTAGTCACTCACGGGTCTTAAAACACTCGCTGCGCTCGTGTTTCAATTCGAAACCGTTCGTGACTAAATATTTGCTTTACGTACTTGTATCGTAAATAACTATTAACGTACTGGTTTCCATAGCGCTAAATAACATTTTAAACACACCTTGACAAGCCGTGGCTTTGGCCGTTAGCCGTTAGTATACCGGGTGTAGAATTTTTTTCTGGCCTATAGGAAATACAATGTTAAAATTTTATTTTCGCTTTAAGTTTTTACCTATTGCTTTTAGAGCAAAACTGTAAATACAAAAGATGTTCAGAATAGAAAACTGCATCCAACGAGCCCTCATTTATTGATATAAAACGTTCCTGTCACGAGATAAACGTAAATTAAATTTGATACATTTGAGCTGTTTACAGTGAAAAATAAATGAATTAGTCAGATCAAAAAAATAAACACTTCAATTAATTACGATAAAATGTACCTTAGGAAGAAAAGAAGGAAAATAAAATAATTATTAATTTATTTTTTTGATTAGTGAATACTTCTTATGGTCCAATAAATCAATTAGAACAACAATTTCAAATCTGTCAACTGTCAGAGTGACGGAATAAATATTTTTGTTTTGTTTAATTTTACATGGCAGTCTGAAACTAACCTAAATTGTTAATTTTTATTTCAAGTTTATTTCGTTAAAGAAATCGATTAGAACAAAAAATTTAAACTTATTCGTTGCAGTTTTATATTCTGAACATCTTTTGTATTTACACTCTTACTCTAAAATCAATAGGTAAAAACTTAGATAAATAAAAATTTTAACATTGTATTTCCTATAGGTCAGAAAAAAATTCTACACCCGGTATATAGTCACGGGTTGAACATAGCAACTGGCATATTAAGCACGGAGTGAAGTTGGCTCCTATATTTATTTGACATTTAATTTTTGTGAATAACTACGACCTCGTCGTGCAATTCTTCACATTCAACTACTGTAATAATGCTCATACTCCACTTGTAAAGCCGGGGCCAGACATGCGGCATTCGGCGAATCTCGAACACCTGTTCGCCGAACTTTGCTCTGTGTGTATGGAGAGTTCGTGATTCGGCGAATCGTTCGGCGAACTGTTCGCCTCATCCCGCCCAGAGTCGGTAAACTAGCACACATCAAAGTGGGCGAACGTTCAACCAGAGGGGGTTCGGACAACCGATCACACATTCAGGATTCGGCGAACAGCGGACTATCGAATCACTTCAGTTCCTGCTCAGTAGCGAGTAACTAAAGTTATTAGACTTATTCGTAGTTAACAATTTTTCTTATTATAAATACAAATTATTTCTATAAACAATTTTTAAAAGTACTGGTCTAGACTCCTACAAGGCCTCAATCGATTATTATTATTATTGTTTGATATAGTATAGATTTATAATCTCGTTAAGTTCTTATAGTCCTCAATTTTGTATAAATAAAGAAATAAATAAAACCTTTTTGTCCCCTGACAAGAATTCGAAAAAATATGAAAATGTTGTTTTTGCAACTGAATATTCAACTAGGCGAACGTTCGGCCTTTTCCCATATTTTTGTTCGTTAACAGCCGAATGCCGTATGTGTGAACACAAAGGCAAACACCGTTCGGCAAATCACGAACGTTCAGCATTCGTCGAATGTCGCATGTCTGGCTCCGGCTTAATATAAATAACTATTGCTCCATGATCAGTAAGTTGTCATTAAAGTTATGAATCATCTTGTGTATTTTAACGTAAATATTTTTTTTATAAATAAATTATTTTGTATTGTGAACATAGTAGTACAAATATTCTTTTCATAATTAAGTACAACTTTTTAAAAATTCACAAACCAAATATTTCTTTATAAATTTCTTTATTTACGTCCAAGAAAAATGTTCAAATTATGTGAAAACATACAAATTTTAACATTAATATTCGTCGGCATAATATTAAAATTTCAGCATAAAAATGTCCTCATTTAACGCGGTGTTCCAGTGTTTAAATGAATACGTAATTAAATAGGGGTTGAGTTGTTTTTACTAAGTCCCCAAGGTAATTTATTTCAGGCACGTCACTGTACTTACGCGCTTACACGTAATATTAAACTGTGTAATTAATTTCAAACGAGATAAATGAAATTTGAGAGATTAAAAAACAATTATTTTGGAGATTATTTTGGCGTGTCTTATATGATTAATATTATTACATTAAATGACATTTAGGAGTAATCTGTGAGGCTGTCATACCCAAATTGGATAAAAGATGTGACAGCTATTTACATAATGAATATCTCATAATTCTCATTTTACCTCTCGCCTTATATTCTATAAGAGAGGTATATTGTAATGGGTCAAAATGTTCGAGTATGAGTTTTTGGTGGATAAAAATTTTCGCCTGCGGAGCAATTTCTCCTTTCTTTTTCAAAAAATCTGACGTGGACACCACATGACTTCCTTGTACGCCTTGTTTGTTCATAATTTTCTTAATAACTAAAATGTAGAATAATATAAAAAATTCTTTAACTTATTATACTAGTATACTCACAAATATATTTTAGTCATTTTATTTAAACTGCAGAAGAAGATATAAACGATATTTTACTATTGTCACTGCTACTGTCACTGTCATGTCATAATCATTTAAATTTTACCTAGTAACAAATGTTAATCGATCATGGACTACAAGATACCGAAATATTAAATTATAAGTAGGTATATACTTTAATTATTCTTAAATGATAGAAGATACAGAAAAATTTATAAAATACCGATTGTAGATAATAATCACATAATCTTTCATTTAAAATAAAAAAAATTGCCTAAAATTAATTATTTATCAATTTTTTTTTTAAATTTACTACTTCCGGTTTGTAGATTGAAACCAAAAATAGGAGGTGCACAACTAGATGCTATAACAGTCCTAAATACAAAATTTCAGCTTTCTACGTCTAACCGTATTTGAGTTATGCGACACACATACGTCCGTACGTACAGACGTCACGACGAAACTAGTCATAATGGATTCAGAAAAGGTCAAAACGGATATTTCCGTCAAAATCTGAGAACCGAAATTTTTCGCGATTACAATACTTCCTTACTTCGTACAAGGAAGTAAAAACAACATCGAAATATTACTTTTGATAAGAATTCGCCCCCTTTTTGGAAATTTTCTAGATCCGCCCCTGCTTGAATTATATAGCCTACATTATGTGCTCGTTAAATAATATACTACTTATTAAAACTTTTTTCTATAAAATATCTTATGACAAGGAAAAAATACTTGCCATAAGTATTTATATCTCGTTTTTGTGGATCATACGATATAATATTCAGGCAATTTATGCTCTTATCGGCAATTAAGGTTGCCTATTACGCCAGTTAAAATTTTTTAAATCAGGCAACAATAATCGGGATACAAAATAAATATAAACTAGAAATAAAATCATTATTTTTTATTACTTTAACCAAATTAAGTGTGCCAGCATCACAGATCACTGTGAGTTTTGGTATATTTACTGAGTGGGGTGGCACCAGCCTTCAACTCACGGGTACTCATGGTTGTTAATGTTCAATAGACTACAAGAAATATTTTTTAAAAGATTTATAATGCTGATTACACGTTTGTTTTTATGAAAGAGTACTGAAATAGTTATTTTTATATCAAGTGCCGAAAAAAACTCGTTACGTGAAAGTGCAGAATACCGTGAGTTTATTTTAACGTGAAACATGGGATTTTTCATATCCATGGTTACGAATTTGACAGCAATGTATTAGAGCGTTATTTTTAAAATCTAACATAGGGAATCAATATAACTGTATTGTTCTTGACTAATATAACATATTTGGGCAGCTGTAATAGTTCCAAGAGACGCTTTCAACATAAACTTTTAATGTTTTAAACTATACCTACATCGTATTTCCAGGTAGCATCAGTTTGACTTCAATTAACAAATTCAAATGTTGCTACCTGGAAATACGATGTAGGTATAGTTTAAACAATTAAAAGTTTATGTTGAAGGCGTCTCTTGGAACTATTACAGCTGCCCAAATATGTTATATTAGTCAAGAATAATACAGTTAAATTGATTCCCTATGTTCGATTTTAAAAAGAACGCTCTCATACATTGCTGTCAAATTCGTAACCATGGATATGAAAAGTCCTATGTTTCATGTTAAAATAAATTTATGGTATAACGCGCGAGGCTTGCCGAGTGCGGAAATCTGCACGTGCACGTATCTTTTTCGACACGTATTGTAAACAACATTTTTCCTACAACTAATAATTTAGAAAATCACTTAAATATTATCAGGATTTATTAAATTTTAATGACATTATATTAAAACTTTGTTTTACGGCGATGCTATGGTTTGTTTGTTGATTGCTTCATTTGTTCTACGTTATTTAGAGATTTTTCGATTTAATTTTCTTTTTTCAATCTTTACTACAGTTGAAACAGAAATTGAGGTTAGTTAATTAGTAGCCCGTTAGTAGTTAAAATATGAACTAAACACTCCGCGCGAAATTTAAATCGCAATCAGTTAAGTTCACGGACTGTTAAGTTTGGTTTTGACAGTTGCGTAAACGAAACGCACTTGTGTTTCACGATTACAGAAAAACACTTGTTCTGCATTTGCCTTCTTTCCACCCATAACCAAGGCAATAATTGTTAGGCAATAACAAAGAAATCAAACAGTTATAGGAAAAAGTCATTTTTGAATACACATTTTTATCATGTGTGGGGTTATCATACCAGGCGTCAACTCACGGGTACTCAAGGTTGTTAATTTTTATTCTGCTTATCAACTATTTTTGATAGAAAGTGCGTATAAATTGAATTAATAACAGTTATTATTTTTATAGCTGATAATCAACAAAAATTGCTGTGTTACTATAATATTTAATTTCAGTGTTTACTTAAAATTATTGCTTAACAAGTGCTTAAAAAACGACGGAAATTGCATACCATTAAATATATATTTGTTTCTCACTAACGATGTAATGATTATATTGCCATAATCTCAGTTATTGCTAGCAAATATGCATTGCTTGCTAAAAATACGAGGTTTACATAATGTTGAATAAATTAGAGAAAATTCATTTACATGAATAAGTATTATGTCATTCCCCAAAAACCAAAAGAGTACATCCCTTTTAAGAGCCTATTGCATGGCAATAATACGCATACGCATTGAAAAACAAGTAATTTTTGTGAGGATCTCAATCTAATACTGTTATACGTATGATGTTGAATTTTTGTATGCAGATTTATTTAGAATATCTAAATAATATGCAATATATTTATCAACGAATATAGCGCGTTGCATATAAATGCATCACCGTGGCATCGCCTACTAATAATTTTTACTGACAGTTTTCAAATTGCAAACGTCAGACATGTTCACCTGGACAGCTAACAAGTTTAGCCACCCGCTCGGTCCAGCTAACATATTTTTTTGTTAAATATAATTGATAAATTATCATTATACAAAATTTTAGCTTTGTTGGTATCACTTGAAAATCTTTTATTTTTTGCAAGTTCCGCAGCCTCTTAAAATCTTAAGCCCCGCTTTCGGACCAGTTAACACTGCAATTCTTCATTCATTATTATAGAACTAATTACTATATTACAAAAAACCAGCTTTGTTGAAATGGTCCGGTCAAATTTGACGCCAGCTCCCGGACTATGATATAAGCATCACGAAAGTTAAGGAATCATCGATGTCAGACAAACTGCCTTCCATCGGTAAACTGTCCTTACCGTTCTTGATACTTAATATACTATTACAGGAAATTTTAAATCTAGCATATTAGATTCGACATAAATGCAAACCTAGAAAGATGCAAACACAGAAAATACAAAAACTAATTATATTACAAAAATCAGCTTTGCTGCAATCACCCATGAAAATTTGACGCCAGCTCCCGGACTATCATTTTTTGCACTATTGGTCTTTTTTATTCATACGCAAATATTAATTTCTTCGTAATTAATATTAAATTTACTTACCGTTCTACGACGATAAGTAAATTACTTCCGTTCTCTTAATTTACTTATCGTTCAGTTTGAATTTACTTATCGTTCTGTGAACGGAAAGTACATTACTTACGGTTTTGTTTAGCCTAGCAACCGGTAAGATCTACATACTGTCTTGGAAACAGGCATGGTAAGTTGATAAAATAGACCAATTGTGCAAAAATGTATCTTTTGATGTAGATATTTTATTACACATATATAGTGTTTCATAACTTCAGATACATACGTTGGGTATATGTTGTTTGATATGCTGATTACGAATTAAAAAGAATTTTTTTTTAATCGCAAAATTAATTTCCATGTTTCCCAGTCAAAAATTTTTCGTTCTACTGCCACTGGGTGGAGTAATTATTGTTTCATTAAAAATAATTAAATTTTGTTTGTTTATGTAATTTAATATGTTGATTACCCACTTCTATTGTTTGTTTTCAATAGGAAAACGAATCCTGTGCAATATTACAAAAAATGCTGCAGGTAAACTACCCTTAATTTTTCGAATTTTAAAAACATTCTTTTTGATTCGTAATCAGCATGTCACACAACATATACCTTTAAGGAGGTTGGGGACGCCTGCAGTGGCGTACCCAGATATTAGCCTTAGAGGGAGGATATGAAAATAAAAATATTTTTGATAATGGAAAACAAAATTCGCTCAACGCCTCAACGCACGTTGGCTGATGTCATTGCAATTTATTCAGTTGCTGTGATATTTATTTTTACAATAATTACTAATTCCCTAATCAAAAATGCTTGACATGCGCTTAAATTTTTTTTAAATAACTTGCAAATGGTTTAGAAAAAGTACGCAAAATCTTCAAGAACTTATTTTTAAAGGTTTATAGGAAATATTAATACAAGTTCTATGAATTTTTCATCATTTTATCATATAGTTTAAACAAAAATTTAGTGAATTGCCATAAGAGTCCATGTAAAACGAGCGTAATTTCAACATTTAATTACTCAAAAACCGGATAGACGAAAATTAAAAAAAAAAAATTTAGAATCTCAACAGTGAAATGAAGGCACTGTATAAATTTCAGCCTCTCATCATCATTTTAATAAACGGTCACCAACCTCCTTAACGTATGTACTCGAAGTTATGAAACACCCTGTATAGTATTTCTAGATTTGAACTTCTTGTGCTTGCATTTTCCTGTGTATGAAAATTTTAAAATTTTATTTTCTGTTGTTGAATGGCTACCCAAACTATCCACCCCATAATAGATATCTCGGACAAAAACTAAAATCAATTGTGAATTTTGCTTTTAATATTGCAGGAATGCACGACAGTAAGAATTACAGAATGACTTCTGTAATTGTGAATGCGGTTCAGCTATCATATTGATTTATTGTTCATAGTTTGAATGCCTTAGTTTGAACGTTCGTGACAAGAGGCATTATTTGCGGGGTGAAATTAACCTTTAATGGCCAGGAAATATTTTCTGCTGTTCTACTGGGAATAGAACACAAAATTGTGTTTATTTTTCAGGCCTACCTACCAAAAATTATTCAAAAATATATCTAATATTAAATAACATATTAATTTTTAGTTTGTTCCAGTTCAGCACCAGAAAATTAAAATCTAGAATATCCATACACAGGAAAGATGCAAATCTGGAAAAAAGTTATAAATTATCAGCATCAAAAGATTTATTCACAGAAAAATTCTAATCTAGAATTTTAGACCCGGAATAAATGCAAACACAGAAAGATTCAAATCTAAACTAGGAACTAGTTTGTCTCTTTGACAAAATCTGACGTGGACACCACATGACTTCTTTGTACGCCTATTAAACTGTTCATACTTATCTTAATAACTAAAATGTAGAATAATATAAAAAATTCTTTTAACTTATTATACAAATATATTAATATATAAGTACTACTACTAGTACTAGGTACTGCTACTATACTCACAAATATATTTTATTCATACTATTTAAACTGCAGAAGAAGATATAAAGCATATTTTACTATTGTCACTATCATGTCATAATCATTTAAATTTTACGTAGTAACAAATGTTAATCGATCATGGACTACAAGATACCGAAATACTAAATTATATAATTAATTATATATTTATAAAATAACGTTTGTAGGTAATAATCACATAATCTTTCATTTAAAATAAAAAAAATTATCTTAAATTAAATATTTATCGAAATATTTGAAAAAAGTACTACTTCCGGTTTATAGATTGAAACCAAAAATAGGAGGTGCACAACTAGATGCTATAACAGTCCTAAATACAAAATTTCAACTTTCTACGTCTAACCGTATTTGAGTTATGCGACACACATACGTCCGTACGTACGTCCGTCTGTACGTACGTACAGACGTCACGACGAAACTAGTTATAATGGATTCATAAAAGGTCACAACGGATATTTCCATCAGAATCTGAAAACCGAAATTTTTCGCGATTACAATACTTCCTTTTTACTCTGTACAAGGAAGTAACAAGGGAGATGAACAACCCAATACTATTGTTGAGTCCCACATACTCGGTTTTAATTATAACTTTTATAGATTTGCATCTTTCTGTGTTTGCATTTAGGCCAAATCTAAAATTATTCTAGATTTAAATTTGCCTGTGAATAAATCTTTAGATGCTGGTATTTTATTACTTATTAATTTTCTAGATTTGCAATATCTGGCGTTGCATATTCTAAATTTTTATTTTCTGAGAATCCATTCCCATTTAATATACCAAATTAGTAATATAGACTCATAGACATAGTAGCTTGTAATGATATGGCGGGTAATAATAATTTTTATGCACGGTCATATCATAATTTGACACTTATACACGAATTTCTTTGACGTAAACATCACTTTATAGCCCACGAACCACTTTATAGCGCAGTATGCCATAAAAAACGTAAAATTAATGCAAACAGTTTTGTTTTTCAATTTTTCTCATATAAACTATTAATAATCCTATAAATAACCATTTTCTATAATTAGTTGTATCATTTTTTATTTAAATAACATCATTTTTATTTACATTTGAAATAAATTATCTTGTAAATGTTTAATTCAATAATGACAACTTTGACATTTAGATTTTTGTTTATTTTCGGATTTTTACTTCCTTGTACAGAGTACAAGGAAGTTTTCAGATTTTGATGGAAATATCCGTTTTGACCTTCTCTGAATCCATTATGACTAGTTTCGTCGTGACGTCTGTACGTACGTCGCATAACTCAAATACGGTTAGACGTAAAAAGTTGAAATTTTGTATTTAGGACTGTTATAGCATCTAGTTGTGCACCTCCTATTTTTTGTTTCAATCTACAAACCGGAAGTAGTACTTTTTTCAAATATTTCGATAAATATTTAATTTAAGACAATTTTTTTTATTTTAAATGAAAGATTATGTGATTATTACCTACAATCGGTATTTTAAAAATATTTTTGTATCTGGTATCATTTAAGAATAGGTAATTAAAGTAGGTATATATTTATAATTTAGTATTTCGGTATCTTGTAGTCCATGATCGATTAACATTTGTTACTACGTAAAATTTAAATGATTATGACATGACAGTGACAATAGTAAAATTTGCTTTATATCTTCTTCTGCAGTTTAAATAAAATGACTAAAATATATTTGTGAGTATATTTGTATAATAAGTTAAAAGAATAAAGTGAGATTTTTTTATATTATTCTACATTTTAGTTATTAAGAAAAGTATGAACAGTTTCATAGGCGTACAAGGAAGTCATGTGGTGTCCACGTCAGATTTTTTTTTTGATATGCTAAGATAGCAACAGTCAAAGAATTTAGTAATTTTTGATAATTTGAACAAGTAAACTATATTAATTAATTTATTAGGAAATATTGAACCGTGCATAAAGTTGGGTATGTATACCACGGGCGTAACTTGCTTTTATGGCTCTTGACGAGTTTTTAGCCCTCGACTAGCGCTCGGGCTCAAAATCACGTCTCACGCCATAAAATCTTCCTTACACCCTTAATACATAAATAACTATTACAACGACGCTATAATGGATGCTATTATTCTTGAAGATGAAGTTTACAAATTACAACACGAGCGAGCATAGCGAGCGAGGGTTTTAATTATCTGACGAATAATAGTCATAATAACGAATTATATACCTACTGTACTTTATCTATACGACTTATATATTACGAACAAGATTTTATTAAAATAAATACCAATACGCAAAAATTTTGACATTTCCAAATGTCAATTCTTTACCACCATAGTTACAACATTAAACATTGCAATGTTTTTCAAAAATAATTTGCACGGAGAAATTGATTCAGGAAAAGTAATTTTCTAATTGGCGCAGAGGAGGGAATATACTGACTATTATTCCTGTGGGATTAATATATGGCATTATGTAGCAAACATCACACATTTAATGTTAATGTTATACATTAGTCGTAGATAAATTATGTATTTATTACATATTAATAATTGCAAACAAAAAATATACCTACATGCTACATGTTGTTAATTGCGTGTGAGTATGTACTAAATATCAAACACATTAGATTAAATAATAATCATACCTAATAATATAATAATGTTGTATCATGAGATCATGACATATAACTTTTATTATATAAAATACAATTTTCAAGTCCAAAGTCCATGCTGCAATGATATTGCATGATTTTAATGATATCCCATGGAAAAATTGTTTACATCACTGTAAATAAAAATAAATTAGCCATTCGGGCTATATAAATACGGTATATTTTATTTACCCAATGGATTAAATACCCGGAACTATATCTAGAGCAGAAATAATAAATAAATATCACAAGTATTATCAATATTGGTTCAAAAAATCACCTATCTGTAACCCCTCTTAACCCTTGAATAAATAAACCGTTAATATTATAACCCATTTTATTTATTAACCTTCAAATCTCAGTATTCGTCTGTATTTAAACGAGAAATCAGTATAAATGTATTGGTGTGTGTTTGTATTGACTGTGTGAGTGTATTAATACGAGCTCAGACTTGGAAATGCGACTAAAAATCTCTTCAAATTCAATTTTTGCAGTTTGTGGTACATGCGTAGCGCCTGGCGAGGCAGGCAACCCGCTTCGGGTGTAGGCAACCCGCTGTACACCACGCACCGGCCTGTACCGCGGGTTGCCTGCCTGGCAAGGCGCTACGCATGTACTACAAACTGAAAAAATCTGACGTGGACACCACATGACTTCCTTGTACGCCTTGTTTGTTCATACTTTTCTTAATAACTAAAATGTAGAATAATATAAAAAATTCTTTTAACTTATTATACTAGTATACTCACAAATATATTTTAGTCATTTTATTTAAACTGCAGAAGAAGATATAAACGATATTTTACTATTGTCACTGCTACTGTCACTGTCATGTCATAATCATTTAAATTTTACGTAGTAACAAATGTTAATCGATCATGGACTACAAGATACCGAAATATTAAATTATAAGTATATACTTTAATTATTATTAAATGATAGAAGATACAGAAAAATTTATAAAATACCGATTGTAGATAATAATCACATAATCTTTCATTTAAAATAAAAAAAATTGCCTAAAATTAATTATTTATCAAATTTTTTTTTAAATTTACTACTTCCGGTTTGAAGATTGAAACCAAAAATAGGAGGTGCACAACTAGATGCTATAACAGTCCTAAATACAAAATTTCAGCTTTCTACGTCTAACCGTATTTGAGTTATGCGACACACATACGTCCGTACGCACGTACGTACGTACGTACGCACGTACGCACGTACGCACGTACGCACGTACGTACAGACGTCACGACGAAACTAGTCATAATGGATTCAGAAAAGGTCAAAACGGATATTTCCGTCAAAATCTGAGAACCGAAATTTTTCGCGATTACAATACTTCCTTACTCCGTACAAGGAAGTAAAAATGAAATTTGAAGAGATTTTAGTCGGATTTCCAAGTCTGCACCACTACAGTCACACAGTCAACACGTATACTCACCAATAAAGTTTGTACAAAAATATATCGTTATAGCTTTGACTTACTAAGCTTGCGGAATGCCGCACACAGCAGGGAGTAGCACTACCTCGCGAGGGGCAGGATTAGCAAAATTTGAAATACACTAGGGTTTTTCATTTCAATTCATTAGACATTTTAAAATTTCTATTAGTAATGAATTCCAAAAATCAAATAAGGGATTTGATCTTTTCGTCAAATTAGGAAAAAACAAGATTAGTGAGAACATATCTTGAGAGAATTAAGATTTTTAAATTAAATAAAATTGGAAAATATTTAATACATACCTGTTCTTTCAACGCCATAAATCAAGCTTAAATCCGCTTAAATGTTTAACAATTAATAGGCCTGCTGTGAGGGCCATAACGATATACCTTTGAACAAACTATACATTTATACTGATTTTACGTTTAATACAGTCGAATATATTGAGTTTTTGAAGGTTAATAAATAATATGGGTTATAATATAATATTAATGATTTATGTGTTTAGGGTCGGTTTAAGGGTTAAGAGGGGTTACGAATAGGTGATTTTGTGCGATTTTATTACTTTTATACTAATTTCACGTTTAAATAAAGTATTGAAAAGTTAAATTGTACATTTTCAATAATATTTATATACCGAGAGATTCCTGAAACAGGAGCACCCTCCAAAAAATTGTTAGCTATGAAATAAATGATAGAAATCAGATTTTATGGTAGTAAAAATGTCAGTTTATTAACAAAAATAAATAATTTAGTAAAGAATTGCAATTCAATTATATTATTTATAGTAAATTTTCAAAATGGCCTCCATTTTCTTGAATACATAGTAAAAGTCTTCGTAATTTAATTATTGTATTTATTATTTTACTTAGAAATCTACAACGAAAAAGTAGCTTATTATACATGGTTGTATTCATAATTTTATGTACAATCAAAATCTTAAAAAATATACGGGGTGTTCCATTTAAAATAAGGAAGTTGATGTCACTTCCGGCTAAACAGGAAGTAACAAAAATTTATTATTTATGTAGATAAATGCGCCTTTGAATGTAGTTTATAAACCTATAATATAAATGTAATTGACTTCAAAATAAAAATTTTTGGGGAGTGCGCCTGTTTCAGGAAACACCCGGTATTTATAGAGATATATAAAATGATCAGAAATTATGTTTAATTCCGGAAAATTGTTCAAACTTCAATAAATAAACCTGTAATCCTCTTTCGAATAAATAATAAATAGTTTTACCGAGGAATATATAAATATAGAAAACTAATCGAATATCAAACCTTTCTCCTGCTATACATTATTTATCAACAGTTAGTTATTTATACACAAATAAATAATAAAATCACTAATAATAACTATTATAAATAATTGTTTTTCGATACATGACCAACATGATCCGTAAGTTTTAATTTGTTGCTATGATACAAGGACGTAAACAATAACAAAAGCTAAACACAATAATTTATTTCGGTAAATTGACGATTAATTTTTGTGACACGAATTTTTATAGATTTATTTTTATTAAGATGTATTTTATATACAAGTATCAAATGCAACTAATAGACTGCTGTCAAGCTGTGACGTTAAAATCGTGGAACTATTTTTATTGCGACTAAACTTTTTGATGACATATTTATTTATCACTGAATTAATTAATAATATGACACTGTCATAATGTTACATGACATCATTAGATTAAACATATCGATATTATTAGGTTCCGATTTTTATTTTATTTCTTTCTCGATTTCTTTATACCTACAAATATTTTACTTATTACAGAACCAACAATTTGACTCTGTCATAATCTCATAATACCACATGACATATACTAAATTAAATATTTCGAGTCATATGATCTGATTTTATTCAATGTATTGAGGTAAACCAACCAAATTATATATTTTATTTACAAACTTTATACAGGTTGGTGGAGGTAAAATGCGAACATAGGGAAATATATGACAATGGAGTTATTATGCTAGGCATCTTGATATACGTGGAATAAGTACTGTCAATGTCAAAGTAACTGTCATATTATTGAAATTTTTATTTTCATTAAAATATTTTCTTTGCATAATAATGTATGTGTAGGTACGAGCAGAACGAGAAAGTTTACATGCACTTTTAGATTTTATTATTATTTCTGTTATTAATTACTCTTTTTGCCACACAAATTCACATTACTTCGTTTTGTGACACTACTTCAAAATATATCAAGATACCTGGCATGAAAGTTTGATTGTCATGTATGTTCCCTATGTTCGCATTTCACCTCCACCAACCTGTATAAGTTTTTGTTATTTATTTGTTATTAAACCAATAATTTGACACTGTCTCATCTTATTTACATATCGAAACACCTGATCTGAATAAAATTGAACCGATGTATTTATGATTTTCCAGCGTAACAAATATAATAAAATACATATTTCAGTATTTTGTTTGGTACTTTTCTTTAATAATTAAACCAATAGTTTGCCAGTGTCATATACTGTCAAATATAAACATCTGCACACTTGATTCGAATAAAAATTTATTTATGATTTACCAGCGTAAAAAGTAAAAAACCTATTCCAGTGTTTTGAATTATTTTTATTTTCTTTACTATGATTGAACTCAAATTGAACGAATAATTTGACACTGTCACATCTTATTTACATCGAAACTCTTAATCTGAATAAAAATAAACCGATTTATTTACGATTTTCCAGCGTAACAAAAATAGATATTAATATAACTAAAATATTATGCGATTTATAATACCGAGGATGTTGCTAAGCGACGAGGTGAAACCGAGTCTCTTTGAACATCCAAAGGGGGCTTAAACCGCATATATTCGCGTTATATTCAAAGCTTAATTGTATCATCAACGACAGCGATGTTTAAATAAATCAACAATTTTATCTGTCAATTAGTTGACATTCGCATATTGTGAAAGGTTTTGATGTTATTATGGTTGTACCTAACCTATTAAGTTCATAACTAAAGAATTATAAGTATATCTAACGTATTGTAAGTAACTAACGTATTATGTTGTTTATAATTATCAATAAATGTTGCATATTAAAAGGTAATAACAGTTGATGATACGATTAAATAAAATACATATTTAAGTTTTTGTTGGGTTAAAAGGCTCATTCCCACTGCTTAACATAGTCATAGTTTTTGACATAAGTTTCTGTCGTAATCATAAACATGCGCTGACCATTCCCATCACAATATAAATTATGTTTATGACAATGTTTATGACAATGTCATGACAGTTAATTCAATATGCCTGTAAATATATTTTATTTATAAATTATAGCTTAAACTCGGCTTAAACTCGGCTTAAACCTATTTTTAAGTAGGTAATGAAGGAACATTTTTATTTATATTTACCTTGCTTCAATTTGTCTGTAGCATTATTAATATAATTTTTTGACATAAGATCTTAATCTAATCTGTTTGACAACAGCATTAAAAAGTGACAGGTATATAAATATATCGCTATCTCATAAAATAATAACTATGATTATAACAAAAATTTAAAATTTGCATAGTTTTGTGATTGTGTTTATGATAAAGCCTAAAAACTAAGACTAAAACAAGCACTGTGAATGTTTACACGTAATTCGGTATACCAAACTGTGTAAGACTATGACAACTAACAAAAACTATGACTATGATAAGCAGTGGGAATGAGACTTTTCTTTGCCACTGCCATACTGTCATTCAAATATGAAATTTATTTATGATTTTCCAGCGTAAAAAATCAAATCATTTCATTACGTTTTCACTTTTTGAATAATTTTTATATTCTTTAATAATTCATCTTATTATTGAGCCTATAATTTGTCACTGTCATATGCCACATGTCATCTACGCATCAAACAATAACCACTAGATCCTTTACAATTATCCTGCAAACAAACAAACGAACACTACCGTTTCTCGTTTCTGCACTGACCTTATCTTGTTTGTATGTTTCTGTGTTTGTTTCTCTTACAACTAATCTAGGCACTGTCACTGATTTGCACTCATCACATCCGGCGTCGAGACGCTAGCGTCGGTCTCGGCGTCCACTGCGCGACAGCAGTGCAGGACGATCAGCAGGAGGTAGACAGAAGCAGGAAAAGCCAGTAGCGACGCAGGAGCCGGTGTGAGAAACGACAACTACCGGGGGCTGTGTGCGTTGGGAACCCGCGGAGATGTACAGGGTGGACGAAAATCAGACTTAAGAGGAATGCCCACCCCTACAAAATAAAGTAAAAATATGTTCTCGTTGGGGACATGAAATTAACTCTAATTTTGGTCCGATTTGTTTGCTCTTTTTACTTCCTTGTACGGAGTAATAAGGAAGTATTGTAATCGCGAAAAATTTCGGTTCTCAGATTTTTACGGCAATATCCGTTTTGACCTTTTCTGAATCCATTATGACTAGTTTCGTCGTGACGTCTGTACGTACGTACGGATGTACGTATGTATGTCGCATAACTCAAATTCGGTTAGACGTAGAAAGTTGAAATTTTGTATTTATAGGACTGTTATAGCATCTAGTTGTGCACCTCCTATTTTTTGTTTCAATCTACAAACCGGAAGTAGTAATTTTTCCAAAAATTTCGATAAATATTTAATTTAAGACAAATTTTTTATTTTAAATGAAAGATTGTGTGATTATTACCTACAATCGGTATTTTATAAATATTTTTGTATCTGGTATCATTTAAGAATAATTAAAGTATATATTTATAATTTAGTATTTCGGTATCTTGTAGTCCATGATCGATTAACATTTGTTACTACGTAAAATTTAAATGATTATGACATGACAGTGACAGTGGCAGTGACAATAGTAAAATATCGTTTATATCTTCTTGCAGTTTAAATAAAATGACTAAAATATATTTGTGAGTATAGTAGCAGTAGTATATATTAATATATTTGTATAATATAATTCTATATTCTAGTTATTAAGAAAAGTATGAACAGTTTAATAGGCGTACAAGGAAGTCATGTGGTGTCCACGTCAGATTTTTTTAACATGACTTTATACAAAAATAAGAGTACAATAAACAAATAAACGAGAATTTATTGATTTTACAATAATTGAAAAAATCTGCTGTGTCCGCCACAGTACTTCCCCGATTATAAGTTTTAATAACTTACTTTCGTAACGCCGTTAATTTTATGCTTTATTCTGCAAAATTTAAATAAATTTATCATTTTTCCCCAAACTATTTAAGTTGATACCAACTTCGGCATAATTTAAATACCATAAAAAATCTGATACTTATTCACTAAAAACTCACACTCGAAAATTTTAACCCGTCATAATATCTTATAGCCTTATAGAATATAATGCGGAAAGTAAAAACAACTGACCATTGTTTAAATGTTGTTATTGATTCTTCGACTAATATTTTTTTCCAGAAAACTTTAATTTGATAATACACTTGAACAAATTTGATTAATTTTTTGAGAAACAATAATTGATTATCGCATAAATGTCATTTTTTACATTTTTATTAAACTTATCTCCCCGAGAGCTTTAAATTGACACCAAACTCGGTATAATTTGAATAATGTATGATAAAAAAATTGACGATCAGTTAAAGCTTTAATTTGATACCACACACGATAGTATTTTAATAAAAATAAAATAAGATATGTTTATAAAGTTGGTACCACTGGTTGAATAAAAAAATTTGAGTAATTTTTTGAGAAACAATTGAAAATCGTATTAATGTCATTTTTTACATTTTTTAAAAACTTATCTCCCTGAGCGATTCAAATTGACACCAAACTCGGTATAATTTGAATAATTTATAAAAAAAAACAATTGACGATCATTTAAATGTTATTTTTGTTTTTCTACTAGAATTATTTTCCCAAGACCTTTAATTTGATCACACACGATAGTATTTTGATAAAAATAAAAAAGTTTTGTTTATAAAGTTGGTACCACTGGTTGAATAAAGCTCATTAACGAACTTGAAGTCAGATTTTGGCTCAAGATCTTAAATATAAAATTTCAGTCCAAAATTCCAACGCGTTTTTAAGTTATCCAACATCCAGACAGACTAACAGACTAACAGACTAACAGACTAACAGACCGACAGACCGACAGACCGACAGACCGACAGACCGACAGACCGACAGACCGACAGACCGACTTTTTTTAAAATTATGTTTTTTGGGTTCAGTAGGGTCTGAAACGTGAAGATTCACCAAAATCTCGAACTGTCAAAAAATCACGATTACAATACTTCCCTCTATTACATAGATCGGGGAAGTAAAAATAAGCAAAAGTACTTATAACATATTATTATATAATATATTATTATAACACATACACATGCAGTTCTAAAATTATAAAAAATAGTTAGAATAAGGTTGTTTTTTTTTAATGTTACTTATTTATAACTTTAACTTGTTTCGCCACCCTTCATCTCGTGAACAATGCCATTGGCCTGCATGTAAAAATTGTTCATAACTTTTAAAAATAAGTTGATAGTTATCATTTTTTAAATGTAAAATATCCATTAACATGTTTTAAGAGAATTCACGAGAGGAAATTAAATTTAAAAAATTATTATCAGAGTTATTTAGCAAAAACATGATCTTGGGTCACCGGTGACCCTATCTTAATAGGTGTTCGTCTACCCCAAAATTTTACAGCGCTACACAGTAAAAAATTGGTCCGTGTAAACATGTTTAGTGTTTAACTTTTACTCAAACAAAAAATGATATTTACACTATTTTTACCATTCAACTGGTAAAATAACACTGCAATATTTAGTGTCAAATATATGACGTCAATCGGCTTAGTGTAAAACATGTAGTGTTAAAATTGTGACGTCAATCACCGTAACACTAAGGTAGTGATAATGTAGTGTTATGAAATTACGTAATTCAATTTAACACTGAGTATAGTGTTATATTAGTGTCACTAATATTATGTATTTAGTTTTAACACTACCTTAGAGTTATATTAGTATTACGTGTACAATCTGACACTAGTGTAGTGTTATATTAGTGTTGTGTGTGTACGCGGGGATAGGTACTAGGTAGACAAGTTCATGCGTGTAGTACCTACTAGCAGAGAAGAGAAATCACTGTTTAGTTCGGTTCGTCTTTATTAATTATTTTGGTAATATAAAAGTATTTAATTACAAAACAGTGCGTTAACATTATGAAATTTTTAAAATTTCGATTCAGTGGAAAGCTATTTGGGCAAAATCACAAGATTCGTATGAAGAAAAACAAAATGTATATTTATTTCTGTTCTGTTTTATTTTTGTTATTGAACTATGTAAGTACTTAACTTTAAGATTGAATTTAAGACTGATTATAGATTGCTCAATTATATTCACGAAAATAACTGTGATTGTAATATTATCTAATGTAATTCCTAAACATAAGACTGTTTATACCTACAATGTTTAACTGAGGTATATTATTTTTGTAATTTAAACGTATGTACTAACTAAATATTTTCAATAAAATATTATTTTCAATATAAATAGGTACTATTTTATTTATACCCCTTATTACATATGGATTTAATACTAGACTGAGGTAATATTAATTTTATTTAACACTATTTTTATCAAATAACACTAGTTTTACGGTTTTATTTAACACGAAATAAGATATAAAATAACACTATATTTTACACTAATTTAAGTGTTATAGTAACACTATATGTAGTGTATAATGACACTGAAAGTATACACTATATTTTAACACGACTTAAAAATGAATCAACACTTTATTTTACACTACTTGTAGTGTAACATAACACTTTATACAGTGTAAAAGGACACTATAAATATACACTATTCGTAGTGTCAATTTAAACACTAAAAATAGTGTGGCCGCGATGGTACACTAGCTAGTGTTGCAGTAGTGTTGAATTTTTTTTACTGTGTACAGAGGTGTGCGCCTCCCACGTCTACTTTAGTTATAATTGAAATATATGATGCTTTTACATATGAGTGTATTAACAAAGGATGTCTTAATGCCTCTAGTATTTTATTTTTTGTCTTTGGCCTAGGAATTTGAAGTGAAAAATATTTAAAAATGACGTTTTTTGTCATTATTTGATACGATTTGATATGATTTTTTTCGGTCATTATAAATGGAAAGAAAATTTAAAAGGCAAGAAGCCTGCAGCTAAACTTCCTTCTTCGAATAATTTTTGTTTTACTTAATTTCTTTAAAAAATACAGAAGTTATTATGGGAATACTGAGCCATGTTTACAGTATTTTTCCATGGGCGCCGACTAAATGGGGGCATCGGGGCGCGTGTCCCCAAGGAATATTTACCTTGGGGGCATTGCCCCCAAGGGAAAATTCCCTGGCGGAACCTTAATTTTATTCAGAAATGTTTTTAAAAATATATTATTAATCTATGAAAACGTTTAAAATATATTTTAATTTAAAATTTTTACCTACTTAAAATAAGAAATACTCTATAATAACTTTATTATTATTTTAAAATCAATACGTATTTTTACTGTTTAAATATATTAATTTATCATTGAAAATTCTTAAATTCTGCACGGGTTTAAATGTGAGATTAAAGACAACGATGTCACAAGACCGTTTGAATCATTTAGCCATGCTTCATATTCATCGTGAAAATACAAAATGCTTAAATATTGAAGAAGTGGCAAACGAATTTGTGCACAGCAGTGCTGTACGACGCAATACATTTGCATTACCTTAAAACATACTATAATAAAATAATATGTACCTAATAAATTAATTTAATAAAATAAATTGAATATACATTTCTTTCAAAATTTTGTTTTTGTATAATTTTTCTTTATTCTTACGGTTTTCTTTAAAATTTTAAATAAAAGTCGGCGCCCATGTATTTTTCAACTTTAAAATTATAGTGTATAGGTAGGATGCGACAAAGTGCGAGTTTCGGGCTGGGTTCAGGCTGCAGCAGTAGTGGGGAAGAGAGTGAAATAGAAAAAAAAAGTAATAACGAGAGTATTTGAGGAATTCGAAGAAAAGATAGACGAGCCCCTTAAGGGGTCGATACCTAAATGTTGGATTTAACTGTGCGGCATGTTACACATGAATAAACAATGGATAAAATTATTAATTTAAATAAATAAATAGGTACAACTCCATATGAACTATTTAATTCAGAAAATAAATTGCAAATGGTTCAATAGAAGCCGTCAAAATGACGAAAAATACATATAAAAATCTCACAAAATAGCTAAAATTGGTCATGTTTAGCCATGCATATAAAAAATAAAAAAATGAAAAATGTGGCATTAGATGCATTTGGAGACAATCTATATCGCCTTTATCTATTCGAAAATGTATTTGTTTCTCTAATAATGTAAATTTTTACTTTAATTTTATGGAAAAAACTAGACATACCTACTTTTCACTATTTTTTTGCCGGTAGTGACCCCTCTTAAATAGTGTATAGAAATTAAGATAGAGTGAAGAAAAATGGCCGATATACTTATATATTTCGCCTTTTACTCAGCTTGAGTGTGGCAGCCTCCCATATATTTGTCAATATACAGGATCAACGGTAGAGTGTCTGCATCTGGTCCTTCTTCTGATTAACATGATTCCAAGAACACAATAAATTTTGTACAGGAGATATGGCAGCATTCTACACGTCACATAACATATTATTCAATTTTCATTAATTATTTGGGTTTCTTGATAAAAGTTGTGAAATTAAAAAAAAAGTGTCCCAAGTTTGTATACCTTCAAAAATATTAAATAAAAAAATCATGCAAGTAGCCCATAAATTTAATCCAATAGTGAAACTCTCCGTTAATTTCCGTCCACCCTGTAAGATCGTCAAGACCTTCAATAACAACGTACGTCTTTTCCCAGCCGTTGCAGCAGCCTGGGGGATCGATATGACGTGTGTCGCACTAACCATGCGGTTCCGTGACGTCACAAGTGCCCAGGGCACGCGGAATCACAATCACAGTCTGAATTATCCAATGCTATATCGACGAACTACAATCAAACCCTTAGACTCTGCGGTGCCATCGACTGTTTGCTTTTTTATCGGAAAACGTCTTTGTTTTGTTTTGTTTTCAACACGCGCGGAAGTTTAAAAACATTGGTTGTGGCAGACTCACAGAAAATCAATTACCTATTGGCCTGTTCACACAAGGATTCTTTGAGGATTCTTTCATGCTTCTGAATCCTGGAAAAAGGAATTCGCTGTTTTAAAGCTGTCGATAAATTATAAATTTTTCTTTTCCAAGACTCATTGAAGATTCAATATAGTGGCACTGTTATTTGACAAGCAATTTTCACTTATAAATATCATGTGCATTAATTCTTTCCGGATTTTTTTAGTGCTTTCCAACAACGTCTTAATTAGCTCGAGTGGTACACGAGAGTTAATTACGTTGCTGGAATGCACGATAAAAATTTCCTGGACATGAATTAATGCACGAGTTAAGAATTCGGTTATTTGGTAAGAAAATCGCAATGACACCGCCGCTCTATTTTTTTCAAAATTCAGACGCAAGAACAGGGCTTCAGGTCGCGCTCGAAACCGTTTTTATGCACTTTACATATCTGCATAAATGTCTGCAAATAGGAACAAGCAATAGGCATAAAAATATATCAAAAGAATCAATACATTGCTACATTCTAGATTATCTTAATGCTAAGAATTTCAAAATTCATCAAATTGCAATGAACTTTATGCAATATGATCTATTATTACAGACATAATTTTTAGAATAAGGCAATTAGGAATGAAAACATTTTCATTGTGTAACATAATTTTCCGTAATTTTCATTGTAGGTTACACCGTTTATTCGAAATTTATGCAGATAGCATGTACAAAATGAGGCATGTAAAAATTTTAAAGTGTCGCTGACGTGGCACTATACATGATTTCTAAACTAAACGGAGCAATATGAAGTTGTCTCGCTAAGCTGTATTTACACTGTGTAAAAATACGAAAAAAATATCACTAGATTATTTTGGCGGCAAAATTAAATTTAACCTATCAGCGGGCAAACAGTCACTGACAACAGCTGACGAGACAAGATGGAGAACATTCGTTTGTTTACTTTACAAAGTTTGTGTGGTGTAAAACTGGCGTTACATCAGCCAATCAAAAACGATCAGTTTTAGCATTCCAACTTCAGATTGCTCCGTTTAGTTTAGAAATCAAGCATAGTAGTTACAGAAAAAAAATTAGTAGAAAACTTGGATGGATCCAAAAATTATATTTTATGAAATAAGTGGTAGGAAGGTCTTCAGAATCCAATTAAATTTGTTTTATTAAAACATATTTATTTAATTATTATAAATAAATAAATATGTTTTTAAAACAAATTTAATTGGATTCTGAAGACCTTCCTACCACTTATTTCATTAAAAAAAAATTATTATTTTTTAAATCATATATTATGACGTATCATAAGATTTTGACTATTATGGGGGTAAAAACATTACCATTATAGACTTCGTGTTGCGGTTTTTTCATTTTTAAGTGCACCTAAGACTCTCGTCTTCGTAACAAAATAATAGTGTTTAAAGGTGGAGCAGTTTCTGCTTTACTCATTGCATATTATATTGTAAATTTAAAGGAAACATAGGTACCTACTACATTTTTGTGAAAGAATTAATTTAGGTTTATGCCCAGTTAGAATTCTAAAAAAATCTTTGAAATCCATATTAGTTATTTATGTATCAAGGGCATCATGATGATGTTTATGCTCATCCGAGGGCGACATGTTTACAAGCCCAAGGGCCTCTGGCTCGAGGGTCTGTAAATCGCCCGAGGGCTATAAACATCAATGATGCCCGTGGTGCATACAATATTTTATGTCTTACTATTTTATTTAAAATATTGCGCGCGTGACATTTCGCTTTGACGTTTCGAATTTTGTTAATATTTTTGGTATCCTAGTAACAGACAGAAAATATATTAATTTCAGAAGAAAAACATTAGTGATGTCTCAATATTACCATGGTAATTTCTTAATGCCCTAGGGTATAATGTAGTATATAACATACCTCGTATCCATGACATAATTAAACAATTACATACTATAGGAAGACATAAAAAAAATTAATGAATAAGTGTGTTTTAAGCAATTTTTACATGCTTTATCCATGGTCTTATTATTAAGAGATTTATTAGAAAATGTAACTCAGCAAACCTACTTGCATTCTTCATCTGTAAATAAATTATGAAATTTAGCTAGAAAATATCGAGATTTTTGTCAAAAGCACGTTTTAGTACCTTTAGAACCTATTTTGACTATTTTCACGAGGATTTCTGTGTATGTATGGATCTAGTATATGAGCCTACTATGCGGCGCTTTCATTTTGATTCATTATTTATTTATTTATTTATTTGATTTTCGGCCACTCAACAGGATAAAATCCCAATAACAATAAAATATACAGAAAAGTAGTAACTAAAGTAGAATAAAATAAATTAGTAGATTATACAACAGTTTTATAATAAGTTTTTTGAACGCACTAATAGAAAAGGAAAATAAATCAGGTACATTGTTGTTTTTGCTCAATGTGTTATTGTATAACGTACATATTCTATTTATTGGTGAGTTAATCGCTGAGTTTGTGTATTGGAATGGTACATGAAACTTGTGCATAGAGCATAGATCTAGTATCATGACTTGTACTCGGAAAGAAAAAAGAGACGTTATATGTTTAGAGTTTTTTTTTTAGTTCTGGCTTTCCGATCTCGAATGAAATCTATATAGTTATATATATAGTTATTGAAAATTTTATATAAGAACACTAAGTCGACTAAGGTCCTTCTCTTCGCTAGTGGAATTAAACATTCAGGGTGATTTGGAAACCGGTAGGCCATGCGCTTTATAAATTTTTGTTGAATTGCTTCGATTCTATTAACGTAGATATCATAGAAAGGTGACCAACATATTAAAGCAAATTCTAACTGGCTCCTCAAAAGAGAGTAATATAAAATCAAAACCGTTTGCGGGGTAGTGAAATTAATTGTATTACCGACGTAATATAAATCCTACCAATTTGTAAGCTTTCTTTGTGATATTATTTATTTAATAAGGTAATAATAAAGTAAAAAAAAAGTTCTTTAGATTTTAATGCCAATCAGAAATTGTACTTTGCTTGTAGAACTATACAATTTGTTGCAAAAAGTAGCTAAAACCAAATTCACATATTAGTGTCAAGACGGGAGGTTATGTGCTAGCCACATCCGATTTTATATATTATATTACATGCGCAATATGTTTATAAATACGCCTAATTATCAGTACAAAAATACCAGTACTGTACCGTCCAATTTTGTGTAACTCGTATTTACATAACTAAATTTGGATATATTGCTCACATCAAACATTTATCTAAACAATTAGTCGATTAAACAATACGTAACTACATACTAAGCAAAGAACCAATATAAAATATCTCCATATTTCTTAATTCCAAATAAAGATTACCTACGTTGTATACCTAATTTCTAATTTGAATTTCAAAACACGGACGAACTTATGCATAAAATGATTCATAATAATTATTATTATTAATCTATCACGCCTTTCGCCCAACTTGGGTGTGGCAGCCTCACATAATTGTGAGCCATCAGTATAGATAATATAATACCGTGTGTGCGGTTATCTACTAATAGTGTTGACCACAGAACCCTGTAATGTTGTCGCTAACAACTAACAACAACTGTTGTTCTAACAACTTACTAGGGATGGGAAAAATTTCGATATATCGATATGAACATTATAGTTGCTATCATTTTTCATTTGGTATCGATAACTCGATATTTGTCGATATTATCGGAAAATATCGAGTTATTGATACATCGATACCAAACGAAAAGTAATAGCGACTGATGTTCATATCGATATTTTCCCATCCATACTAACAATCATGAGGAAATTGCACATGCAATAAAATAATATACAGAATGATTCACAACTTCGTGCATATATTTTAATGGCATTAATGCTCAACTCACTAATGACGGAACTCAAATTTACCAGGTTTTCTAATGAAACAGTTTTTGGTCACTGTTTTCAAGTAGAATTGCAGAATTAATTAAAATTAAATTTTATTCTATTCATTGTTAATCAGATATCCATTATACAACTAACAATCCAGTCGTTTTGAAAATGTGTTTCTTGCGAAAACTGCCCATAAATTTACGAATTTTAAAAATATTATTTTTGTTCCATGATCAGGAAATATTTTATGCCATTAAAATGTGCATGAAGTTGTGACTCACCCTGTATATATAGCGATCACCCACATAATGTAAAGCTGCTATATGTGCTATACTTAAGTTTGGTAAAAGGCGCAATACCAAATCGTGTAGTCTTAGAACGCAAAAAATATGATTTCTATGCAGTATAGTAATATTTTGGAATGTATGACAACAATTTAACATTTAATAACAATAAAAAACTTACTTCTTTCCAGATTTTGATCTTTTGTTCCTCAGCAACTAAAAATCACGACTCAAAACACAAACAATCCTAACTAACCTCACTTGTTGTTACATATTGTTTAAACCACTGCGCAACACTTGTTATGTGACACTGCTTGAATAATTTATTACATCAGTTAGCACTTTCGTCTGTACTTACATTATTTTTCAAGTCACGGAACTATAACCTTCTGATATTATTGCTAATGATGCCAAATTCTCACATGTAGAGGCAGAAGCCAAACAAACAATTGCTAATGTTAATAACTAATTGTTACGCATGCGTACTGGCAACGGCTTCAACAATATAAAATAATAATCTTGAATATTAATTCACAGGAAAATGCAAATAAGTAATAAAATACCTGTATCAAATGATTCATTCACAGGAAAATTCAAATCCAGAATTTTAGATTCGGTATAAATGCAATCACAGGAAGGTGCAAACCTAGATAACTAATTTGTCCCTTCAACATAAATTAGGTTGAGCTGAGTTAAATGAACAATCCAGAATACCATTCTTGAGTCCCACATATTCGGTTTCGACAATAACTTTTCTAGATTTACATCTTCCTGTGTTTGCATTTATACTGAATCTAAAATTCTAGATTTGAATTTTCCTGTGAATTAATATTTTGATGCAGAATCTTGAATCTTCGGGAGTTGCATTGTCGTTAAATTGTAAAAACATCTTACAATTAAATCGCACTCGGAAAATCAAGCTATCCACTATAACATCTATCATTCTGTAGTTGGGAGTAATCCTGTTGAGTGGTTACCAGCAAATATAATATCTGCATCAAACGATTCAGTCACAGGAAAATTCAAATCTAGAATTCTAATTCGGTATAACTGCAAACACAGGAAGATGCAAATCGAGAAAACTAGTTTGTCTCTTCAACGCAAATTGGATTGAAGTTGGTTTTGTCATTAACTTTTTTTAGATTTGTATTTCCTGTTTACATTTAATCTGAATCTAAAATTCTAGATTTGAAGTTTTCTGTAATGAATCTTTTGATGCAAGTATTTTATTACTTATTTGCATCTTCTGGTGTTGCATTTTCGTGTGTATGGATATTCTAGATTTGTATTTTCTAGGCACCGATGAGTAGTTGTGGCTTCATAGACGATGTTTTTACAATAATTATTTATTGACGTGATACGGTTTAAAACTACAATATGGCGCAACAAATTTATTGTACAATTAATACGCAAATACAAAAAATTATTCGAATACCCTACAAAAATAAATACCCTAAATTAAAAACTAAAATATTCTTTACAACACATCAGTTCAACTCCATTCAAAACTGAAATAAAAAATCATAATAGACAGTTGCACAATAATCCACTTTTCGTAAAAGTTTATAATACACAATGTACACTTAATATCACATTCCTTAAAATTAAGGTAAAGCTATTTGCTCGGGCTGAGAAAACGGTCCAACTCTTGATTTCACATCAACGGCCCTGACAGCAAAATGGTATTTATTCCCATCTGTAAACTGCGTCAAAGTGCACGCCATGGGCAGTGCAAGAGCCTTAACATCTCCAACCTTTCGCCACATATCAGTAGAAGGAGGTCCATTAGTTTCTTGATAAGCATAAAGTTGATAACTCCCAATATCTTCATACAAAGACATGTCTTTGTTGTTTTGCATTCGCCAGGATAAAACAATTCCATCTCCAACTCTTGATATTTTTAGAGTTGGTTTCGGAGGCATGGCTTTCCAATTTGGTTGGGATGGCTGCACAGCAGGGGGCCCTGGAAGGGGCGCAGGATGCCTGGCAGGTGTCACAGCTCTAACTTGTGTCCTTGTTTGTGTAGGAGTTGTAAACCGTATTTGTTGTCCTGGACGAACTGCTGAAGCAGATGATGTTGGGATCACTGCTATTCCTGGAACGTTCTGGCGGACGATGTTTAAACGTTGGCCGGTTTGAACTTGTCCTACAAATTAAAAAAATATCAACAGATATTCGAGGAAGAGTTTTACAATCATTCTTCCACACATTTGTAACAGAATCTCCAGGATATTTTTGGCACCAACCTTTCATTCCTCATCAAGGTTTATTATCAATTTGTAGCGCGAAGAATTTCTACTGAAGACTTTTTCACATGAAATTAAAAGAAAATTATACATTAAATAAGATTAATTCCTTCATTCATTTTTCCGCCATATCCGGAAAACTTACTCCAAAATAAATATCAGCAGATCATTACAAGATTTTAGCGTTTAATTTAATAAATTTAATTTTTAAATATTTTTACACAATTATATTATGTGTTATGTTATATTTTTTGATTCAATTGTAAGTATTTAAATTTTTTTGTTATACATGTTTGTTATTTTAGATAAAACATTTTGTAGAACCCTGAAGATGGTCATGGACCGAAACGTCGGTGTAAATCAGAAATATATGGACTACAGCTCCAAGGATTTTTTAAAATTTAAATTTAGTACAAATATTCTTTTATGTTATCATATAATAGTATATTATTTAACGAGCACATAATGTAAGCTACTTATAAGCTATAATTCAAGAGCTCGTGCATAATCATCCCAGTTAATTATAGCCATTATGTGAGAGTTAAATACAACGTTTTATCTACGACTTTTTAAATAAAACATTTTAATTCATTAAAATATTAACCTCTCGTTTTGATGTGATGACAGATGCCAATTGTGTTGAATAATTGACTCATAATACAATAGTGTGTCTTATGGTGGCGTTTATCTTACTAAAGTTACCTATAGTACAGGTTGGTGGAGTTGAAATGCGAACATAGGGAACATACATGACAATCGAACTTTCATGCCAGGTATCTTCATATATTTTGTAGTAGTGTCACAAAACGAAGTAATGTGAATTTGTGTTGCAAAAAGAGTAATCAATAAGAGAAATAATAATAAAATCTAAAAGTGCATGTAAACTTTATCGTTCTGCTCGTACACATAAATTATTATGCAAAGAAAATATTTTAATGAAAATAAAGTATGTAGCAAATATTTTTCCTCTTATTCTCATTACAAAGAAATACAGCCAAATACCACTTCCGATTAATATATTTGTACCAAAATCTAATCAGCTCTTTCAATTTGTATAGAAATGTGAAATAAGACATGTTATAAATTAATAATGAATATCAATGAATGAAAAAGTAGGCGGGGGAATTATTGTTTGGTTGCTGTGGGAGATAGAGTTTGACAGAACGAATGTATGAAGAGTTTAAATAAAGAGTTTAAATACATACAGATCTATTTATTTATAACCACTTCCGATTAATATATTTGTACTAAAATCTAATCAGCTCTTTCAATTTGTATAGAAATGTGAAATAAGACATATCAAATTTTTTGAATACGTCGTATTTGAGTTATCCGAGCTACATAAATTCGCATGCATGGCATCCATACACACACACACATACAGACATCATCGTAAAACTATCTAACAAAAATATGTTGTAAGGATCATAATAGCTTGACCTTCCTTTACAGGTATTGCGGAAGAATTCAAATTTTCACATCACTCAACCTGGTAAAAAAGTCAAAAACTCAAAATACCTGGAGCAACTGGTTTGAACATCAGCGTTGAGCGGACTTGTCCAGGCCTGTTGGGCGTCGGGCTCGTCGCCAAGAGCAACTGTTGTCCTTGTTGGCTGCCTTGCACCAGATAGGTCAACCTAGGAAGCGAACCAGTCGCAACCGGCGTCGTTGTGGTAAGCTGCTGAGACGAAACAACTCTAATAGCGGTAGTTGTCGGCGTGATGGTCGTTTTCTGAATATCATCTTCGTCGGTTAAGTCGATAACCTTCGGAGAAGAGGTCGAAGTGGCTGGAGCGATAGAAGCGGGCGAAGCCCCCCCACCGGGGGCAGATTTCCGCACCGGAGGCATTGTTTTACTAGTACTTGGACTGGTTTGTAAATAATTTTCTAGGAGAGAAGGATTTTGGTCTTTAGGTTCAACTGAAGGATAAACTTTTGGCAATATTGTCTTAATACCTTTGCCCTGATTGGGGGACCGAACTGGGGGCTTGGCAGGCGGGGGCATAGTGCTAGGTGGTGAGCTAGGAGGTAGTTTAGCCGGCAGACTAGCCCGCTGTGGCAGTTTCCGCTTGACTCCTCCCGTGGGGCCAACAACAGCCGGCTGTTCTGGTTGCGGAGCAATGGTTCGGACTCTACCTGCGATTGCTTGAAGAGTGACTTGAAGACCGACCGAGCGGGTTATCTTCACGGGGGTTATTTCTACATTTGATTCTTTGCACTTAGTCCTGACTTCTTGAAGTACTCTTGAGTGAACGACCTCTAGATCTCGAACTTGTTTCGCTAAATTGGTATTTTTGGTTCGTAATGTTTCCAGCATTGTTTCTTGCTTCATGATTTTTCGGTTGAGTTCGCCGACTTTGCTGGTCTGTGTTACTGCTTCGCACATTTTTTGAAGACAAAGTTGTTCTAGTTCTGCTCTGGTCAAAGATGATATTGATTTTTTTGACATGAAGTCGCGGAAGACGTCGAGTTTGAAACACTTCTTTTCTGGGTCTTTTGGTTTTTTTATTCCGTTTATTTTTGGTTTTTTAACGTCTTGTTGGTCGTCATCGTTTTCTAAAGAACGCTTCAAAGAGGTTTTTGATTCTCCGGGCCTGTCATGATTTTTACCTGCAAATATAAACTCATAAAAAATGTTTGTAATAACTGTTGACGTAACTGAAACGTTTATATTCGTTATCTTCTTTTATGTAAGTTTTAATTAAACGAATATTTCAGTTTAGTTACGACAATTATGTTAAGTAATTCATAATTCTTAATAAAAAATTATAACAGTTAGTGGATAAAAGAAGGACTGGGTCATCTTAAAACCAATGAAGGTATAGAGGAGAAAAGAATAAAACGTGCCTGAACTCCCTCTATATACCTTTTAAATCGTCCTGTTTGGAGGATGCCTCTGGTTTTAATTTAGATTGCTTTGTATCATCTTCTTTTAGTAAATCGAAAACTTCTCTATAATCTTCTTTAACTTTATCGAAATCATCTCTCTTGTCTTCTTTAAGCAAATCGAAGGGGTCATTCTCTTCTACCGATTTTTCGTCTTCATCATATGTTTTACTTTCTTCTTTATCATTTATTTTACCTTCTTCTTTATCATTTATTTTACCTTCTTCTTTATCATTTGTTTTACCTTCTTCTTTATCATTTGTTTTACCTACTTCTTTTTCACTTGTTTCACCATCTTCTTTTGTGTCATTTTCATTATTAAAAACTTCTCTCATTTCTACATCATCATCGATAAGAATCGCATCTTCTTTATCGTGTATCTTTGTTTCGGCTTCATTTGAATCTGTTTCCATTAATTCTGTACCTCCAACTTTATTTTCGGAATTTTTTTCTTTATCAGTATTTTCTTCTTTATCAGAAATAATTTCAGTATTTTCTGCTTTATCAGAAATAGTTTTAGTATTTTCTTTCTGATCAGAAATATTTTCACTATTTTCTTCTTTATCAGAAATATTTTTAGTATTTTGTTTTTCTTCTGTAATACTTTCTACACTAGTAATTTCAGGTGTATCGTTTTCCCGCGTTTCAATGTTATTTATATCCGTTTCCTGTTTTTCAGTGGTATCCGGTTCGACTATTTCAGAATCGTCGTTAATTTTTTGACAGGTCTGATCGATTTCATTTGTTTCTGATGTTTTAATTAGTTCACTGGGGTTTTCAGCCATTGTTTCTATTGAATTTATTGTTTCAGTTTGTTTATTTTCAGATTCTGCTTCAGTTTTATCTGTAGGTTCATTTTCAGTTCCATCTTTATCAGATTCTGCTGCCTTATTTTCTTCATGATTTTCTTTTGCAGTTTCACTAATAATTTCTGAATCATTTTCTAAAATTTTTTTAGAACTATTATCTGTAATATTTTCTGAACTTTCTGATGAATTTTCTGAAATATCTTCTAAAATATCGTCTGAAACATTTTCTGAAATATCATCTGAAACATTTTCGGAAGCTTTTTCTGGAATATTTTCTGAACTATTTTCGGAAATAATTTCTGAGGCTTTTTCTGAAATCATTTCTGAAGCATTTTTTGAAACTTTTTCTGAACTATTTTCGGAAGTATTTTTTGAAATATTATCTGTGATATTTTCTGAATTATTTTCATTTTTAATTTCTGAAAAGTGATCAACTTCCATTTTTAGGGATTTCAAATCATTTATTTGTAGTTTCTCTTCTTCTTCTTTAATTATTTCATCTTTAAATACCATTTCTGTAAGTAAATTTTCACTAATTTCATTATCCTTATCTTCTTTTTCACTAATTTCATGATAATTATTTTCTACTTTAATAATTACATTTTCTTTATTTTCATGATCGTTTTCAGTTTCAGTGGACTCAGGAACGGATTCAGTTATATTTTCAGAATTTTCTTTATCGACATCTGACTCATTTTCTTGTTCATTATCGTGATTTTTAATAAAGTCTTCGATCTCTTTTCGTAAATCCGAGACGGTAACTTTTTCACTTTCTGTTTTAAGCGCGGATTTAGACTGTTCGTTCAAGTCCGAGATTAAGTTATCTAGATTATCGTCAGATTTTTCAACCGAACTATCTTTTTCACTATTAATTTCACTATCACTAGGATTATTATCATTATTAACTATTTTTTCATTTATTATTGCAGATTGTTCACTTTTAGAGTTATCTTCTACAGGAGGTGTAGTATTTTCTTCATTTTTATTTTCATCGTCATCTGCTTTTGGGCAAGGCGACGAAGTGTAGTACTTGTTGTCCGATTCTGGAATTTTAATATATGAGTTGACCAGGTGGCCTGTATATTAAAGCCAGGATGTTGCAAGCATGCAGTGTAATGTTACCCTGATCCCAAATGTGTCTCTGTTCAATTAACAAGCTTGCCAACTTAAAACTAACTAGAATGAACCATGCAGAATAATACACTAAATAGCAAGCTAGATCCTAAACCTATCTGTTGAATACTCACCATTGCTGGTCGTGCCTGCCAAATCTTCATCATCGGATAATCTCAACGTGATTTCTTCTTCTTCAGAAAGATCATCCTGCTCTGTGACGGGGAAATTTGAGGAACTACTGGAAACCGAAGTGCTGTCGTCGGCTCTGTTGCCATTCTGGTATCCGTGGTCCTCGTTCTCATGTCTTTTGGTGTTGGTGTCAACTACGAGAAGGTCACCAACTCCTGGGGAGTCGCTGCTTCCGGAGTCGTTGTGGACGTCGCCGTTAGATGACTCTGGAGCGGGTAGCGCCTTAACTACGGGCTTTTCGTGGATACCATTTCCGTTACAAGTGTTTTCTTTTTCGTCGTCAATTGTTGTTTCGTCTAGTTTCATTTTTGCGAGTATGTTTTCATTAGACGATATATTTTTCTGTAAGGGATAAGATATTTTCAGTATTCTGAATCGATTTTAGACCTATGCTACCATTAATTTACGGAAAACGGCATATTTTGTACTACAATTAGGTTATGGAAAAATTATGAATGCGCAAGCGTTAACGGAACATTTTCCAGATATCCGGGTTTTCCGAAATCGATAACGTTGTCATGAAAAAAAAATCAAGTAGGTAGACGATTGAAAAACAAAACCTGTAGGAAAAATGACAGCATAACACATTAATAATATTACATTAAACACAAAATGGTGGCAAATTATAAACATTATTATAAAACAAATGAAAATAAACAAAACTTACAAATAGTGAAACAAATTTCTTCATAATTTTCTTCACACAAAAGATGAAACATCGCGATATGTTGTACCGAATATTTTACAAACAAAATAAAACTAGAATATATATCCTAGAGACGGATAAATAATAAATAAATAAATTCGCATCAAACCACATATAAATTGATTTATAAAAGACAAATTTAGTAAATAACGTGAACGACTAAAATAAATGAAAAACAAATAAAATAAAAATATTTTTTTGATTATTAAGTATTTATTGATAAATTTAAAGCGCATAATCTTTGCTATATTTGGTCTCAATAATATTAATGATTTAATTGAATCGGTAATTACCGATTCAAACTTTTGTATATCAATTATAAAAAAGTAAGGAACAATTTTGAAAAATTGTTAATAACAATTAAAGAAAATCTTATTTTCACGAATCAAACATGGAATATAAGAAAAGTAAGACTTATTTTCTTGTCGAAATAACGGGCTAGTAACCGGGAATTATTCAACTGTTCTCGAACCCAAGGTCATACAGCGTTGCCAAGGCTTTCTAAATATCATCTGCGCCAGTCTTTTATTTTTAATTGTTTTATCAAATGCTATTTTACGTACTATAACTGCATCATTTTATGCTGTCAAATAATATTAAGAATCAAAGAAGCATGGTTGAATGTTTACATTCGATTTGCTTTTGTTTATAAATAGAAAATGGAAGACATGTTTTGACAGTTGATAATCGCAAATCATAGCACACTTGAATTGGATCATATTTAAATTAAAAACAATGTTTATGAATCAAAACAATGATCTTGACAAAAACAAAAATGCAAAACAACGATTCATAGACATCTTGATCCCGAGTGTACCTCACGACAGATGGAGCATGACGTCAGCAGACCATAATGGTACCAGGCAGTAAGGACCAAAATCCCATCTACTAATTATAAATACACTAGGGGGGTTTCTTTGAGCAAGGGATATTTTCGGAAGGGTCTGTATTTAGGGCCTTAACTTTTGTAGCATTTTGAAGCGTAAATAACGGTGACCTGGGTGTTCCCCGACCGTTGCCGAAGACCAGCGAACGAGACCGAATACAGAAATAGATTTATAAATATTGGTTTTGTTGTTTATTTTTTATTGTTTTTTTTGTTGGATATAATTTTTAAAAATGTTTATTTATTTTTCTTATTGTTTGCATTTACTGTCATTTCAAGGTCATTTGACAACCAGAATTTTTGACAGCTAATAATTAGTATGAATTCTTTTTTTTTGTCAATTTGTAAGTATTGTATTATTATTAGCATTTGTAGGAAAAATTGCTAAATTCTACTAAAGCATACGTCATCACCCGTGTATTTTTGCGCATGCCTACTTGGATCTTTGTTCATGTAACAAATGATTAATGTCCTTCAATATTTGTTTCTATTTAGTTAAAGTTTAAATGGATAATAATAAATGTAATTATTATTATATTATTATATCCATAATAACATTCCAATACTATATTAGATTTTAATAAAGTATATAATTAATTTAATAATTATACTGTGATTTTTTGTTGAAAAACAAAAGAACCATAAACAAAACATAAATAAAACCAAATATTTTACACAAAACTTGTTTCGATACATAAATATCATTAGTTTTATGCTATTTTAGTATCTTAAATGGTAAGGCGAGTAACGTTCACGATAGCAGCTAGCCAGACCGCCATTTTGTTTTGTCGACTACGCGTTGAGCTGTAAATGTCGTTCTCTAGTTCATACCAAACGAAAAATAAGTTATATTCTGGATAAAAACGTTTGGAAAACCAAAATTATATGTTCCGAATGTTTTACTGTACAGGTCCGTATCCGAAAATTTGTATTTATAATTTGGGGGGGCAGATTCCCCCCATTATATGGGGGGCAAATCTTGATTTGACAGCTTATGCATTTATAATTCAACAATACATAATACTGATTTGTGTTTATATAAATATATTATATATTATTGTGTTACCTATATACAAATAAAAAAATCGATATTATGTTAAAAAAATAAAAATTACGTAAACTAAACAATATTTTATATATAAAATTAAGCGTTAATTGTTTTTATATGTATTTTTGTATTATTGAACCGAAGAAAATTTGACATGCAAAAAATCAATAATTTCTACTCCTTTTTCTAACTTTTTTATCACATTAATATATCATTTTTATCTAATAAATGGCTCAAGAAATAATAATAATTATTATATTTATATATCAATATATTAAACTGTTAAGGCCCCCCCTAATAGTTTCAGCATTATAATTGGCCCACTTAAAAAATAAATTAATTTTTTTTTATATAAAATGCATTTTAATAAATGAAAAATTATTAAAATAACATGTGAAAATCAAAAAGGCAATGAAAAAGCAGCAAAACAACAAAAAAAGGATGGCGCTTATGTCGGTGGCAATAAAGTTTACTATCGCCCGCGTCACGTTTGCTTTTATTGTCCGCCATCTTCCAAACACATTTAATTTTCAAATGTCACAAAAAACACTTTAACAATTAACAAATACATTGTCAGGCAACTAAACTAACAACAATTATTTAAACATTTGAATAAATGAATTGTTAGTTTGCTACATGCAATTTTCAAAAACTGTCAACAAAATTATTACAGTTGAAGAGCATACATACAGTAATGTAATTAGTGTAATTTTCGTGAAAAACTTACAGATATTTAACCGATTTTGAGGTTCGAAACTCGAGAGGCGACGGGAACGTGTTCTGCCATGAACGCTAGTTGTAAACTGGGCAGCCCACTCGGCTAGCGGCTCGGGTCACGGCAGTGTTGCCGCGCCGAACATTACAGATTTCTAAACTGCATTATTTACTGCTCCCGATCTTTCGACTACTTTTCTACATTACTTCCTTACATACTGTGCAATTTCTAGTATGGTACTTCAATAATTAGCCCCATACAAGCGTTAATTAGTTGCCTCCAGATATTTGGCAACATCGCATTCTCGGGACTAGTTTGCGCATGCCCTACGAAAATTTCCATAATTTCTGCATGCGCAACAATTGTTTTATTTTGGGCATTGTTGCCGAATACCCATAATGCCACTTTCTGGTCGAAACAAAAGCCAATCGAAACTTTTAACACAAAGCATCACATAAATTATTATTGCACTGTATTACTACGCCATATACCCATCCCATAAGCAAAAGCTAATCGAATCCTGATCTCACTTTTTATTTGGATGTGGCACTCTCACATACTATCTGTCATCGATATAGAATTTGTTTTGATTTTGTGTGCGGTTACCAGCCGACATGGTTGTTAATGGAGAGTACACCACACGGGAGATTTTTGTGCAGTAAAAATGGAAATACCCATAATGCCACATCACTCATTTTACTCACGTACTACAAGTAATCGATATTTATAGACCATGTGTGCGGTTACCAGCCGGCATGGTTGTTAATCTAGTAGGTACATCACACGAGAGATTGTGCAGTAAAAATTGAAAAACCCATGCCATATCACGCATTTTACTTGCGTGCGGTAGACACACGTATTACAAGTCACCGATTTTTATTGATCGTGTGTACGGTTACCAGCCGGCATGGTTGTTGGTCTAGTACACCACACGGAAGAATTTTGTGCAGTAGAAATAGAAAAACCCATAATGCCACATCACGCATTTTACTTGGATGCGGCAGACTCACGTACTACAACACTACAAGTCATCGATTTTAGTTGACCGTGTGTGCGGTTACCAGCCGTCAACTCGCTCACGGTTGTAGAAAGAATATGTACCTGACCGGATTCGAATCTGAATTGTCAGGACCAAAGTTGGTCATATAACGGTTTGGGCTATGTATTACTACGCGCGGTACCCATAATACCTTGCGGATAGACGTAATCATAGGAAGGTGACCCTTTATTGCACTATGTATTCCTACGCCAAATTGGTAACCGTAATGACTCATTAAAAAAAATTGTAGAAAGTAAGGTCTAAATTAAACATTTTGTTTATAAAACATTAATTTGATTTTGTGGTATGACAACCCGCAATACTTGATTATAAAAAAATATATTGGACAATTTACTTTTGGCTAAATAACAAAAATATATACATAGCTGTCAAATTATATCGGAATATCAACTCATTAATTATACCAATCAACGTTATACAAAAAATAGTCCCTCTTGTTTTATGTGCCCCAAAAAAATCACGTTCTCATTTGAAGATTTCACTCATTTAGCTAGAAAGATACTGTAAAGCCCAAATGATAACAAATTCTTATCAATAGTCCAATCCCTAAGATGAACCATGTGCCGTACAAAAAGTAAATTTGGCTACGTCATTGTGCTGCTCCGCGCATGCCCGAGTTTATTAATGGCTATTGACTAGGATCACAGTTGGCCTTGAGAATTTCCGAGTGAGAAAATATTACGAAAAACAGAAATTATGACAGATTTTATAAATGACAGTTTCGAAGTACTGTCAATGTGTCTGAATATTATATGACTGGTCTGACAGACTGTCTTTTGTTATTGATTATTGTTAATTTATTTATAACATTGTTTAGTTAATTATAAATATTGATTATTGTACATTGGTAACGTGTTTTATGTAATTGGTTCTAATAATAATAAAAAAAAAACTCTGAAAGGAATGTATACTAATGTCAAATATGGCCGCCATTTTGTGTACGCTTACTTCGCATACAAAAACCAAGATCTTGTTTCATAAACAAAGGTATTTTAACATTTTTTAGTAATTTAACAGAAAAATTATTAATTTGACCATTTGTCTTGAACACAGATCCGTACCTAGTATATAACAAAAAAAAATTAATGATTTGGTGTTTTTTCATTTCTGTTATATTTTTGAGGTTATACCCGCAATAATTTTAAATATTGATGTTTTTGTTCATATAAAAACATTCGTCATTTGTTTTTCAATATGGCGTACGTAACGCCATAACATTCTATTGTTTATAGGTACCAAGTTTGTTGCCCATGCGGTTCAAAACAAAAATGATTGTATTCAATTTAGACGTTGCTATGTAAAAGGTTGCTAGGTTACTCTTTACTGGTTGTTAGTATAATCGAACCGGTAATAACCGGTTACCCATAAGGCAATGTACGATACATAGGGTACCCGTTTGTTTACACCAAATAGTGTCAAATATGCCAAGACCCAAATACCTAATGATATTTCAAATAAATATGAGAAAAACAGACCAAATTGAGGAAATATCATGCCATGCTACCTTTTAAATGTCAGACCTAACCGTTGGTTATTCACCAGGTCCGTATTCCTACAAAAGATTTTCCCACTAAAATACTAATTTACCGGAAAAAAATTGTACCCAAGTGATCAGAACAACTTTCTGGTCAAGTCTGTCTAATTTAAACTTAATTTAAATAAGTAAAAACATATGAAATAAGACTTTTCTTACCAAGAAGTGAAGCAACTCGTTCCGCTTTGCAGCACCACTAGAAAGACTTTGCGCGCCTGCGCAGTTAAACAAAATCGAATCGACGCTAGAGGGCATTGAACGATACCACGGAAACGGATAGTACTTCGGCAAATCAAATTTCTTAAAATTAGGTACTATAACTTATGTAGAAGATAGGAACAGTACTTTATTTTTGTTGGTTAAGTTTATTTATCTACCTAAAAACAATATTTAATTGTTCATTTGTTTATATCAATTGACGACAAGCAATTGTTTACAACGCCAGCTTAAATCCAAAATAATTTCTATTAAGTACTACTGATCCGGCTTTACTGTAGAGCTGTTATCCACAAAATTCGCTACATTGGCGTACTTTTTGTACTTTTATGTACTTATGCACAAAATATTTTGAGATGTAATAAAAAAAACTACAAATTATACATATTTAACTTTTTTTAAAGTATAATTACCCTTTAAACATTATATGGGAAAAATCAAAGTACCGTTCCTAAATTGTATTAAGTTTAAAGTTTGTTTTGATCGATATTCTGCCCACAAACTGAATTTAGTACGTCTATGAAGTTCCCAATACTACTACTACTGCAAGTACAGTACACAACAACAGATATGCGTATAGTATTATGAAGCGTTTACAAAGTACCAAGCTGATTCAAACATAAAAATGTTGACTTATTTTGTAAATAAATTAAATGTGATTCCATTAAGGCCATTACTTATACGACACACTTACTTGGTAAGTAAAAAATTGGTTTATGATACATGTGTCTCTAATATAACCTCAAAAACCATCATTTCAGATTTCTAATCGGTACTTTTCAAGCGAAGAGCCCACAAAAACAACCTACGAGTCAAATTTCACGACTGATGAACAAAAATATATTCTGCAAACTTTAAACGAAGCTGACACTAATCAGCTTCAGAGGTTAGACAACCAAAACAATGAGATGTCTATCTAATTCTACTCGTAGTATTTTCCAGATATAGTCTGCCAAAGAATAGAATAAAGAAACTCAATGATTGGCGAAAGAAAAATGGTAAATTTAACAATCTAGTCGATCTTTTGGACGTAGAAGGGTTAGGACTAAAAACATTGGACAAGCTCTGCAAGAGTATCTTACAAGGAGAGAATGAAGTAGAGATAAAAGAAAGACCTTCAAAAGGTAGAGGACAATTCTTAACACCTACAATGACCAGCTTCCACTCTAAAGTGAGTTAATCTACCATTTTGTTGTGCAACTTAGCATTATATCATTTCAGGAACTTACGTCATCTTTAGGTATTCATTTGTTTGCTACTGGAATCAGCTGGGCTCGAATTGAACGCGAAAATAATTTCTTAAGCCACTGGAACTACTATGAATATAATTTAGGAACTAAGAAACTATCCCCGACTGATGCCTTGCAGCTGGTAAGGTTGTAATCAAGTAGTTGTTATCAAAATAAACATATTTGTTTTTAGGTTATGGATGTATCCAAAGAAATTCCAACAAGTGATGTGTATATTTTCGAAGCACCAATGGCTGTGACACCTACTGCTCAACAGTCACCAGTTTCTGTTGCTGCTTATGTACAGCGAATTCAATTGTTATCAATGTTGATAACATTGCTGAGCACTAGTCCGAAACATAACCCTAGTTATGCTAAAACAAATGAAGAAGACGGCTCGGAAAACAGTGACATTTTGGCTATTTCTTACGAGCCGAAGGTGTTTTTCTTGCGGCACCGTTTACCAGCAAGGTTGGAATGTTATTTTGAATTTTAAATGATATTCTAACTTCTGTAATTTGTTTTGTAGATTGTTTAGAACCTTAATAGGTAATGAAAAGGTTTCTGCAGCTACTACTGTATTAAATGTTTTGCAAAATCAATGGACAGAAAAGATTATGTATACTCCAATTACTTCGGATCAGAATCTGCATTGTATGTACACTGAGCAGGTTCCGGTAATTAAAGAAGTTTTGGGACAGGCTTTATTTTTAACTATGGCTTTTATGGATATTTGTGTTTATCAAAATCCTAATAGTTTAAAAATTATATCGTCTAACAGATGAAATTCAATGTATTTACTCTTGTTTCATATTGAAATGTAATAAATTATATTCTGTGATTATGTATATCGAATTGTTTATAGAAATAAAATACTTTTTAACAATTTATTTTTATCACTGAGAACGTATGTATTTCATAATATACTTGTTTGTATACCTAGGCTGCGAAATGTCTGTTTAGCGTCCCACAGAATTTTTGGCAGAGGTTTAAAAATTCTCGAGGACACTAAATACATTTCGCAGACGAATTATATATAATATTTTTATGCAGCTGCTTTGCATATAATTCAAAACACATATTTTATTTTTTGTAATAACTGTCAAAAATACCTAACATTCACATACACAACTCAATAAATTTACTTCGCGGCCGGCGAAATGTTTTCGCGGCCTGAATTGCGGACGTCAATGTCAATTTTTTTAAATATTTGCACAAAAAATACTATTGTTTATTTTTTTATTACTGTCAGATGATAATAATCTTTAATGAATAATTATGTCGGTTTTAAAAATAACTAAATAGTAATATCAATATTAACAATACAATGTGCTAGTGTTTACAAATGACATAACCCCAATTTTCCGACAGCAAATATTTCAAATAATAATAATAGATTCAGCATAAATCGAGGCATAAATTAATCAAGTACTCGAAATTATATTGATTCAAAATGTAATTAATACGTAGGTATTTTTATTTATTAATGCGTGCATGGACGGCTTAAAAAATTTCAAAACAGTAAATTTCGAAATATAAATAATAATTAATTATCTTCAGTTATAATCACTGTTTATAACAGTTTAACTTAATTATTTTATTTTTAATATATTGCTTACCCAAAGTAGCCATCTTTGGATTGATACCATGTTCTGAAAAAAAATATTTCCATAAATAAAACGTAATATAAACAAAAACTAAATATTGTTTTTAAAATAAATAAACCAGAATAAAATTTCTAACTGAAAATCAAAGGTACCCCTTTTCCAAAACGTAAAATAATAAATTTATTCTAAACCAAGTACAAAATAAATAGTGTACAAAACTAGGGGTCAATAAATAGATATACATAATAATCTTTTGCATATATATTTTTTAAAAATAAAACAGAATACAAAGTGCTATCACAAACATCATATTTAAAACTGTGGATAGATTATGTACATAAAACTCACTCAATAGGATTGGACGTAAAATTATTTCGTCAGTAAATCATTGGCACTGAATAGTACATACCTACAATTGAATATTAGGAGTATTTGTGATGACAGAAATTCTATTCTGATTTAGCAATGGTTCCCAACGGGAAAATCAACAGTGTAACAAAAAGCAATGGCCTCGAGATCCTTGGAAATGGGACAACAACAAAGATGATTTTGTGAATGATTTGGAATCTATGATTTCATGTCTCGGGATACTAATTTGAGACGTGGTACATGTTAAACATGTAATATTTATTTACAGTTTCGCCGCGAAAACACATACTACATAATAATACTTTTAAAAGTGTTATTTATACCTGTATTTATTTATTTTATATTACACATCACACATGTAACTTCAGTTTTTAAAGAAGCACATAACCTCAACGAGTTGAAGTTACGGAAACGGAAGACATGTTTGATTGACAGTTTCCCGCGGTTACAAGACAGTTGAAGTTGTAAACAACATGGCGACGGATCAGTGAAAAAAATAGTGTTAAGAATAGTTTTAGTGTTATGTGCACCTTTTAAAAAGTGAAGTTCCGCTGTGAGTAAGTATGTATTTTCGTAACGAGCCCATAATATTACTTATTTTGAATCTCATTGAGATTGTTTGATAAACAACATGTAATAAGATAGAAATAACTTTATGTCGATAAACAAACACTTATATTATAGAGAGAATCAAATCATATATCTATTTATTCTGCGTTATTAAATATCTGTAGTAAATATAAACAAGTCCGGCTTTATTTATTACTTAGTAGTATTTGTACTTTTGAGCAAATACCTGCTATTGCATATTGTGTTCTGTGAAAAATAAACTATTGTACATTATGGTATATGTCTGCACTTGAGCATTAGTAACTGTTATATTATTAATGGCAATGTATTGAGGTTCTGTTATTTCTTGTTGAGTTGATTCTCTTCTGGCAAACGTAAGTTTACAACGGAAACCATCCACATGGGAAGACCTCTGAAGATTGATTGTTGAATTGAGATCCGATGAAGAGGTCGTCCCAGGTGTAAGGTTGTACTATTTAATATTATTATTTGATCTGTTGACAGATTGTCACATACACAATTGTGGGGGAGAGAAATGACACCGTATAATGAGATTCTAGAGAAACACATCTAAAACATTCTTGATTTGGAATTACAAAAGAATTTTAACGTGCGAAATCGTATAACCCTGTATATACATCATCCTTCCAGTCTTTTCCGACATTTTCCTTTACTATTTACATGATTTTCATTTTTTTACAAGCTAAAATTGATAATGTTAATATACTTTTTTTTCTTCGTTAAAATGATGTATGAGGAACTTTCAAGTACAATATTAACATTTTTAGTGAGAATGTGATTACAATTTTTACATGCTGCCTTTTTTTTTGAATTTTTGACGGATAACACTACATCTTTCTTGCAATAAACCACAACAAACACCGACTGAAGTGTTTTCGAAATGGATATTTTTGTTATGAAATGTGATATCTGTCACAGTATATTTTGTGAAAAAGAAATCGCCGCATAAACCATGTCCACAATGCACGAATTTCATTTGTTGATTGATTACGTTTTACGTTGCCGATTGTTATGGTCGTTTATATTTTGTTTCTATACACGACAAGGCACATTCTGCGCATGGCAGCCATTTTCCAACTATTCGGGCATTTCCGAAATAACCGATCATAACAACGATGAAAGACTGGTTTACAATACAATACAAAAAGATACTTATCGTACAATGTGAAGATGACTTTACCTTTAAATATAATAATCACTACATTTATAATTTATTATTTATCTAGTATTATGAACAGTGATGTGGAAAAATGTAACAGACGATTCCTTGTTATTTTTATTACATTACGTACATAATTGATTCAAAATTCGTTCACACCGAATGTCAATTTTTCCTGCGCTAGAGCTTTATTTTCATTTGGAGATTTAGACGCGAAATTAAATTTCGAACCGCAAGCTTCAAGAGTTTTCTTAATCCCTTTACACCATGGCACTGCTACCGATCTGTTGCACAGTTATTACATTCAGGAGTCCCCAAACTTTGCACATTCTTACACAACTCAAAGTTGCCAATATTTTAAAATTACTTCTATTATAAAATACATACGTTTAGCGCGCATTAAATACGCCTTAAAATTTAATTTCTTTATAAAATTTACGCATACAAAGTTAAAGCCGATTTCGATTTGATTGCATGGTATAAATAAAACAATCTAAAAATTATTTCAATGCCGATTTTCGAAATGTTTAACATTCGCTGCCTCTCTCGTGATAAATTACGCGAATGCGTGAGAAATTCGGGAGTTTTATCACAGATAATTGAACCATTTCTGATCTACACTTTCATTTTTATCGTTTTCTTTTATTAAAAGAAGGCGGGTTTCGTCTTTATCACAGCTCTCACTCAGTCGGAGGCGTAAAGTTTGGGGCCCTCCGGTTTCTCTCTATTCTCTATTCAATTTCAGTTCCACTCACATGATAAACAAAATGTTAGTGATGAAATGACACTGGTATTCAAAACAAACCAGTCAAAAATGCTATCACGTATCTTAAGTCTTGTAGCTCAAATAAATCACCTTTGAGGTATACTAATATGTAGATTTGTAAAAAAAGACATAATAAAAACGTAACTCTAAATGCTGTCTGTCATTTAACAATTCACAACACGGTACAAAATAATGTAGTATAAAATTAGAAAAAGAGAAAACAGTTGGCGGACCACTCTAACAACCATAGACCATTTCACCAATTCACAGATTCTATGATGCTTCTGAATCCTGTCTGGAAAAATACAAATTTACTTTACTTTTCCAAGACTCATTCATTGAAGGTATGAAAGAATCCATTTGTAAACAGGGCTTTATATTCTCCATAAAAAAATAACAAACACGTATGTCACATTTGGCTAAAAAATGAGATGATGACGTAGTTACCCTGATGCATAACTGTGAACGCCGCTAGATGGCAGCAGCAGTAGTAAATGAAACTAATTACGAGTCTATTATGAAAAATTCGTGTTTGTTTTATTTTTGTGGAGGATAATAAACAAAAGTGAGAAAAAAGTTGAAATGTTCTATGGAAACAGGAGTGGACTGCCCGCGAATTACAAACTAGACGTATACAAAATCCTTACGTGATAAAACAGGAAACAAAGCATGCAAGTTGACGGAAGATTGGTTGGTCTCCTCGCTTTGGTCGGTTGGCGCACCAACTGTCAAATATTTTTGATTTTCGCGTTATTGCACGGTAAAAGAACAGTGACACGCCCTTCCGAAACGTAGCAGTCAGCCAGTCACACAGTTTCTAATAACCTACATCTTTAATAAAATCTTATAAATATTTATATATAATATATAAACATAATAATTGGCAAGTTTAAAACTGGCACCTCGTGCCGCGTTAAAGTACGGTTGGAGGGAAAGTATACACGACTTTTCTACCTCTTCTTCACTCTTTTTACCTTATTATAACACTTGGCAACGCTGCGCCGCATTTGCACCTGAACTAACCAACATTTAACGATATATTGTAACAAAATGCACTTGTATTGTATATTGTTGTACTCTGAGATATAAATGCACAGCTCATAGGAAGTAAACAGTTTGTAAGTATGTATTTGAACACTTCTGTAACTAATAAAATAATTCTCTGTTATGTTATCTATTATTGTATATTGTATATGTATATTGTATCGGTGCAACGTTGCCTAAGCGAAGAAGAGGTGAATTAAGCGCGCTCTTTCGATACGGTTGATCAGATCCATCTTATTCCGATCAGTAAATCAGATCAGTTGCATGTAAACTACTCTAATAAAAAGTTAGAGCAGAAATATGAGCCGCTTTCTTGTTTACAACTCTTTACTTCTTCAGATTAAAATTTACTCAATTAGCATTAAGAATTTTTTAGAGTGAAATTTATTTTGTTACTAATTTTGAGTTGACGGCACTAACTATACTAATCATAATGTGAGGCTGTCACACCTAAGTTGAGTAAAATGCGTGATAGATATGTATGTATAAGGCCCTGTTCACACATGGATTCTTTGAAGATTTTTTATAATGCTTTTGAATCCTGGAAAAAAATTAATTCACTGTTTTGAAGCTAACAATGAATTACAAATTGATCCTTTACAAAACTAATTGAAGATTCAATTTAGCGGCGCCGCTATTTGGCAGGTATTTCACACCAGGATTATTTTTCTCGATTTAGAAGCATGAAAGAATCCTCAAAGAATTCATGTGTGACACCTAGAAACAACCTGATAAATAATAATTGTGAGCATTATTATAATAATCACATATAATACCATAAGTAGTCGTAGTTATTTTTCTGGTACTATTACGAATGTTCCTTGTGCTTATGAATATTCGTAAGCACAAGGTACTTGAGTGTATAATATAACTAGCAGAAAAATAATTACTTAATAATGACTACGAATGGTATTCAAAAGGTTATTCATTGAATCAGACCAGTTTTAAATTAAAATGGCAAAAAATGCAGTTATCCATGATTTCAGAAAACAAATATTTTGATAAAATTTAGACGTAATGTGAATTTCAAGTGAAAAATGTTCTAGCCCTTTGATGAATCTCAGAGATAGAAATGATGCAATAAAAATGGGAAATATAGATTATAATAAAAATATTCATTTGTTAAATAGTCACCAAAAAGTACTAGTAGTGAATAGTCGACACACAACCGTACTAGTACAAAATAATCAAGTCTACTTATTTTGATTGGCTGTGAAATTCAATATTCTGCATTTTTATTTTGTGGATGTGAATAATCGTAATTATTTAACCGGATAACCAAGATGATATAATGATGTGAGTAAGTTTAATCTGGGTTGTAGAACAGAAAGCAGCAAAAATCACTTAAAAATCGTATGTGGATGGCTCCTGATGAGCGTGTCGAAAGAGCGCGCGCTCAGGGAGGGTAAATAAAACGCAAAACTCCGTCCGCTTGTAGCGAACAACGAACACATCGAGCCCTTGTCACCAGGCACTGGGCGTCGTTTCACAGAGATCACACGAGTATCATCAACACTATCAACAACATCATCTTCTGCTGGCAGTCGCTGCTTATCCGATGCAGTGTCCGAGCTGCCAGCCGGCGGTTAGTCACTGCGCCGGCAGCGCGTTGGGAGACTTGAACTCCGGGACTGCGCCTGCGCCCAGGGGCGTGTGCCCCCCGGCCCCTCCGAACGTCGGCTGCGGGTTGAAGCTCGGCGCGTAGCACTGCGGGAAGTAGAGCTCCGGCTTCACCACCGCCGAGGGGGTCAGCCCCCGCGGCAGCATCCCGTTGCTGGGAGTCGGCGACCCTAGCCCACTCTTCGGACTTCCTCCGTCCAAGCTGCTGCGACGACCTTTCGCTGCGTGCGGGTTCATGTGGTTGTCGATGTGCTTCTTCACTTCGGGCTCGGTCGCGAATCTTCGCCTGCAGTTCGGCATGGGGCAGCAGAACGGCCGGTCGCCTTGGTGGGTGCGCGTGTGCTGGTCTAGTATTGCTTTCTGTCGGAAATCTTTCCCGCACTGCGCACACTTGTATGGTTTTTCCCCGGTGTGGATCCGCAAGTGCTGGTTTAGGATCGTTCTTTGCCGGAAGTTCCGGCCGCAGTAGACGCAGCCGTAGGGCTTTTCGTTCGTGTGGATTCTGAGATGTTGGGTGAGATGCGACTGCTGCCGGAACCTCTTGCCGCACTCGGGGCATGGGTACGGCCGCGACTCGATGTGGATGCAGCCGTGCTGCAGCAACGTGGACTTTTGCTTGAATTCCTTCTGGCAGATTGGACACCGGACATAAAGAGGCATTCCTGGAACAATACATACAATGTAGATATTTGGGAGTTTTTTATGCGCGCAGTTGACTATTGATTTTTACGAATTTTTTTACGGATTTAGACATGCGCTGGGTTGGGGAGACAGGGACAACACAGACGAAATTGCGCAAAAGGAAAAAAAGTTACATCATGTGCGCAGGGGCGGACCTGCCCATATTGACGAATTTCTACCAACACGACGTAGATAATAAAAAGCTGGAAAAATATTGACGAGACAAACGAAAAATGTTATGATATTATTTAATTTATAACGTGACCGATTGTGGTTCGAATCCAGTTTTTTGCACATTTCAATTAAACTTCCCTGAAGATTCTCAACAATAGGCTATATTATCCGTGAATTATTGGCTGGTAACCGCACGCACGGTGGGATAAATGGCAGATAGATTATGTACGACATAGATAACAGATAACAAAAAGATTGGAGCGAATATTGAAGGTTCGAAATAATTATTAACAGTAAAACTGCTGATTAAAAAATGTTATACCCTCCATGAATAACTATGAGCACCCTTGATTTGAAGGCTGGTAAACGCATGCACATTATATTATATAGGGTTTCCCAAAAGTCCCGGAACGAGTGAAGAAAAAAAAAGTTAAAATATCGGGTTTTGGTTTATGGATGTGTTCATTACCTTTAAAATAAGGTGAAACTCGACAGGGGTTGCTATTTAAAAAAACTCCACGTTGCATGGAAGTTCTAAACTATCTAAGAATGTAGTTTTTAGACACTTTAGTGATCCCCAAATTTTCAATTTTTTTTATTCATTCATGACTGCTGGTAACCGCACCTTATATTATACTGGGTTTCCCAAAAATCCCGGGGCGGAGCTATAAGTTTTGAACGAGTGAAGAAAATTTTTTTTAAAAATAATACAAAAACTCCACGTTGCATGGAAGTTCTAAACTACCTATCTAAGAATGTAGTTTTTATGACTCTTCAGTGATCCCCAAATTTTTAATTTTATTTCTTCACACGTTCAAAACTTTTGAAAAACCCAAAACTCAAAACATGTGAGGCTGCCATACCCAAGTTGAGTAAAAGTTGTGATTTTTTGGGACAAATAATCTTTTAATTGAACTCTCACCTGCAGATCTTCCATGTTGTATAACATCCGGTAAGCACCCCTTGCCGCCACCAGGTCCTCCGCCGCCCTGTTTGAGGTATTGCAGGGCCCCAAAAGTGGTCCCAGTCCCAAACACCGAATGGTTCATCCCCTTGGCGTCCTTAAAGTACGCGGGGTATTGCATACTGTTGGGGGAAAAGCAAGACCTATCGCCAGGCTGTTGAGAGCTGCCATCAGTGTCCCCAAAAGTGGACTGCACTTCCTCCTTGCCTTCATCTGGAGGAAATGGCATATCCTGGGGCCAGAGAGTCGGCGTCATGCCGTTCTTGAAGACCAAATGGGGGCTGACATCTGCAAGAACAAGAATCATAAATTATATTAAAGAATGTTGAGTTAGGTTGAGTGATAAGTGAAATGACATGCATCAAATAAAGAGAATACTGCCTCTTGAAGAAACAAAACAAAGCACAGATTTGGAAGACATGTTACCAAGCAAGCCAATTCGACGCCATGCGCTCTGTTGCCAAATTTCTACTTTAGGATTAGTGAATGCCTACGGAAGGCACAGAGGCATTTTCAACAGCATTCTCTTTATTTATTTGTGGTTAGAACACCTCGCAACTATCTCTAATTGGGAGACAGTTGCTCTGGTGGTACTTGGACAACAAACGCTAGCTCAAGCCAAGAGACAATACTACTGTTTACTGGTTGTTAGTGAGAAGGAAGATTCTGCTTTCAACTCAACACGCATAAGAAGAAAAAATACTTGGTCCTTAACATGAACAATATTTTTATCAAAACTGAAGGATTTAGGCTGATGTAACAGGAAAGGATCATAAACTACCATTCAATTTCTAATAGGGGGCCATAATTCCGTAATATTGGTTTTGTCGTAGATGGCGTTGTTGTCGCTAAAACAAGGTCAAATCAATTTTCTTAAATGGAAACCCCTATTTTTTTATTGCAGATTCAGATTCCTCGTTAAAAAGTAAGACAAATTTACTTAACTTATTTTTGCTGTAATCGCGAAAAATGATAATGCGTTGACATTCATTTATCAATATCAAAATACCAACTATTTCAAATATAATTATTTTTGAAAATTTTCTTTTGCATGATGTTTCAACTAGTTTTATATGAATTCTAGTGAAAATTACTAAATTCTATCTCCACGGGTTCAAATGTTACAGTAAGATAAAAATTTAATTTTAAGAATTTGATTATCATTTTTCGCGATCAGGCTGACAAAAACTACGTTAAGTAAATTTATCTTACTTTTTAACGAGGAATCTGAATCTGAAATAAAAATAGGGGTTTCTATTTAAGAAAATTGAGTTGACCTTGTTTTAGCGACAACAGCGCCATCTAGGACAAAACCAATATTACATAATTATGGGCCTCTTCTGTAGGATATTTTTCACCCAGGTCATTTCTGCGTAAAATGTATTGGATGGGAAATATTTCCTGAAAACACTTGAAATGGTCCACCCGGTATAATCTAACTCCCTAGCTCCGTGGAAGCAGACCGTCGACATCACCGTAAGGATCATATTGAAAGGAGCAATTTATCATGGTTTGATAATTTAGTTAAGTGAAGTTAAGGACCCTATATAGTATCGTGTTGAGCTGATGGAAGCTAGCGTTCATTGCCGGCATTTAACAGAGTACATGGCGCCTGCCTTGGTGCGTTCGGACGTGCTGGTTGAGGATCGCCTTCTGCCGGAAATGCTTCCCGCACTCCGGACATTCGTACGGTTTCTCACCGGAATGGATACGGAGGTGCTGGTTGAGGATGGCGCGCTGCCGGAACGTGCGCTCGCAGTACACGCAGGCGTACGGCTTCTCGTTGGCGTGGATGCGTAGGTGCTGCGTCAGATGCGACTGCTGCCGGAACCGCTTGCCGCACTCGGGGCACCCGTACGGCCGGCTGTCTGTGTGGATGCGCTCGTGCTGCAGCAGCGTCGACTTCTGCTTGAAGTCCTTGCCGCATGTCAGGCATTTGAACAGCCGCAGCTCCGTACCTGCAATCATCAACGAAATTAAATGATAGAGTAAAACCCTGAGCTGCGCGAGAAGGCAGAGCTTATTGTCATGTACTGTCCGTTTTACTAAAGTGGAGCTAGCGAGTATATGCTACGCTGCACTTCACTTCACTAAAATATAACTCAATCACAATCAATTACAAAATTCACAAAACACTACGAACGTCAACATGAGAATAATAGATATTGTAGCTGATGTTATGTAGGACAGTAGCGTAGTTTCCTCTTGTTTATCATCTATGCTATTTACCTCTAATATACCAATCAGCAGAACTGGACAAGCTACTTGAAAAAGGTAGTTTAGCTCAAGATTATAAAAAGGAAGGTTTGCCCGTTCCCATTCCCATATGCGCAATGTAAACAAAGTGGGAGGAGCTAAATTACGTCACTTTTAAGACGAGAGTTATTTTACTTATTATTTGAATGCTACTAAAAACTACAAACGTTAAAAAATACTACAAAATAAGTGAAGTGCAAATAAAATACATCGATCTTTGTTGTGAATTGAATAACCAAGCGCGACTTGTGTCTAAACATGACGTCACGTCCCCACCACTAAAATACTGAATGTTTCGAATGAGCAAACCTTCCTTTTTATAATCTTAGCTTAGCTAAGCTACTCGCTACTCTGCAAAAAAGGAGCTTAAGCTACTGAATAGCTTAGCTACTTCACTAAAAATGTAGCTAAAGCTACAAGATACTAAAGTAGCTTTTAAAGAATATCAAGCTACTTTCCTTTATTATTATGCAGGGTCAAAATTGAAATTTCCATTCATTTTATAAGTTCACGATATTCAAAAGCCTTGTTGTATTTTAAAATTTTTATGCACGGTCATATCACTTATACACGAATTTCTTTGACGTAAATGTCACTTTATAGTCCACGGATCAAATTAATGCAAACAGTTTAGATTTTCAATTTTCCTCATATAAACTACTAATAATCCTATAAATAACCATTTCCTATAATTAGTTGCATCATTTTTACCTCTCGCCTCATATTCTATAAGAGAGGTATTGTAATGGGTCAAAATTTTCGAGTATGAGTTTTTGGTGGATAAGCACGTTTCAAGGTCTCTAGAATACGAATTTACTATTTTCACGATGATGTCTGTGTGTGTGTGTGTGTGTGCGTTTGTATGAACCGACGATTTTTCGTCCACGATAACTTAAAAAGTATCAAACCGTTTATAACCAAATTTCATATTTAAGGTTTTAATAAGTATCTTAACACCGGATAAGATTTTGGCAGAAATCCGCAAACCGGAAGTAGTACTTTTAGAAGTTTGGAAAAGTTTTCCTTAAATATATTGGTACATTATTTATTTATGACAATTTTTGTAATTAAAAATAAAAGAAATTGTGATTATCTATGTGTACAGTTAATTATAAATACAAATTGCTGAATATAGAAGTATTTAACAATAAAATAAAGTACAATTAATATTCTATTTTTTTGAAATTCCAGTATCTTGTTGTCCATGATATGAAATTTGTTTCTACATAAAATTTGAATTATTATGACAGTGACAGTACAGTTGACATCTTTTGCTTGCATATTGGTTTACATTATCGTTTACATATTACATGAACATGAAACTATTAAAATGTAAGTAAAACTATTTATTAGATTAGTACAACAAGCAGAATTAAGCGAGAGGTCGTGTGGTGGCCACAGCAGATTTTTTTATTTAAATAATATTATTTTTACTTACATTTAACATAAATTATCTTGTAAATTCAATAATGACAACTTTGACATTTAGATTTTTGTTTATATTCGGAATTTTTTTCGTATCTTAGCAACAGTCAAAGAATTTGGCTAGGTAATTTTTGGTAATTTGAACAAGTAAATTATATTAATAAATTTATTAGAAAATATTGAAGCGTGCATAAAGTTGGGTAGGTATGTACCACCATTAAGCCCTGTTGATATTATAAAAAGATAAAGTTCACAATATTTTTTTTCAAATCCGTCATCAAAGTTAATATTTTACGTTTCGCTACATCTAGGTATAGTATGAAATATAAGATTAAAATATTCAATTGGTTTACTTTACTTTACAGTTTATTATAAGATTCTGAATCCTGGAAAAGAAGAAGTTTTCTTCTCTCTAGTGATTCTAGAGATTCCACATTTTTTTATTTTTATATGTTAATCTATACATAAAAATATTAGACACGTATTTTTTCTTTTTCCAAAAAGTTGCTAATAAGCCAGAAAAAATTCATAAAGTTTAAAAAAATAGGAGCCGCGTAAAAGATGCCGTGTGTGACAATGTGACGTCGTCGGCACTGAGAACATAGTTCACCGCGTTGACAAGGACCGAATACGATAAGTAGGTGAACCTAGCGTGAACGCTAGGTTCACGCTAGGTTCACGCTGTGTGGCGTTAGACACTTCCTTATTTAAAAGCCACTTATCAAAACTTATATATCTTATGCACCCGCAATAATTTATTTTGGCCTGCATACTGACCACAGAAGAACTAAACTTACAGAGGGCATGTGTCAAATCGGCGTGTAGCCACTTTACTTTAGCAGTCGCCATTTAGGTTCGGGCGTATATGATTTGATATTTGAGTATTAAGGTTTATTAAAATCTAAAGTATTAATTTCGAGCAATATTTTAAACAATGGTAACGTGTGCAGCGTTTGGTTTGTCAATAGGAAATAGGACAGTAAGTATCGTATTTGTATGCATTCAAATTTTAAATGTGGGGCGAACCAAGATGGTGCTCGCGCATTTTTCGTGTATACCCTTTCAGTCCCATGGCGCAACCTCCCTTGCCCATCAAACCAGTTTATATTCCCTCTGTATCATATATTATATTTATTTACTCTGTGGCTGAAACGGACGATATAACTCGGTTGAAGGGCCCCCCACTAACCTAATCCTTGCTTACCGGCGCCGAGCTGCGCCTGCTGCTGCTGCTGAATGACGTCGGGCAGCGTGGCGGCGCCGCCGGTGGGCCCCGCGTACTGGTCGAGCCCCTGGGGCGCCGAGGTGTCCACGGGGCCCAGCGACGTGAGCATGACGCCCGGCTGCTTGAGGTAGTGCAGCGCGCTGAAGCCGCCGGGGCCCAGCATGTGTGGCGGCGGCGGCGCGTGGCCCCCCATGCCCACCCCCCGGGCCGCCGCCTCCTTGAAGTAGTGCTGCTGCGCCGCGTACGCCGCCTGCTGGTGCTGCGCCTGTTGCTGCGCTTGCGCCTGCGCTTGCTGTTGTTGGGCTTGCGCTTGGGCTTGTTGCTGCGCTTGTTGTTGGGCTTGTTGTTGCAGGTCTTGTGGTAAAAGAGGTGTCTGGAAAGATAAACAAGCTTAGTTGATGTTATGATCATTTAAATAAATAAAAACTTATGCCCTGTTCACACGAGGAAGGTTTTCACTAAAAAGTTTCTTGAGAGTAAAACAAGTGCTAGAAGCTGTCATAAATAAAACTGTCAATACCGTTCATACAGGGAATGTAGTTATTTTTATTTTTTAATCGTATCATCAACTGTTATTACCTTTTCCATGCAACATTTATTGATAATTATAAACAACAAAATACGTTAGTTACTTATAATACGTTAGATATTTATAATTCATTAGTTACGGACTTAATACGTTAGATACAACCATAATAACATCAAAACCTTCCATAATTGTCAAACTGTCAACTAATTGACAGATAAAATTATTGATTTGTTTTAACATCGCCGTCGTTAATGATACGATTATAGTAATTAACGTTACAAGTCCGGGAATTCATATTTAACAGTACGAGTGAGACGTTTGAAGACGAGGCGACGAAGGAGCCGAGTCTTGAAACTCGAAACGAGTATTGTTAAAAGAATTCACGGACGAATGTCGTTATGTATTTTATTTCATCCTGTGTCAAATTCCGTTTTAAAGAAACAGTAATATTAATTTCAAAATAATTTACCTAATGCTCCAAATCTAGTAACATTTTCGAAACATAATTAACAACTGCAATTTGGCGATTGTTTAATTGTTATTGCGTTGATTAATTTTATGCGGTTTCTATACCAACACTTTACCGGACAAAGGCCGTTTTTTGCGTTTTCCCGGACTCAAACTGTTGTCGTAAAGTATTTGAATTTGACACAGGATGAAATAAAGATTTGAATATAACGCGAATATGCGATTTAAGCCCCCTTGGATGTTCAAAGAGACTCGGTTTCACCTCGTCTCTTAGCAACATCCTCGGTATTATAAATCGCATAATATTCTTGTTATATTAATAGCTATAAGATCACTAGTTTTAAAATACTTTAAAGAAATAATTAGTTTCTCCCACGGTTTACCCGTATGACAGGAATTGACAGTTCCTTTTATGACAGCTCCTAGCACTTGTTTTACTTTAGAAACTTTTTAGTAAAAACTTTCCTCGGGTAAACAGGACATAAAAAGGCATGCTATATTTATCGGTCCTTAAAAAAATGTTTCTAATCTAATCACTGCAGAGAGCATTGTCCCTAACTAGTGGAGTAGCTAAGCTGCATATTTTTTGTTGATTTGATTGATTGACTGACTTTATATTCAATAGCACAATCTTTATATTTATATGATTGAATCCTGCATTTTACTTCTGAATAAAAAAATAATATAGGAAATAATTAAACTATCAATTTTCATATTTCTTAAAAATCAGCCAGAAAGGCAAGACCCGGAACTAAATTATTAAAAAATAGTTATTTGTATACACAATCTCAGAAATGTCTATTTAGTGTCCGAGGATACTAAACACATTTCGCAGACGAGATATACACAATATTTTTTGTGCATATAATTAAAACATATTTCATTTTTTGTAAAAACTGTCAAAATTTCTGACTGATATGTACAAGTACAACTACAACTCAATAAGGTAACTTCATAACCGTTTTAAAGCAACGCGGCCGCGAAATATTTTCGCGGCCTGAAAATTACTATTGTTTATTTATAACTGTCATAGATGATAATAACCTTTAATGAATAATTATGTAAGTTATATGTATAATAGTTATTTGTTTAAATAGGCAAAAAAAATATTAGATTTGCTGGCGCAGCCGAGGCTATGGATCTTGCTTAGACAGCAAATATGTATTTTTTGCAATGTTAAACACATTATTTTTTCGGCGATTGTTATTAATTACCTAATATTAATTTAGTGATTATTTTAAATATACTGATAGGTATCGCAATAAAATTATGTTATATGCGTATGTTGACAGTTGCTATGAAAAAACAAAATAAGTTAGGTATGTTGATAAATTTTATAAATGTCAAATTTGTTGATTCACCATAGTAACAATTACTTTTGCTGCCTAGGCTGTTCTTTACTATTTAGGCAGCAAAAGTGACACTTTGCTGACTATCAGCTGCCAAAAAACAGCACTTTTAATGTCAACCGCCGAAAAAATAACTAAATAGTAATATCAATATTAATAATACAATTGACATAACCTCAATTATCCGAAAAATATATTATCAACTTTTTTGACAGATGCGCAAAACAATGTTTTCCCTCTCACCTGTGGTTGTGGTGGATGCTGCTGCTGCGGCTGCGCGAAGCACCCCCTCTCTTCCAGTCCCCCACCAGCGTCCGGCGGGGGCATCTCCTCCTCATGGGGGGGCGCGCTGGGCTGCGTGGGGGGCTCGGCCACGCTGGCGGGGTACGGCGAGGGCACCGGTGACGCGAGGCTGGACCCAGGGGCCGGAGCCACGTCTGCGGGGGCCGTGGGGGGCGCCTCCCCCCCGCAGCCCCCGGGCGGCGACCCCGAGCTGCTGCCCGACGCCGGGGCGTAGTCCGACGTCCACTGCGACTGGGGCCGCTCCATGCCGTCTTTATATAGCACGTACGGGGCGCCGGTGTCTGAGGACAAATGGGGGGTTAGCGGGGGTGTAATAAGAAAAGGGACTGACACAACATAATCCAACGCCAATACTTATTTATATTTTTTCACTCATATTTATAGTTTCAGGATTTTTTTTTAGTCCAACTTTTTACATACATAAATGTTTTCGCACCATTTTAGCCAATAGGCTGCTGTATTTTCATGACTAAGACATAATACATATCGTAGTCAAAGTTATAGTTAGTTGAGATGGGAATAAAGAAGAATAATAAAAAAAATTCAAAGAAAAGTGTGCATATTTCTACTTTGTATTTATAGGTAATAATATAAAGTTTCAAAGTATTTTTGTTTTTGTATTGTGTAGACATAATAACAATTTAGCAAAAATGAGCTATAATTGTAACAATAGGTATTTCGAATCCAGTGCAGTACTACACAATGCTGCAGGTAAACTACCCTTAATTTTACGAATTTTAAAACATTCTTTCTGTTTCGTAATCTACATAATATCATACTACTTACCCTTAAAATGACATTAACTTCAAAACTACCCTGTATACTACATTATGCCCTAGGGCATTAAAAATCACCATGGTATTAATCTTTTTCTTCTGAAATTCATATATTGCCTGTCCGTTGCTAGGATACCAAAAATACAAAATTTTTAAATAAAATAGTAACACATAAAATATTGTTAGCCCTCGGGCGACTTACAGACCCTTGGGCCAGAGGCCCAACATGTCGCCCTCGGATGAGCATAAGCATCATCATCAGATTAATAAACATGTACGATTTTTATTACTGGTTATCTTATACTTATATGATTCAAATTCAGGTCAACGATATATTAATAATTTATATTTTTTAGTAGTACCACGAATTTTTATGGATTTCATAGAATATATTATTAAAATTCAACCCACGTAACGCAAGTAAAATCGGTCCATGAAACCGGCACAATTCTACCCCAAAGATTAACTAAACTATTATAATAAGATTAATAAATTTAGCAATTAAAGTTATTTTATTTATTCATATTCCAATATTTCTAACTTATCTAGCAGTTAATTTATCCGGTACACTATCTAGAAATATAATAAAATATATTATTATTTATTTCGATCAAGGCGTAACTCAAAAGCAACCAACAAACCTCCCATGCATTCCCGGCAACAATTAGGCGCTGTGTGACTTAACCACCAATAAAAAACAATTTCTAAGCAATCATCCAGTCATTAAATCATGAAACAACCGCAGAACAATGCGCCAATCATTAAACCGAAACAAATCATTCCATAAATCAAAACAAACGCGTCGGTTAACGTCAAATCCATCGCAAATCCTCGCGTTGACTGTTTACATAATTTTGTTCCAGTCATTAACAGCTTTACTGCCGGGAATCATTCATTTATCGCTTGTCGATCATTGTTAATTATTGCTGTAGAATTACTGGAGAGATATTTAATTATATACAGTGTTTCACGGGGTGATTTTATGAGAGAGGATATTTATGCGTCCTGTGATATTTCTGCAGGTAATTACTTTGTTTACATGTACGACTAAATGTATATTGACTTAGAAAAGCGTCTTTTATCCACATCGCAACAATATTGGTATATTTATTTTCCTCGTAAGGTCAAGATTAAAATAATAAGTATACCAGGTGTTGCACAACTTCAGGATAAAATCTAAATGTCCGATACTACACATGATGTACCAGTTACAAATTAGTTTTTTTAAATTAAAAATTTGTAAAACAAATTGCACTATTAACGACGTACATATATGTAAGTGATTATTTGTATTAATTTTAAGTTAACTTAATTCATATTTAAAATACTACTTGAAACTGTGAACAGCGGCTCTTAAGGTGCTAGTATAGTTAGCGTGTAGTAGTTCCTTATTAAATTAATTACTCGTGCATTTCGAGTTACAGTATACTAAATATATGTATTGTCTTTTCTGACTTTTCGCACTTGTTTTGAATAATGGAAAGTCTAGAAAAACATCAAAAATCGTACTTTACTAATAACTCATGCTACGATTGAAATATCTTTTTCAAAAAAATTACACATAATGTACATTAGTATCTTAACATCGGATTGTCAATATTTTTTCAAAAACTATTCCCAATTTTTAATTTAAAAAAAATATCAAATTTTGAAATTTGTTTTTTTGAGAATTTTGAAATTTTTGAATCAATCCGATGTTAAGCATAAAATTATAGACATTTTTTGTAAATAAATTTTTCTCTAAAGTGCACCTGAATTAAGTTATTAGTAAAGTACGAACGTCACTTTTATAGTAGCTATACCCGAGCCTTAAGAGCCTTAATATAGCTGTCTGCGAGAAAAGAATAGATTCATACAGATTTAGTGTGTCGGACAAAGGCAGCAATAGGGAACGCGCTCTCGTAGAGGGATCAAAATTGGTACTAAATATGAACGTATCATCACTAACAAGAGTTGATTTGAAAGATAGAAGATCAATCTAGATCCGTCTAGTGTTTTGCAATTTTTGTAGATTTACTGAGTAACAGTTATGTGAAGTGAGCCAAGTTTATGGCATTGTAAAGTTGACACAAAAAATAAAACGAATATTTCAACACTTAATGGACGCGGAGCTCATCTTTATCTTAAATTTTAAAAAAATTAAGTCGATCCGACCAAAATTAGTCTCAATTTCATTCCCCCATTCAATAGCATGTTTTTGTTGCGCGCAACAAAATATGTACTTTATGTCAAGTCTCATTCACATAAGAACTTAGTTTAAGGGTTTTCATTTATATTTAAGTTTAAGAAACATAGCATCCACATAATAAATTAAAAATAGCTTTAGTAAGTGTTAAACACAGACAGAGCTGGGCAAGTATCGAAATCAAAATACTTAAGTATAAAGTATAAGTACCAGTACTACCTATGGTCAGTACTTGATACCAGGTACATTTTCAAGTAAAGCTTCGCAGTACTTAAGTAAAGTATAAGTTTTTCTTGTCAAAAGTACTTAAAAATAAGTATTTTTCAAGTAGCAGTAATTTTTAAAATTAATATAATAAATTACATGATTTGTAACATTTGTAACCTTATTACATTCGATTATTATCTTTTTTTTATCGAGGAAGATTAATTCACAGTGAAAATGTCGTATTCTGTCGCTGTGGTCGCAGGTTGAACAGTATAATACTCAAACTATTGAAAAAACTTAAGTACTTTTACATTATTTCAGTATTATTGAAAAACTTAAGTATTTAAAAAGTACTTCAGTATTATTTTCGATTAAGTCTTAAGTACAAGTTTTTATTTTAGTACTTAAAATTTTAAAGTAATAAGTACCAAAAAATTATTTATACTTAAGTACAAGTATTAAGTACTAGTTGTTATTAAAAATTGATACTTAAGTACCTAAATACTTAAGTAATGCCCAGCTCTGAACACAGACGTAAAGTTGGGAGCTTTCAAACTTTAGTTAGTGAAAAGTGCAGGTGCTCGTAAACTTACATGAATTTAAACATTCTTAAACGTAAACATAAATGTAAACCTTAAATTTAAATGCTTATGTGAATGAGGCTTAAAGCACAATTATTTTGCGAATTAAAAAAAGTTGTGAAACACTCTGTATAAGTTTGTTGGAAGTGAGTTCCGTGGACTTAAGATACAAAATTCATTAGTATCATTTATTTTAATTTTAATCTATCTAAGTAATAATTAATTAATATACACCTATACCCAGTAATGGGTCGCAATACTCATCAGGTTTTATAGAGAATTTTATGCTGAATCCAATGATATGTCGGGCATTCCGATCTCTTTGGTAATTTGGGAGTTATAAGGTTTTCAATTTTTTTCAGCAGGATTTCTTTAATCCTCCTGAAATGTCAAAAACAGGAATTTTAAAGGAATGAAATATATTTTGATAGTTAATTTCAGAGGTGGGGACTCCAATATCGTTTTTATTGATTTAGCAGCACAAAAACGGAAAAATCTGACGTGGACACCACATGACTTCCTTGTACGCCTTGTGTGTTCATACTTTTCTTAATAACTAAAATGTAGAATAATATAAAAATTCTTTTAACTTATTATACTAGTATACTCACAAATATATTTTAGTCATTTTATTTAAACTGCAGAAGAAGATATAAAGCATATTTTACTATTGTCACTGTCATGTCATAATCATTTAAATTTTACGTAGTAACAAATGTTAATCGATCATGGACTACAAGATACCGAAATACTAAATTATAAATATATACTTTAATTATTCCTAAATGATATCAGATACAAAAATATTTATAAAATACCGATTGTAGGTAATAATCACATAATCTTTCATTTAAAATTAAAAAATTTGTCTTAAATTAGCCAAATATTTATCGAAATATTTGAAAAAAGTACTACTTCCGGTTTGTAGATTGAAACAAAAAATAGGAGGTGCACAACTAGATGCTATAACAGTCCTAAATACAAAATTTCAACTTTCTACGTCTAACCGTATTTGAGTTATGCGACACACATACGTACGTACGTACAGACGTCACGACAAAACTAGTCATAATGGATTCAGAAAAGGTCAAAACGGATATTAGCATCAAAATCTGAAAACCGAAATTTTTCGCGATTACAATACTTCCTTATTACTCCGTACAAGGAAGTAAAAATAATTTAAAAAAAATTCATTATAAAAAATGTACTTATCAGAATCTTTGGCTGAACATTTGTATACCCATATAATTTGGTGCGAGAAATTCAATGGTAGCTAGGTAAAAAAATAAATTCCATATCTTTTACTATTTACATAATTAAATGTACGTAATCTATAAAATTCAAAAACATATAGATATACATTTTAATCCTCACATTATTTTAGTGGACTATACAGACTCACAATCTGAATGATGGGACAAAACCGCACGGAACGAATTCAGAGGACATAATTTTAGATTTTATGCATTTTATGCAGTGTGAGATGGTATCATTTCCAGTTAACTAGTAGAAAATCTATCTATCTTTATGTGTTCTGTAGATAGGTTCATTTGAAGAGTAGTAGAGTAATTAAATACATTAATACAAGGAACACACACGATTTTATACTTGTACATTAATTATTTACGGAAACTGTTAATGATTATTAATATTAATAATACAGTTTGCAGAGTTACCATATTTTATGTTCTAAGTAAAAATTTATACTTTAATTTAATTAAGTTTGTTTTATGGCATGTAATAATTTTGTAGTATAAATAATTAACAGTTCTGAGACATTAAAAATAATTAATACCTGTTAAATAGTTTCTATATAATAAAAATATATACAGAACTTAAAAACCAAAAGATTTATTTTAACATGCAAGTATGTTATAGTAGTATATATTTTTAAAATAATTTTTGTAGGTACATAAAATATGTGCCATGTATATTCATACAATGTGGCAGAAAACAGTCAAATATATTGATTCTGCTACGTTATTCTATAGCGTTTATTGTTTTGTTAAAAATAATAACAAATAATTTATGTTCAGGGAAAAAATAATTTTGGCACCCATATTTGTAAAAAACTGTAATATTTGTAAAAAAAGGGTTTTCGCGCGCCACTGTACAGTTTTTATTTATAAGTGAGTTAACTTCAAATTTTAATATGAATCTGCGGAATAACCAAACGAATATTTTTAATTCCTTTTAAAATAGAAGATATTTGTGTTAAAAAAATAACAAAAATTGTCAAAAGCAAAAATTTTAAATTTTGCACCGACCATTCTGTAGATTGTACTTTTATCTTCAACAATATCTTTAGATTATTGTATTTTGCAAAACGATAAACGCTGTGGACTGGTGCGCTTAATTCATATTTTTGGCTGTTTTCTGGCGCGGTAGAAAATCGTCTTCAATGAACTTGCAAACCAGTGTCACTAAAATTTGTACTATTTTTATTTTTGCAAATTTAAAAAAAATTATTTCTAAAATCAGTAGTATATAAAATTATACAACATATTATAATTTGGTGCCGAGGTATAGAAACACCCTGTATACTGTATATATTTTAGAACAAAACGAATACGCAGGGAATATAAAGTTATACCATTGAAATAATATGCGCGAAATTTCGAATCACCCTGTATATGTATAAATCCTTTGCGTGAATAAAAAAACCCTTCATTTATTTTTAAGTCGGTTTTCCCGTCGTATCCTCACAGCAAGTACGATATTTTTAGCGTCACCTCTACCACACACACACACACACACACATACAGTCACCTGGTATGTCGCAGAAAGAGAAACCATTTCAATTAGGATATAAAATCCGATATTATGACGTTCTAGCCGTTGTTACCCCGTGTTAGCGGCTAATGAATTCTTTCTTCTCTGTACCACAATCTAATAGAGTAACTAGAGTTGTAGAGTTGTTATTGTCAATTACATGCTATTAGAGTTTTATGATTCATCAATGTTTTATTTTGTAAATGACGGCCGTGACTGAGGTAGGTAGGTATCCGATGTTGTGGTTTATTTTTGCTTTGTTGTTGTGCATTTTTGTGTTTATTTTTATGAGTTGAATGGCCTGGAATTTATTTTTGTTGAAATGCAACGGACTAAAAAATTTCTTGGAAATGTTGCGCGTTTTACCTAATTTGCCGTCAGAGCTGGGTAGAACTGCAAGTAATACTTAAAATATTACTTTAAGTACATTGTGTACTTTAAATACAATATTTAATAGTATATTAAAGAACAAGTTTTATAAGACATAATTTTTTTGAACGTGTTCAAATTTAGTAAAACGAGCCCTCGGGCGAGTTTACTAAAGAACAAGTGCGAAAAAAGTCTTATAAATGAGTTCTTTTTACTATTTTTTTCTATTTGGTGTCTTCTTATTATTAAAATTTAAATTATACTGCCACAATATACACAAGTCGATTTAGGGAAATTTATGTGTGTAACGTTTTGGTTGGTGATATTAATATTGCCATTTATTTAACTGTCACTGTCACTGCAAAAGTATAATATTACTGAACTATTCTAGGTGATAAGTACAGATATTATAGAAAATATTGAACTTATATGTTTTCAATTTCTAGATTCATTAATTTTATTGAATAAATAGTATATTACATTACAAGTCATGAAAATGTTTCATTGCAGACGAGGAGGCGTTTGAAGAATGCGAGGATGCGCAGCGTCCGAGCATTTCTTCAAAGCCTCCGAGTCAAGCAAAGACATTTTTATGACGCGTGATGTATTTTATTTTTTTTAAATCGGCAATTAAGCTTAAAATTATAAAAAAATTAGGTTTGCATAAATCATCAGAGCTGTGACAAATCATTAGAGCTGTCACAAATTTTAGAAAAAGTTGTCATGACAAGTAAACAAAGTTGAAAGTAAAAATGAATGAATTTGATTTTCATGCCTAGTCATGAAAATCTTACTTTCATGTCGCAAATTAGTCTGGAAATGACGATTTTCATGCCGATTTTGAAAAAAAGTAATTAATTAAGCAAAACATATTTAGAGGTTATACTGAAATTTGTCAATTCTGAAGTTTGACGTTTAACAATTGAAATAAATGTCATCTGATGCTAGCAATACCAACCTTATATAAAAATATGTTGCGTGTCACAAAGTGAGCTCTAGCGACATTCAGTTGCGTTTCACAAAGTTAACTTTGTGAACGCCAAATAGAAAAAGTATTTTTTGCACTTTCGGGACTAAAACTCTTTATTTTTAGGGACTAAGATTCTTAATTTGGTTCCAAGGGATTATTTTTCATATTTAATCCCGTTGTCAAGGAATTGAATTAATTAATCCTGTTGTCAAGTAAATACGTGCTATTTGTTACAGAGTATCTATGGTAACAATATAAATATTTGTCATAAAGTTTACTGTCAAAATCGCAAAATGTGTATTATTTTTCCAAATATGAATCCCGAATTTTCATTCTGACGAATTCAATTTACAGCTCTTCCCTACTGCCAAAACGGTTAGAAATTTACGTCAGAGATAAACACAAGTTGAAACTCCGCCCTTTTGTGACACTATCATGAGTTACGCCGTAAAATAGGCAAGATTTGTTCAAAAAGTAATCTTTTTCTGGAACAAAATACAGCCGCAAAAACAAACTTACAAGCTTGAAATTTTGTATACTTCTACATAAAGGTTTTTTATACACTAAATTTATTGTCAAAAATGGGTGTATTTTTTAATGCAATTAAACATTTTGCCAGTATTGAAAAATGAATAATTTGAAGTTAGCGGACTATTTTTATCTCTTATGCACATAATAGTAAAAAAATTAATACTATTTATGTTGTACCATGCAGTCAGGATTTGTTCCAGAAAAATAGTCTATGATGAAGTGCAAAAAATAGCGTACCTAACCTATTGTACCTTGGAACAAAAACAACCAATGTCAATATTTTCCAAAAATGAGATTATACGAAACGTTTGTGTTTTTACTTGAACTTACTTTATAGCAAGAACAACCAATGTCAAAATCCTTGTAATTATTTACAATGACAGAACAAAATAAAATGCTAAAAATTGTAGATTCTTCTTCTTCCAATGGCTCTACAGCCCAAATCGGGCCCTGGCCTCCCCTTAATGCACCGGTATCATCGAGCCGCAGCTTTAACACTGCCGTACTACCGGTACGGGGTTTCGTAGCCATTTGCTACATATTTAAGATGCACAAGTGGCTGGCTTTGTGGCATCCGAGTGTGATGAATACATGTAGCCGTATTCTTTTTATTTAACGACAAATCACACATTGTCGATCGGCAGCGCAGCACTGGGACTCGAACCACTGATGCGTGGTTCGCGTGACGTCATAGCGAGCTAGGAGATGTACTAAGCGCGATAATAATATATATTCTTTCATTTGAAATAAAAAATATTGCGATAAATTAATTATTTATCAAAATATTTAAGAAAAGTACTACTTTCGGTTTGAAGAAAATAACTGGGTTCTCAAGATTTGTATTACGACGTTATATACAAAATTTGGTTGTTAAATGTTTGTAACTTTTTGAGTTATAGAAGCCAGAAAAATGTTACATACAATCTAACATACATACACACACAGACATCATCTCGAAAATATTTTATTCGTATTCTATGGAACATAAAACGTGCTTATCCACTAAATAGTATACTCACGCGCGAAAATTTTGACCCATCACAATACCTTCCTTATAGAATATGAGGCGGGAGGTAAAAAACTTGGATGAGTTTACGTTACGGGTTATACTTAATTTGAGTGTAGCTGCTGCACATATTCCACTTAATTTAGGTATAGATACTTGTGTGGTATGGATAGTAACAGTAGCCGTCGGTCAACTCACGGGTATTCAAAATATTGTATGAATTTATAGGAAATATTAGATTATTAAACTTGAGTGTGATAGCCTCACAGATTTCGTCAAGTTTGGGTGTAGTTACTTGTGTTTTACGCGCGGCTAGTAACAGTAGCCGTCAGTCAACTCACGGGTACTCATGTTGTTACACATTACAAAATAATACAATGAATGTTAAGACGATCCTATACCGTGCCAGAAAACAGCCAAAAACATGGATTTCGCGCGCCACTCCACAGCGTTTATTGTTTTGTTAAATATAATAATCTAAAGATATTGTTGAAGATAAAAGTACAATCTACAAAATGCAAGATGCAGAATTTTAAAATTTTGCTTTAAAATCGAAATATGTTAATTTGAATTTTGACAATTTTTGTTATTTTTTGAACACAAATATCTGCTATTTTAAAACGAATTTAAAAAATTTGATCGGTTGTTTCGCAGATCCAAGCTTTGTTAACAACATATTACAATTTGAAGTTAATTCACTTATAAATAAAAGCTGTACAGTGACGCGCGAAAACCTCCTTTTTTAAAAATATTGCAGTTTTTTTTACAACTATGGGTCTCTAAATTATTTCCCCCCTCAAACATAAATTACTTGTTATTATTATGTTTATCATAACAATAAACGCTATAGAATAGCGTGCGGAATCAATGTTTTTGACTGTTTACTGCCATGGGTAGAGGATCACCTTAAGTTTCTATTTTTAACTTATTATGTATATTTGATTGTAGCGGCCTTACAGATAACTAAAAAATATAGATGCACCATTGTGTGCAATTACCAGCAGTCAACTCACGGGTACTCATGGTTGTAGTGTCTAATACACCAAATTTAACTAAATTTTTACTTTTTACTTATATCAAGTCATTTATTTTTACTCAAATTAGTTGTGGCAGGTCCGCAGAGCAAAAATTTTAGATATCGTTGTGTGCTGTCTGGTCGGGTGCATGTCACTGCGTCAAATTGCCGTAATGTCAAATACCCGCTGTGTCCAATTGCCGCAATGTCAAATTGCCACTGTGCCAAAACGCATCCCCACCACTTACATACTTGTAATAACGTATGTCGAGAGACTACTGCAAATTTATTTCGACACAGAGGCAATTTGACCCAGTGGAAATCAGGCACAACAGCAATATTTAGACATACTGGCAATCGGGCATAGGTTTTGGTATTTACTACACTAACAAAGCTAACAAAACCGTACTAGAGCCCCACAAACTCGGTTTTGGTATTTACTACACTAACAAAGCTAACAAAACCGTAGGTACTAGAGTCCCACAAACTCGGTTTTGGTACGTCAAATCTACTGTTTTACCTGATTTCCACTGGGTCAAATTGTCTCTGTGTCGAAATAAATTTGCAGTAGTCTCTCGACATACGTTATTACAAGTATGTAAGTGGTGGGGATGCGTTTTGGCACAGTGGCAATTTGACATTGCGGCAATTGGATACAGCGGGTATTTGACATTACGGCAATTTGACGCAATGGCGTGTTCCCGTCTGGTCAACTCACGGGTACTCATGGTTGTTAGTGTTCAGTACACTACATTACTTATAATTAAATAATAAACGTTTAATTTCAACTTGTTACTCATATTGCGCCTTTCCTTTTATTTTACACAATTTGGTTGTGACAGCCTTACAGATCACTATACAAGTTTTAGTACAACACTACATTTAATTATTTACTCACGGGTATTCACTGAAAGATAAACAAATAATAAACAAATATTTGTCAGAACTTTTATTTGTAAGAAATTTATTAAATGATTAAATGGGTTACAGATACTATGTGCTGTTACCAGCCGTCAACAACTCACGGGTACTCTTTGTTTTCAGTTCTGGTGTCTCATATTTAATTAATTCTCCAAGTTATTTAAATATGCTAATTATTATTAGGTAATCATTGTAGTACGATACTAAAACTAACTCCAACTTTATAGTACCCTCCTGTTCAGTGTTTAATACCCAATAATAAAGCCATAAACAGTTAATGACAGTAACTAAGTACATTATTGTTAACTAAACACTTAATAATAGCTGTTTATAAATTATGATACAGTTTGAATGAGATCTGTAGCGAAAATTAACATACAATACTGCAAACAAACGACACGCTGACGAGACAGTATCATATTGTGATATTGTTTTAACTGCTACCGTTTTTAGTTGTTTTATTTGAGTTACCGTTGAGTTTAAACTGTGCATCTGCTACTAGAGATGTTGAAGATGTTATCGTGATTATTATTATTGTTATCTATACATAAACAAATTAAAATATCATAATAATATTACATGCTAGGACAACAATCAACAAACAAGTATTGCTTCATCAGTCAATGAATCGTTATTTTTATCTAATATCATAATGACAACATTATAAGCTTTAGTTTGAGGACCATAATAGCGTTCATTATACGACAAGGACCATAATGAATCCAGTATTGTACTCAATAGTACCGGGTTTCCCAAAAGTCCCCACACGTTTTGAATGAGTAAAGAAAAAAAATGAAAATTTGGGGATCACAAAAGAATCATAAAAACTACATTCTTAGATAGTTTACAACTTTTTTAAATAGCAACCTCTGTCGAGTTTCACCTTATTTTAAAGGTAATGAAAAAAAAACACATATAATTTTAATTATTTTTAATGTTTTTTTGCACGTTTATTACGATTTTTATATAAAATGTTCAAATTGTCGACCTTCTTCGGTCTCGCAATGACCCAAATGCTTTAGTGATCCCCAAATTTTCAATTCTTTTTCAAATGAAAAATTTCAGCATCGTTAAGCACTTATATTTATTGATATTATCTGCAAAGTTTAAAAATGATTCTTTGAGGATTCTTTCATGCTTCTGATTTTTGAGAAAAATAAGACTGAGAATTACCTGTCAAATAGCGGCGTCGCTAATTTGAATCTATGCAATGAGTCTTGGAAAACGGAAAAGAAATTTTTTAAATTAATTCATTGTTTGAAAACGGTAAATTTCTTTTCTTCCAGGATAGATGAAAGAATCTACAAAGAGTCCATGTGTGAACAGGGCTTTAGAGATAAAATAAAATAAATGTTTTGTTTTGAAATTAAATTAAATTTCAGATTCCAATCCTATCAGGTACACATTCCTGATGTATTAAACCATGAGTATACCTGTGAGTTTACGGCTGGTAAACGCACACACCGTCAAATAAATATAACCATAATATTAGTCAACTGTAATTACACAAGAGCTTTTTATTTCGCCGGATAAATTTCTGTTTGTATTGAAACCTTCTGCCCAGCAATTTTAAAAGAAAAATTGTTTAATAAAATTTTATTTTAAAACAATTTTTCGAGTCAAATTGCTGTCAGGTGACAAGGTTGAGATGTCAAAGAGAAATTTATTCGGAGGAAATAAAATGCTCGAGTGTAATTCAACGACTGCTTTAGTTCTTCTTCACAAATATTCCCAAAATATAATTTTTTCACTGACAAATATTAGAAACATGAAGCAAATGACATTTTAGTGTTTTGTTTATTTTTTGGTTGCTAAGAAAAAGGTAAATAAGGTTTTATCACTTGCAAAAAGTTACCTTTCTTTTTATCCGCTGTCAAAGCGATAAAATTGTGTTTTGTTTATGGCTTACTTTATAATTTATATAGGAGTGGAATTATCACAGTAATTTTTATCTTTGTGTATAATAATTTCAGTTGCAGGTTGCAGCCTAAAAAAATATGAACAAATTGATAATAGCGTTCACTCTAATCTTAATTATTGTAAATTAATGAATCCACTTCTGGATAAACTGCCAGATAACTAATCTGCCAGCAAAACCTTTTCCGAAAACTACGACGATAAATATTATTTATTTTACAAGACTGCTGCCGCCAAATATCGTGTTCAAGATAATATAAATCGCCCACTTAGTAGGCAGTAGAAAATATTTAGTACTGTTTAGTCTAAGTTCCTTATGATAACAAGTTGTGATAATTAAAATGCGCTGAGAACAACCTGACGTCATTGTTTTCTTCTTTTTTATCACAGTATTATTATAATAAATTTTGAGTAATTGACAGCTGGTAACCGCACTCACGGCAGAATATAGAAATATCTAAAACTGGTTCAGTTCAGATAAGTTAACTTATTCATATGGTTCATAAAAACATTATTCATAAGCGTTAACGGAGATTATCATTTGAATGACTAATTTATACTAAAGTATGTTATTATACAGGGTGTTTCTATACCTCTGCACGAAACTTTAATAGATTATATAATTTGATATACTGATTATAGATAAAAAAAGATTTTTTTCAAAAATCGCAAAGTAAGGGCAGTGAAAATTTTAGTGTCTCTTATTGTTTGAAAGTCCATTTAACTGTGTATTTGTTAATTATTACATAACATGTGACTATTTGGAGATAGTCTTATAATATTTATAATTTTATTTTATAAATAACGTAATAAATAAACAGTTAAACGGACGTTCAAACAAATGGAACTAATATTTTCACTACTCTTATTTTTGCGAATTTTGAAAAAATCTTTTTTATTTATAATCAATACCTATATCAAATTATATAGTCTATTAAAGTTTCGTGCAGAAGTATAGAAACACCCTGTATAAAGTTTCAAATTTCTACATTTATTTGTGTAGAAATAACAACAATTTATTAGCAAAAACGAGCTATGATTTTGCCATCATACACTCGGCAAAATAAAAAACGTAGGTACCACTTGAAAATGCGCGAAAAATTCCGAATTTTTAGACCGCCATAACTCGGTTTAATTTGGTCGAAATGGGTAAATCTTAAGTTCTGACAAGATTAAAGTTTCCTCTTTAAGGACACGCCAAGTTCATTTCACCCCCTGCCCTCCTTAGAAAAAAAATGTTCTTGAAGTCAAAAAAACATCAAACTTTGACAACTTGTACCGGGTGCAAAAATCGTGAACTCAATCCACTACCAAGGCAATAAAATTTATTCATTTTCCATTTGGGGGAAAAAAAATTAAGTATCTACCGAGTCGTGTAATCACATGAGTGCTGTAATATGCTTTAGCCCAGACGTGATATACAAAATGTTATCCACGACTGCTCAAAATTATTAAAGATTGATATTTTTGTTTAAAGGTCACATTTGAAATTTTAAAATAATTATGTTGACAATTGATAGATGTCTTCTTTAATTTTGAATTAAAATCAAAGCAACAGGGTACATACAATACAAAGCAGGACATCCTGTCAGTTTTATTTTCAAACAAATTTTTTATTTGTAAGTTTATACGTGATATTTATTTATTATTCGTTTATAAATTATTTATTATGGGACAGTAATTAAAAATTTATTTATTCCAAGAATATTTAAGGAATAAATAGGTAGACAAGTAGTTAATATAACCTCAAAACTGCTGTCAAATATTGACAAAAATCTTATTTTTATTAGTAGTATCCATGTCTATGAACGTGTGAAGTAGAGTAAATGCGAGAGGTAATAGACAAAAGCACATCATATTACTTCACTAGTGAGGTAATATAACTAATTACCTCACTTAAATGATGAAAATAATATGGCTATTATTACTGGCGTGGATAAATGTTTATATTTTGTTTATAATAATCAAATAAGTGAATATGTAAGATCTGGTTAACGATGCTTTATATAATAATAAACAAGAATTGTTAATAATTTGTATTTGAAAATAAATATTTGGATTTTAATAAAAAAAAAATTTGAAAAGGTGTACCTACCGCAAAGATCCATGACGTTCAAATCAATTTAAGGCGATGTGGCACTAAAGTTCTATGAAACCGCAATGGCACAGAAATGTATACGTCAGTTATATAAATTTATTTTGCTAATTAAAAAAAATTGATTCATGATCAGTACATCTTGTAGTATCTGCCATAATATTTGTTTCGTAAAGTTATAAAACACCGCGTATATTGTCATATTTGTTGTGGTAGTTAATAAATCTTTTCCAGTACCAATAGATCACTTCCATCTGCAAGTATCTATAATAAATCTAGAATCTAGTATTTCACTATCTGCTAACAAGTCACGCGCTTGTCCACTTTGTTAGTACAGCGTTAACACGCGTTACAAACGTTTATTACTATTTAAAATAAATAGTTAAGTCTCCGGAACTTGTTTCAATATAAAATATGCAGTAGGTTTGCAACACTATCTGTTCACTCTCAACGTTTATATGTCTGTGTGCGGCACGCACCTTCATTTGTCATGTCACATACGTGAATGTGTGTATGTGTGTAAGGATGTTAGATTCGCCAAGGATCACTAGATGTAAGTAATTGATTTTAGTATTTCAACAGAAGCTGCAATGTTTGAGATTGTAGGAAATTTATGGAATTGTGTGTTAAGTAAGTAAGAGATGTCTGTGTCTTATTTAACTTGTAATTTGGGTGTGACATCCGCACAGATTACTGCCAATTTTAGTTAACGTGCGTTCTGTACACAGCATTCTTGATAGTACGATATTATCTAATTTGGTATACAGGTGAAATGCGAACATAGGGAAATATATGACAGTGGAGTTATCATGCTAGGCATCTTGATATACGTGGAATAAGTACTGTCAATGTCAAAGTAGCTGTCATATTAATTAAATTTTTATTTTCATTAAAATAATTTCTTTGCATAATAATGTATGTGTACGAGCAGAACGAGAAAGTTTACATGCACTTTTAGATTTTATTATTATTTCTGTTATTGATTACTCTTTTTGCCACACAAATTCACATTACTTCGTTTTGTGACACTACTACAAAATATATCAAGATACCTGGCATAAAAGTTCGATTGTCATGTTCCCTATGTTCGCATTTCACATCCACCAACCTGTATATTTAAAATGTGGTACATATACTACGGGGTGTATAGCCGAGTGTGCTATGTGACCGACTGTGGTTCTGACAATTCAGGTTCGAATCCAGTCAGGTAATATTACAGTTTAAATGCACACAATCTCACGTATTGTATACTCTTGGAATCTATACTTAAAAGTTAATAAAAAATACCTATACCCAGAAATGGGTCGCAATACTCAACTAGATTTATAGAGAATTTTATGATGAATTCAATGGTATGTCGCTCATTCTGATAACTCTGCTAGTTTTTGAGTTATAAGGTTTTCAGTTTTTTTCAGCAAGATTTCTTTAACCCTCCTGAAATGTCAAAAGCAGGAATTTTAAATAGATGAAAAATATTTTGATAGTTAGTTTCAGGGGTGCGGAATCCATTTTTGTTAAGTTTTTTTAGCTGTCTTTAACAGTTTTTGAGATATACCGTTTTGATTGATTTAGCAGCACCAAAACGGATTATATTTATTCATTTATAGAAATGTTCTTGTATTGTAATAAAAACAAATATTCAACTGCTTAATTATAATTAATTGTGATACAGGTCTTTTACTTTACCACTTCTCTCCATGAATATCCGTGAATTGACAGCTGATAACCGCACACACGGTATATTATATATCCATAACTTTGACTCAAAATATATGAGAGGCTGTCACACTCAAGTTGATTAAAAGGCGTTCTAGGTATTATTACGGTTACCAGCCGTCAACTAACAGGTATTCATGAATCATGATTGTTTGTGGAAAGTGCAGTTACTGAAATGTGTACCTGAATAATTTAAAACCTTGAATACACGTGATAGCACAGGTTAAAATAATGATTAAAAAAATATGTGAGGCTGCCACGCCCAAGTTGAGTAAAATATAATGATATATACAAGGAGGTGCAAATAATTTCTTCACCATGGACCAAAAATATATTCGTTTATTTATGGGCAATTTTCGCACATATTTCAAATAACCGGATTGTTGATTGTATAATGACGAACTATGAATTAAATAAAACAAAATTTTAATTAATTATGCAATGGCAAGAATAGTGAATTTATAAAAATTTGAAAACAGTGACCCAAACTGTTTGATTAAAAAAACTGGAAACGAAAATTATAAATTTTGAAAAAACCTTTCAGTTCCGTTTTCGTGAAAAGTGAGTGAGCACTATGCCATTAAAATTTCATTCATTAAATTTATTGTAAAACCCGAGTAAAACCTGTATTTGTAATATTATCATAACTGAGACACTGTAGCACTGTACAATTGGATATAATCAAAAATTTTAAAAATTTTGAAACAATTTTGTTATAAAATTGAAATTATGTCATACTTTATTATTGTTAGGGCTAGCTTTAACCTATCAATAATTTTGCTTTTTTATGTTTAAAATATTAAAATTACGTTTCTGTTACTTTACGGAAACTCTGAATCCAGATAGTATGCAAGAAATTGTGAATCACCCTGTATTTACGTATCCAAACATAATATTTAATTTTAAAGTAAGAAACTTGCCTCGCCAACCATCACATTCCCTTGAAACCTACCCCAATTTCGTCTTCCTTCTCCTTCAATCAGCGACATACCTCCCGCTTCGCTCGTAAGCACCCAGACGCAACCGCGTGTCGCAGCCCGCTCCACACGGCTGTCGGCGGGCAGCCGGCAGTGCAGGCGTGCGCCGCTGCAACGCATCCCGCCAGACGGCGGGGGTGGCGAGGGAGGCAGGCGGAGGCGGAAAACCCCGAACTCGCTGCCGAACAGACGAATTTGGAAACAGGCGGAGGGGGTACAGGCGGGTAGGGAGCGGCGAGACAGGGCGGCCAGACGAAGAGGAATGGGAATGCACTGAGCGCAGCAGACTACCAGGGACGGACTAGGGGATATTGGAATTTTTAGTAAATTCGGGATTAATTTGATTGGTGAATTAAAGTTTACGTGAATATAGAAGGCTCAAACTTCCTTAAGCGGCTCGTCTAGGTTTTTTTCCGAATTCATAGAATACTCGCATCCTAGCTATGCAATGTCATTTTAAAGTTGAAAAATACTGTAAAAGTATTTTCGTTGCGTGTAAATTGTTAGACTATTATTGACTTCAGGATAATGTTTTTATAAACATTTAATAGAGAAAGAATGGATCTACAGATGTGCCTTTTTAAAATTTAAAAAAAATTAATTTCTATCATGTAATTGGAAGTTAATTCTGTAAAAAAAAATAACCGTGTAAAGTTTGCATAAATTGGATTTTTTTTTGAATTTTTATAAGCATGTACAACTTTTTAATCAAAATTTTAAAACGGCACATCTGTAGATCTATTCTTTCTCTATTAAATCCTTTTTAAAATAAAATTTTACCATTCTTGTACTGGCCACAAAACACTACTACCATGTGTTACCAGCCAACCCGGCGCAAGCCCTTGTTACAGCCTTTAGCCGGTGCCCGATAGCTAGAGGTTGCCAAATTAATTAGATCCCAACTTGGATTGGTAACGGGAGTAGGTACCGATTCGAACCCACGACCTATGTAACCAGAGCCTAGCAATCTACCACTATGCTATCCCGCCGTGTTAATATTATATTTCAAATGTTACTACCCCTTGTAAAATTAAAAATAGTCTAAATTTTTTAAATTAGCTTACAGATGAAGAATGAAACTGTTGTATTTTTTAATAATATCCGTATCATTTGGTATATCCTGTTGTTTTTATTACTAATTTGAATAATTGTAAACAGGCAAAAATCTTGATTTATTTTAAATAATTTTACACAAAAATATAATATAATGTAATGAATAATGCAATAAATTGTACACCTTATTTTTGCGATATTTTATAAGGTTGTTAAAAATTAGTTTAATTTGCAATATAAAAGCAGACATCTTTAAAAGTATTAAATTAAAAAAATAAAAGCTTAAACAATATAAATGAAAAATGTTTGAAAATTTCTCTCAGCAAGAGAACACTTTCATAAATAAAGACCAGCATTTGATATGCACTTCATCTTCATATTACCGCGATATGAATTCATAAAAGACTATTAAGTACTTTAGTATCAGTTAACATTATCTGCACATCTTGTTACATTGCATTAGCGTTATGCTAATTATCCTATTAATAATTAAGCAAAAATATGTGTAATTAGACTTAGATTAATTATATTTCATGTTAATGTTGAGAGATAAAATTACTGTTATTATGATTGGACAGTTTTATGAAAGGTGACATCTTCAAGATTGTTAAATATGCATTTTTAATTAGACTTTACATGAAAATTAATAAATGTTGTGCAGTTAACCCAACAAGTTTTACAAATCTGGGTGAGATACTATTTTCAGTCGTCAACAAGTCAAAAGTACACCGCAAGAAATACTTCCAAATAAATCTCGGTATCAGCTTAGGTTGTAGCGTTTTGTAAAGCACTGTTCACACACAGATTCTTTGAAGATTCTTTCATACTGCTGAATCTTAGAGAAATTAACTGTTTTAAAGCTGTCAATTAATTATAATTCTCCTTTTCCAAGACTCATTGAAGAACGAAATAATGACAGGTAATTTTCACTAGAAGCGTCAAAAGAATCCTCAAAGAATCCTTGTGTGAACAGGGCTTAAAAAGCGAGAATCTTACAGATTACTGCACATGGACAAGCCATCAACTCACGGGTACTCATGATTATTTATTAAGGCGCTACGGGCGCTACACTGGTGCCAAAAATATAGTGAAAAAGGGAGCTTGCTATATTACAAACTGAGCTCTTGTTAGTACACGTACACAGTTCATATTTTATATATATAGATAGTTCAAAGATGACTCTAGAGAGCAACGAAATTATATTTTTGAAATACTTAATGATATTTTAGTAATAAATTAGTAAAAATAGTCAATTTGGCCGATTCTTTACTATTTTTTTCGTCAGATATGAATTTTCCTGACAAAAAATATTTTCGTAGCCCTCTCACGAACAATGCAAGGAATCGACAATTTACACAAAATTAATAAATATGCAATAATATAAGGCCATCATTTGTAATATTAAAATGCATAAATTAATTCTTATGTTCTCTAATTGTTGTCACAACAATGGATTGTATGAATTTTTCAATCAAATAATGCTTCCTAATTACTTATGGTAAATTTTAGATTTTTATTTTGAGCAATATAGCTAGAAACGTGAATTCTGATTCTATTGCAGCCATATTGCGTACAACAAGGATATAGCCTTAAGGCTCTACACTTGTTGAAAGCAATATTGCTGCAATAGAATCAAAATTCACGTTTCTAATATCTAATAAATGTCAAATTATCAAATATACCATCAAACAGTGATACTTAAAATGTACACACGTCAAGTAAACTACCGTTTACTTTGCGAATTTAAAAAAAAATTGTTTCATAATCAGCACGTCGTAGTATATACCCTTTAATTTTTTGTCGTAAGTTGTTGAACACCCTGTATATCTTAGTTCTTAGTACTCTTTACTCGTATGTGTGCAGTTATTAGCCGTCACCTGACGGGTATCCATGTTTGTTAGTAAAATATATCAATCATGCAAATAAATCTAATCTACTAGATTTCTTTCAAATTATTATAAAAGTTAGCAATATTTCTTTTTAATTGTCTTTATGTCAAAAGTTGCTTCCTTAAACAATAAAATAAAATTTAATTAATCACTGAAACATTTTTAATAAACTCAAATTCGTTAGTTTTTTGCAGAGGCCGATAAACTCTTTAACCCAGCTACAAAAAACGGAGTTGTAAATTTCAAATTCGCATTTTTATGTTCGCCATTTTGAAAAAACTGAATACAAGATGTCCTTGTGGTTTTTTACCAGTGGTCAGATTGCAAGAAGAAATTTCGATGTCTACTTTTTGCGGTCAGCAAAGTTTTTTCTACATTTCCTAGAGAATTATTTGCTTTGAGCTATTGAGAATAATTTTCAAAACGCTTACAGATTTGGTAGTTTTTGTTGATTCTTCAGACAATAATTATTAGATAATCTAACTCTAAAGACTTTTAGTATGAACAACTTATTACAAATTAAATATTTTTTAAATTATAAAGTAACGGCACTGTTCACACACGAATTCTTTGAGAATTCTTTCATGCTTCTGAATCCTGAAAAAAGAATCATGCTGAAAATTGCCTCCCAAAGAGCGGCGCCGCTAAATTAAATCTACAATGAGCCTTGAAAAAGAAGAATTTCTAATTTTTTGATAGCTTTAAAACAGTTTTTTAAAGGATTCAGAAGCGTGAAAGAATTGTCAAAGAGCCTATGTGTGCATACTTAAAATTTATTTCTTCAAGTTTGTAACATATTAATTAAAATAATACTAAGAGGCGTTTATAAAACCCTTAGCTATTTTGTGAGTCTAAAATACTGCTCTATTATTGTTGTGAATACAAATTTTGTTGAAGTTTTCTTATGTTTTGTGGTTGTTAAGGAAAATTGATTGTAATGTCTGAACAATTGTTTTATTTTGTTTATTGATTTCTTATTAATGCATTGTTCTGAATTTGTTAAGTAGTTTACTATATTTGAAAGAATTAATTTTAAAATGATAAGTACTTTTTGATAAGTGACGCCGTAGAACTAAGTTTTATTTTATTGCATTTTAATTTTACTAAAGTAAGTACCTTGTATTGATTGTAATTAATTTATTGAAAGTATGGTAGATTTTTTAGGTGTTTGTGTTAACATTTTTCGAAGAATATTTTGTATGAATTTTAATAAGTTTGTTCACTCATTGACAGGATACATTAATTAACTAAAAGATTCATTATTTTACACACATTTTTACAGAACAATTCTTAATTTATTTTATTGTTTTATAAAGTATCTAGTTTTTATTTAACATTAGAGTAGGTATTGTAAAATTTGGTAATGTAGTATACCTACCAATAATCTCAAATAACTATTCATATTATTCTAGGTCAAAAATAATGTTAAAATATAAATTGCAATTACATTAAACTTGAACAAATCTATTCTGAATTCAAACTATTATAAGAACTTTGTTTACATCGTATATTTAATGATTCTATTTGTATGCAATAAGCTACGTTTTCTTCTAAATTAAGAACCAATAAGAATCCAATTTTGTGCCTATAATATTCGCATATTGACTGCTAAATTTATTTTTAATTCAGTAGAAATATCTTGTACATAAATTAACACATGTGTGCTGTCAAATATTTGTTATTATTTGTTAATAATTTAAATATTGATATTTATATTATTTAAAAATTGCCAATTTTTTGTCGGACCACTATAGAAATACTAAATAAAAAATTAGAGATTTACCCTTTTACAAATCAAAATGTAGGTATAGAGGTTAAGGGGCTCGTCTACCTTTTTTCGAATTCCTAGAATACCCTGGATATTACTTTTTTCTATTTTACTCTCTTCCCCACTACTACGGCTGCCCGAAACCAGCCCGAAACTCGTACTTTCCCGCATCCTAGCTATGCGATGTCATTTTGAAGTTGAAAAATACTGTAAACATGGCTCCAGTATTTCCATAATAACATCTGTATTTTTTAAAGATTATTCGAAAAAGGAAGCTTAGCTACATGCTTCTTGTTTTTTAAAATTTTCTTGCCATTTATAGTGACCGAAAAAAATCATATCAAATAATGACAAAAAACAGCATAATAACGTTACTTTTAAATTTTTTTACTTCAAATTCCTAGGCCAAAGACAAAATAAAAATATAGAAGCATTAAGACATCCTTTGTTAATACACTCATCGTACACTCATATGTAAAAGCTACAATTATTATAATTAAAGTAAACGTAAAATTTTAGGGTAAATAAGCTAAATATTTGTTTTGTACTTCAAAAGAATTATAAATTCGGTACTATTTGATATAGGTAGATGTGTATCGAGATAATGCATTTTGTAGATTATAATTTTAATTTTAAGATCCCAATAAGTGGACTGCATAAATTTAAATGCATAAACCGAATGACGTTTATCAATTTGGTACATTTTTGTAGCACATAACCTCAGTCAATCTTGTGTTTATAGAACTTGATTAATCTTTTATAAGTTTCAGATATATCTAGAGACAAATCTAGACAAACCAACTAGTATGTATAAATATATGAAACTAATTTTAGAAGTATAAAATATTCAGTTGTATTTATATTTCAATCAATTTTGATGCGCAGAAGTTTGTTCGCAATTCGGTGCATTATTGTAGAATGTAAACAGCAGGAAGAAAAGCAGGACCATTTAGCTTATTTACTGCACTTTTGGTTGTTTTTTGTTATATGTTACAAAATAACTATGGACATGTTTAATCTTATATTATGCGTTTATCTCTCTCGTTAAGAGCCTATTGCATGGCAATAATACGCATTGAAAAACGAGTAATTTTTGTGATGATCTCAATCTAATACTGTTATACGTATGATGTTGAATTTTTGTATGTAGATTAAGGAAGCATACTAAAAGTGCGGAATCTTCAAAATCTTTAATTAATGTAATTAGTTTGGCTTTAATAATTATGCGAAAATCGACAAAAATTGTACAAGTTTAGATATAATTTATGACAATTTTTCCGCCCTTTTTACATCTATGTTCTACTCATTTTGTCCTTAAACTCAATGATAACTTTTATAGTTTATTCATGAGATCCTCACGAAATTCTAGTGTTTAATTCCTTTTTATTTCTAATTGTTGTCGGAACAATATAATAGTTTGAATTTTTCAATTCAACAATACTTTGTCATTACTAATGTAAAATTTCAGATTTTTATTTTGAGCAATATAGCCAGAATCGTGAATTCTGATTCTATTGCACCAATATTGCACTCAAGCAGTATAGCTCCTTAATTTTATTGAGTTTTTCGATGCTGATTGAAATGCGTTTTCAATTTAAACGCGCATAGTTGTACCACAAAATTTAATGCAGTTGTGAACTTTTATTTATAATAACGGTTATTATATATTTCATGTCTTGATTATTTAGTATATAATTTGGAACTACTTTCAAAACTTTCCTGCACTTTTATATATGACAAACATCCATGTTAATGAAGTGTATAGTATAAACTGATTCTTGGTTGTCAAAAATTTGATGGTACATAATTTGTCCGCAGGTTGATGCATTTTTGTAGATGCTTTATAAATTTTCCTGCACTTCTTTTAATGTTAATTTGACAGAAACTTCTTTATTGAACAGTAGCGTTGTGCGATGCAGACGCAGTTTGGTACAAACCTTTTATAAATGTTGCATCTTTTCTTAACATTTTCATTTGAGAGAAGCTTGTTTGTTGGTCATTGGACCCAAGGAATTAATTCTAAATTTAATACCGAAATTTGACCGCACAAACTTTTACGCAGGTTGCGCATTTACTGCGTCTTTTGAGTTTTTAGAACAGGATATGACACGTTATACCGAAGGCGCATTTTGGGACATTTTTGTAGTAAACTTTTAGGATCAACTCTTTTACAAATTTTGTATCACTTCTTTATCTTGAAATTTGACCGCACAAACTTTTAATGCAGTTTGGTGCATGCATGCATTTTATGTTTCAAATAAAGGATTCGATACCTAAAAGAAAAGGATACGATAACTAATCCTGAAAACGCAGTTTGATGCAATTTTGTACCACACAAATTTTAGAATCACTTCTTTTTTCTTTATCTTAAGAGATGCTTGTTCATTTGACATAAGTAAGAAAATTGACTAAGTTTTATTCCGAAATTTGATCGCACAAACTTTGGTTGGTGTATTTTTGTATTAACTGAATTTTTTTAATTTTTAGAAGCTTCTTTTACAGAAACTACGATACCTTGAAGATTCTTTCAGGCCTTCGAATCTCGGAAAAAATAAATTCTGTTTTAGAATTAAAAGTTCTTTTTTAAAATTCGTTGAAGATTCAATTTAGCGGCACCGCTATTTGACAGGCTATTCTCACGAGGATAACTTTTCTTAAAATTCAGAAGCATGAAAGATTCTTCAAAGAATCCTCGTGTGAACAGGGCTTAAACCGATGACGCAGTTTGGTTTATTTTTGTAAGACCAACCCTTTTACAAACTGAAGTTTTAAATTTGATCGCACGTAATTTGTTCACAATTTGGACCTATTTCATGACTTCCTGCACTTAGTTATATTGTTAATTTTACAGAAACTACTTCTTTGAAGATTCTTTCAGGCTTTCATGCACTTCTTTATTTTGTTAGTTTTACACAAGGATTATTTGAAAATTCTTTCATGCTGCCGAGTCTTGGAAAAAATAAATTTAGAATTAGTAATTCCTCTTTTCGAAGTTTCATTGAAGATTCAATTTAGCGGCGTCGCTATTTGACAGGTAATTATTACCAGGATAACTTTTCTCAAAATTCAGAGCATGAAATCTTTATATGAACAGGGCTCAATAGTTTGGTGTACTTTTGTACCTCTTACAAATTTACAAGTTTTAAATTTGATTTGACATAATTTGTCCACAATTTGGTTCATTTTTGTATCGCTTTTCCTGCACTTCATTGTTACTTTTACAGAAATTCCCTGTTCACAAACGGATTCTTTTAAGATTCTTTCAGAAAGCTATCAATGAATTAGAAATGATTCTTTTCCAAGGCGCCGCTATTTGACAGGCACTTCAGACCATAAAATAATCTTGAAAGAATCCTTGTGTGTACACGGCTCAGTACTGAAGACGGTTATTTAGTCAATTTTTGTAAGACCAACCTTTAAAACTGAAGTTTTAAGTTTGATCGCACATAATTTGTCCACAATTTGGTCCCTTTTTGCATCGATTTTCCTGCACTTCTTTATATTGTTCATTTTACACAAGGATTCTTTTAAGATTCTTTCAGTTTTCGGAATCTTGGAAATATTATTAGAAATTAGTCTTTTCCAAGGCGCCGAAATTTGACAGGCATTTCAGAAGCATGAAATAATCTTCAAGGAATCCTTGTGTTGTATTTTTTACAAGTTTTAAATTTGATTTCACATCATTAGTCCACAATTTGGTCCATTTTTGGGGCGATTTTCCTGCACTTCTTATATTGTTAACGATTCTTTTAAGATTCTTTCAGGTTTCGGAATCTTGGAAAAAGAAAGCTATTAATGAATTAGAAATTATTCTCTTCCAAGGCGCCGTTATTTGACAGGCACGATAATTTTACTCAAATTTCAGAGCATGAAAGAATCTTCAATGAATTCTTGTACAGAGCGGAGTATACCGAAGACGCAGTTTGGTGTATTTTTGTAAGACGAACCTCTTTACAAGTTTTAAAAATTTGATCCACAATTTGGTCCATTTTTGGATCGATTTTCCTGCACTTCTTTATATTGTTAGTTTTACAGAAATTCCCTGTTCACACAAGGATTCTTTTAAGATTCTTTCAGATTTCGGCATCTTGGAATGAATTAGAAATTATTCTTTTCCAAGGCGCCGCTTTTCAGGCATTTCAGAAGCATGAAATAATCTCCAAAGAATCGTTGGCGCATTTCTGTTTCTGAGTTTTTGAATAGTTGTCACGATAATTTTACTCAAAGAGCATGAAAGAATCTTCAATGAATCCTTGTACAGAGCGGAGTATACCGAAGACGCAGTTTAGTGTATTTTTGTAAGACGAACCTCTTTACAAGTTTTAAAAATTTGATCCACAATTTGGTCCACTTTTGGATCGATTTTCCTGCACTTCTTTATATTGTTAACAGAAATTCCCTGTTCACCCAAGGATTCTTTTAAGATTCTTTCAGGTTTCGAAATTATTAGAAATGATTATTTTCCGCGGCGCCGCTCTTGAAATAATCTTGAAAGAATTGTTGGCGCATTTCTGTGTCTGAGTTTTTGAATAGTTGTCGGCGCTGGTATTGGCGTAGGTTATGTCGGGCGGGAATTAAGAAAACTCACCCTGCGAAATGCAGTACATAATCTGGCGGGGCACCTTGAGTCCAGCCGCCAGGCAGGCGGCAAACGACGCGGAGAAGTTGATGGCCATGTCTGCTGCTTATTGTCATCACTGGCACTCGCACGTCACGTCACACACAAATCACACCATCACTCGCGGGGAACTGCGCTGCTCTGAGTCTCCGCGCGGCTGTGTCTGTAGACTGTGCACTGCGCTGGATGCGATGCGAGGGGGGCGCCTCGCTTGCAGTCGCTGCACCGCCCCCGCCGGCGAATGCACCGCCACCGCCAGTGCCCAAACGAATCAATAGCACCACACATCATAAAAAACTAACCTGGTGCAAGCCTCCACGCTATGGGGATGCGAGCCAACCCCCAAGTCTCCCACAACCCTGAACCCTGATTTGTTTATTTATTCGAAATTAATCAGGATCAGTGCCGTAGTAAAGGGGATATCCTCCCCCCACCAAAGGTCGAAGAAATATTTTTCCAGTAATTATTATTTAAAATTCGTAAATTATTAAATATTCGTCAAAATTTACAAAATTCTCGTCTCCTCTCTAAATTTTGAGACAAGAACTAACAAATTTCTCGTCTCGGATGAGACGAGAATTCAAAATTACGAGACGAAAAATAGATCTAAAAAAATCGAGAATTCTCCTCCTCCACGCTGGGGATGCTCGCCAAGTCTAAGAAATACTTTTTTCAGTAAACTGATTCTTAATGTTTTTCCAAAATTTGATAATTTGTTTTGTAGCTACTTTATAATTTTCCTGCACTTCTTTTAATGTTAATTTGACAGAAACTTCTTTTTTAAACAGTAGCGTTGTCAGGTGCGGATTTAGGGGGAGGGCTCAGGGCAACAACAAGGATTTGGGGGGCCAAATATAAAAAATTTCAAGTAATGAATACAATTTATTAAGTAGGTAATATACATTTTTGTATAGAAAATAAATAAACATGAACACTATATTACAATAAAGATGAGGAGTGTGAAGCTTAATATGTTAATAATGTAATGTAATAGCTAGCGAATACAAAACTGGATTTTATATATAAATATTTATTTTTGTTTATTTTAATAATTTTATTTCAATGGTCAAAATTTTAAAGCTTACATTTGGTATTACTGGGTAAAAACGACAGTTCATTTTTATAATAAATAAAAGGTAAAACATAAAGTTTCACATCCTCCAAAAATTAGAACTTGTAATGATAAGGCATTTGACCTTGAATGAAAAAAAATTTCGACTGCGGCGCATTTCTTTTATCATAATTTTTATTTTTTTATTGGGCCCCTCCAGTAAAAAAATCCAAGATCCGCCCCTGAGCGTTGTGCGATACCAAATACTGCAGATGCAGTTTGGTACAAACCTTTTATAAATTTTGCATCTTTTCTTAACATTTTAATTTAGGAGAAGCTTGTTTGTTTGGTCATTTGACCCAAGGAAATTAATTCTAAATTTAATTTCGAAATTTGACCGCACAACTTTTACGCAGTTTGCTGCATTTTCTATTAAAATGTAAGTAAAACTATTTATTAGCTTAGTAGAATAAGCAGAATTAGGCGAAAGGGCGTGTGCTGGTCACATCAGATTTTTGTAGTAAACTTTTAGGATCAACTCTACAAATTTTGCATCACTTTTTTTTCTTTATCTTGAATCAATAGCACTACAAGACATAAAAAACTACTATCCGAGAGGACCTGGTGCGCCTCGACGTTGGGGATGCTCGCCAACCCCCAAGTTAATCAGGATCAGTGGCGTAGTTACGGGGAATATCCCCCCCTTCCCCCAAAGGTCGAAAAAATACTTTTTTTCAGTAATTATTATTCAAAATTTATCGTAAAAATGTACAAATTTCCGGTCTCATTTTGTCTAGAAATTCCGAGACTAACAAATTTCTCCTCCTGGTTCGACGTATTTCCGCAAAACACCTCTCGACCTCCGGTCTCGAGTTGTTTCTATGGAAATACGTCTCATCAGTCGGCAGTATTTTCAATTATTTTCGAAGCTCTTGTGGTATAATAACTGACTATTGATGATTATTTTGCAGAAACGAAAATAGTAATAATTTAGTAAATAAAATACAACAAAATTTGTATTCACTAATTTTAAATATACAATTAAAATAACAGTTCTACAGCATCACACGTCTCGTAAGATTAAACTCCAAGTCGATATTTTAATAAAAAACGTACAAGCTAAATTAAAAGTTGTTTCATTTTCTATTTTTCCTCATAGTTGAGAAGTTTGTTTTGACACAATTTTATCTTTTCTTTACAACAATAAAACGAAACTATAACACTGGCGTTTAATTGAATAGCACAGAAGAAAAAAAACGGTGAATTGGTTTTATTTTTAAAAACGTAACGTAAACAATCTCAACCACACTATTAGCTAAAATGAAGGGGATTCCATTGATTCGAACACTTTTTCCTCATTCTAGTCACGTTGGTCATGATCAAGGACCTAGAAAGAAATACCCAACATTAGAGATAGCAAACACCAATCATCTTCATACAATGCAAATTATTTCTCTGTACAATTTATTGTTTTTAAAACGGTACATTTGTTTTACTGTAATAACATTCGATTGTCAATGGTTTTAACCATATTATTAAAAATTTAAACGAACAGCTAAGTATTATTAATTAATCGATATACTAATTTTCAGATACCTATTAATATGATAGCATGAAAATTTTCATGAATATCGCATGACACAAACAACCACCAATGGAAGAATGGATTACAATAATAGTAACCATGGTTATATAAAAATTTAGCGGAAATTATAGTAGCTTGAGGAACTTAACTGAAATTATTAATAAGCGGAAACTTTACCGTCATTGTCAGTTTGACTTTAAATTAAAAATTGGTTTTGAATGTAAATAAGCAATTAATAAAGTAAATGTAATGTTAAATACAAATTTAATAAATATTTCAAGTTTCTATTGTAAAAAAATTCCAAAATAGAGCGGCGCATTGCGATTTTCTTACCGAATATGCACTCGTACATTAATTCATGTCCAGGAAAATTTTTATCGTGCATTCCAAAAACGTCTTAATTAGCTCGAGTGGTACACGAGAGCACTCAAAAAATTTCCGGAAAGAATTAATGCACATATGATATTATAAGTGAAAATTTCTAATTTTTTCTACAGAAAATATTGAGACAAAAATATGTATATTGTTTATTATTTATTTAAAGAAAAAATATAAATAAAACAATTTTAAATTAACTTATTATCAAAATGCAATTTCGTAGTTTGTAATGTTTTTCATCATCCTAGTTTTTTACAGAGCAGATGCAAAAATGTGTGAAAACTAATTTGAAAAAAATACTCTAATTTTACTTTATTTACCCAAATTTTACTTTATCTACTTAAATTTTACTTCATCTATTCTTGCGGTTACATAATTGTTCCTGAATATTGTAAATTTGCTTGTTTCTATTGCTTGACTATTTTAAAATTTTGCTTTTACAGCGAAATATGTTAATTTGTATTTTGACAATTTCAAATATCTTCTATTTTAAAACGAATTTAAATAATTCGGTCTGTTATTTCGCAGATCCAACCTTTCTTGACAATATATAAATAATTAATTGAAGTTAATTCACTTATAAATAAAAGCTGTACAGTGGTGCGCGAAAACCGTATTTTTTAGAAATATTGCAGTTTTTTTACAAATATGGGTGCCAAAATTATTTTTCCTCTCAAACATACTTAAATTGTTTGTTATTTTTGTGTTTAACAAAACAATAAACACTAATGTTTTTGACTGTTTTCTGCCATGGTTAGAGCTCACTTTAATTGAAATCGAAACGTTATTGTGATATTGTATTTTATTTTAATAAATCAACTGAATTCTTCAAGAACTTCTCAACTTTTAAAGACAAATTATGTTTCATATTTTTTTAAATTTCTACGTCTTCAGAATCCTTCAAAACTTTTTCAGTTCCTCCTACATTAGGGGTATTCTTAGAATCTCTTGCTACGGCCCTGTGTGTTATTATGGCTCCTCTATTTCAACTTACTTGATATTCTTGCGTATGAGCATATACATGGTTCTTGTGTGTGCGTTTTCTACATATTGATAAGATGGTTGCAAGAATAAAAACAATTTCATGTGTTATCTGACAAGTTTCTGGGACCTTGACTCACATTGCAGATATGAGATATAAGTCTTTATCGAATGATATGACAAGAGAAGGAGAACGAAAGCTAAAGAGCATGGGAAAGAAATGAGATTAAGATATTAACACATTTGCTAATTTAATTTATTTTAAATCAAGGATAACAGAGTATAAAAAAATTTACACTGTACCTAACTCCTAAATGGACACCTTCCAAATAGTGAATTCCCTTTATTCAGGATTTAAAAGATTAAAAGTGTGAACAAGATTTAACTTGCAGAAAATGTTCATATTAAGAGCCTATTGCATGGCAATAATACGCATTGAAAAATGAGTAATTTTTGTGATGATCTCAATCTAATATTGTTATACGTATGATGTTGAATTTTTGTATGTAGATTTTAAGAAAGAATACTAAAAGTGCGTAATCTTTAAAATCTTTAATTAATGTAATTAGTTTGGCTTTAATAATTATGCGAAAATCGGCGAAAATTCTACAAGTTTAGATAGAATTTATGGCAATTCTGTTGATAAAATTATAGTTTTATTGTTTTTCCGCACTTTTTACATCTATGTTCAACTCATTTTGTCTTTAATAAACTCAAGCCACATTCCCACCTCTATCATAGTCGTAGTCATAAGTCTTTAGTCGTAACCTTGAGAGTTTGACATACGAAACAACGTTACAGCGTTTCCACCTCTTGTCGTAGTCGCAAGTCGTTAGTCGTTAGTCGTTAGTCGTAGTCGTAAGGATTTGGCTCTGCCAAACATTTTGTCGTAATCATAAATAGAAAGAGATGGAGGTATGTAGTGCTGCTGGTTTCACTACTGTCACTGCACTACTCGTCGAAAGAAAGGTTATAGAAATATAAATATGAATAAAAATAATATTGTTTTAAATATTTCTGAATGTTTTATAGCTTTTAAAGTAATTCAATATTACTATGATTTATTTCATATATCTTATTACACATTTTTAAAAAGCATGGTATGTTCACATGCAATTGAATACATTTTATGTATACATTTATTTTTTATTATTTGTCCTAATACTATAATTTTCTTCCTGGGCAAATTAGTATTGTTTCCGATATAACAGTAAAATTTAATTATCAATTATTTGAAATGTATTTGACTCATTTATTAGTTTAGTTGTGAACAAAACATTACCCTTATGATAAGAGCTGGGAACGGTCGGTTTTCCTTACGACTACGACTACGACTTACGACTACGACTATGATAGAGGTGGGAATGAGGCTTCAATGATAACTTTTATAGTTTATTCATGAGATCCTCACGAAATTCTAGTGTTGTTTTTCAATTTAACAATGCTTTGTCATTACTAATGTAATTTTTATTTTGAGCAATATAGCCAGAATCGTGAATTCTGATTCTATTGCAGCAATATTGTACTCAAGAAGTATAGCCCCTTAAGGTGATCCTCTACCCATGGCAGAAAACAGTCAAAAACATTGATTTGTTTTGTTAAACATAAAAATAACAAATAATTTATGTTTGAGGAGGAAACATAATTTTGGCACTCATATTTGTAAAAAACTGCAATATTTGTAAAAAGAGGGTTTTCGCGCGCCACTGTACAGCTTTTATTTATAAGTGAATTAATTTCAAATTTTAATATGTTGTCAACAAAGCTTGGATCTGCGAAATAACCGATCGAATTTTTTTAATTCGTTTTAAAACAAAAGATATATATTTTTTTATTTGATTGTTTAAAGATACATCAACGCCTAAGGTTATTAGAATCTCAAGTACATGGTATTATGGAATTACATTGCGAGTTTTATTAGGTATTTAATTTATATTTTATTGTATAGATTTGATACTTTTAAGAATTTAATTAAGTTTTGGCTGGTAGTTTCGTTGTCTTTTAGCACTTCATCTATTTGTGCTGGGGCTGGGATGTTACAGAGATTCTTAAAAGATATTATTTGTGTTCAAAGAATAATAAAAATTGTCAAAATTCAAATTAACATATTTTAGAATTATGCATCGACCATTTTGTAGATTGTACTTTAATCTTCAACAATATTTTTAGATTATTATAGTTAAGAAAACAATAAACGCTGTGGAGTGGCGCGCGAAATGTTTTTGGCTGTTTTCTGGCGCGATAGAGGATAAATTGTCGTAGGCAGATTGTAAAATTAGGCTTTTTATAAAAAGCGTAGTCATGTAGGTATATTATTAAACACATGGTCACATCAAAGTTTGTAACAAAACGTGTATTTAATACCCAAGAAGGGTATTGTTTTTTAAATTTAATTCAGTGCAATCAGGGTGTCTAAAGCCCGTTCACACATGGACACACAGCGGACACATAGAAGACACACACATGCAACAGTAATGCCCAGTGCACACGGAGAAACATTTTGACAAGTTTCCTGAAAAAAGTTTCCAGAAAATGAAGATTTTTTTTGAAAAACGATAAATATGTTTATGATCACTTGTCACATTTGACGATTTGACAAATAAGAAGTTAGTTGCACTTCACAATGTTTCCTGAAAACGCCTAATTTTTATAGGCGCCGTTAAAACTTTGAAGTTTCCGGAAACTTTTTTCAGGAAACATGTCAAAATGTATCTCTGTGTGCGCTAGGTATAAGAAATACTGTGTGGTGTGTGTGTTCATTGTAAAATAGTGGCTTCTATGTACGTACAGAAAAAAAAAACAATTTTGAGGCCATAAACGTTCCACACGTTCTCCATTTTGCTTCTGTTGCCTGTGTGTCGCATGTGTGTCTTCTGTGTTCATGTGTGAACAAGGCTTATCAAAACCGAGTCTGTGGTATTCAAAAAGAGTATTGAGTTGTTCATTTAGTTCAGTTTCCAATTTCTACCAAAAACCTCGAAATATTGTGTAATAAAACGATATGCAGAGTCATTTAGAAAAATCTAATGTGGCCAGCACACAACCTCCCGCCATATCAATCTAGACTTAAACATAGATGTATACGTACAATCCGGTGCCCATTTTAAATTTTACAAATAAAAATCTAAAATATTCACACACAAAAATTAGTATCACCTGAATCAAAAGATTCATTCACAGGAAAACTCTTCTGTGTTGAAGCCCTCCTCCGTTCAATTACTACATTTAATTTCTGTATGCCAACGTGTCATCCGTCTCACCTGTCAATATTTTTTATGCAAAAACAAAAATCAACCGATCGTTTACTACATTTCTTTAAGGCTATATACACTTGCTATGAAATTCAGAGCAAAATAGGGTGCTACAATATTCAAGATTGTGGCTTTGTTTTTGAAATCTATGAACGCATATTTGAAATTTAAGTTTATAAAGACTGTCCCTAGGGTGCCACATGATGATTTTCTTGAAATACCTATTAGTCTGCTGGTAATTAATTAGTGAAAACCGGTGAAATCAATCAATGCTAAGTCGAGCGTATAGTTTAAGAAATTCGTGTTAAAAACTTAAATGTGCAATAATTATCCAAACTATATATTTTTTAAAGGAATTTTTCATATAAATGGTTAAATAATAATTACTTTAACTATATTTAGTGCTATAATTAAAGAAAATTTTAAAAATCAAAAAAATCATGATTTTTTAACTCAAAAAATCAAAGATTTTTGATTTTTTTTAAATCATGATTTTTGCCAACCCTGCTTTTATACGCAAATTTTATAAACGCATTAGCATGAAATCTTTTGATAAAACATGTAAGAGTTTGTGAGTAAGACATAGACACAAGGCTTGTATAAGTTTTCTGAGTACAACTACAGTGATCTTCGTTTCGGTGGTCAGTCGACTGCCTGGCAGCCAGGCCTGGCCAGCCTCAATCAGTTTCACATTTCGTGTTCCAAGTTCAAGAGTCGGTCTCAACTCCGAGCCGTCTGGCGTGGCCAAGGCTGCACCGATATTTTTTCAACGAGTAGTAGCGGATCTTGGCCGCCTGGATGTTTTTAACACTGATTCTCTTCTGTTTCTGTTCGGTGCTGCATACGATCTCGCGATCCCGCGCTGATTTAAGACGATGTGCATTTATTTATTCGCTGCTGTTTTGTTTTTTGTCTGGTTTATTTTTGGATCGTGCTATGCACTGAGTTTTTTTCGCTTCGGCGCGCGAGAGCTAAGATTTTGTTAAATTGTTCTGCAAATGATGTGACTTGGAACTATGTTTGAGCTATACGGGTACCGTGCTATTACTTTAATGTACTTACATATGTTTAGCATCTAATTAAAACTACAAATTGTTTAGCTAGTTATGAGCACCCGTAAGTTAACGGTTTTTAATGGCGCACGATATAAACTTGAAATCTGTGAGACGCTATAATGTTCTATGTATTCATGCTTCATTTTTTAAGGCGCCAGCTTATTGATTCTATAAGTAGATAATCAACATTGGATTTTTTTGTATAGTATGGAGTCTCAAATACTGCTGTTTTCATTAGTACTTACCTACTAGTAAACAACAACAACTTCTTGGTTATAATTTATAAAACGCATACCATTGTTCGGGTCTAGTTTAGATGGTTGAACAACGGAAAATTTATGTTAGACAGTGGTGCGTTCGATCACCGTGTATCTGACGTTTATTCTGCGGGGGATGAGTACAAATTTATTGTTTCCTAAACCGACCATTAAGTAACTATCTAAAGATGAATTTTAAATTTTATCCCTTTATTGGTTGTTGCAACTAAATGGTTACGTTGATTTTAGTAACTGTAAAATAAAACCTTATTTACCTATTTCTTAGCAACCAAACAATAAACAAAACACTAAAATGTCATTTGCTTCATATTTCTAATATTTATCAGTATGAAATACTTATATTTTGGGAATATTTGTGAAGAAGAACCAAAGGAGTCGTTCAATTATCTCTTGAATTACACTCGAGAATTTTATTTCCTCCGAATAAATTTCTGTTTGACATCTCAATCTTGTCACTTGACAGAAAATTGTTTTAAAATAAAATCACTCCACCTACGGTGTCGTGATTTGATTAAACAATTTTTCTTTTTAAATTGATAGGCAACAAGGTTTCAATACGAACAGAAATCCGGCGAAATAAAAGCTCTTATATAATTACAGTTGATAATGTAATCTACAATTTCAACAGCGAAAACATTGCATCGTTGTCCCATCATATTATATCATTTAATTTAAAACACAGACGAATGAAAAAAAGTCATGTTTTTCCAAAATCATAAGTTAAAGAAGAAAAATTAAAACAGAGAGACTTTCTAACTTCTTTTGGTGACATGTAAATGTTGTAAATAATGGCAAAACCTCTAAATACCAAATGATCATGGGACGCGCACACCTCTGTTTTACTATAAATTTAACTACTAGACGGGCCCCTTAACAAAACTATAGTTTAACTCAAACTATCGTGTAACTTTCGATAGTACTATCGATAGTTTGTTCTTGCAACTGTCAAACAATCGATAGTTTCAAGCCCGTCTGACTCGATACAAAGTTTTGTACAAAATTTAATATTACATTTTGATACGAAATATTATGAAAAAATTTGTTATGAAAATTTAAATTTCTATCTGACACGGTATTAAATTTTTGTACAGAATTTTTGTACAGAATGGTTAAGGATTTTTGTAGATGTAAAAATGAATAGTGATAGAAGAAGACATTTATTACTTGCAATAGCTGCTGCTGCAGTAGCAAATATTCAAAAAATTGACATTAAAAAGAAAAATTTATTCAAAGAAGAGTAAAATATTTTCACGAAAATGGTTGCTTAGAAGAACTGAAGGACGGGGACGGGGAATACTAAATATGTTGAACGAAGAACTAAGAATCGAAGATTCTTTAGCATATCGAAATTTTCTAAGGCTTACTAGTGAACAGTTTGACATTTCGTACCTGTCCTAATTATTTCGTATACAAAAACTTAATGACACGATCCATAATATTTCGTATCAAAATTGGTTGGCTTCTAGTTCTAGCCGTTAAAATGGTGAGAAGTATGTTTAGTTTTCCCCTTAAAATAGAATTAAGAATTGAAATTTTCGAATTAACTAAGATATTTTTAAAAAGTTTGCTCTAATGCCAGTTTTTTTTAGTTTTTTCTTCAATTTTTTTATGTGCATGGCGAAACAGTAAACATGTCCAATTTTGTGAATATTTCATGTGTATTTTAATACAATCCTACATAAAAATTCTAATAAGTGGCATTAGTGCAAAAAGAGGGCAACTTCAAGCTTTTCGAATACGTCTTATTTGTTTAAAAAATCTTATTGTTTAAACCAATTTTATGGGGAAAACTGCATGTTGTTTTTCGCTATTTTGACTACTGGTGTTGATCCATTTTAAATTTAATTTTCTGGAATACAAAATTCAAAAAGTGTTCAATTTATTTATTCAGATATACAGGTTGGTGGAGGTGAAATGCGAACATAATCGAACTATCATGCCAGGTATCTTGATATATTTTGTAGTAGTAATGTGAATTTGTGTGGCAAAAAGAGTAATCAATAACAGAAATAATAATAAAATCTAAAAGTGCATGTAAACTATCTCGTTCTGCTCTTACACATACATTATTATGCAATGAAAATATTTTAATGAAAATAAAAATTTCAATAATATGACAGCTACTTTGACATTGACAGTACTTATTCCACGTATATCAAGGTGCCTAGCATTATAACTCCATTGTCATATATTTCCCTATGTTCGCATTTCACCTCCACCAACCTGTATAATTTAAATCTTTGTTTATTAAAGTAAAACCTATAATTTGACTGTGCAACCGCCTTAAATTTTGTACAAAACTTTATATCGTGTCAGGCGGGCTTTAGACGATAGTAGTCCGGTGTAAAAGGTGCGTTTGTACAGCGTTTAGCGGCCGTCGTCCAGTACCGACGCCGCCGCCGTCTCGTCGGCCGCGTGTTCGCGACCTTCTCAAGGGTCTCACGTTGCGCTCGTCCCTTGGCTGCGTGCGCACACAAACAAACAAACTCACACAACCGCCGAGCTATTGAGAACTCTACGCAACAACTTACACGGAGTTTGAAATTCCAACTCCGGAAGAGTTTCACGAGGATTTCACGCGGTTTGTAAATTAAGCGGCGTTTATGATCGATTGAAGTATGTATTTTTAAATGAGTTATTTGCAAAATATTTTGTTCTGCATTAATTTCAACCACTTTTGTCTAAAATAATTGAGAGAACGTGCAATTATTGTTCGTGAGTTATCCTTAATTAATTATTGTAAACCTATATACTCCAATTAATTCTGCAATTTTGTTCTGTTTGTTCTGTTTTGTTGGTAAAGCAAAGCCAGATGTTACAATAATTATTTATTCTTATTAAGATCACTATAAATACTTCAATTGAGTTACCTAAAGCCCTGTTCACACACACACACATGCAATAGTAAGAAATATTGTGTGTGTTGCTTGTGAAATAAAGGCGCCGCTATTTTGTGGCTTCTATGTAAGTAAAGAAAATAGTATACTGTGCAACTAGGGACGAAAGTGGCGTTTTTCCGACGAGTGCGGAGTTGGCAACACGAGCGAAGCGAGAGCAGCCACCGCACGAGTCGGAAAAACGCCACTTTCGTCCCGAGATGCACACTATATTTTTTTCTGCGCCAATAAGCAATTAGAAATTGAAGGAAGGGATGAACCGGATGATGATATGATCACATTGGAAAAATGTATAAGTCCATAAATAAATAAAAATAATCTAAATAATCTATTTTGAAATTCTGCATAAAGCGGGAGGAAAGGTACTTTTCTTCTCTAGGGAGGAAAAAATTAAGTGGATTCTCGCATAAAGTGGGAGGAAGTACCTCAATTTCGCCCTTAATAATAGGGACCAAAGTTGGTGTTTCCGGTGCAGGTACCTATTGAAAAATCAATTTTGTTGCCTGTGTGTTGCATGCATGTGTCTTCTATGTGTTTGATCAGGGCTTAAGTAAGAATGATATATTGTAATGGTTTCTGTCCTAGACTGATCATTAATAATTATAAACCAAGTTTACAAAGTAAAATAGTTATTATTATGTTATAACCCACTTGACAACATAAAATCCCCAGATGTTTCAAGAATGTGAACATCCCGGCTTGTTACTTGCTATATTTGCCCATTTACATCCTAATAATATCTTTGCGATTGCTAATGTCCGCCCTTGGTAACATTATCTATGTTACATCCCAATGTTGCAATAATATCACAATTATGCATCCCATGTAATTCTCTGAGATGTTTGTATTGAGTATGTAATTTTTGATCGTACTTAGGATGTGGCTAGGATAGACTTATGTAACATCACTTAAAGTACAAGAATTATATATTTTTAAACATCCCATGGACGATTCATGTCAAGTGGGAAGGATAGTAACGTCAATCATTTTATGGTACTAGTTGTGGTAATTATCAGACGAGGCGAAGTTGAGTTTGATAACACGTCGTGTACCATAATAATTGGTTATACTTACGATCAATACAAAATTTAATTTAAATCTTAAAATATCAGGTATACTATTTTTGAAACTTCCTTACTCGCTTCCTTAATAACGAGTTGTTTGATATTTCATTATGGTACTGAGTACCATACTGGATTCATTATGGACCTTAGCGTATAATAAACGCTAATATGGACCTAAATTGAAGCTTATAATGTCGTCATTATGACACGGCATCGAATACAAATGATATAACAAAACTTTAAAATATTTATTGCGAATGATAATAATATTCTGAGAGTTTTTAACTTGTTTCTCAGTCAATCACGTTGAATTTAACGGTCGAATTAACAAATGACAGCGAACTCCGCTTAAGAAACAAAACCGAGGTATTGGGACCACGTTCACAACGAACCCAAACGTTCGAACTTCGAATCTGACAAGTCATCATTAACAAATTAAGAAAAAAATTAAGAAATCATGACTACCAGTTTTCTGGTGCCATGGAATTTTATCAACAAGAAGAAGTATATAAAAAATGTTTATATGGTGGTACAGTTAAAAATATGTTTCATTGAAGTTTATGCACGGTCATATCATAATTTGACACTTATACACGAATTTCTTTGACGTAAACGTCACTTTATAGACCACGAACCACTTTATAGCTCAGTGCGCCAAAAAAACTTCAAATTTATGCAAACAGTTTAGATTTTCAATTTCCTCAAATAAACTACTAATAATCCTATAAATAACCATTTTCTATAATTAGTTGTACCATTTTTATTTAAATAACATCATTTTTACTTGCATTTAATATAAATTATCTTGCAAATGTTTAATTCAATAATGACAACTTTGACATTTAGATTTTTGTTTATTTTCGGAATTTTTTTGGTATCTTAGCAACAGTCCAAGAATTTAGTGATTTTAGGTAATTTGAACTAGAGTACCTAAATGAGTACGGACATGGAGTCCAAAATGGTTTAGCTTTTGTTTTCAGTTGTAACTGTATTTCTGATGTATACAAATATACAACTCTGTCAAGATGACATAAAAAATTAAAAATTAATTCCTAAGACGGTTTAAACTTTAAAATATTGATAGAAAATGTATCTACATAGTTCTAAATAATTAATTATGATTACCAGAACGCAATTATTTAGTTCCACAGGTCAAATATTATACCGTCATTTTTGACAACGTCAATCACTTAAATATTTTATAAAATAGTAACCAAAGAGAAACATTAGAAAACAATATGTAACTAAATATTGACATAAAAATGTTAAATTCTGGGAGTTAAGTAAGCTGAAAAACAAGTGCAAAGTGCAAACACAATTTGGACTACCAATAGAAAATGACCAGTGCCTTGTCCGTACTCTTAGTCTATTTAGGTAGAGACGATTTAAATCCATGTAGGAGTGACGTCATAAAAAACAAGCAAATTATTCGTATGAATCAAGATTTTACTTTTTACTACAGCATGAGTTTGGTAGATGGTGCTGGCAGTCTTTCTTTATACGCGAAATTTAAAAGCAATAGTTTTTAATTCTATTTTTAAACTTAATCATTATTTTACCATTTTAATACATCACATGATTCTGTAGGAAATAATCAAATATTAATAAAATAGAACAAAACTAAATAACAAAACACGTTAACCTCAAAATTTTATGTTGACACTTGACACAACAATAAGCAGAAAATTGACAAGTTGTCAGCAATAAACAATAAATGATATATAACGAACTTTTGTGAATCTAAAAGATAACAATAATATGTAAGAAAATATATTTCATGTAATGAATACCATATTATATAAATAATTGTTCTGCTATTGCCGTTAAGACACATATTGATAAGCTCCGCCCCTTATGACATACGATATGCGAATAGATTTATACGAGTAAAATGTGTAAGAAAGAGATAGCTTATTTAGTGAACGTGGTGGATAGAATTTATCTGATATGACGTCACTCCTATATGGATTTAAATCGTCTCTACTCAAATTTGAACAAGTAAATTATATTAATTAATTTATTAGAAAATATTGAACCGTGCATAAAGTTGGGTAGGTATGTACCACGGGCGTAACTTGATTTTATGGCTCTTGACGTGTTTTTGGCCCTCGGCTGACGCTCGGAATTTTAACAAATCCTGAAATATTTGTAACCCGAAATACAAAGCACTAATAAAGAATGTTCTTTTCATTCATTACTTACTTAGTTTCTAAATTTACATTATCTAAATAAATAAGAAACATACATTTACCAGAATATCAGTTAAAATATTTAAATATTCAAATATGAATCGGAACTGGCGCCATCTCTATGAAGAATGTGTAATACATAAACCTGTAAGAACATCCAGTGATATATCAAAAACGCGTGGTGATTTGTGGTGATTTCGTAGTGATTCATTTACTAAAATCTGTAGTTATATCACGATATACATTTACAAAACTATGTGTAGTGTGTTTCTAAGGACCTCATTGAATCCTGGACGAAATTTCAAGGCCCTGCGATAAATAATACAAGGAAAAATAGATTTATTGTTTTTCTAAGTGATGTACGGGCTGAACTAAATGTAATATCAAAAATCTGATTGTACCATTGGATTCCTCGTAGTTTTGTTAGTAAATAACCGTAGTTTCATATTTGGAGCTCTTTTAGCAGAATTTCTACGAATTTTTAAATAGTTTTGTCAAATAACGCCAACAGTTTATTGAGGAATTGTTCACTATTACATAGACACACAGCTCGTGTGCATGTACGTTCAAGAATCTCGCTTCGGCCTGTACAGGCAATATTTCTAATACTCAAAGCTGATACTTTAAATATATATTTTGAGAGGTATGAACATTATAAACATAGCTCAGTGCGTAACGTGATCGACTGTGGGTTCTGACAACTCAGGTTCAAATTTTCAACTGCGCATAGTAAAATATGAATTTATATATTTACTCACAGTATGTAAGGCTGACACACCCAAATTGGACAAAATCGTAATTTTGTTAGTAAATTACCGTAGTTTAATATTTGTAGCTATTTTGGCAGAATTTCTACGAATTTTTAAATAGTTTATTGAGGACTTGTTCACCTTATTAATTTTGGAAAGAAAGTAATTTTTAATTCAATGCTAAAATTGCAAATTCTCGGGGTCCCTGAACCTCTAGGCCTCGGGAAACTACGCCACTAAGTTCAATCTATTAACATTTTTTTTAAATATTATTTTTGCACTTCCGGGACTAAAACTCCTCTTTAGTCTTTAGTTTTAGGTACTAAGGTTCTTAATTTGATCCCAAGGGATTATTTTTCATATTTAATCCCGTTGTCAAGGAATTTAATTAATTAATCCCGTTGTCAAGTAAATACGTGCTATTTGTTTAATATTTGTCATAAAGTTTACTGTCAAAATTGCAAAATGTGTATTTTTTTAAACTATTTTATTCGTTTAAGGATGAAGTGCAAAAATAGCGTATATACCACAGGACTAAAGTACCTTTAATGACTCAGGTGATTATTTCCCTCACCTTCGGCTCGTGAAATAAACTTCACCCTCAGGATTAAATCATGCACTTTAGGTGTAGAATTTTTTTCTTTCCATTTTATTTTTCATGACACTCTGTAAACAGCTCAAATATATCAAATTTAATTTACGTTTATCTCGTGACAGGAACGTTTTATATCAATAAAAGCAGTTTTTTATTCTGAATATCTTTTTTATTTACAGTTTGGCTCTAAAAGCAATAGGTAAAAACTTAGAGCGAAATTAAAATTTTAACATTGTATTTCCTATAGGTCAGAAAAAAATTCTACACCCGGTATATTTGTATGTATCTCATAGCCGTGTTCGTTACGTAACCGACTGTAGTTTTGATAAGTCAGGTTCGAATTCAATCAACCAATCAAGTAATAGGTAATGCCAGTATGTGAGGCTGGCACACTCAAGTAGTTAAATAGAAATTTCGTAAAAACTGGAATGGCAAAAAATATGTAAATAAATTGCACTAATTTATTAAACCACTAATTATATATTTGTGTCATTCGAAATATTATTCTAATTCCTAATATATATTTTAATAATTATCTGCGCTAACTGTTCTTTCTTATTAATGGCATTTTTAATATTTATCTTAATTTTTCTTGCTGCTAATTATATGTTACAGTTTTACATCTAACTGTTATCTATATTACAAATTAGAGAAACTTAGAAACTAATAATTTGTTTTTTTGCAGAAGTTCCGTGATCCTGTACCCGAGGGCCTGTAGATCTTGGTGAGTGATTAGTTTTTTGACATCTTCATGCGGGATACAACAACAAAGATGATGAACAGTGTAATAAATCAGGAAATAGAGGCGTTAGATTTAATTTGCGCCTCACAAAAATGTAGAAAATATAAACAAGTATAAAACGCAGTTCAGAAAATTAATAATAATAGGGCACAATTTAAATTTTATAGTATATTGCCCTTTAAGGTGTACGTCTACCCTAAAATTTTACAGAGTTACCTGGAATTGCTGCAGTCTCGTGTTGAATACGTTGTTTGAGGGCTGGTATTGTCAAAAGTGTTTGAAACCGATCCACCCAAAACAATACTAGCCCTCAAACAACGTATTCAACACGAGACGCAGCAATACCTATCAATATGCTGCGAGAGGTCATGCTGAAATTCCAGGCCCGACTTCATGAATGCATCAATTTCAATGGAGACCATTTGCTGAACGTAGTATTCGAAAAATAATTTAAATTGCTACTCTTGTACTTCACATTATTAATAAAAAAAATATTTCTTTTTAAATTAATTACATTTTGAAATCTTTCCATTTGACTGGCTGTTCACCCGTCGAATTATCCATTGTAAACTAAATGGTAGACCACGCTGATAATGTTGAGTCGGCGAACTTCCTCCTCACCACCTCCCAACGAGCTCTAAGCCAAACATCAAATCTTTCCATTTCACTGGCGAACCCTGTAGAATATGAGGCGAGAGGTAAAAATTTACACCCAAACCGTAATACAAGAAGTTTTATTGGCCAATAGACCAGTAGAAAAATTATTAAAGGTCTTTGGACTGGACATTTGTGGACGAGGCGAAATAACAGCAGTTAACTGTCACCAGCTAATTACTCTTTACTAATTTCGAATATTTTTAAACTCTTTCTATTTCGTCCACAGTGGCTTGGAGCGGGGGGTACAGTGTATGCCGGGGGGGCACAGCCCTAGAGATCCATCTATCTGGCCTCTTGCGGAGAATACGGGAGTTTAATTAATCATGTCTTTGACAGCGACTCTCAAGCTGAGCTCTGAGTTGCATCGCGGGCGGCGTGGCTGGCTGCTGGATGCTGCTAGAGCGAGAGAAAATCCCCAAGCCCAATTATCTTCTGTGTTGCTAACAGGACGGGAATCAGGGGGATTATCACCCACAGGGCCCCACGAATCCGAGACTTGTAAAAGCGCATTGTTGGTAGTGATGGGTAAATTCCCGGGAACGAATGTTTCTGAAAATTTTCCAGGAAATTTTCCGGGAAGTTGTTTGGGGAATATTCTGAGGAATTTCTGGGGAAATTTTTCAGGGAATTCCTGTGGAAAAATTTACGATAAATTTCCTCATAAAAATAAAAAAATCATATTTATAAAGTTGTTTAATAATAAAGCAGAGTATTAACACAAAGCAAATGTTAATAACAAACAACAGAATAAGACAAGCAGAGTTTATTATCGGTATCTGGAATTTCCCTTTTTATTTCCGGGAATTTCCCTATTTATTCCCGGAAAATTCCCTATCTAATTCCGGAAATTTCCAAAATGGAATTCCCGATTTTTTTCCTAGGGAAATTCCCGGAAAAAATCCGGGGAAAAATTGAATTTCCCACGGGTAATTCCCAGTGACACATCACTAATTGTTGGTCATTAAAACGTTGGAAAAGCGCAGAAATATAATCAGTAAATTTATATTGAATAAGCGCAGATCGTAACATTGAATAAGCGCATTTTTCGAAAATGAGATTTCTGACCATAACAAGTTAGTCCAGATCGTCTTCGAGTATGATGGGGTTAAGTTCAGAAAAATGTTAGGCAAGAATATTTTCTAGTTTTAAATTTTTTTAAAAATCTTGTTAAAAATACTCTTCGAGTATGATGGGGTTAAGTTCAGAAAAATGTTAGGCAAGAATATTTTCTAGTTTTAAAAAATTCAAAAAATCTTGTTAAATAATAAAAGTACTCTTCGAGTATGATAGGGTTAAGTTCAGAAACATGTTAGGCAATAATATTTTCTAGTTTTAAAAAAATTCAAAAAATCTTGTTAAAAATACTCTTCGAGTATGATGGGGTTAAGTTCAGAAAAATGTTAGGCAAGAATATTTTCTAGTTTTAAAAAATTAAAAAAATCTTGTTAAAAATACTCTTCGAGTATGATAGGGTTAAGTTCAGAAAAATGTTAGGCAAGAATATTTTCTAGTTTTAAAAAATTCAAAAAATATTGTAGAAAAACTGTCGTACAATTCCTAAAACCATTGTGCTTTTCAAATGTGCACTTCTGCGCTTATGCAACTACAATTTATGCGCTTTTCCAATGTTATTTTATGCGCTTTTCCAATGTGATAAGCGAAAACTGATAAAGGTCAAATGCGCTTATTTAGCTCACCCCCACGAATTTACATGAAGTCACTGTCCAAGCAGGGAGAGAAAGAATGTGTAGTGCCCACCTCGGTGCGTCGGTGCCCACACAAAGCTGAGTCATAATTCGCCAACTTATTACTCGTCTTAAGGTGGTAGGCTTCTAGCCGTTAAAATGGTGAAAAGTATGTTTAGTTTTCCTATTAAAATTGAAGTAAGAATTGAAATTTTCGAATTAACTAAGATATTTTTGAAAAATTTAAGGATGCTCTCTCTTTGCTCTAATGCCAGTTTTTTTTTAGTTTTTTCTTCAATTTTTTTATATGCATGGCTAAACATGTCCAATTTTGTGAATATTTCAGGTGTATTTTAATACAATCCTACATAAAAATTGCATTAGAGCAAAAAGAGGGCAACTTCAAGCTTTTTGAAAACGTTTTATTTGTTTAAAAAAATCTTATTGTTTAAACCAATTTTATGGGAAAAACTGCATGTTGTTTTTCGCTATTTTGACGGCTGGTGTTGATCCATTTTAAATTTAATTTTCTGGATATTTGAAATTGATAAAACCCAAGTGAAGTGGTTGGAATTATGTTGGATGAGAAAATAGTCTTACTCCACGTTTATAATTTTTTTTTTTTAAATTTACTATTAATAAAAAAATTTATAAACGTGGAGTAAGACTATTTTCCCATCCAACATAATTAATTTTCTGGAATACAAAATTCAAAAAGTGTTCAATATATTTATTCAGATACCTATATAATTTAAATCTTTGTTTATTAAAGTAATACTGTTCAGCAAAACCTATAATTTGACTGCGCAACCGCCTTAATGCAACTGAGTCAAAAAAAAACCGAGCTGGACGGCTTCTAAACTGGCGGCATAAAAACGAAACACTTAAATCCGTCAAATTTTGCTAATTTTCAAACCGTCATAACTCCAATTTGACCGGTTTGGAAAATTTCACGACAAGAAAGTTTCAAGTGTTAAGTTTAAGAGCGTAATGTAAGAACGTTGCTCGCAGCAAAAACATGCTTTTGAATGGGGAATGAAATGGAGACTAATATTGGTCAGATCGACTTAATTTTTAAAAAATTTAAAGATAAAGATGAGCTCCACGTCCATTAAGTGTTGAAATATTAGTTTTATTTTTTGTTTCAACTTTACAATGCTATAAACTTGTCATAACTTGGATAACTTCACATAACTTTTACTCAGTAAATCTACAAAAATTGCAAATTTCAACACTAGACGGATGTAAATTGAACTTATATCTTTCAAATGAATCTTTGTTTGTGATAATATGTTCATATTTAGTACCAATGTTGATCCCTCTACGAGAGCGCTGTCCCTATTGCTGCCTTTGTTTGACACACTAAATCTGTATGAATCTATCCTTTTCTCGCAGTTACATTCGGGCCTTAAGGGCATGCATGCGATCTTAGGTGTAACCCCTTTCAATCCTCTCAACCAGCCCTATAAAAAAAAATATTTTTTTTTGTGAAAAAAAACGTCTAACTTTTGCGATCTGTACGGAGCTGGAATAGTTATTTACGAACCAAATGCGGAAAGATTTTTATCCCACATGAGCGGTTTTTTAAACACGAGCGAAGCGCGAATTTCATTTACGCGAATGCTGGGATGGTGGCTTCCCGCAAGAAGTTTGTACAATATTTTTTATAACGAATAAAGGTATAATTAAATACATTCAAGTTGTAGTTGTAGTCTGATCATTAAATTTGAGGTTACTACTACCGACAGATGGCGCGCTAGTCGCACATATTTATTTCAAAATGTTTATATATCGATAATGTTTATGGGTTTTAATAGATGAAAATCGTGGGAAGTATAACATTTATTAAAATAAATTTTGTTATTTTGAAGATGATTTTATTGTAGAATGCTTAAGAAAGCCAGCGTTCTTTGCATTTTTCCTGATTGACTACACTGGAAAATTGACATTTCCGATTGTCAATTACGTGCTCCATATGTCATTTCCTAAGTAGGAGTACAATTTTTTTTCAAATCGATTCACCATTTGAGCAATAAAATTCAATCAATTTCCTGTAAATTACATGAAAAAAGAAGTGTCTACGATGTGCAGAAACAAAGTTATGCGTGTTTAAATAAAAAGTGCATTTGGGGGTTTTTGGCTCATAACTCGGAACTTTTTCAACGAAATTGGACGATTTTTTAGGACCATAACTTGCTTCTTATCCTCTTTAACGGGGTGTAAGCGAAATTAGGAATATCACATTTTTAACCCTTCAATTCCGCTCACACTCCAACTTTGACAGTTTCTACATAGTTGGAAAAAATCGTGGGCCCAATGAAACATCGTGACAATAAAGTTCGTTCATTATCCTGTAAAAAGTTCCTGCGATGATTTGGAGCAAAATTATGCAAGGATGAAGAGGTCCATGCATTCTGGTTTTTCACCACCGACATTAACGTTACCCATTGTGCACCACTTTTTATTCAAACACGCATAATTTTATTTCTACGCATTGTAGACACTTCGTTTTTCATGGAATTTACAGGAAATTGATTGAACTTTATTGCAGAAAAGGTGAATCTATTTAAAACAATGTTTCCAGCTCCGTACAAATCGCCAAAGTTGGATGTTTTTACTTCCTTGTACGGAGTAGAAAGGAAGTATTGTAATCGCGAAAAATTTCGGTTCTCAGATTTTGACGGAAATATCCGTTTTGACCTTTTCTGAATCCATTATGACTAGTTTCGTCGTGACGTCTGTACGTACGTACGTACGGACGGACGGGCGTACGTATGTATGTCGCATAACTCAAATACGGTTAGACGTAGAAAGTTGAAATTTTGTATTTAGGACTATTATAGCATATAGTTGTGCTCCTCCAATTTTTGGTTTCAATCTACAAACCGGAAGTAGTACTTTTTTCAAATATTTCGATAAATATTTAATTGAAGACAAATTTTTAAATTTTAAATGAAAGATTATGTGATTATTACCTACAATCGGTATTTTATAAATATTTTTGTATCTGGTATCATTTAAGATTAATTAAAGTATATATTTATAATTTAGTATTTCGGTATCTTGTAGTCCATGATCGATTAACATTTGTTACTACGTAAAATTTAAATAATTATGACATGACAGTGACAGTGGTAATGACAATAGTAAAATATCGTTTATATCTTCTTCTGCAGTTTAAATAAAATGACTAAAATATATTTGTGAGTATAGTAGCAATATAGTAGTAGTACTTATATATTAATATATTTGTATAATATAATTCTACATTTTAGTTATTAAGAAAAGTAACAGTTTAATAGGCGTACAAGGAAGTCATGTGGTGTCCACGTCAGATTTTTTTCATGGGGGGTTGAGGTGGTTGAAAGGGGTTACACCTAAGATCGCATGCATGCCCTTTAATTTAACACCTGAAATTTTCTTTTCTTCAAAGACTCGTCCAAATTGGCAAACTTTAACGAATATCAAGTGTTTCGTTTTTTTTCCGCCAGTACTATAGTAAAATTTTGTACAAAAATATCCACCGGAGTTAAAATTCTGCTAAACAAAAAACTCTTCCTCATCTCGGAGAAAAATTCGTATACGGTCCTGCGCGCCATTAGAGACCGGGGGCGGCGGCGGCGGTAGGGGCTGGGGGGCGACTGCATCTCGCGCTGCAACCCCGCGCCACCCCCACCCCCCAGCCGGCAGCCAATGAGAGGCGCGCGCCCCACCGCCGAGCCGGCAACGTCGCACGGCGTTTTTTGTCCTGCAGCGGTGACGTCACGGTGCACACACGCGCATCACAAGGCCTTGTTTTCGGGCTGGTGTTTTGTTTTTGTTGTTGTTTGGCATTCATATATGGTGGAGAATTCTCCTGTTCTTTGCTTTTGGTTTCATCTTGAGCGGGGAGTGACGTCACTGATTATACTTTTCGATTTTTTCGCAGCGGCCGTTCGACGGCGTTGTTTTGTTTCAGTTGTCTTTTAGTTCGCTGTTTGTTTTTGCCGTTTTCGTTTGTTTTGTTTGATGTAAGTTCGTCGAGTTATTTTATTACTGTTTACATATTTATGTGAACTACTTTCGTTTTCATCGTCTTTTTATGATTTTTGTTCGTTTTGCGAGTGAAATGATTCTGTATTAAGGTCAGCTGAATTTGATTATTTTTCCTCATGTTGTCTTTACGGTACGCACTTTTACAGCTACACCACGCGCTTTTTTTGACTACTCTGTTTATTTCTTTTATTACGTTGTTTTGTTGTTTGTTTAAATAACTTTGCAGATCAACCATACGTCTTGTTTGAGAAACATCGCATGATAATGAAATTCAATCTTTAGCCTTATCACTTGAACTTGAAATACTTTTATAAATAAAATAGAAAAACAATGATAAACACTATTCACCTACATACAGACATATTCACATCACAATACGGCCTTTACCAAAACAACTCGTTTCTTTTCTCATTTATTTATATTTTTTTAAAACTTTTTACAATGCCAAAAAGAAAGATTATTATTATTATCACGCCTTTTATCCAACTTGAGTGTGGAAAAATATAGGAGTATGTCGAGCGGAACGGGTTTGATTTTTTTTTTCTATGTTGAAAGAATTTTAACTTAGTTCCTCCTGAAATTAATTTCGCAGAAAAACAGTACCGAGTTAAGAATATGATATCAAATATGTATGCTTAGATAAAGATTGCACGAGCACTCAGACTGACAAGCTATTATATCTATTAAAAATACATTACCAGCAAAATTCATAAACATTTATTTTGCCTTAATTAAGTATAAATCTATATGTCTTCATCTATTCCCTAGTATTATGTAAGGCATTATTCATTATTTTAAACATAGAAGCTCTTACGTAAACTAATAATGTACAAATATTGTAAAATTTTTGGATGGACCACTACGTGGGCCAAGACTTTACAGGATGGGTTCTGGACGACCCAGGCCCACCCTTAAGCTGGATTTATAACACGCACAGCGCATAGAAAATAATTTAGCATAACATAACATATGAATTGGTCATATGGAAATTAGTACATCCATTTATAAGACGCACAGCGCATAGAAAATAATTTAGCATAGCACACGAATTGACCAATGTTCGTTTAAAGCTGGATTTATAACACGCACAGCGCATAGAAAATAATTTAGCACAACATAGCACAGCACAGCGCATAGCACTTTCGTTGCGGGGGTTTTATAAGCCGCACACAAACACAGATTGCTATATAAAGTAAAAGAAGAAGTCCTTGTCTTACAGTGTTGTCTTATAACGTTATGACAGCTGTTTTGTTGGTTATGCTAGATTTGATTTGGTATTATTTGATTTTGTGATTTTGTTATTATGTTTTGACTATTTTACAAAAATTATTAATATAATGAATTACGAATGCGCGTGCGTGTAAGAAGTTAACTAAAACGAACTGTCACGAATGCAACGTATAAACCCGAAGCACAGAACTGCACAGCACAGCGCATAGGAAAATGAACATTGGTCAATTCGTGTGCTATGCTAAATTATTTTCTATGCGCTATGCGTCTTATAAATGGATGTACTAATATCCATATGACCAATTCATATGCTATGCTGTGCTAAATTATTTTCTATGCGCTATGCGTGTTATAAATCCAGCTTTACTATGCGCTGTGCTGTGTACTGTGCAGTTCTGTGCTTCGGGTTTATTCGTTGCATTCGTGACAGTTCGTTTTAGTTAACTTCTTACGCGCACACGCATTCGTTGTTCATTATATTAATAATTTTTGTAAAATAGTCAAAACATAATAACAAAAATCACAAAGTCAAATAATACCAAATCAAATCTAGCATAACCAACAAAACAGCTGTCATAACGTCATAAGACAACACTGTCAGACAAGGACTTCTTCTTTTACTTTGTATAGCAATCTGTGTTTGTGTGCGGCTTATAAAACCCCCGTAACGAAAATGCTATGCGCTGTGCTGTGCTATGTTGTGCTAAATTAAGGTGGATTTATAACTGCGCACAGCGCACAGAACATAATTTAGCACAACACAGCACAGCACAGCGCACAGCATTTTCTTCACGGGGGTTTTATAAATCACACAGAAACACAGATTTATTGACGGGTTATCACAGCTGTTTTGACATTTAATTTGGAGGCTTTGTGTATTTTTATTGTGTTTTACAAATATTTCTTTAAAATAATGGACAACAAAATAATATAAAACCGTGTTTGACCAAAAAATAACCTTGACAGGAGACTTTGACATAAATAATAAATGGTAAATAAATAATTCGTGTGCTGTGATAAATTATTTTCTATGCGCTGTGCGTCTTATAAATGGATGCACTAATTTCCATATGCTATGCTGTGCTAAATTATTTTCTATGCGCTGTGCGTGTTATAAATCCACCTTTATGTACTAGGCGCTGTGCGCAGTTATAAATCCACCCTTAGTTACGACTCTGGTCATCGCTGTTGTTAGTGGAGAGTATACGACAGACAATCCGAAAATTTTAAAGTTTGTAACTTATTATTTAAGCCGCATTCACAGCTCGAAATTTGGTGAAATATTGCGAAATTTTGAGTCTGTCAAATGGCCATGTGTACTATCGTTCACAACATCAAATTTCAGTGGTGTGAACGCAAGTACGCATTGCCGTATGACAGACTTCACAAATTTCGGGCTGTGAATGCGGCTTTATGTGGGTGTGTGCCGTCAACTGACGGGTACCCAAGGTTACCAGAGACACTGTAAATTGTTTTGTTGAATTTGTAGCATTTTATTGCTCCTATTAGTCTAAACAATCTCTATTTGTCGACCTTTGGTCCAATTTTAGAAAAACCGCAAGCATTACCTACGCGAATGTTTTTGCTCTTTGAATTTTGGAATTTTGTTTTGATCACATCACTAATGGCCTGTATAGCGACAGTGGCTATGTGTATAGCGCATGCAGAGATGTACCGAATGAGTGACCTTTGACCCCTGACCCCCCGTGTGTGATACAAGTAGAAGTTATCATTATCATGACTAGGAGTAGATCTAATTGCTTGGAAACCGACAATTTAGAAGAATTCTTACTGTATAATGTCCAATGTAGTGTACATATTGTTCAGTTTTGTATGTCCTGTTATTGGGCCTTGAGCCTGTTGGACATTTACATTTAAATAAATAAATTAAAGAAAATGCGTCGCAGGTGAAATTTTTTTAGAATCATTTCACATATTGTACATTTTTATTATGAATTTGAATAATAATAATAATTGAAGAAGAAACTATACTTAAAGCTTTATAGAGGTAGGTAGGTATAATGAAAAGAAAATCAGTATATTCAGTACAGTATGTAACAAATCAGTACAAAATAACTTTCACATTGTTTTCAGTACAAGGGTCTGAAATTCAGTGTACTGACAAAATCAGTACGAATGGATGACACTCTATTATTGTACTTATAAATGAAAATTAGAATCATAATTGTTAAAGGGCATAAATGCTCAAAATGCTTTAAACATAAATAACTATTATGAACCTAGAGAATTATGGGTACCACAGGAAACGTTTTATTTGTCTCGACTTATAAAAAGACTGCTAAATCATGTTTTCACTTATAATATCACATGTGCATTAATTCTTTCAGGCAATTTTTTCAGTGCTTTCCAACAACGTCTTAAGTAGCTTTCGTGTACCACTCGAGCTAATTACGTTGTTGGAATGCACGATAAAAAATTTCCTGGAACTGAATTAATGCACGAGTGCATATTCGATAAGAAAATCGCGATGACACCGCCGCTCTATTTTTGAATTCTTTTTACAATAGAAACTTGAAATATTTACCAAATTTGTATTTAACATTAATAAATTTGTATTATTTACCTTTATTTTGTACTTAATGTTAAAAGTAGGCTATATGCGTTCATTTTTTGTAGATAAAGTATTACTTTAACATCGAGGGTAGATAAAATAAAATTTGAGTAGATAAAGTAAAATTTGAGTAGATAAAGTAAAATTTGAGTAGATAAAGTAAAATTTGAGTAGATAAAGTAAAATTTGAGTAGATAAAATAAAATTTAAGTAAAATAAGAATATTTTTACACAAATTAACATTAAGTACAAAATAAAATAATATATTGTACACGACGATAAAGAGTCTTTATCGACACGTGAAAGATAGCCCACTCGTTCCTTCGTCACTCGTGAACTAACATCTTTCACTTTTCGATAAATGATCTCTTTATCGTCTTGTATAATAAATTACTATTATTGCTTATTTTGCAATTTTTAATTTAATGTCAAACTGATGACAGTAAAGTTACCGCTTATTAATTTCAGTTAAGTTCCTCAAGTTACTAGTGAAAATTTTCCGCTAAATTTGTATATAACCATGATTTCTATCATTGTAATTAATTCTTCCATTGGCTGTTATTTGTGTCATGTGATTTTCATTTTAAAACAATTAGTTTTAATTATGATAATTAGCATCCGAGTAATCAAGCTAACAATTGCATCACTCAAACCCTTCTAATGACAAGCATCAAAACATCTCTATTAATATCAGCGTCGCATACGCATCATGTCACTGCATACGCACAGTGCGCCTCGCGACGGCTGCTGCTGCATGCCCGACGCCCGCCGCCTGGACTATATATAGCGCCAGAGGTCGACAGCACGACGCTCGACCGCGCGACGCTTAACCGTTCACGCTTGGCGTCTGTACGCGTCGTGGTTGACATGCTGGAGAATGGAATGGTCGTGGGATAATGGGGGAGGTGAAATTCGAACATGTAGATTTGTATTTGTACGTTTGTATTTCTCACTAAAATTGTGTTGATAACAGTGTCAACACGTTGTACTACATATTTACCATTCTATTTTTACCACTCCAACTTTTACCACCATTCTTTTTTACCGCTATCCTGTTTTACCGTTAATCCATTTTTTACCAGTCAATTTTTACCACTCCAACTTTTACCTCTGCATTTGTACCACTATACTTTTTACCGCTATTTCGTTTTACCACTAATACATTTTTACCACTCCGTTTTTACCATTACAACTTTTACCACCATACTTTTTTACCGCTATTCCGTTTTACCATTAATAGTTTGTGGGGCTATAGTACGGTTTTGTTAGTGTAGTAAATACCAAAACCGAGTTTGTGGGGCTCTAGTACGGTTTTGTTAGCTTTGTTAGTGTAGCAAATACCAAAACCGAGTTTGTGGGGCTCTAGTACGGTTTTGTTAGCTGTGTTAATGTAGCAAATACCAAAACAGAGTTTGTGGGGCTCTAGTACGGTTTTGTTAGCTTTGTTAGTGTAGTAAATACCAAAACCGAGTTGTGCGGCTCTAGTACTACGGTTTTGTTTGCTTTATTAGTGTAGTAAAAACAAAAACCGAGTTTGTGGGGCTCTAGTACGGTTTTGTTAGCTTTGTTAGTGTAGTAAATACCAAAACCGAGTTTGTGGGGCTTTAGTACGGTTTTGTTAGCTTTGTTAAAAAAAATCGTGTCAACAAAGTTCCGTTTAAGGTGATCCTCTACCCATGGCAAAAAACAGTCAAAAACATTGGTTCCGCAAGCTATTAAATAGCATTTATTGTTTTCGTAAACATAAAAATAACAAATCAGTTATGTTTAAGGGAAAAATAATTTTGGCCCCATATTTGTAAAATACTGCAATATTTCTAAAATAGAGGGTTCACGCGCCACTGCACAGTTTTTATTTATAAGTGAATTAACTTAAAATTTTAATACGTTGTCAACAAAGCTTGGATCTGCGAAATAACCGATCGAATTTTTTAAATTAAATTCGTTTTAAAGATATTTGTGTTCAAAAAATAACAAAAATTGTCAAAATTCAAATTAATATTATTTCGATTTAAAGCAAAATTTTTAAATTCTGCATCTTGCATTTTGTAGATTGTACTTTTATCTTCAACAATATCTTTAGGTTATTATATTTAACAAAACAATAAACGCTGTGGATCAGCGCGTGTAATCCATGTTTTTGGCTGTTTTCTGGCGCGGTAGAGGATCGTCTTAAGTGCAGTCTTCTGTGGAGCTTTCAACTATGTGTAACCGTGAGTTGACGTCTCAATAGAAATTGAGACGATAACGAAATGCCTTATAACGGCGCTCAAATTTCAGTCCAGTGACAGTCCTGCTGCCTTCGAATATATATTTTTAAATTAGTGCAATAATTGGAGAAAGCCATTACATATTATTAAGTCCTGCAGTGTGATCTTTAATTTTTTTAGGAAAATTAATGACAAGCATAAATATTGAAATAAAAATATAATTTCCCTTTTACAATATTCGTTCATAAACTAAGTCTGTGGAGATCATTTTCCTAGTATTGCTAGTTTCTGCTTATAGTTACAATCATATTTCGGAGGCAATCAATCAGAAATAAAATAATAAATTCAAAATATTTTAGTATATTATTATTATTTTATTATCAACTCCTGAAGCCTTTCATTACCTTCTGAGAGCAATTTGTTAGAAGCAAAACAGAAAAATAAAATGACATTTTAAAACTATTTAACCAACAGTTTGGAATAATTTTATGTTATTTTCAGAACAGTACAGTGTTTGGGTATAACATTATGATTTCCTGCTGCTGTCTGAACCCCCCACCTTTCAGGGGTCTGGGAATAAATAATAAATAAAAAATTAATAAGTTATTTTCACATTTGAACTAAGTATTTGAGTATGTTTCTAGCAGGGACTCGAACCGAACTGGACCAGAAACGAAAATCAGAAAGAACTGCTGCTATTGCAGTGAAAAATATTTTTATGAACCCATAACCGGAGCCGAACCGGCTACCTATTTAATTTAACATTTATTGTTAAAATGCTCAAATTTAGAGAAATTAGTAAGATTTTAGACATTTTTTTTACTTTTTAGTCCAAAATTGTGACTAATATTTCAATTAATTTATTGTTATTTACTTTTTTAAAAAGCGAATCGCGAACCGAACCGTAATTTTCTGCGGTTCGAGTCCCTGGTTTCAGTACAGTAAAGTATACGGACAGCATCCTCACAGCGCTGCCACCTCCAGCAGCTGTCACCCCGTTCCGGGAGCAATCAATCAGAAACAAATGACTAGACACCAGCATCCCTTACCCGGGCAACTTTCCACCTAGAACATAGACTGGTGCACTGACGTCCCAGTCCCAGTAAAAATCGATCCCACCCCCGGGACCGTGCACATGCGCACTGCGACCCGCCCCCCATCATCCCCACCCGTACCCCACCCAAACCCCTACTACGTCCCATCTCGTCGGAATGAAAAATTATCTCAGCGTGCGTGGAAAAAACTGCACACTGCACGCTGCTGTCACTGCTGGGGGGCGGTAGGGGGGCTATCGACCCGGCGCATCTGCATGCGGGGGTGGGGATACCCGCCCCCCACCCCCGGGGGGACAGATGTGATGGATCAGCACATCAGGAGATGAGACCGTAATTAACGAATTGGGAACGAATTTTTCTGGATTTTTTGGTGGGGGTACAGTAATGATTTTGGGGTTGGTCTGGTGTGGATAAAGTAAGGGGTAGATTATCTGATAGATAAGTATACATGCACCTATCGAATCTGAATTAATTTAAAATGTGTCGTAATACAAAATTTTCAGGAAAGTTTACTGAAAAGCACTGAAATGTAACTGAACAAAATTTTGTGAATGTTCTAAATTAGAGCCACAAAATCGAAAATGTGTAGCTTCTGAGATACGTAGCATTGTTTATTAATTTATTACAGAGTGTGTTAAGGGCACGTTTAAAAATGAAAAAACCGTAACACGAAGTCTGTAATGGTAATGTTTTTAACCCGTTAATAGTCAAAATCATATTATAGGTCATAATTTAATTTTAAAAAAATATTTTATTTTCTGTAACTACTAGTGCTACGTCAGCGACACTTTGAAACTTTTACATGGCTCATTTTGCACATGCTTTCTGCATAAATATCGGATAAACGATGTAACCTACAATGAAAATTATGTTACACAATGAAAATATATACATTCCTAATTGCCTTATTCTAAAAATTATGTCTGTAATAATAGTTCATTTTGCATAAAATTCATTGCAATTTGATGAATTTTGCTCTCTCTTCTTTCACTTCTACTGCGAATTATATTTATTTTCAGGTATTCTTATTTAGCATAAGGCAATCTAGAAACAATAATGATTCTATTGATATATTATTTATGCCTATTGCTTGTTCCTATTTGCTGATATTTATGCAGATAAAGTGCATAAAAATGACTGCCTGAAAACGGTTTCGAGCGCGACCTTAAAATAGCATAATAAAAAATTTGATGTGGACAGCACAAGACCTCCCGCCATACCCTACTCTTTTTACTACTATACAAAAATATATATGTACTTACAAATATATTTTATTCATTTAGTGAACTGAAGAACTGTAGAAGAAGATATAAATGATGTGTCACTATTGGTACCATTGGTACTGTCACTCTGTCACTGTCATAATCAATTAATTTTTTCGTAGTAACAATTGTTAAACAATCATGGTTCATGGACAACAAGATACTGAAGTTTCATACTCTAAATTATTATAAATAATACTTTAATTCCTAAAGTACTATGACAGAATAATTTATAAAATGCTGAAAATTGTAATTAATTATATATAATCTTCCATTAAAAATAGAAAATATTGAGATAAATTAATTATTTGTCAAAATATTTGAATAAAGTACTACTTCCGGTTTGGAGATTGCTGGGTTCTTAAGATTTGTATTAAGACGTTATATATTATAAAATTTGGTTGTTGAATGTTTGTAACTTTTTGAGTTAGAGTTAGAATAAATGTTACATACAGCCTAACGCACATACACACACGCACTCACACACAGACATCATCTCGAAATTACTTTATTCGTATTCTATGGAACCTAAAACGTGCTTATCCACTAAAAACTCACACTCGAAAATTTTGTCCCATCCAATACCTCTCTTATACCGTGAGTTTATTTTAACGTGAAACATAGGTATATCATATCCATGGTTACGAATTTGACAACAATGTATTAGAGCGTTCTTTTTAAAATGAAACATAGGGAATAAATTTGAATTTGGTAATTGGTGTCACACTGCTGCTACTTGGAAATACGATTTATTCTTTGAACAATTAAAAGTTTATGTTGAAAGCGTTCCTTGGAACTATTGCAGCTGCCCAAATATCTTATATTGTTCAAGAATAATTCAGTTAAATTGATTCCCTATGTTTCATTTTAAAAAGGACACTCTAATACATTGCTGTCAAATTCGTAACCATGGATATACAAATTGTATGTTTCATGTTAAAATAAACTCACGGTAGAATATAAAGCGGGTAGTAAAAATCAAAGTGACCCTTTCTTCTTTTCCGTTATGTGAAAAATATCTGCATTGCTAGAAAGCCACGAATGGTAATATTTTTCCAATTCTCACAGTTCTTTATCAAAAAATTCATGACAGTCAATCAAGTGAAACAAAAGATCGCACGTCTGTAACAAACTGACGAATTCCTAGAAAACAGCGTTATTTTTTTCCAATTTGCACTTGATTCTAGCGACTTGACATTTCAAAATTTCACTCAAGTGAAACATCACAAAAACAAAACACCTGTTTTTATCTGCGTTGGTCGTTTTCTTCTTGGTACATTCTTCGTGATCAATGAAGGGATCTACAATTAGTAATGCATTTAATTTAGATGCGAGTGGACTGACCAAAGATAGAAATCAGAAATTGTCATCTTATTTGCTTTCTTAATGGCATTTTTGTAATCTCTAAATAAAATACTACGGTCGTGGATAACTATCAGTTAGATGAATTAGTGGTATAATTTTTCTTCTATTAAAATAGTTCTGTTAGTGCAAATCCTAATTTATGACAAATTTTATTAGTCGTTAACTATTAATTTATAGGTTTGAATGAATTTTAGTTATTTTAATTAGATTATTTAGAGAATGGGGAACTAGTTTTATTAGTATAGTTGTTGGTATAACTTCTAGATTTTAATATACAGAAACGTTTTATCATACTTGAGTAAATGAAACTTATGCGGAGGAAAGAATAAAATAAAATGTTTCTCCACTTCTACTTTTAAAAAATAATGTTGTAATCAAGTAGAAATTAAGTTTAGAGTTCGCTGGACTTACATACAGGGTGATTTACAACTTCGTGCATATAATCTAATGCGTTGTGCTACATATTTACCATTATATTTTTACCACTCCAACTTTTACCACAGCATTTTTACCACCATTCTTTTTTACCGCTATCCTGTTTTACCGTTAACCCATTTTTACCTTCCGCTTACCTGTAAAGGAAGGTATTGGAATCATGCAAAAAATCGGGTAGTGAGTTTTTAGTGGATGAGCACGAATTAGGGTCCTTACAAATCATTTTTGATAGTTTCACGATCATGTCTGTTCCACTCCGTTTTTACCATTACAACTTTTACCATCATACTTTTTTACCGCTATTCCGTTTTACCATTAATAGTTTGTGGGGCTATAGTACGGTTTTGTTAGTGTAGTAAATACCAAAACCGAGTTTGTGGGGCTCTAGTACGGTTTTGTTAGCTTTGTTAGTGTAGTAAAAACAAAAACCGAGTTTGTGGGGCTCTAGTACGGTTTTGTTAGCTTTGTTAGTGTAGTAAATACCAAAACCGAGTTTGTGGGGCTTTAGTACGGTTTTGTTAGCTTTGTTAAAAAAAGAGACGGTGGTAAAAATGGATTGGTAAAAAAACACGTTGGTAAATATGTTGGTGGTAAAAAGAATTAGTGGTAAAAATAGGGACGGTGGTAAAAATGGATTGGTAAAAGAATACGTTAGTAAATACGTTGGTGGTAAAAAAGAATTAGTGGTAAAAAGGGACGGTGGTAAAAAATGGATTGGTAAAAGTATAATGTTGTTAAATAATGGATTGGTAAAAGAATTACGGTGATAAAAAAGGGACGGTGGTAAATAGGGATTGGTAAATATGGGGGCAAATCATTTTAAAGACATATAATTTTTTTCAACATTCGCAATTTTAGTTTCCAAGTTTTTTGGTCATACAGTTTTAGGTCACTGTTTTCAAATGGAATTTCATAAATTTTCTATTCTTGCCATTGCATACTTAATTAAAATTTTATTTTATTCCAATCATAGTTAATCAGATATCCCTTATACAATCAACAGTCCAGTTAAAATTTTACATGATTATAAAATTCAGAAAAATTCAACAGAAATTCAAATTTATGCAAACTTCACACGGTTATATCTCATGATAGAAATACATTTTTTGCACTTCCGAGACTAAAACTCTTCTTTAGTCTTTATTTTTAGAGACTAAGGTTCTAAATTTGATCCCAAGGGATTATTATTCATATTTAATCCCGTTGTCAAGGAATTGAATTAATTAATCCCGTTGTCAAGTAAATACATGCTATTTGTTACAGAGTATCTATGGTAACAATATAAATATTTGTCATAAAATTTACTGTCAAAATTACAAAATGTGTATTCTTTTAAACTATTTTGCATTCGTTTGAGGATGAAGTGCAAAAAATAGCGTATATACCACAGGACTAAAGTACCTTTAATCCGTCAGGTGATTATTTCCCTCACCTTCGGCTCGTGAAATAAACTTCATCCTCAGGATTAAATCATGCACTGAGACAATTTTATATATTATATATATATATATATATATATATATATATATATATATATATATATATATATATATATATATATATATATATATATATATATATATATATTTAGTTTGTGATTCTGCGCAGTTCGCATATAATAATAATTTGACAGCCGCGCTTATCTATTTTTCAGACAATTTACGAAGCAATGCGATATTTCACACCATTAGCTGTATGATACTACACAATTTAGATTGTTTCAAAAATTGAACAATATTTTGTTCAAGATTTAGTGTAATGTAAAACGGGCTTTACAGTATTTTTTAACTTCAAAATGACATTGCATAGCTAGGATGCGGCAAAGTACGAGTTTCGGGCTGGTTTTAGGCAGCCGTAGTAATGGGAAAAAGAGAAAAATAGAAAAAAAAATAAAATCGAGAGTATTCTTGGAATTCGAAAAAAAACGTAGACGGGCCGCTTAAAATTTATGCTCAAAATTGTACTACGCATATGTACTGTCCAAATTGGAATATTGCCTTATATGGAATCCAATATATAAAAAATATATTTCTTTTATTGAGCCAATACAAAAAAATCTGATGTGGCCAGCACAAGACCTCCCGCTATACTTACTTTATTTATTACGTCAAATTAGTTAAGCAAACTAAAAAGAAACAAATTTTTGACAAGTAAAATTCCTGGAACCGATACAGATACGTTCAGTATTTCTGAATAATAATTTGGCACAAATAATTGATGAATTTCTCTTGTTGTTGGTATGAGCACTGCACCAGTGCCTGTCCTAGTGGAACCAGAGACATCGATGCTCGGTCAGGGCACTCTGGATGTGGATGGTGTTGGGTTCTCGGCCAGTGATCGTGGAGACATCTTGCGGTCGCCGAGTGTCGCTCCAATGCACGCATGCAATGAGGAAATCAGAACATAGAATATTCTGCGGCTAAGTAGCAAAATACATCGGTGGGAATATTGCAAATGTAACATCGGATGAGTTATTGCTAGAATAGGGTACTTTACCATAGTAGCAAATTAGCAATCCAGTCAATTATATTGAAAGGACACCTCAAAAATGAGTTATTGCCATGAAAAAAGTTTTCCAAAAGTTAATAGTTCTTTAAATATTTGAGATTTTACATCTACGTCACAATAATGCGTTTCACGTGTATTCTTACTTACAGTAATAAAGAAACTACCAAACTGTATTTTATATTTTGTAACATTTAGAAACAGTTGATTTACATGAGTACATTTTAATCCAGCCCCATGGTTTGAGAAGATTTGCAGCTATACATCTACGTCACACAAACTTTAAAAATTAATTACAGCTTTATTAATAACAATTAAGGCTTATCAGTACTCTCAATCACTTTCAAATAACATGAAGTATCAATAAAAAACTTTTTTTTTTAAATGGTAAACTACCCTATTGGTAATGTGGGGGTAATAATATTCAGTATTTTGAGTGTTTATGTTGGAGAGACGGGTTGGATGATTACAGCTTCCTGATTTTATTTTGTCATGAAAGCTTTATTACCTCCCGCCTCATATTCTATAATGGAGGTATTGTGATTAGGGATGGGAAAATATCGATATATCGATAAATATTGATTTAATATTACTTTTCGTTTGGTATCGATATATCGATATTTTCCGATAATTATCGACATATATAAACAAATATCGAGTTATCGATACCAAAAGAAAAGTGATAGCAACTGATGTTCATATCGATATTTATAGATATATCGATATTTTTCCCATCCCTAATTATGTCAAAAATTGTGATGGGTCAAAAGGATAAGCACGTTTTAGGATCCATAGAATACGAATAAAGTATTTTCGAGATGATGTTTGTGTGTGCGTGTGTGTGCGTTTGTTTGTATGTAACATTTTTTTCGGGTTTTATAACTCAAAATTTGTATATAACGTCGTAATACAAATCTTAAGAACCAAGATATTTTTTGGAAGCAATTCCCAAACCGGAATACCTTTCTTAAATATTTTGATAAATAATCAATTTATCGCAATATTTTTTATTTCAAATGAAAAATTGTATATTGTTATCTACAATTTTTAGCATTTTGTAAATGTTCTATCATAGTACTTTAGGAATTAAAGTATTATTTATAATTTAAAGTATGAAACTTCAGTATCGTGTTGTCCATAAACCATGATTGTTTAAGAATAATAATTGTTACTACGACAAATTTAATTGATTATGACAGTGACAGAGTGACAGTGGCACATCATTTATATCTTCTGTTGTCTAATAGTGGGATTCTGTAAAAATGTGTAGTTGCTACAGATCTAAAAAATTGTTAATATTCAACAAAATTGCAATGAAATTCATAATCATATGAACATTTTTATATTTGCCAACAAACATTGATTATGTTCAATACCTACTTAAAGATTTACAAATTTGTAAAACTTATAGATTGGCACAGAATCCCACCATAAATGTCTAAATATATTTGTAAGTACTTATATATTTGTATAGTAGGTACTAAAAAGAGTAGGGTATGGCGAGAGGTCTTTTGCTGGCCACATCAAATTTTTTGGTACAATGGGTTCGTAAATTTTAGCAATCGCTAGGATATTAAGAGCCTATTGCATGGCAATAATTCGCATTGAAAAACGAGTAATTTTTGTGAGGATCTCAATCTAATACTGTTATATGTATGATGTTGAATTTTTGTATGTAGATTAAGGAAGAATACTAAAAGTGCGGAATCTTCAAAATATTTAATTAATGTAGTTAGTTTGGCTTTAATAATTATATGCGAAATTCGACGAAAATTGTACAAGTTTAGATATAATTTATGGCAATTCTGTTGATAAAATTATAGTTTTATTGTTTTTCCGCCCTTTTTACAATCTATGTTCTACTCATTTTATCTTTAAACTCAATGATAACTTTTATAGTTCATTCATAAGATCCTCACGAAATTCTGGTGTTTAATTTCTTTTGATCTCTAATTGTTGTCGGAACAATATATAGTTTGAATTTTTTAATTCAACAATGCTTTGTCGTTACTAATGTAAAATTTCAGATTTTTATTTTGAGCAATATAGCCAGAATCGTGAATTCTGATTCTTATTGCACTCAAGAAGTATAGCCCCTTAATATGATGTTAGTAGGCAATATTTTTAATTATTCTCGGGATTTTATTTTGTCAAGTAGGCAGTCAGGCACAGTGGTGTCAGTAACTGGAATCAAACTCAAGACTGCTAGAATGTTTTAAAAAATTCCTGCATCTCCTGCAGAACATTTTGCCAGTCACTGCTCCGCTCACTCGATCAGATATGTCATGTAGCAGCGTCAAACGCACAAACTCACATCCATCCATACACACAGACACACACATTCACTACATCTACATGTCCATGTCCATCCGAGCTGAGCGGCGGGGCATAGCATACTGCGATCCGATTCCAGCTCAACTCAACTCGGACGTGCGACTGCCATGCGAGATCGTATCACCGCTGATTGCCATGTTCTGATGTTTGTTTTTCATGATCACATGAGCCATGACGCCAACTGGGAGGTGGACAGCGAAAAAATACTGGAAACGGAACGGTTTTAAATATCGAAATATCTGTCAGATATTCCGTCTGATTCATCAAGGATGTGTAAGAAGATTTTTATACTCATAACCTGGGAAATGACATAGTCCAAGAGCTAGCGGTCAAATAGGGTAGTTTACCATTTTTTAAAAAGTTTTTTATTGAAACTTTATGTTATTTGAAAGCGATTGAGAGTAGGGTAGAGGGGGGCACATTGGTACAATTCGGACACTTTATTTTTTTTCGGCGGTGTATTTATTTTTCTTAATATTTTTATATGTAATCAATTCTTTAGACCTTTGGTTTCATTATGTAAAAATGTAGCATTTTAAGAATCATTATTTATTAAGATATATTCATTTTAAAAAAAGTTCAGAATCGTACCAATTTGCCTCCTAGGGGGAGGTACAATGGTACATGCCTGTGCCACATTGGTACATACGGGTACAATAGTACATGACGTAAAGTACATTATAAATAAGAACATTCTATATGCAAAAATAAAGAAAAATACTTTTATTAAATGAAAAACAGATTCTTACAAGTACTGGTAACAATAAAAAGGTAGTAAATAATGTTAAACGACATTTTACAGTATTGTATAATAGTTAAGTTTGATTGGAAACTTAAAAGACGACATTTGACGCGCTGTACCTTCTATAATTATTGGTTTTGGTAATCTAAGGACAATGTCACCTAAGTTAATATCGCTTATATCGGGAACATCGGGAAATGTGAAAGTTTCGTTTGATTTGACGGTGTACCAATGTACCTCACCCAGTGGTGTACCAATGTGCCCCATAACCTCATCTTAATAAAAAAAAATCATCAAGATTTTTAGGTTAAAAAATTAAAACATTACAAACTACAAAATAATAACTAATCCATATGTAATGACTGTATCTTATAACCAAGTAGAAAATTGCATTACAAGAAAAGATAGAAGCTTACAAAAATTATGAATGAAATTTATCGATGAAAACAGGTTTTTGTTCACAAATCACTGAGTTTGGGTTTGACGCAGTTTTCACATAAACTGATGATTAAATACCTTGCTGACATCTATTAGAAATTTTTTCAACTTTTTTTCGACCATAGTACCGCGAAAATTTAAAAAGTACCAATGTGCCCTTGTACCAATGTGCCCCCTCTCCCCTACTGATAAGTCTTAATTGTTCTTAATAAAGCTGTAATTAATTTTTAAAGTGTGTGTGACGTAGATGTAGCTGAAAATCTTCTCAAACCATGGGGCTGGAATTAAAATGTACTCATGTAAAATCATAACCGTTTCAAATGTTACAAAATATAAAATAAAATTTGGTAGTTTCTATTTATTATTGTAAGTAAGAATACACGACGTGAAACGCATTATAGTGACGTAAATGTATTTATACGTAAAATCTCAAATATTTAAAGAACTATTAACTTTTTGAAAACTTTTTTTTATGGCAATAACTCATTTTTGAGGTTTTCTTTCAAAATAATTGACTGGATTGCTAATTTGCTACTATGGTAAAGTACCCTATTAGTGTGGACATTTTATTAGTCGTGAAATTGAAGGGCTTGGGCCTTGCATATCTGCTGTCCATTTCCCAGTGTAGGGAAAAATGCAAAGAACACTGGTTTTCTTGAGCATTCTACAATAAAATCAACTTCAAAATAACCCAATTTATTTTAATGAATGTTACTTCCCACGATTTTCATGTATTAAAACCCACAAACACCATCGATATACACTGGGCAAAAAAACGCACCACTTGACAATGCACCCAAAATTCCGAATTTTTAAACCGCCATAATTGGCTCGAAAATGGATAATCTTCGAGTTCTGACAAGATTGAAGTTTCCTCTTTAAGGTCATGCAAGGTAATCTGACGCCAAGTTCATTTTATCTCCTGCTACCCTCCTTAGGAAAAAGTTCTTGATGTCAAAAAATGTCAAACTTTGACAACTTGTACCTGGTGCAAAAAAAATCGTGGACTCAATCCACTACCAAGGCCATAAAGTTCAATCATTTCATTTTTGGTAAATGTTTAAAAATTTCAATTATCTACGATTATTTTATCCGAAGCTATGAACTTTTGAAATTTACTCTGCATTTTGTGGGGTTTTCGTAACTCTGCTTAAATTTTGATAAGTTTGAAGCCAAAGTGATCTTGAGAACATTAAACGAAAAAATCACTACAATTTAAAGTAAGGTATAGGTACATTTGTAGATAAATTCGATAAAGGTCAAAAAAAATTTTTTTCAAAAATTAATAACTTCGCTCCAAATCATCGCGAAGGTTGAAGTGGTCCATGCATTTTGGTTTTTCACCACCGACATTAGCGTTACCCAGTGTGCACCACTTTTTATTCAAACACGCATAACTTTGTTTCTACTATCGTAAACACTTCGTTTTTTATGGTATTTACAGGAAATTGATTGAACTATAAATATTGCTCAAATGGTGAATCGATTTGAAAAGTTGGACTTTTTTCACAAAAAACATTTTTTTTCATAGGGAGGGTTGAGAGGGTTGAAAGGGGTTCCACTTGCATGCCTTTAAAGTTAACAATTTAAACTTTCTTTTCGTTAAAACTCGTCCAAATTGGTCGAAAACACGCCGAGTTATGACGGTTTGAAAATTGCCAAAGTTGGGAGGGTTGAGGGGGTTGAAAGGGGTTACATCTCAGATCGCGTTAAAGTTAATAATTTGAACTTTCTTTTAGTCAAAGATTCGTCCAAATTGGCCAAAAACACGCCGAGTTATGACGGTTTGTAAATGTCCAAAATTTGACGAATTTCAAGTGTTTCATTTTTTTGCCGCCAGCTTATAAGCTTTAGTTTTACAGTACTGCTGATTTTGCAGAGTGACTAAGGATGATTTAACACCAGTTATATAAGTTATTTAAAATATGTGTGAATTTTTGTACCGAGTAAGTACAACTACTGCTCGTATATCAAGAGTCGTTTATTTTAAAACCCACTTTAATCTATAAGTCTATTAATTACGCACAAATAAAAATCTGATCTAAATCACCATCGCCTCAATTAACTACCAAAAAAAACCATCGGCAACCACGTGGTTCCGCGACGTGACGATATGTCGAGCAAAAACCATCCATGTATAACGGAAACACACACACACACACACACACACACACACACACACACACACACACACACACACACACACACACACACACACACACACACACACACACACACACATGTAACATACATAGACACACAACGTTTGGTTCGGTTGCTAACTAAATGCAAACATAATTACTGATTGATGAAGTTCATCTGGCCGACGCTGATTAACTGTAGATCGTGGCCGTTGCCATGGTTACACCACGCTGTGATTGCGGTCAGTGCAGTTGACAAGTTGCCGTCACGCTGATTGACAGACTTGGAGAAAACCATTAGGAAACATGGAGAAATATGTAAAAGTCGTTATAGTGGTTAAGGAAGTTATATTGGCTTAAACCACGATGTAAGTACAAATCTACTGCTACTCGACAAAAGAAAAAATCTGACGTGGCCATCACTAGACCTCCCGCCTTGACACTGTAATATGTGAATTTGGATTTGGTTAGGCTACTTTTTTTAATTATTGTTATAGTTCTTCAAGCAAAGTACCGATTCCTATTGGCATTGAAATCAAATTAGCTCTTTATAGATAAATTTTTTATTTTATTATTACCTTATGAAAACTTAATGGAATTCAGTCAGTTTTTAATTTATTATATTTCGGCTCCTATAGGTTCTAAGTTTCAACACAGTTAATAATATATTTATATTTAAAAATGGTGTCACAAAAAATTCAGAAACTGTGTATACGTCTGTTCATCTATCACATTGACATTTCATTTTTGTTTTTAAATTTTGTTCCAATATTATGATTTACAAATCGTGGTAGGTAAAATTACAAATTTTTGAAAATTAATTTTCCTTTATTGGTAAGAGATATAGAAACGATGTTAAATAAATATTGTAAAAGATAATTTGTTCTTTGAAATGTCGAATGACAAATTGTAACTATCGCAGTATTTCCTATATTTTTTGCAAAAAATGTTAAAATGCTTCAAGAAAATACCATTTCCGGTTGGCAGATTTTTACCAAAATCTTATCAGCTCTTCATTAACATATATAAATGTATATTGCAAAATATTAGAATTTTATGTTCAGTAGAATTTGAGATAATGAATCAGAACGAAAGACTATAGTAGGCGCACATACAGACTTCCATACATACACACACACAGACACACAGACATCATCGTGAAAATAGTCAAAATAGGTTCTAAAGGTGCTAAAACGTGCTTATTGACAAAAATCTCGACATCGAATTTTTTAACGATCCCTATACCTCTCTAGGCGAGAGGTAAAAACGCACCACTTGAAAATGCACCAAAAATCAGAATTTTTAGAAATGGATTAATCCTCAAGTTCTGACAAGTTAATCTGACGCCAAGTTAATTTCACCTCCTGCCACCTCCTGAAGAAAAAAAATGTCAAACTTTGACAACTTGTACCAGGTGCAAAAAAAATCGTGGATTCAATCCATTACGAAATCGATAAAGTTTATTCATTTTCCTTACGGGGAAAAAAGAATTGAGTACCTGCGATAATTTGGCGCGAAGTTATGAATTTTTTCGTTTAATGTTCTTGTGATCGCTTTATTAATATTCAAGCACTCGGTACAAGTTGTCAAAGTTTGACATCAAGAACTTTTTTGTCTAACAGGGGTGACAGGGGTGAAATGAGCTTGGCGTCAGATTAACTTGCATGACCTTAAAGAGGAAACTTCAATCTTGTCAGAACTCGAATATTCATCCATTTATGACCAAATTCAGCCGAGTTATGGCGGTCTAAAAATTATGAATTTTTGGTGCATTTTCAAGTGGTGCGTTTTTTCTTTTGTCGAGTGTGTATGACAGGAGTGGACACTAGGGCGGATGGAGTATGACCTTTTTCTCTTTACCTTTTAGAGAGAGACAGAAAATACGGGCCAGCATGCACTCTATAGCTTGAATTACATTATACTTTTTTCGGCTAGAAACTTTGACAATTTTTATACTTAATTCTAGAATGCTCACTTGGATAATGTAAATCAAGAAAATTTCGATCCAAGTTTCATACTAGAACCGTCTTTTTATATAACCTCAAAAATAATAAATTTAGTGACAGCAGAATAACTAAATTGTAGGTACATAAAACTTCATCACTAATACATTAACCGAGTACGTTGACAACCTCAACTGACAATTACATTTTTTTTTAAATTTTCAATGGCAGTATTGGTCGATGAGCTAAAAAAATATGGCAGTGCAAGAACAAATTTTAAAACTAGATTCTAGCCGAATTAGTATAATGTAATTCAAGCTTATGACGATAAACAACGGTAACGATGGTAACGTACGGGTCCAGTAATGATGTTTCTCTCTCGCACAGGGCAAACAGAAATGTCACAAATCTACAGTATTGCTAAGATACGATGTCCATTCCTGTGTTTATATTATACTTCGTGACCTAAACCCAGCAGTCTTGACAATTAAGACAATTAAGACTCACATCACGCTTTGTTACTTGTTATATTTGCCTATTGACATTCAATTAAGGCGCTACACTTGTAAATCGAGAAGATTAACAATTTGAACGATTCTGGCTGTATTATAAAAAATTTCAAATCGAAATTTAACATGAAGAATCATGACTCATTAGTGAATCAATAAATGCAAATTATTAATTGCTGTGACATTAATTAGCAAAGCTTGGAGCTAATTTTTATCATTAATCTATATTATACGTTAATTAATGCACAAAAATAAAAATTTTCTTTTGAAATCTATAATTTACCTACTTATATACATTAGTCGGAAGACGGATATATAGAATTTTTTTTAAACAGTTATCCCATTGACTGTATTAATTTTTGAAAAACTCGCATTTTTAGTAATATTTATAAATTATTTATCAAAATACAAGATTTTTTGTAAATTTTATTCTACAGCCATGTAAGCACAACTTATAATAATGATAATACGTTTATTTAGCCAGAACAAAATACAGCTATTCATTAACACAATACATATAATAATGCCAGTCTTATTCGAGATCTTGCTTAAATAACTTTATAATTTTACTTCTAAAAGTACATCATTGTAAAATATGAGGTCGTCGATTTCAAAACCAAAGTCACAAAATGATTTACTGTAACATGCTTTTTATTACTTCCTTGTACGGAGTAAGGAAGTATTGTAATCGCGAAAAATTTCGGTTCTCAGATTCTGACGGAAATATCCGTTTTGACCTTTTCTGAATCCATTATGACTAGTTTCGTCGTGACGTCTGTACGTACGTGCGTACGTGCGTACGTACGGACGTATGTGTGTTGCATAACTCAAATACGGTTAGACGTAGAAAGCTGAAATTTTGTATTTAGGACTGTTATAGCATCTAGTTGTGCACCTCCTATTTTTGGTTTCAATCTATAAACCGGAAGTAGTACTTTTTAAAAATATTTTGATAAATAATTAATTTTAGACAATTTTTTTTATTTTAAATGAAAGATTATGTGATTATTATCTACAATCGGTATTTTATAAATTTTTCTGTATCTTCTATCATTTAAGAATAATTAAAGTATAATACTTATAATTTAGTATTTCGGTATCTTGTACTCCATGATCGTTTAACATTTGTTACTACGTAAAATTTAAATGATTATGACATGACAGTGACAATAGTAAAATATGCTTTATATCTTCTTCTGCAGTTTAAATAAAATGACTAAAATATATATGTGAGTATACTAGTATAATAAGTTAAAATAATTTTTTATATTATTCTACATTTTAGTTATTAAGAAAAGTATGAACACACAAGGCGTACAAGGAAGTCATGTGGTGCCCACGTCAGATTTTTTGCTTTGCATTTGATAGCAAGAGATGTGCCTTAGTAATATCCTAGCGATTACTAATGCCCGCCCTTAGTAACATTATCTATGTAACAAGACAACAACATCCCAATGTTAGAAATTTGGTAATAATAATATCCCAATTATGTGTCCCATGTAATTCTCTGAGATGTTTGTATTTAGTATGTAACTTTTGATCGTACTCAAGGATGTGGCTAGGATAGACTTACGCAATATCACTTAAAGTACAAGAATAAGATATTTTTAAACATCCCATGGACGATTCATGTCAAGTGGGTGGTTCTTTAACCATCATTTTGTAATTGGAATGCAAACATATTGAATTGTTCTATAATACATATATCATAGAAGCTATACTTATTCTACGATTGGTATTAAAGTACTTCACTTAATTACTTGAAAATGAACAATAATTACAGACCGATATTGAGTTCTATTGGTCAACTTCTGGCTGTTATATTATAATTTCCCATTTTGGTGCGTAAAGTATGTAGCATGTCAAATTTACTTCACACTCGATGCCTGGTCGGATAAGATAAGAAACTACAGAAAATTTAAAGCGTTTATTAATAAGTTCTTCTTCATCATTAAGGTTTAACACTGTTAGATACCATCAGCCTACAAAATAGGTGAGAATTTTTTACTTGTTGAAAAACTTGCATCAAAACTGGATTCATCCAAGTAGGCTGCCCGCTGCTAACTAGCTGTCGATTAAAATAAAAGAATGGCGCTTAATGACTTAGATAGCATCGTAGATTTCTTGCCAGATACCCAGCTGACAATAACATCATTGCTGGTAATTTCTTACTAAACGCACAATTAATACGTTTCCTTTGGGCTTGGAATTATCTTGGTTGGCGTGGATAATTTCGATGGTGATTTTTTATCGCGCACTGTTTTGTTTTTGTAATTGCCTTTTGTTTTATAGTTTCTATTATGTGTTCTTTTGTTTTACGGTAGGAAATAATTGAGACATTATTTTATTTAATTTTTCATGGTGATTTTTTGGTCATTTAATTTTCTTTTGGACATCTAGTCAAGCGCGACTCTGGTATTAAATGATTTGGTTTTTTGATTTCGGAGAATGTAAAATTTAATCAGATGTTACTTTTACTCTACAGTGACTTTATTTTTAGAATGAAACATAGGGAATCAATTTGAATTTGTTAATTAGTATCACACTGCTGCTACCTGGAAATACGATTTATACTTTGAACAATTATGTTGAATTGTCCCTTGGAACTATTGCACCTGCCCAAATATATTGTTAAATTGATTCCCTGTGTTTCATTTTAAAAAGAACGCTCTAATACATTGCTGGTCAAAGTCGTAACCATGGATATGAAAAATCCCATGATTCACGTTAAAATAAACTCACTGTTTAATATGAACATCTTAAGTTTGTCTAAGTTTTAATTATTATTTAGTTAGGTACACTTTTGCAAAATAAAACCTAAGCTCTTTAAAGCCTCATTCACATAAACATTTAGTTTTGAGGTTTAGATTTATGTTTACGTTTAAGAAAGTTTAAAAAAAGCCTCATTCACATAAGCACTCAGTTTTAAGGTTTTCATTTATGTTTACGTTTACGAAAGTTTGAATACATCTAACTAAATACGAGCATCCACAGTGCTTGAAAGTGGCAAGTGTGAATGCTCGTATTTAGTTATATGAATTTAAACTTTCTTAAACGTAAACATAAATGTAAACCTTAAATCTAAATGCTTATGTGAATGAGGCTTAAATCTAACTAAATATGAGCATTCTCAGTGCTTAAAAGTGGAAAGTGAAGTGTGAATTAAAACTTTCTTAAACGTAAACATAAATGTAAACCTTAAAACTAAATGTTTATGCTGTGAATGAGACTTTACTGTTAGGTACACAATCCAGTTAAACTGCACACAAATCTCCCTAAATTTGATGAAATTTAATGAAATTTGTGAAGTCTGTTATATGGCAATGTGTACTTGCGTTCACATCACTGAAATTGGGGTTGTGAACGCAAGTACACATTGTTATATGACAGACTTCACAAATTCCGTCAAATTTCACCAAATATCAAACTGTGAATACGGCTTAAGGTAGTAAATCAAAAAACCCAAAATATAACTTAAATTAATATACAGCATTCATTACAAGTTGTGAAATTTGGATAAAAATAAAATTTATAGGTAACAGTTGAAATAACGAATATAAAATTGAATTTAAAGTTGACACTAAAACGCGATTTAATGCATTGTTGCGTATATGGAGGTTAGCAGTAGATTTACTAAACGATTAGAAAACATTATAATCATAACAACCTAACAGATATTTGGAAAACGAATGTTATTCTTTAATATCTGAGGTATTTATTTAAAAAATTAAAACTATGTGTCACCGCAATAATTATTGAGAAATCGAACGTAAAAGGTTTCAGTCTCAAACAAAAATTATATTTTTGACGTCGTATTATTGCACTTCAGTGTAAATTTTAATTTCAATTATCTTTTTATTTCAATGAATATCTATGATTTGTAATTTAGGTACATCCAAATCTACGATTTTTAATGAATTATTTCTCATTATTTGACTGCATGATTGATCCTACCTTAAAAAGTGTGATATGTATTTTCTTCATATTAGTATGTTCTTTAAACATTTTGGGGTTCACTGGTTTTCAATTCGATATTGATATCTCATCAGGAGCTTCCAATCAGTAGCAACAAAAAATCCAAATGTCGTAGCATTTGACTTACAGGTAAATTAGTAAAATTTTTCAACATAAATAATAAATTAGAAACAGCCAACAAAATCTGAAATCAATAATTTTGTCATTATGCACTCGTTTATACCAAATTTCAGTGTCGGTGCATTCAGACAACAATAAAAATTTAATAGTGAGTGGGGGGAATCAATTGGTGAGTAATTTCGTCGAGGAATTACCCCTGAAAATAAAACATTATAGTTAGGAAAACAATTCAGTAAATTAGTCTACGAATGATTATATTTAATTCTATGTACATTCCGTAACTCATTAGCGAATAACCGTGGTTCTGGTAATGGTAAATCTGTGGTTAGCTATGGTTCCTGAAAAAGTTCTCATGATTCGGAACAAGATAAACCTCATTTAGTTGTCTACGGTGGTAATGTAGGAAATGTATTTATTTATTTGTTTCCAGTTTTCTTGTGCTTGACATTTTTTGAGTGCATGCCGGGCGGCCTAAAACCACGCCGCCTAAAACCCACGCGGCCTAATTCTACGCCGCCTAAAATCCATAACAGTTCGGTTTTCGCGAGGGAAGGGCTACTACGGATGCTCTGTTATCCCTGATCCAGTCAATAACAAATTCTTGGGAAAATCGGGAAATATGTAGGGCAACTTTTGTTGATTTGAGTAAAGCTTTTGATATGATTTGTCACGAAACATTACTGAGCAAATTAGAATATTACGGCGTAAGAGGCGTCTCCCTGCAATTATTTCAGTCATACCTTAAAAGTAGGCAGCAAATTGTTTCAGTAAATAATACGCTAAGTAATGTTAAAGAAATAAAGAAAGGCGTGCCTCAGGGCAGTATATTAGGGCCCTTATTATTTACTATATATGTTAACGACTTAGCTATAAATATGTATTCAAAAACCATACAATTTGCTGACGACACAGTCTTTATTACTAGTAATGCAAATCTAGATATCTTAACCGACAATTCAAATTCAATATTAAACCAAGCTCTATCCTGGTTTACATCTAATGGGCTCATACTAAATAAAGAAAAAACAAAGACACTAGATTTTATCAACTCGAATCAGACTGACGAATTTGTAACTTTATATCTAGGACTGCACTTGCAAAGAAACTTAAACTGGAAGGGTCATATTGATGTGTTAAGCACTAAATTAGCCAAATGTTTATATGCTCTGCGAAAAATATATCACACTGTAGGGCCTCTAGCGGCAAAAATCGCTTATTTTTCATTATTTCACTCAGTTATGTCATACGGCCTAATAATTTGGGGACAATCTCCACACACTGAAAAAATATTTTTAATGCAAAAACGGGCAATTAGAATTATTTCCGGTGCTAGTGGTAAACATCCTTGCAAAGAACTTTTTAAAAATAACAACGTTCTTACGATATATTCCCAGTATATATTGGATTCCCTAATATATATCAAGAAAAATATACAGAATTACAGAACTTCTGCCGAGATTCATAATCATAACACGAGAAAAAATAACAACTTAATTGTTCCTAGACTGACATATAAAAACGTTAGAATTAACAATTTAAACCTAAATATCTTTAATAAATTAGGCGGAGTGGGATTAGGCGGCGTGATATTAGGCGGCGTGGTATTAGGCGGCATGGACATTAGGCGTTATGGAATTAGACGTTGTGGTATTAGGCAGCGTGGTTTGTTGTAGTCAACTTCTATTGTGGTGGGGGGTAAAATTAGACGTTATGGATTTTAGGCGTCGTGGAATTAGGCCGCGTGGGTTTTAGGCGGCGTGGTTTTAGGCCGCCCGGAATGCTACGATTTTTTTGACTTAAGCTGCATTCATAATTCGAAATTTGGTGTAGGTAATTCGTATTGAAGAATTCATTTAAATGTTCACAGCTCGACATTTGAGTCGTGGCACAATCAATACAAAAAATATTCAAACGCTTTTCAGAACAAATCAGTTGTTTATTTTACTTTATTTACTGCAATTGCCTCCTACATCCTACAACTTCACTTTCGGGCTGTTAATGTGGTTTAATAGTTTGTCAAATTTTGCTTACTCCGGCATTAGAAAACATTTAATAATAAAAATATTAGGACACTGTTGCGTAAATGCGGAAATGGTCTAAAAGAATATATCTCGGTCTCATTGTTTTGCAGGTAATATTATTTCTTAAGATTGTTGCTTATAGGTAACATTCATCGACAAATTGAACGAGAAAATCCCTCGCCTTCAGCACGGGATTCTGATCATGTCATTTGTCTCGAAATGTTACCAAGCAACAATCTTTTGAAATAAAATTTTCAAGCAAAATAATGATCCCTTGATATATTACTATTGATAATTCCACTCCTGTATAAAGTAAGCCCTAAACAAAACACAATTTTATCGGTTTGACAGCGGATAAAAAGGAAGGTAACTTTTTGCAAGTGATAAAACCTTATTTACCTTTTTTTTAGCAACCAAACAATAATCAAAACACTAAAATGTCATTTGCTTCATATTTCCAATATTAGTTAGTGAAATGATTAGATTTTGGGATTATTTGTGAAGAAGAACCAAAGGAATCGTTAAATTATCTCATTGAATTACACTCGAGCATTGTATTTACTCTGAATAAATTTCTGTTTGACATGTCAACCTTGTCACCTGACAGCAATTTGACTCGAAAATTTGTTTTGAAATAAAATCACTCCACCTACGGTGTCGTGATTAAACAATTTTTCTTTTCAAATTGCTAGGCAACAAGGTTTCAATACAAATAGAAATTTATCCGGCGAAATAAAAAGCTCTTGTGTAATTACAGTTGACAATATTTTCTTCTGGATAATTTGACGGGCTAATGTAGATAATGAATCCTGGTATCAAGTGAGCTGAGATGAATTTTACTTGATCGTTTTTCATCACCGGCGACCACTGTCTGTGGACCGAAGCTCAACTTCAACTTTGTAATCTAATTTGCGATCTTAATTCGATTTTAAAAGTTGTTAGATCTACATTTTCAGATAGAACTTACACAGATTTATCAAAGTCAACATGGCGACTTTTCACTTGTATCATAGTGTCGTGATATTGAATATTGTTAAACTCAATTTGAATAAAAGTTAAAATAACATAAATGCCACTGGCTTTGGTGTATATATTTGTTTCACTTATTTTAATTTCAATATACTTGTGTTTTATATCGTTGAAATGAGAAAAAAAATCCCTATTAAGACGGGTCATAGCCAACTATGAGCTCCATATGAAAATTTGAATTTGTTTTGAATTTCTCGAAATCTGTAGGAGATAAAAAAATTTGAGAACTGCTGTGAATTCCTCGTTAAAAACTGCCTATAGAACGTGCAAATTAGAAACTTGTACTAATTCAAACAAAAAAGTTATAGGTGAAAAACGAAATTGGCAAAATTTACATTTTTGCGTATATCTAGTCATCTATGCATTTTTGTGGGAAAACAAAAACATTTCTAAATTGGCTCTCTAAACAGGCACTTTTGTCTAATTTGACCAACTTCGTATCTCTTATGATTCTCGAGATCCCCATGCTTAAACAGTTTCATAGGACACTCTATACTCGTATACATAAAAAATTGAAACCAGAAATTGTATTTTACGAGGCGATATGGTGGTCAATTTCACGAACCGGAACATCGTTCCGGTCCGCTCCGATCTATTTCGAGCCCTGGTAGGAACTACACTATCCATCTTGTTCTGAATTTATGCATATCAAGTTAGTATAGTAAATAAAATTATTGTAGGTAGGGGCTTGTTCACATAATACGTCACACGATTTTTGGCCATTTTTGACCCCCCACTCCTCTTGTCAAACTACGTCACAAGTCGGTAACCCATTTGATGTCACAAAAATATAATTTTAAATTTTGAAAGAAGTTAAAATATATATAAATAAGTATTTATTATATCAGTTTATATAATCACAGATGCTTTACAAGCTTTATAATATGATATAGATATACAGGTTGGTGGAGGTGAAATGCAAACATAGGGAAATTATGACAATGGAGTTATCATGCTAGGCATCTTGATATACGTGGAATAAGTAATGTCAATGTCAAAGTGCCTGTCATATTATTGAAATTTTTATTTTCATTAAAATATTTTCTTTGCATAATAATGTATGTGTACGAGCAGAACGAGGAAGTTTACATGCACTTTCAGATTTTATTATTATTTCTGTTATTGATTACTCTTTTTGCCACATAAATTCACATTACTTCGTTTTGTGACACTACTACAAAATATATCAAGATACCTGGCATGAAAGTTCGATTGTCATGTATGTTCCCTATGTTCGCATTTCACCTCCACCAACCTGTATATGAAATCGTTATGCCTTTTTCCAACACGATGTTACAGTTTGTTACAAAATGTTAATTACTCATTCTTTCATAATTTAAGTACCGAACTCCGTTGCAGCAAACATTCGACAGCATCACCGTAAAGAGTTCCGAAAGACATGTTTGTATTATACTAATTCGTAAGTTGTCACAACTGATCAACGCTGTTTAAATTATCCGCCAATACACCAGAAAAACTGAACAAAAGTGGTTTTATTTTCATATTAACTGAATATTCATAAGTAAATTTTTTGTGACGTCACATCATGATGAAACCCTCCTCCCCTCAACCCATTTCACATTTCGTCACAAATCCTGGACTCCCCCTCCATCCCCCAAGTGCGTGACATATTATGTATTTAAAGTATTTTAAAAAGATGTTCTAGGTATAAATTATTATCAATGTATTTTCTTCTCATTAATCAATCGTGATTATTAATTACTAAATGTTCATTTATTGAAACCACAAATATTGGTCCTTCGAGCCGGATTTTTAAACTATACTTCAAATGATTAATATTTGTATAAGATTGTAAAGAACTAAATTCTGACCATTTCGCCATTAAAAATGGTTGTAGTGCAGTGTAGAGTGTACACGATTCGGGCGTAGCTCTGAGCGGGTTCCTGGAACCGCCGCCAGCCGCAGGGGCCGAAACTGCGCCCCCCGGCCGCCGCCCTCCGCCTGCCACACGTGTCGATGACCCCCGCCGCCGCCGCCGTCGCCGTCGCCAACGCAAACGGATCACGCGAAATCGCTGAGAATTCGTCAGAGGTGCACAAAAAACTGCGAGATTGTACACTAAAAATCAAAATGTGTTCTGACTATACAAAAATAAAAATCAACTGTAGTAATATTGAAGAGATATTGAATTTAGGGCTTTTCGACCAGTGTTTTGGTCATTATCAAACACTAAAAATGGAAAATTACTAAATGAGTAAAACCATACAATCAAAAAAAATTCTTTTAGAAAATACATCAAGTAAGTAAACTAAAGTAATGAAATTAAATTATTTTGAAAAAATTACAACAAAAAAGAAAAAATATAGGTACTTACAGATTATGGTAAAGATTAAAGAACAACAAAAATTAAGATGGTAGTCAAAAAAATTTATAAAACCACAATTGTGGAGTCGATGACAATAAATTAAAAAACTAATATAAATAAAAAAAACTAATATCTTATATACTAAAAGGCTTAAAGTTGTTGATTTTTAGCCAAACTAGCAACGCATTTACAACTGCACAACGTTATGAACGAATTATCCGATTTTCATGATTTTTTTACGAGGTGATAGAGGGTGTCGAGTTCAATTGTTTTTGATTTTCTTTTGTTTGAGAAAAATGCGAAAAACTGACTTTTCGATTTTCGTTAATAACAAATGAATGGTTTAATCTATCGATTTAAAAATTGGTATACATAGTAAGAAATTAATAGGGAGTCCATGCGACCAGGTCTCAATGTGCCAGATATAATAGTTTTTTAGTTATTAATGAAAAACTGAGATTTCATCAGTGAATCAGAGCTTTAAATGCTCAAATGTTCAACAACTGACTGTTGAATAAAAACAATGCTACATTGTGTCAAACTGACGTTTACAATTCGAGATTTCAAATGCACTTTTCTTAATTAATATAATTAATAGAAGAAATTTGTTAATTATATTGAGTTATAAAAGAAGGAGCGTAAATATTTTTAATATTTTCATCAATTTTAGTACTACTTTAAAAAAAATTATTTTATTTTGACAGTCATTACAAAGTACAGTCACAGAAAAAGACGTCAGAAGTTTTAGTACATTCAGGGTAAAAATTGTTAACATATTTGGGAAAAAACAATGCTATGTTCTGTCAAACTGACGTTTACAGTTTACAATTCGATATTTCAGATGCATATATCTTACGTTATATTAGTAATAGAAGCAATTTGTAAATTATGTAATAATCGAAAGAATCATTTTTTTGTATTTTTATCAATATTCGTATTTTTTTAAATATTTATTTTATTTTGACAGTCGTATCAAGTACAGTCCCAACAAAAGAAGTGAGCACTAACTTTATAAAATTGTTGAAAATGGCGACCAACAATAATTGTCATTTGTTTTTATTAAAAAATCATATCGAGTTTGATATCAAATTCAGGGGCTGGATAAGGGCTACCTAATTAATAAAATTATTTAAAATGGTGGCCGACGATTGTCATTTATTTTTTTAAAAACAATATAGAATTTTATCAAGTTATATATCAAATAAAGGGCTGAAAATGGGCTACCTAATTAATAAAATAATTTAAATCGGTCAGGTGAGCACTACTTTATAAAATTGTTGAAAATGGCGACCAAGGATTGTCATTTGTTTTTAACAAAAAATCATATCGAGTTTGATATCAAATTCAAGGGCTAGATAAAGGCTACCTAATTAATAAAATTATTTAAAACGGTGGCCGACGTTTGTCTTTTTTTTTTAAACAATATAGAATTATATCAAGTTTGATATCAAATTAACGGGTTGAAAATGGGCTACCTAATTAATAAAATAATATAAATCGATCAGGTGAGCACAACTTTATAAAATTGTTGAAAATGGCGACCTACGATTGTCATTTGTTTCTATCAAAAAATAATGTCGTTTGATATCAAATTCAATAAGGCTACCTAATTAATAAAATTATTTAAAATGGTGGCCGACGATCGTCATTTATTTTTATCAAAAACAATATAGAATTATATCAGTTTGATATCAAATTAAAGGGCTGGCCATGGGCTACCTAATTAATAAAATAATTTAAATCGGACAGGTGAGCACTATTTTATAAAATTGTTGAAAATGGCGACCGATTGTCATTTGTTTTTTTCAATAAAAAAAAACAATTCGAGTTTGATGTCAAATTAAAGAGCTAGATGAGGGCTAATTAATAAAATTATTTAAAATGGTGGCCGACGATTGTCTTTTGTTTTAAAAAAAATATGTTAGAATCATACCTATTGAGTATGATATCAAATGAAATATCTTGATAAAAGAGCTAATACAAGATTGTTCAAAATGGAGACCGCCGATCGTTATTTGTTTATATCTTAAAATTGTTAAAATCATATTGATTTTAATATATCAAATTAAAGGTCTTGATCTTGGTGATGAGGAGTGATATACACAATAAGTGATAAATATGATAGTGGGTGATTAGCTTCTGTTTTTTCCTTTCAAAATAGTAAAATCATTTCAAGTTTGATATATCAAATATAAGGTTTTGATAAGGTAACTACAATATTGTTCAAGATGACGTTCGACAATAGTCTTTTGTTTTTAGTTGGATAACCAGGATACCTATTTATTTTTAATGCCTTTACTAAAATTTATATTGAAGAAGGCGGAAGATGAATAATTTGAAATTGTAATTAAATAATTTTTTTCGTTAGAGTCTAAATGTCAAAATCGTTATAATTGAGGCACGAAGTGCCGAATCCTTCCATATTCAGAGCCCGCGCAGCTTGAGCCCGCGAAGCGGGCGAATCTCCCTTGTCGCGCGGTAGCGCGACCTAGCTGAAGGCCCGCGTAGCGGGGCCTGACGCTAGTAATAATACTAATATTCGTAGTAATGTTAAATTATCTCTACTGTGATCTACGTATGATCTCCATAACTTAAAAATTCGAACAGGCTCGTATACAAGTGATTAATAAAAAATAAATACTAAAATTTCTAAATATATTTTTTCCACTTCACTTATTATTTGAAAATGAACAATTTCAGACCAATGCATCTTGCAGACCGTTGCTAATGGCGCTAAATAACATTTTAAACACACTTCGACAAGCCGTGGCTCTGGCCGTTTTTATAGTCACGGGCTGAACATAGCAACTGACATATTAAGCACGGGGTGCAGTTGGCTCCTATATTTGACATTCAATTTTTGTAAAAAACTGAGGAAAATTAATTATTTATTTCAAACATTGTCAATTTTTTCCTAATTTATATTTAAATACACTTGCCTAAGTAGAATTTTTGTAGATATGAATAATATCATTAAGATTTAACCTAAAATTATTATAAATGGAATTTTACATATTTATGATTTTTTTTTTAAATTGTGGTCGTAGAAAAAGAATAGTATGTGACTCGTTTATAAACTCTCTAGATATTCGTTTTTTATACACTCGTTGCGCTCGTTCCTAAAAAACTCTTCTTTAGTCTTTATTTTTAGGGACTAATAAGGTTCTTAATTTGATCCCAAGGGATTATTTTTCATATTTAATCCCGTTGTCAAGGAATTGAATTAATTAATCCCGTTATCATTTGTAACAGAGTATCTATGGTAAAAATATTTGTCATAAAGTTTACTGTCAAAATTTCAAAATGAGTATTCTTTTAAACTATTTTGTATTCGTTTGAGGATGAAGTGCAAAAAAATAGCGTATATACCACAGGACTAAAATACCTTTAATCCCTCAGGTGAATATTTCTTTCACCTTCGGCTCGTGAAATAAACTTCACCCTTAGGATTAAATCATGCACTTTAGTACTTAATTATAGAATATACTATTTTATGTAAATCGATAGTATTAGCGTTCCAATAGCATCCTTATTTTCCTAATAACAATTATCCACAATCTTAATTCCATCTTCTCCAGCACCAATTCTTCTTAGCAATAATAGAGTCATCCATCAATAAAAAGTCCTCGTATGTGTGTTTTATTGCATTGTTTAATTCCCTGTTTCTCTGATTCAATTTCAATCATTTCTTCACTTCTTCACATACTGTACTCGATGTGGAAGACCGAGGACTGGTTTGAGTAACAAGTTTTTGTCCGAGTGCCGCTCTACTTTAATTGGGTAACGTATTAATTGAAATGGCTTGTCACGATGTGAGATGCGTACGAGTTTTTAATTACTCAGGCTTATTAAATTGAGCCGGGGTTTTTTCTTGTAAAGAGAAATAGTTACTAGGTTATGACTGCTATTATTTTTATGACTTTTTTGGATGCGTTTGGATGTGACACTCTTACAAATTGCTGTTACTTTATGGCGTTTGCAAGTATTCTGTCATGCTTCTGAAATTTGAGAAAATAATCAAATAGCGGCGCCGCTGAATGGGGGTTTTCACGACTTTTTTGTTTTTTAATATGTTAACCTATACAATAAAATATTAGAGCCGTATTTTTACTTCCTTTTACGGAGTAATAAGGAAGTATTGTAATCCCGAAAAATTTCGGTTTTCAGATTTTGATGGAAATATCCGTTTTGACCTTTTCTGAATCCATTATGACTAGTTTCGTCGTGACGTCTGTACGTACGTATGTACGTATGTACGTATGTACGTATGTACGGACGAATGTGTGTCGCATAACTCAAATACGGTTAGACGCAGAAAGTTGAAATTTTGTATTTAGGACTGTTATAGCATCTAGTTGTGCACCTCCTATTTTTGGTTTCAATCTATAAACCGGAAGTAGTACTTTTTAAAAATATTTTGATAAATAATTAATTTTAGACAATTTTTTTTATTTTAAATGAAAGATTATGTGATTATTACCCAAAATCGGTATTTTATAAATGTTTTTGTATCTGGTATCATTTAGGAATAATTAAAGTATATATTTTTAATTTAGTATTTCGGTATCTTGTAGTCCATGATCGATTAACATTTGTTACTACGTAAAATTTAAATGATTATGACATGACAGTGACAGTAGTAAAATATGCTTTATATCTTCTTCTGCAGTTTAAATAAAATGACTAAAATATATTTGTGAGTATACTAGTATAATAAGTTAAAATAATTTTTTATATTATTCTACATTTTAGTTATTAAGAAAAGTATGAACACACAAGGCGTACAAGGAAGTCATGTGGTGTCCACGTCAGATTTTTTCTTTTTGTCAATAAGTTGCTAATAATCCAGAAAAAATTTGATGTCACCAGCACACGACCTCTCCTAATTCTGCTTATTCTACTAATCTAATGAATAGTTTTACTTACATTTTAATAGTTTCATGTTCATGTAATTATGTAAACGATAATGTAAACCAAGATGCAAGATATCAACTGTACTGTCACGACTGTCACTGTCATAATAATTCAAATTTTGTGTAGAAACAAATTTCATATGATCATGGACAACAAGATACTGGAATTTCGAAAAAGTAGAATTAGTTGCACTTTATTACCTATAGGTATTGTTAAATACTGTCAGATTCTGCAACTTGTATTTAAAATTAACTGTTCCCATAGATAATTATATTATCTTTTATTTTTAATTGCAAAAATTGTCATAAATAAATAATGTACCAATTTATTTAAGGAAAACTATATCAAGCTGATGTAATTTTTTTTTTCATTTTCGTTTATCCGGTTTTTCAGTAATTGAATGTTGAAATTAAGCTCGTTTTACATGGACTCTTATTATTAATTCACTAAATTTTTGTTTTGCATGCTTTAAACTATAATGATAAAATGATGAAAAATTCATAGAACTTGTATTAATATTTCCAATAAACCTTTAAAAATAAGTTCGTGAAGATTTTGTGTACATGTTCTAAAGAATTTGCAAGTTATTTAAAATAAAATGTAAGCATGCCAAGCATTCTTTAGATTAGTGAATTAGAAATTATTGTAAAAATATATCACCGCAACTGAGCGAATTTTGTTTTACATATAAATATATTATTTATTTTCACATCCGCCCCAAGGTTAATGTCTGGGTACGCCACTGCAGAAATCCCCAACCTCCTTAAGGGCCAGTTGTTCAATCTCAGCTTATACTGCGTTTATGTCAAAACCATGGTTACTAAGTTTTCCTGTTGTATTGTGGCATTTCATTGGATAACTGTTATATTCTAACGCTGGAGATTGGCTGGGAAAACTCAGTTTAACTAAGCTTGAGTTTATGTTTAAGCCAACACTAAACTCTAATTGTACAACCAGGCCTAAGGATAATCATAATTTATTCTTTCTGAAGTATTTAGTTTCGGAAATAAGATAAAAATTCATCCGAAATCAACAACCAACTTAAACACCGCACCCTTCTTAAGGGTCTCGTCTCCTTAGCAAAATATTGCGTGTTTAGAGGTGTAGCAGTTTCTGCTTTACTCATTGCATATTAAAAATTTGAAGGAAAAACAGGTACTAGATTTTTGTGAAAGAATTAATCTAGGATTATGCCCAGTTAGAATTCTGAAAAAATCTTTGAAAACCATATACAAAATTAATGAAAAAGTTTGTTTTAAGCAATTTTCTAAATGATTTTTCTTATTATTAAGAGATTTATTAGAAAATGTAACTCGGCATAATCCTAGTTGCATTCTCCGTCTGTAAATAAATTTATGAAATTTAGCTTTATCTATAAAACTTCGTGAGCATTGTAGAAATTGCTGGACTGCTTTTCCGTATTTTTAGCGAGCGTTTCTATGCATTAACATATTACAAACGCGGTGTTGAGCTACGTGGAGTCGATACCCTTAAAGCCTCTACCTCTTGCCGTACGCATTAAAGAGGAACATTCCTCCCTTTGACTGCAACTTGGTCGGGCGGGGAGCGGTGCGGCGAGGGGTAGTTGTAAACTCCGAGACCTTCACCTACCTCAACAGCCCTACGCAACGCTGCGCTACGCACAATGTCAAGGTCCTGCCGTATCCTTAACCTGCCTCTACGCAGGAATAAGGGCGGCGTTGACACTGACACTGAAGGATGCGTAGACTGTGAGGTCAAATAAGGGTTGGAATTGTATTTCGCGAATTTCTCATATCTCTACTGGGAAAATCTGATGTGGCCAGCACAACACCTCCCGCCATGCTAACTTTATTTTTTAAATTTATTATACAAATATATTAATATATAGGTTACTCACAAATATATTTTAGTTATTTTATTTAAACTGCAGAAGAAGATATAAACGATAGTTTACTATTGTCACTGTCACGTCACACTCATTTAAATACGTAGTAACAAAAAAATGTTAACGATCATGAACTAAGATACCGAAATACTAAATTATAAGTATATACCTACTTTGCTACTTTAATTATTTTTAAATGATACCACAGATACAAAAAATTACTAAAATACCGATTGTACCTAATAATCACATAATCTTTCATTGAAAATAAAAAATTTGTCTTCAAATAATTATTTATAGTACTACTTCCGGTTTGTAGATTGAAACCAAAATTTAATGCCTTATTAAGATTCGTATTTAAAAAACCTTAAATATAATATTTATAATGTTAATGTTTGATAACGTGCTTATCCACCAAAAACTCACACTCGAAAATTTTGACCCATCACAATACTTCCCTTATAGAATATGAGGCGAGAAGTAAAAAGTTAAAATTACAAATTTTAGTGTTGCCGCGAGAGTCGAGACTAGTCCCGGTCTCGTCTCGTCTTGTCGAGAAAATCGAGACGAGACCATGAGGCAACTCTCGACTACAAATTCGAACCGAGACGAGACCAGTATCAAGTCTCGCCGAGAGTCTCGTCGAGACTCTCGAGTCTCGTCTTATATAATTGATTAGTAACTATTTGTTTAAAATTAAAATTAACAGAAATATGCTATTGTGAACATGATAGGATTAAACAATTACTCTCAAAAAATTTTCACTTCTTGTCCGTGACGCATTTTTAGATGCTACTCTCGACAAACGGCATCACTAACAAATTTCAACTTTCAAACAGGTGAATAATTATTCTGTGTAAATATGAAAATTATAGAATTTTATTTTCTGGTGTTGAAGGCTACCCACAAACTAGTTTTCTAGATTTGCATCTTCCTGTGTTTGCATCTTCGTATGTTCGAATCTAATATTCTAGATTTGACTTTTCCTGTGAATGAATCTTTTGATATAGATATTTTATTTCGTATATATTTTCTCTTGTGCTTGCATTTTTCCTGTGTATGAAAATTATAGAATTATATTTGTTGGTTGTTGAACCCATTCCCTATTTTGAATCATCGTGTGTGCTGTCAACTCGATCATATGGTTGTTGGCGGAGAGTATAGGTACCTACCACAGGGGAGATTTTTTTGCAGTTTAACTTAAATGTGTGAAAAATATAAGATTTTAGTTTGATTATAAATTTATTTATCGCAAACTAAACAAAATTTTGTACATCTGATTGCATATTTTCATTATTTAGTAGTCTCTACGATTTTTCAAAGTTCCCTATACGTATATTTAATTTTTTGGGTATACTGGGTATAGGTATTTTTGTTAGAGTGTGCAATGATATTTTGATAAAATTATTTGCAAGTTTATTATATTTTATGTAATTTATTAATATGTTTCAATATTTTTATTACAGATAACATCACTTCAACGTTCAACTTAAATGTGGCAACCTCGGATAAAGCGAGTCATCGATATAGTCGTACACATATTTTTCGTGTGTGCAGTTATCAACCATCAACTCACGAGTGCTGAAATAAGTAAGTCATAATATTTAATATTTATTTTATTATTAGAGTTTGAATCTTGTTCAATATGAAACGTAATTCATACGAAATGTTCAACTTAGTGTGGTCTGTCTATACAGAGAAACAGCCAACATGGCGCGGGCAGACTGTACATTGAATAACCTTCCTATCTGTGAAATAAATAAGATTCCAAGTTCGTTAATTCAATTAGTCTGTTCAATTTCGTCATATTTTATTTATTAGTAGTACAAACGTTTTGCAAAGAGGTTTAGTGTTACAAATATGGATGTTAAGTGCAGTTTTATTAGAATCTACCGAGATCTACATGATTCTACTATTGTATAAATGTTTGTTTATATTTTAAAAGTATGTTGAGTTGTTTAAAATTATTTTTGTGTTACAGATTTGCAGTCCGTTGTAATAACACATCATTTGAAGGACTATGAAGGGACCCAGTAATAAGAAAAAGTGTAAGTGTTATTATACATATCTATACTAATATAATAAAGAGGAAAAATTTGTTTGTTTGTTTGAATTGAATAGGCTCCGAAACTACTGGACCGATTTGAAAAATTCTTTCACCGTTGGGAAGCTACACTATCCACGGGTGACATAGGCTATATTTATTATATATTTTTTTAAAAACAACATAAAATGGCGATAACCGATTGGGTTTAAATTTCATTTCTCAGAGGGATGGGGGAGGGGGGTGCAAGCGTGTTCAAATTTGGTACAGTAATAGCTAAGAATGTAAGAATCTGTCTTGAAACATAGGTATATTAAAATGTTAGTCCGCCATCTTGAAAAAAATGGTGGCTAGCTAACTCAAAATGTACTCCACTGATAGGGTTCAAATTTGTAATGGTTATAACTTATGACATAAGCATACTAAAATATCAGTCCGCCATCTTTAAACAAAATGGCGATAACCGATTGGGTTCAAATTTGATATGGTATCATGGGCGTAGTTAGAATAATTGTCACCATGTATTGTATGGTAATAACTTTTTTCTTATAACGAGATTCCTTTAAATTCGAGTTGGAGGCGTAGCAACGCGAGCCGGCTTCGCTAGTTTTACTATAAAATATTGTTTATTTATTTATTTTATTATATATTCCAGGCTGAACCATACGCAGTGGTACATTGTCAACATTTTGAGAGCCACAGCTGCCAGAATTAAAGTTTTCTACCAAAGAAAATTAGGTAATATATTACTTTAAATTTTCAATAACCATACATTAATTGTTTATTTTATTGCAGATATTTCAACACTTCAGCAGAGGTACAAGTTTTAGAAGCCCTGTGTCAAATTTTCTACTACGAGAACTAAGGTAAAATTGTTTATTAATTTCTTTATACAAAACAAACATCTAATATTATTTTTCTTGCATTTTTCAGACTAGTTCCGGTCGTAGCATTTTTATCTCTGACTGTAGGAGCCGCACAGCCTGTGGTGCCGCCCATCCAGTTCCTGAGACGTGAGACCTGGTGCAGAATATCCGTTGAAGAAGGCCCAGTACTCCTTGACATCAAATGTAAGTGTTTCAATATTAATTACTTAATTTTCAACACTTTCACATATTTTATAACTTGTGTGCGTTTACCAGCCGTCAATTGACTGATACTCATGGTTGTTTAAGTCATAGGCACCCAGTTTAATAATTTCAATAGCAAGAATTTTATAAAAGTACAAATTTTCTACCTCTAATAATATAGTAATTAATAATCTCGTTATACGAGAGTCTCGTTGCCGAGATGGACAATGTTAGAGCACAAGGTTAAATTCCTTGAATTTTTTTAACCCGGTATACAAATTGTTACTATTCTGGTACTATTATTAGTAGAACAATTAAATAAAAAGGAAATATTAGTAACACGAGTATTTCACCCTCGTAAGAGGCTGGTCATTTTCGATACCAAACTTGGATTTTTCGGATTATTTTACCCTTGGATACAAATTTTTACTATTCTGGTACGATTATTAGTATTTAAATAAAAATGATGTATTAATATAACGAGTATTTCACCCTCTTAAAACGGGGTCTCGTAGTCGAGATAGGTAATTTTTGAGACCCGAATTGGTTCCTTGGGTGTTTTTACCCCCGGGTACAAATTTTCTCCGGTTTCCTACGATTAATAACAGAGAAATTAAAAATTGAAAAAACGAGTATAGCAATTTTCAGAAATTTTAAATGTCAAAGACGGCTTATTTTCTTATAACTTAAAATAATTCAAATTTTGCGATTTTTTTTCGAGTTTATTAAACTGGCTTCAGCGGAAAACAGGGGGAGGTTACAAACTTTAGGCCGAAATAGAGATTTTCAACCCCTTATTGTCCTCAAAAAACGTTTTGTTAGTTATCGAATTTTGAAATTTTTAGCATTAAAAATTGAAAAGTACCTAAATACCCTATTAGAGTTAGCGGCCATTTTATGCACATTTTAAAATTGTATTAAATACATATTTATCGTGCCTTTTACCTAGCTTGGGTGTGGCAGCCTCACATATGTGAGTCATCGGTATAGATGTTTTATAGCTTATTGTAGTGAATAATTTACTATAAATATATTATGCCTTTCACTGATTTAGGTTTGGCAGCCTGACTTATGTGAGTCATCGGTGCAGATATAAATTGATACAGTGTGTGCGGTTATCAGCTGTTAACTCATGGATACTCTCAAGGTGGGTTTATGCTCACAAATTTAAGAATATGAATAGTCTTCAAGTTAAAACAGATAACATATGAGTCAGATTATGCTGCAGAAGTAAGAATAAGGAATAAGAATTAAGTATTCCTCCAGCATAAACCAATTCATATGTGATAACTATTTTAACTTTAAAACTATTCTTATTCTTAAATTTTTGAGCATAAACCCACCTTTAGTTACACCACAGGATAGATTTTTGTGCACATATTCCTGAATAAAATGTTTTCAGGATAATCAAATAGTATTTATCATAATGTAAATAAATGATTTGTGGTTCCTAGGTATTCGGGCATATCATATGCAATATGAGCAAGTCAAGCAGCCTTCGGACGTGGAAGAATCTTCGGCACATGACATGAATCGTCGAGGTATTTTCTGCAGGCGACAACAACTCCAGCAGCCTTCCAGGGACTCAGTGATAAGTGAATTATCAAAGATAGTTTTGCCTGTCTTTTCCCTTTGCGTGAATCATTCTTTAACTCGAAATAATACGTAACATAAATAATAAAGACTTGAATCTTTTACAATAATGTTGAAATTGGAATTAAATGAATACAGGCGGCACAGTCTTGGGTTCAATTCCCAATGACCATGTGTATAACTTTTATCTTTGATACAAAATATTCAAAACATGAGTTAAGTATCTTATATGGGTGCAGTTACAAGCCGTCAACTCATGGTGTAATAACATTTGGAAATAAAATTAAATTGTAATGTAAAATGTAACTAATAATTTATTGTATTTCTTACAGGGCAAGTCATTTCATTATTTTATATTGTAATAAAATTACAAAAACTTGTATTGTATTTGAATATTTTATTTATAAATGTGTTGATGTTTGAGAGTAATGATTCTGTGAGCGAATGAGTTTGTGAAATAGTTAGTGTGCGTTTGCGTGAACATTCTGCGAATTAGTGGATTAAAATTAATAGGGTACTTTACCATAGTAGCAAATTAGCAATCCAGTCAATTATATTGAAAGGAGACCCCAGTAATAAGTTATTGCTATGAAAAAGTTTTCAAAAAGTTAATAGTTCTTTAAATATTTGAGATTTTACGAATCATACATGTACGTCGCAGTAATGCGTTCTCTCTTGAGCTCTCTCTCTCACACATCTATCCTATTCTGAATTATTTCAACGTGTATGCCTTCTATCTTTGTTCAACGTAGTATTTCTTTATCTATGAACTGTCATGTAATGTACTTTAAAAATGGTTATAAAATATTGCCTGGTTCGTAATTGTTATAATGATAGTTCAACAACTCCGAACAAAATATTCATAAGAATACCAACTAATACAAAAATTGGGACAGACAAACGATATAATTGTCAAAATATTTAACCAATTTGACATTTTATAATATATTTCGTAGATATCGTGGATCCGTTATCATTCCAATCAATGTCATTAATTGAAGTAACAAAAATAAAATTAAATTCTTTGATAATTTCAACGTACCTTGCCCGAATTTTGTAGTAAAATATGTGCAGTTTAGCGCGCTAGCATAAAATCATAGTTTTTTGCTAAATCTGTAATCAAAATTGATAAGTTTTGCCCGAAAACACCCATTGAAAGATATGTTTAATGACATAGGTCTGCGAATCATATAAGTGGTACTAAAACTCAGGATAAAAATTTTGAAGGCAAATTTATAAATTATATATCTAAATAATATATTTTCACGTGTATTCTTACATACAATAATAAAGAAACTACCAAATTGTATTTTATATTTTGTAACATTTAAAAACAGTTGATTTTACATGTTGTGTACATTTTAATTCCAGCCCCATTGTTTGAGAAGATTTTCAGTTGTACATCTACGTCACACAAACTTTAAAAATTAATTACAGCTTTATTAAGAACAATTAAGGCTTATCAGTACTCTCAATCGCTTTCAAATAACATGAAGTTTCAATAATTTTTTTTTTTTTTAATGGTAAACTACCCTATTGTGAGTGCAAATGATTTCGAGTGAACAAAGCAAATGAAGTGTGCCAACCCAACTTGGGAAATGGAACATTTATGTGTGTTTTAAAGAGAATGTGTGCGGTTGAGATGAGCGTTTGTCCGGTGAATATGTTGATTGAAATGACTTATGATGTATTACAAATGCAAGTGATTTAAGTGGAAAGAAAAAAGAGCTTGAATGAAAAGGATAATAAATGTCGATGATGTGAAAGAAGTGTGTCAAGTGTCAAGATGGGATTGTTTGACTGCTTGTTGAGTTTAAATGTGTGACAAGGTTCGTGCCACCCAATCTTGGTAAATGGCGTGATATTATTGCATATATGTATGAAAGTATATATTTTTCTTATGTATTTGTCTTGTATATAAAAAGAAAGAAAAATAAACAGTTTTTATTTATTTTCCTCATGTTTCCTTTTAAAATTAGTAAATATGCAGTATTGTTGCATGAATTATTTAAATGAAATGTAAATTTTTTAAAATAAATAAATAATTTTGTTAGAATAAAAAATTTGCTTTATTATATTTATTAAACAACTTATCGTTGTCCTACGTCCCGTTATATAGCGTTTAATTTAATTTTTTAGGGGTGAAATCGCTCAAAACGAGACTAGTGCTGCCATCTCTTGGTGTGACGTCACAGAATATTTTTGAGCAGTGGCCTAGAAAATGAAACTGTTAATTAAAAATTTACCATCACAATATTTGTAATTATTTGCTAGGAAAATTTTAAAGTGCTTATTTCTCGTAAACTAAAGGTAGTATGATAAAGAGGGGTAGTTTTCCCCCCTCAATTTGGACCTGCTGAATTCAACTATGCCGCCGATTTTGTTGTACAATCCTTCGATTTCAAGTTATAAGCCTTATAAAATTTTCCTAGCGTAGTGTCAACTTTTTATACGATTATGCTAGCAAAATTACAACTACGCTAGGAAAATTTTAAAATGCTTATAACTCGAAATCTAAGGGTAGCAGGATAAAGAGGGGTAGTCTACCCCCTCAAGTAAGACCTGCTGAATCCAAATATGCCCTCAGTTTTGTCGTTCAACCCTATTTTTCAAGTTATATGCGTTTTAAAATTTTCCTAGCGTAGTTCCATTTTTTAAATATATAAATATATCAAAACGGTAAGTAATTATGTAATTCTGAGGGTAGCTTTAGAATCAGCGAGTCCTAATTAGGGGTATACCGTATACGATATAAACAATCCACAAAATCAACGTATTTTTAGTCGATTTTGGTGAAATTTTTCTGACATTAAATACTTATTATCTCGTAAACTAAAGGGCTAAAGGCCAAAAGTTTAATACAAAGGTTGCGTAACTTTTCATTCTCTATCTGCCTGTCTATAGATAAGGCCGTTTTGGCCGATTTTTAATTATTTTTTTTGTCTCCCACCATTCATGTTCTCCTGATACAAACTTGGTGATTTTTGTTCGATTCAAAACTAAAGTCGAGTGAGGGTGAAAATTTAAAAACGCGATTACGTAAAAACTAAGGGTTGGGGAGTGATTTACGGGTCATATTCGTACTCTACGCGTTGAAATACACCAGTATGCAAATTGCCACCCCTAAAAGTTAATTAGCACCGGAGATATTCAACCCTTATTTGTATCTCTGGTTCTAAGGGTCGCATCGAAAAAATCTACATTGCATTCGATAGGGGATGAAAAACTGAGCATCTTTTACATTTAACTTTTTCCTCTACGACCCTTAGTTTAAGGGTTAATGACTATGTTTAGACGACTTTTTTACCACTTTGATTGCTCATAACCCTTAAAATAAGGGACGTAGAGAAAAAAGTTAAATGTAAAAGATGCTCAGTTTTTCATCCCCTATCGAATGCAATGTAGATTTTTTCGATACGACCCTTAGTACCGGAGATACAAATAAGGGTTGAATATCTCTGGTGCTAATTAACTTTTAGGGGTGGCAATATGCATACTGGTGTATTTCAAAGCGTAGAGTACGAATATGACCCCTAAATCACTCCACAACCCTTAGTTTTTACGTAATCGCGTTTTTAAATTTTCACCCTCACTCGACTTTAGTTTTGAATCGAACAAAAATCACCAAGTTTGTATCAGGAGAACATGAATGGTGGGAGACAAAAAAAATAATTAAAAATCGGCCAAAACGGCCTTATCTATAGACAGGCAGATAGAGAATGAAAAGTTACGCACCCTTTGTATTTAACTTTTTGCCCTTAGCCCTTTAATTTAAGAGATAATAATTATTTAAAGGTAGAAAAATTTTACCAAAAATTACAAAAATTACGTTTATTTCAAGGGTGGTTTGTATCATATCCACCTAATTAGGACCTGCTGAATCCAAATATGCACCCCATTTGGCCATGCAACCCTTAATTTCCGAGTTATAACCAATTTAAAATTTTTCTAGCGTAGTGTCAATTTTTTGACGATTTTGCTAGTAAAATTACAACTACGCTAGGAAATTTTTAAAATGCTTATAACTCGTAAAGTAAGGGTAGTAGGCTAAAGAGGGGTAGTCTAACCTCTCAATTAGGACCCGCTGAATCCAAATATGCGGCCCATTTTACCGTGCAACCCTTAGTTTTCGAGTTATTTGCAGTTTAATATTTTCCTACCGTAATTGAAAGTTTGTTTCATTTTCTGAACCACTCGACAAAAACTTTTGTGACGTCATACCAAGAAATGGCAGCACTAACCTCGTTTGGACCGATTTCACCCCTAATATGTTTTAATGCTAAATAAACATTTCAAGGGGGTAATTTGTACTCTACCCCCTAATCTGCACCCGTTGAACCCAAATATGTACCCCATTTATTCATTCAACCCTTAGTTTAAGATATATTGTACATTTAAATAACTGCCACCAACAGATGGCAGCACCTATCTCGTTTGGAGCTTATAATAATAAATAAATAAGGGTGTTTATGTTAAAAATGTTTAATTAATTTAATTTATTTATAAGATTATGTATTGTATGGAAGTATTTCATTAAATAAATCATAAAATTTATACTTACTGTTTATTACCGTAGAAGTCCTGTTAGTGTTTAGGAAGTGTACAAAAGGTTGTTTAAGAAATAAAATTAGTACAATGATGTAAGTATTACTTATTTGTTTTTATTTATAATATATACAGCTAAATCATCTCGATTATTTAATTTTTATGATATAAAAACATAGATCTATCAATAAATACAATAAATAGCAGACATTTCTTCATTGGAGGCCAGTAGTCAATTGAAGAATGGTAAGTAGGGTCTCATCCTAAGAAGATAACCGCCTCCACGGATCGAATACCTAAACACACAAATAAATAATTAATATATGCCGCAAACCACGCTTTGATAAGTCTTTTAGTTCCTGAGTTATAGGCTCTCAAAGTTTAGGGTCGAAATCGAAAATAAAATATTGCTAAATTGTAGCGGATTATACTAAGTAAATTACGAGGAATCCAATGCCGCAAACCGCGCTTTGATAAGTCTTTTAGTTTTCGAGATATGAGCTCTCAAAGTTTAGATCCAAAATCGAAAAAGAAAAACAAAATGCATGACCTGAAGAACTCCAGAAGATGCTTCTACGTTCTCTGCAAGCAGTGATTGTTGTATCCGGTCTACAGCAGATGACTAAAGGCTCCTTTACTCCCGACTTTAAAGCACAAATAAAAATTAGCTTTCTGGTTAATCATAAAACATAAAATCTTCAGCTATGTTAAACTAAAGCATTATAGTTACAGTTTTTATGACAAGTGACGTTCTTGAAGCTTTTCAGCCCTCTGAAGGTGAGGAAGTGTTGTAGCTGTGTGGACGAGCAGTCAGGACCTCTCTACGTCCGGTGGAAGCTGTGAGCAGCGCTGTCAGGTTCCACTATCTGGAAAACATAAAACTAAATTAGTACACAAATGTATAATTCATAATAAAAAAATACTATACTAATTAAATTACGAGGAATCCAATTTCTTTAAAATGTTTTAGTTTAGTTTAGGGTACTTAGTTTACTGGACGTGTGTACATTTTAAGTATCACTCTTTTGATAATTTGACATTGATTAGTATTAGATATTATTAAAAATAACTATCGGCCAGTGGCAAAAAATGTTTGCTTGAAATACGATGCAATTTTTTTGCGAATTTAAAAAAAATATGTTTTTTCATGATCAGCACGTCGTACAGTAGGTATATACCCACTTGACAAAATAAAATCCCTAGAACATTTCAAGAATGTGAACGGCGGCTTGTCACTTGCCATATTTGCCCATTTACATCCTATATATTAATATCCTAGCGATTGCTAATGTCCGGCCTTAGTATCATTATCTATGTAACATCCCAAATCCCAATGTTAGTAAATTGGTAATAATATCGGTAGTTGACCATTTTTTAAAAGTTTTTTTTATTGAATCTTTATGTTATTTAAAAGCGATTGAGAGTACTAATAAGCCTTAATTTTTCTTAATAAAGCTGTAATTAATTTTTAATGCTTGTGTGACATAGATGTATAGCTGAAAATCTTCTCAAACCATGGGGCTGGAATTAAAATGTACTCATGTAAACTGTTTCTAAATGTTACAAAATATAAAATACAATTTGGTAGTTTCTTTATTACGTGAAACGCATTATTGTGACAGATGTATCGATACGTATAATCTGAAATATTTAAAGAACTATTATTAACTTTTTGAAAACTTTTTTCATGGCAATAACTCATTTTTGAGGTCTTTTTTCAATATAATTGACTGGATTGCTAATTTGCTATTATGGTAAAGTACACTATTATGCATCCCATGTAATTCTCTCAGATGTTTGTATTGAGTATGTAACTTTTTATCGTACCCAAAATGTGGCTAGGATAGACTTACGTAAAAAGTACATGAATAAGATATTTTTAAACATCCCATGGACGATTTTTGTCAAGTGAGTACTCTTTAATTTTTTGTCCTAAGTTGTGGAACACCTGTATAATGTATTATATTATTCAACTTGAGAGTATATACCGTACAGATTCCTGTGAGTAATATTTTGTTATAGATTACCAGATATAATTATTATTTTGTTTGTTTTATTCATAGTTCATACTCCTGCTGTTGTTACTCAGTACTTTAGTCGTCTAAGTTTGTGTTATGCTACGTTGCTGCTCTAGCTACCGCTATGTCAGGGCAGAACGGCAGCTCTAATCGATATTTGATTAGCTGCATTATCCCACAACTTGTAGAAGAGTAATCTTAATCTAGATTAGATGGAATGCTTGATTGATCTATGCAAAATTAACGGTTGCGAGCCCAAAGGTGTAATTGTGGACTTGATGTGCCTTTTGCAAAATAATGCTCTCTTAGAAGCAGGATGGAGCCATTAGAAAATAACCCCAATAGGCTACTATGTACGTGGAAAACAGGTAAAAATCTCATGTGGCCAGCACACGACCTTCCGCCTTAAGGTGATCCTCTACCCATGGCAGAAAACAGTCAAAAACATTGATTCCGCACGCTATTCTATAGCGTTTATTGTTTTGTTAAACATAATAATAACAAGTAATTTATGTTTGACGGGAAAAAATAATTTAGAGCCCCATATTTGTAAAAAAAACTGCAACATTTTTAAAAATGGAGGTTTTCGCGCGCCACTGTACAGCTTTTATTTATAAGTGAATTAACTTCAAATTGTAATATGTTGTTAACAAAGCTTGGATCTGCGAAACAACCGATCAAATTTTTTAAATTCGTTTTAAAATAGAAGATATTTGTGTTCAAAAAATAACAAAAATTGTCAAAATTCAAATTAACATATTTCGATTTTAAAGCAAAATTTTAAAATTCTGCATCGACCATTTTGTAGATAGTACTTTTATCTTCAACAATATCTTTAGATTATTATTAGTCCAGTCAGGTGAGGTTTTGACTGAAGACTAATACATAACCAAATGAAATTTGGCATGTGAGTAGTTAAGAACATACAGAAACAAAAAAAAAATTCGCTCCACCTCGGTATGCTCCGCTTCCCACAAAAATTTTCAGTTGAAACTCAAAATTTTCTTGTAACGCATTTTCCTCGAAAACTATCAAAGATTTTGGAAAACTGTTGTGACAGGATGAAAGCTGAGGAAATTTGCTACCAAAATGGTCTTTAAAAATTTTTCATAAGTAGCACCGTGTAGGCTTCAGCCGTTTAATATTCGAATGACTTGAGAATTTTCTGTATAGTAGGCGCTACATTGCGAATGACGTAATAAATTCGCCGCTACAGAATAAATGTGGTATAACTTTGTTAAAGAACATCATTTTTTAAAGATAAAAATTGCATTTTATTCGTCAATTCTTCCACTTTCAGTTGCACTAATAACATTTGAATTTCCGACCCCGTTTATACCGAGAAACTTGCTTTTTAAAGAATCATAACTCAATATTAGCAGACGTTCAAATAATTCTCAATATTTTCAATATCTATGAATGAAATTGTAAACTGGTAGAGGATTATCTTCATCAAATCATCCCCAATCACATGCAACTATTTGAAGGGTTGTGTGTTGTACGTCCGAAAAAAAAACTGGTTTTCGCTATCTCATAGATTTCTTTATTTATCGCGGGCACGAGCATTTTTGAAAATAGGCCACTTTTTGGCCCCGTAAATTGATTTTTAATGAGCTTATCGTTAAGTACAAATCCTAATCAACAAGATTCTGTAATTTGTTTCATCAACTGAACTACTACGTACATGTAACAGATGTTTTCCTAAAAAAAGATCATAACCTATAAATAAAGAAGGTAGCGAAAACCAGTTTTTTTTTCGGACGTACAACACACAACCCTCCAAATAGTTGCATGTGATTGGGGATGATTTGGTGAAGATAATCCTCTACGAGTTTACAATTTCATTCATAGATATTGAAAATATTGACAATTCTTTGAACGTCTGCTAATACTGAGTTATGATTCTTTAAAAAGCAAGTTTCTCGGTATAAACGGGGTCGGAAATTCAAATGTTATTAGTGCAATTAAAAGTGGAAGCCTCGACGAATAAAATGCAATTTATATCTTTACAAAATGATGTTCTTTAACAAAGTTATACCATATTCATACTGTAGTGGCGAATGTTTTACGTCATTCGCAATGTAGCGCCTACTATACAGAAAATTCTCAAGTCATTCGAATATTAAACGGCTGAAGCCTACACGGTGCTACTTATGAAAAATTTTCAAAGACCATTTTGATAGCAAATTTCCTCAGCATTCATCCTGTCAAAACAGTTTTCCAAAATCTTTGATAGTTTTCGAGGAAAATGCGTTACAAGAAAATTTTGAGTTTCAACTGAAAATTTTTGTGGGAAGCGGAGCATACCGAGGTGGAGCGAATTTTTTTTTTGTTTCTGTATGTTCTTAACTACTCACATGCCAAATTTCATTTGGTTATGTATTAGTCTTGGGTTTCAGTTAATTTTTGACTCTCCTGACTGGACTATATATAACAAAACAATAAACGCTGTGGAGTGGCGCGCGAAATCCATGTTTTTGGCTGTTTTCTGGCATAGTAGAGGATCGTCTTAATACTGTAATTTATGTGAATTTGGTTTTAGTTAGGCTTTCGGGGGTAATATAACAAGTGCTATGATTATCATCGGTGATAGCATGAGTTAGTCGATGAAAATTGACCGAGTGCGCAGCACGAGTTCAATTTTCTGAAGACATAACGAATGCTATCACCTATGATTAATCATAAGCCGAGTTATATTTGGGGAGAATATAAATGAATGAAACCAAAATGTTTGGTTATATTTTTTCAATAGCTGTCAAGAAATTCTGTTTCACTTTCTCAATTTTGTCTTCACTGGTATTACCTCACCGAATACAATCAGATTCATTCTATTTAAGTCTTATTTTTGACAAACAGCAATATTTAAATATGAAACTGACAGTAGAAAATTAATTGACAGAAACAGTTGACATGTAACAGCGGTGATAAAAATATCATCGATTTGATAGCCTCTTACTGCCCTATTTTAGCAAATCAAATTAGTCAAATATGTGTCACGTGACACATGAATTATATATTCTGAAATTATAATTTTGCAATAAATTTACAAACTTTTTGAAAATAATTTTATAGTCTTTAGGTCTTTATAGATACAAATTTAACTTATTACATTATGTCCAGTTAATAATACTTATTTATATTTCTTTTAAAATGGTGCCACAAACATTTCAGAAATTGTGTATACGTCTGTCCATCTGTCACATTGTCATTTTAATTTTTAATTTTTTTCCTATATTGTGATTTACAAATCGTGGTAGGTAAAATTATATATCTTTGAAAAATAGTTTTCCTTTATATTTGAGTGTTAATATCAAATAAATTTTTGACTTTTTGACAAATTGAAATTGAAAATATGAAATGTCATTTATTATTTATATTAAGATCATGATAAACTTTAATAATATTATTTATAAAACTACAATTCCCGAATTCCCATCTATGTGTACTGTGTACAATCGTATATTTGTGAGTAAGTACCTTCATACACACTTATTATATTAGTAAAATAGTAGAGTATGGCGAGAGTTCATGTGTTGGCCACATCAGATTTTTGCGTATTGGTATTTATTTTATTAAATCTTGTATGTAATAAATTAGTCGTATACTATAATAGCTATTATTCCCTCCGATGATTAAAACCCTGGCTCGGTCGTGTTGTAATGTTGTAAACTTCATCTTATAATTATTAATTTTTCATAATTACATCCTGAAATATTCTCGGTACGGTCCTGCGCCTCCTGCGGCATCACTCCTGCTTCCTGCCGGCCCAATCATCCATTCTAATATCTAACAACCAGCAGCAAAACAACGTACACGCACCAGTTGTTAAAACAAGCAATATAACAACAACAAGAATGAAATAAAAACTCCTCAACAGTAGTAGCGTAGTAGGCGGCTTCGTCAGCGTCACGTTGGCTTAGGTCAAGGCTCCCGCGATCTATAATAATCATTTTAGTTAGCAGTCAAGTTTATTTGGACGCGATTTCTACAGCCAACTTTGATGTTGTTTATTTTGTTTTTTAGTTGAGCGAGAAATTATGTAGTTTGCGCTAATAACTTAGGTGAGAGGAAACTAGAACGAATCTTTTTTGCCCGCAAGTCGCGAGGAATTTTTAATTTTAACAGGTACATTTTTTATTTCGTAATTGAAAAGTTTCTTTTTAATTATTGTATTGAGGAGGTTGATTTTAGTTTGACTGACGTTTCCTAGATAAAAAATCTAAATTGGCGTTAGTTCTAATTTGGGTGGTTTTCTTCAAACATTTTTGGGTCAAATTATCTGTAACATACATATATACACATCTATCATTCATTTTTGTATACCCAACTTAGATGTGACAAACTCACATACTGTGAGTATCAGTATATACAGGGTATTTTTATTGCTCTGGACGAAACTTTAGTAGGTTATAATATAATTTGGCAATGGCATACTGATTATAGAAAAAAGATTTTTTAATATTCGAAAAATAAGGGCAGTGATAATTTTAGTGCCACTGCTTTAAAGGCCCATTTAACTCTTAATTAATTATGTAAGTAATAAAATAAATAAACCAGTGGTGCAAAAATTTTCACTGCCATTATTTTTGCGAATTTTGATTTTTTTTCTATAATCAGTAATCAAATTATATAACATATTAAGGATTCATGCAGAGGTATAGAAACACCCCGTATGCATATATTTATTCGTGTGTGCGGTTACCAGTTGTCACCTCGCTCATGGTTTTTAATTGACAATTTCACCGGAAAGTTACTTATGCAGTTACATTAAAATGTATAGGTACCTGTATGGATTCGAACATAGGTTAACAGAACCACAGTCGGTCACATAACCCACTTGACAAAATAAAATCCCCAGATCACTTCAAGAATTTGAACATCCCAGATTACATTTACATCGTATTAATATCGTAATAATTGGTCCGAGAATACTGCCTTGTGGAACACCACGCATAATTGTTTCGTAATCTGATTGACAGTCCTGAATTTGAATTGAACAAGTCGGCTAATAAGATAAGATCATGGATTTTTAGATCTGCCAGCAACTTTTAATAGCGTACTTAGGATACAGTATAATAAAAATTATTAAACAATACGGCAATGGCCTTTATTATCTTTCCCTTATATGTATCCAGTGAAGAAGCATCATGATTCATTTATTAATTACTTAAAAATTAATATAATCAATGGGTATTCGTTTGCACAGCTTATTACAATTAGATTGTAAACTAAAAAAAGAGGTATTTCTTTTGCATATTTATGTGTAGAACGTAGTCATCAAAATCAAGCAAAACTTAAAAAGTAAAAAAAAATGTACCAAATGACTCATCACTAACCTTGTAATATTATTTTGAAAGCACCCCACCCAAATACAAAAAAACAAAGGTTGTTATCAATTACTAACATTTTAGTTTCTGACTCTAAGTTCTTTCTGGTTAAAAATTCTGACTCACACAAGAATTCTTTGAAGATTCTTTCATGCTTCTGAATCCAGCAAAAAAAGAAATTCTCTGTTTTGAAGCTGTCAATGAATTAGAAATTCTTCTTTTCCAAGACTCATTGAAGATTCAATTTAGAGGCGTTGCTATTTGACAGAAAATTTTTAGGTTAACTAAATATCCAATGAAATTCTTTCATTTCTGATCACGTGTACGAAATTGACCAATGAATACAACATTTAACTGATAGCAACCCATGGGACATTATCACTTATGTCAAATATGTTGCTAGGTTACAATTATTTATGTTCATTTTTATGTTTATAATAATAATTGAATTAAAATGTTATTTGCACGTTTTGGCAATGAAAATGATACTTCAATTAATAAAATTTTCTGTCCGAATAACCCTCGACCATTGGTAAATACTTATAATTTTGTGACAGCTACCTCAAGCACGTTGCTTTTAGGTTAACAGCCCTCCGCCTGCGGCGTCGGGCGGTTACCAAGCAACGTGCTTTCGGAATGTCACAAAATTATTTCGTAATTATCAATGTCCTTGGGTTATTATAGCTGATAATTTTTCTCAAAACTCAAAGCATGAAAGAACCTTCAAAGAATCCTTGTGTGAACAGGGCTTTAGATTCAGCTACAAATGCAGTAAAATGCCGTCCGTCATTATCACCTATCTAAATATACCCGTTAATGTACATCTCAAACATCGTCAACATGGCACGGTCAAAAATATCTCATCTCATCTTCTAATTTAAGACATCTTCTCGCATAGCCGGGCGCCAATGTTCACCATGGGCGGCGCATGGGGGAAGGATCTTTACTCCCCCCTCCCCCCCGCACAGCTGGCACAATATTTCATAGATAATTTACGCGCCACTAAAACTGCACACCGTAATTAAATCGATTGCTGGAGCCGTTCACAGCACGCTGGATGTGCGTGCGAGGAGGACAAGAAACCGGCTCTAATTATCTTATCTTGCGTGGATTGCGCAGGCGAGTGCGCTGTGAGTGACCTTGAACTCGTACTGTCGCCATATTTAATGCGGAGTGGGAGCCAATCAGAGCTTGCGAGGAATTGCAAGGAAATAATTGGTATGGGGATGGTTTTCCTGAAATAGTTGCTCACATCTATTTCTATTAAATATTTTTATTCAATTTTGACGTTTTAAACTGCTATTATTAACTCCATAGCAACAACTTTAACTAAATGTTTATTCACAAGTGAATTAATTTTTTTTTAAATCACTCAACACAATTTTTAAATCACTCTGACGTTTTAAACTGTTATTATTACGTCAAAAATGCCTAAAAACAATGACAACTTGCCACTAACGGCTACTTTGATTAGTTTTTTTGTTATGTCAAAATAAATTTATAATTCATATATTTGAAACAATTTCGTCAAAATTGAATAAAATATTGTATAAGCCACGTGAGATACGAATGTTTATTCACTCGAAGAAATTATCCCACTCGCCCTTCGGGCTCGGGGGCTAAACTTTCTTCTCTTGAATAAACATTCATGTATCTCACTTGGTGTATAAATATCTATTTTTCCTCTCGCCTCATATTCTATAAGAGAGGTATTGTGATGGGTCTAAATTTTCGAGTGTGAGTTTTTGGCAGATAAGTACGTTTTAGGGTTTCTAGAATACGAATTACACATTTTTGAGATGATGTCTGTGTGTGCGTTCGTTCGTTCGTGCGTTTGTTCGTTTGTATGTTACATTTTTTTCGGAAACGATAACTCCAAAAATATCAAACATTTAAATACCTATACCAAACTTTATATTTAAGGTTTAAATACGATTTTCAATAGACCAATTGTAAGTAAAACTTTTCATATAGAGCAATATGATTTTTCTTAAATTATCTCGATAAATAAAGCATTTATGGTAATTATGTTTCATTAAATACAACAGAAATTTTTTAAAAGAATTTCCTGAAGCATGAAGAATTTATAAACTGGGACAATTAAAATCTACTTTTTTGAAATTCCAGTATCTTGATATCCATGATTTTGAATTATCATGACAGTACAGTTGACATATTTTGCTTGAATCTTCGTTTACATTATCGTTTACATATTACATGAACATGAAACTATTAAAATGTAAGTAAAACTATTTATTAGATTATAGTAGAATAAGCAAAATCAGGCGAGAGGTCGTGTGGTGGCCACAGCAGATTTAAAAAAAAATAGTTGTAGAAGTTAAAAATATCTAATAAAATATTGAGTTGAATACCAATTGTCGGATTTCATTAAAAACATGTCCTATATTCTACAGGATGTTAAGTATAGCACCAACGCTTACGTGGTGAATAAGGAAAATTCAAGGAGTTACCAGACAATTTTTGTACCTTCCTCCATGGCTCCATTAACCCGCAAAAGAGTTATCAAGTTGACCAATCATAGCTGATTGTTAAATTCATTAAAAAATTAAAACAAGTAGGGCGTATTTTATTTCGATAGCTCATGTTAACAGAACACAGAAGAAGTCACCAGTTATATGCATTATAAACCAGCCTTTCCCCAACAAATAGCAAGCAAGTCCTATTTGTTCTTTGTTGATCTTGTTTATTTTATATTTCGCTACAATAAAACATTGCAGATCCAACTATGTAACTTTCAACAAACGGATCCATTTCTGACAGTTATAAGCAAGGTTATGTCGTCAAGTTAACAGATTACTGAAATGATTATGAACCACACACTTCTCATTCGCATCACACATCTTACAGAATACAGAAGAAGTAACCGATTTCATCCATTAGGGCTGGTTTATAATGGATGTAATCTGTTACTTCTTCTGTATACTGTAAGATGTGTGATGTGAATGAGAAGTGTGTGGTTCATAATCATTTCAGTAATCTGCTAACTTGTCGACATAACCTTTCTTATATCTGTCAGAAATGGATCCGTTTGTTGAAAGTTACATAGTTGGATCTGCAATGTTTATAACAATAAATATTGTAGCGAAATATAAAATACTCATCAAAATGTAAACAAAGATCAACAAAGAACAAATAGGACTTGCTTGCTATTTGTTGGGAAATAGTGAAGAGTAAAGTATGTAAGAGTGGCTTTATACGGAGTATGGCTGACTTCAGTAAAATTGTATTTGAATAAAATAATATGTTTGGTAATACATAAAGAGTTTAAAAGTCAGATACTGAACTAATTTTTGGATATCATATTGTTACAATTAAACATTAATTAATTCCACATTTTTTTAGAGTATTTTAAGTATGGTTACTTGTATGAAATATGGCGCCTATGGCCATACTCTTTTTATACCGTGAATTTATTTTAAAATGAAACATAGGACTTTTCATATCCATGGTTACGAATTTGACAGCAATGTATTAGAGCGTTCTTTTTAAAATCGAACATAGGGAATTAATTTAACTGTATTATTCTTGACCAATATAACATATTTGGGCAGCTGTCAGAGTTCCAAGAGAAGTCTTCAACATAAACTTTTAATTGTTTAAACTATACCTACACCGTATTTCCAGATAACAACATTTGAATTTGTTAATTGGAGTCAAACTTATGCTACCTGGAAATACGATGTAGGTATAGTTTAAACAATTAAAAGTTTATATTGAAAGCGTCTCTTGGAACTATTACAGCTGCCCAAATATGTTATATTGGCCAAGAATAATACAGTTAAATTGATTCCCTATGTTCGATTTTAAAAAGAACGCTCTAATACATTGCTGTCAAATTCGTAACCATGGATATGAAAAATCCCATGTTTCACGTTAAAATAAACTCACGGTATAGTGATACCCTAGGAAGTTTTCTTAAAAGTTGGCGAACCTTACTGTTACAGTGTAGGTAAACGTCAAATCCAGTGTGATTATGAACCGTAACATAGAAATACCTATAGGTAGCTCATGTTAAAAGAACACAGAAGAAGTCACCAGTTACATCCATTATAAACCAGCCTACTATACTATAGGTACTTACTATGGTTAAACGCCAATGCCACCAACTAAAACCATGATCTCTTACCACCATCCAATCCAAATAGCGCTCTTATAATAAATTCTTATCGTGTCTTAGATCATCGAGTGTTCTTAATCCTGCAGAGTTGACCACTATTGCAATAAAACCAACAAACCTCAATCTGCGAATTACTCAGAAATAAATTAGAAGTAGAAGTAAATGTGATTAAGTTGTAATTAGCATGGAGCGCGTGCACCAGGCGCGTACTAAGGGGGAGAGAACCTGAAAACCGCCTGCCTGCTACTCGGTGCTAATAAAGCAATAAATACTCGATATACAGCCAACCATGATCGTAAAACTGCTCCAGCAACGAGACAAGACGCGAGGATGTGATGGAGGAGCAATACAACCTCTCCCAACTAGAAAGATGACAACTCTTTATTGTAACGTCGACCGGCAGAGTGTGATTGTTGTTAAATTGTAAAACATCTTGCAATTATTAGAATCGCATTCGGACGATTCTAGCTGACTACTTGATATCTTTGTCCACTCCACTGTCGAATTTTAAAGGCACGGATTGAGATTCTGACTGTACTGCACAAAAAAAATCCGTCTAGAAGTGATTGGATTTGACTATAATTTTGTTATTATTTAATATTTAACCAGTTTCACCAAGTGTATCGCACTATTTTGTGATTTTAAAAAAATTATGTTTTTTAGTAAATTGAGAAAGAAAAAAAGAAAAAAAGGAGATATATATCTCCTTTTTTTCTGCCATATGGCAGCATTCTACGTCACATCACATATTGTACAATTTTCATTAATTATTTTTGGGTTTGTTGATGCAAATTTTGTAAAAATAAAAAATACGGGTCCCAAGTTTTGATCTCTTCTTCAAAAATATTTAATAAAAAAAAATTCATGCAACTAGCTCATTGGGAGTAAATCTGTTGAATAGTCGCCAGAAAAAAAAACCGTGTGGGGTATAAAATGGTTGGAGTAATTTATTTTTCTTAATCGTTATCCAGTCCAGAAGTGTGCACCATCCATAAAGTAACTCCTTTGTTGTAGATCTTTTGCATAAAGAAATAAATATGTTGTCAAATTTAATTTAATACTAAGATCATTCAATCAGTAAAACCGTACTAGGTGAAAGGTTTGAGTTTGTTGGCAGTGAATTAAATAGATTTTTATATTCGTTTATTCTATTACACCTTTTGTCCTACTTCCCACTTGACAAAATAAAATCCCCAGAACATTTCAAGAATGTGAACATCCCGGTTTGTTACTTGCTATATTTGCCCATTAACATCCTATTAATATCCTAGCGATTGCTAGTAACATTATCTAAGTAACATCCCAATGTTAATAATTTGGTAATTATGTATCCCATGTAATTCTCTGAGATGTTTGCATTGGGTATGTAATTTTTGATCGCACTCAAGATGTGGCTTAAGCTGAAATATGGTCAGTGGTAGCACAATGGTATAGAGTGTCCATTAAGTGTGCTAATGGTTCGATTGGTTAGATTCCACTACTACTCCTGTCGAAAGGTTTCCCGTCTAATAAAAATCCCATAGAACATAAATACGTCGTTAAGACGTCTTTATAATGTCCATGTCTTCAAAACGTCTGATCCAAATGTAATCACAAAGATGTCACATACGTGATGTCCTCCATTCTGGATGTTTAAAAGATGTTATTTTCTTCCATGCAAATGACGTCTATTTAATATCTTTTCGACAGTCAAATGATGTCCTTTTTAATAAAATTATGACCAATATAAGACTTAATTTTGATCAATATAGGATTCCTGAATGTCATAACCAAGATGAATTTTAATACAAATATAGGACTCCTATATTGTATGCGGAAGATTTAAAACTGAACAACATAATGACGACGTCTAAAATACTAATCTCCTTATGACGTCTATACGACAGTAGCAAGATGCACGTCTGACAGACGTTAAGAGTCTCGTCTCCGTAACAAAATATTGCGTGTTTAGAGGTGTAGCAGTTTCTGCTTTACTCATTGCATATTAAAAATTTGAAGGAAAAACAGGTACTAGATTTTTGTGAAAGAATTAATCTAGGATTATGCCCAGTTAGAATTCTGAAAAATCTTTGAAATCCATATAAAAAATTAATGAAAACGTGTGTTTTAAGCAATTTTTTACATGCTTTTTCTTATTATTAAGAGATTTATTAGAAAATGTAACTCGGCATAATCCTAGTTGCATTCTTCGTCTGTAAATAAATTTATGAAATTTAGCTTTATCTATAAAACTTTGTGAGCATTGTAGAAATTGCTAGGCTGCTTTTCCGTATTTTTAGCGAACGTTTCTATGCATTAACATAGGACAAACGCGGTGTTGAGCTACGTGGAGACGATACCCTTAATACGATCGATGTGTTATATCTGTTATGATCAGGGTTGTGCATCTACACGTAAAGTATTATTTTCTACATCTACACGTAAAGTTAGCGTAAACTTTGTAAAATGTGTAGACAATGTAGACTTTGCGTAAAGTATGTAAATAATTCAATTGTCAGAAAATCTAACCTATAATTTTATTCGTTTTCGATGTGATTTGTGCTTTGTCTACATTGGTTATATTGTTTACACAGATACTGCGTGCGTAGATTACGTGTTTGTCTACGCGTAAAATTACACGTAATCTACGTCGCGTAGACTACATGAACAACCCTGGTTATGATTTTCCTACGAGGACAACATACTACGTTGATATGGGAGTGGTAGAAGTGAGATCCTATGGTGCGACAGCATACCATCACTGGTAGCGCAACAACCATCTCGGTAGCCATGCAACGAAACAAATTAATATCTATAAAGTAACGCTTGAGCGGTCCGGGAAACAAAAAACCATCGATTTCTCGTGAAATAATCGCAGAGCGCGCGCTCGCAAACAAAAGAACAACGACGACGACGAGGACGTTAGAGGCTGTGGTTTTGTTTTACTTGATTTTCTTCTGTTTCTGCGTGTATCTGTCAAGTAGGCCAGGCCGGTTATTTATATGGTTGCAACGTAAATGAACTTGTACGCTGTCGTAATTGGTAGCTGCTGCGTTTATAATCGACGCGTTTTTGTGATTTCACCGGATTTAAGATGCAGATGCTTTTTTCTTATACACCGGAGCCGGAGCGGTTAATCACTTAATCTAATTTTAATTTATTGACTGACAATTAGATTATAGAAATGCTATACTTACAATCTACAAAAAACTTATTTGAATTCATTCTATTCATGACCTACCACATATTAGTTATTAGTTATTACTTTACCATTTTGTTTTTCATAATAAATTGCTTTCGAAAAAATGTTGTTTTTGCACTTCCGGGACTAAAACTCTTCTTTAGTCTAAGGTTCTTAATTTGATCCCAAGGGGTTATTTTTCATATTTAATCCCGTTGCCAAGAAATTGAATTAATTATTCCCGTTGTCAAGTAAATACGTGCTATTTGTTACAGAGTATCTATGGTAACAATATAAATATTTGTCATAAAATTTACTGTCAAAGTTGCAAAATGTGTATTCTTTTAAACTACGAGTATTTTGCATTCATTTGAGGATGAAGTGCAAAAAATAGCGTATATACCACAGGACTAAAGTATCTTTAATCCCTCAGGTGATTATTTCCCTCACCTTCGGCTCGTGAAATAAACTTCACCCTCAGGATTAAATCATGCACTTTAGTCCCTCAATATATAATATACTTTTTTGATTATAGTTTAACTGCAAAAAGATCTTCCTTGTTACAGTTTTCAGTATATTGTAAAGAACAGGAAATATTCAAAATTCCATAAATTTGGTAGGTAGTAAGTAAATTAAACTCAAATAGAGGGCGAGATGAGAAGAACAGATAATTTTCAAAATTTTATAAAGTTGGTAGAAAGTTCATTATACTACGAAGAAATGCAATATTGTAAACCGCAGTCCGATATCAGGCTTAAGGCTGGTTTATAATGGATGTAACTGGTGACTTCTTCTCTGTTCTGTTAACATGAGCTATAGGTATTTCTATCTTACGGCTCATAGTGACACTGGATTTCACGTTTACCTATATACTGTAACAGTAAGATTCGTCAACTTTTAAGAAACCTTCCTAGAGTATCTATACATACTCGAGGAAAAAAACGCACCACTTGAAACTTTAAAAAAAAATCATAACTTGGCGCCAAATCATCGCAGGTACTCGAATTTTTTGGGAACTTAAAGGAAAATGAATGAACTTTCTCGCTCTGTTGGTCAATTATTGTGTTCACGATTATTTTTGGCACACCGTACAAGTTGTCAAAGTTAGATATTTTTCGATCATCAGAAACATTTTTTTAAGGGGCGGGAGGGGGTGTAATGGATTTGGCATCACAATAAACAATAAAACTTTTTAGAACTCAAAGATTTATCCAATTTCGACAAAATGCAACCGAGTTATAGCACTTTGAATATTTGCCATTTTTTGTGCATTTTCAAGTGGTCCGTTTTTTCTCTCTAGTCTAGAGTTTGACCATATTGCAAACATGGTTTCATACTGCAAACAATATGATATCAAAAAATTAGTTCAGTATCTAACTTTTAAACTCTTCATGTATTACCAAACATATTATTTTATTCAAATGCAATTTTGCTACAGTCAGCCAACTCAGTTTAAAGCCACTCCATTACATACTTCACTCTTCACTCTTTTCCTAACAAATAGCAAGCAAGTCCTATTTGTTCTTTGTTGATTTTTGTTTACATTTTAATGAGTATTTTATATTTCGCTACAATATTTATTTTCATAAATATTGCAGATCCAACTATGTAACTTTCAACAATCGGATCCATTTCTGACAGTTATAAGAAAGGTTATGTCGTCAAGTTAGCAGATTACGAAACTGATTATGAATCACACACTTGTCATTCACATCTTACAGAATACAGAATACCGAAGAAGTAACGGATTACATCCATTAAAAATCTGCCCCTAGTCTGATGTGGCCAGCATACAACCTCCCGCCATATCTAGGCTTATAAACATAAATGTATACGTACAATCCGGTACTCATTTAAAATATACAAATAAAAATCTAAAATATTCAAACACAGAAATTTGCATCACCTGAATCAAAATATTCATTCACAGGAAAACTCTTTTGAGTTGAATCCATCGTCCGTTCAATTACTACATTTATGTCCATTTGCACCGCTTCCACTTATATTTTAAGTGTCACTTAAATGAAAAATATCGAATCGAACTTATGACAGCAATGTTATTTATACGTTTGACAATTTGATTTTGATTCGATATTGTTCATTTAAGTGAAACTTAAAATGTAAGTGGAAGCGGTGCAAATGCCCATTAATATCTTACTTATGGTATGACTTATATGGCGTTAGTATGCCAACGTGTCACCCGTCTCATCTCTCAATATTTTGTACGCAGAAACAAAAATCAACCGATCATGGATTACAGGATTTCAACGATTTATTTGATAAATTTATTTTTAAAATTTTACTACAGTTCTGTAAGCGGGAGGTAAAAATGCACTACTCAGTTTTCGTCAGTATACTAATTTAGAATTTAAGAGGAACGGTTACTGCACTATCAAAATTTATCGGTCCGGGTCGGTTATTATCAAAAGAGTAAATTTCTTAGAATTTTAATAAGTGTACCCAATACGACTCTAGCTTGGAGGTGGAGCTAAATTGAAATTCTAATATTTACACTGCCTGACCTTATTTTTGTGTCAAAAAGGGGTTTAGTTTTCACCGTAAAATATAGTCTAAATATTTAAAAAATTTAACAATTTTTTTTTAATTTGTAGAAGAAAGTTGGTTCTGTGTTGAAATTTTAAAATTCAAAACATAATACACTTTAAAATGAATTACAAAATATTGCCAATGTTTATAACGCCTATAATAACAAATCAAGCAAAAATTTAAAATTGTAATACACAAATGTCATACAAACAACCTTCCTCTACAAATTAAAAAAATAAATATTTTAAAATATTAATATTTAGATTAGATATGATGGTGAAACCGAAACCTTGTTTTCACTTGTACGTTGCACCAGTATCCGTTCCGCTCCTTTCGAATGAGGGTGTAGTAGTACTTATTAAATTCATAACTCGCCCATTTCGATTGCTATATCAACCAAATTTTGGTAACAGATACTAGCTATATGTATTGTCTTTTTCGATTTGCCGGACTTGTTTTGAACAATGGAAAGCCTGGAAAACCATCAAAATTCGTAGTTAACCAATAACTCTTTTGTCAATTGGAATATTTTTTTCAAGAAAATTACACTTTATCTGCTATAGTGTCTCAACAGCGGTACATCGTTATTTTTTCAAGAAACATCCCTCATTTTAAATAAAAAAATTATCAAATTTTGGATTTTCATTTTTTTCGAATATTTTGAAAATTTAAAAATGTACCGCTGTTAAGTACAATATTATAAAGGATTTTTGTAAATAATTTTTTTCTCTAAATTTTCCTTAAATCAAGTTATTAGTAAACTACGAATGCCTGTCTGGTTGAAGATGAAGTATAGCCTTAAGGGGATATTATTCCTAACATGAATCTCGAATTTTCATTCTGACGAATTCAGTTTACTCCTCCCCCCTACTGCTAAAACGGTCAGAAATTTATGTCATATATAAACACAAGTTGAAACCCTGCCCTTTTGTGACACTATCATGAGTTACGCCGTCAAATAGGCAAGATTTGTTCAAAAAGTGATCATTTTCTGGAACAAAATACAGCCGCAAAAACAAACTTACAAGCTTGAAATTTTGTATACTTCTAAATGAAGGTTGTGTACAGTTCGCTATCTCAGTAATATATCAATATTTAAGTTTTTTATACACTTAATTTATTGTCAAAAATGGGTGTATTTTTTAATGCAATTAAACATTTTGCCAGCATTGAAAAATGAATAATTTGGAGTTAGCGGACTATTTTCATCTCTTATGCACATAATAGTTAAAAAATTAGTACTATATGTTGTACCATGCAGTCAGGATTTGTTCCAGAAAAATAGTCTATTTTTCGAGTGGAATTATGTCCTTTTAAGTCAAACTAAGGTTGTATTCAATTTGGCTGTAATGTTTGTCACTCCAACTTCGCCTCCAATCCCTCGCTTCACTTCTTGTATTAGAAGTCCGCAGCCTCAACGCCAATTTGCTCTTGCGTTCGGCTGTTATTACATCGGTCGGCGACTTCCGTATTGTAAATGACCATGAATAATTTGTATGAAAAGTAAATGATGTGGAATTATCTTCCGAAAGTAAAAAACGCCACCGTACGGCGTGCAGTAATCACAGCCAGCTACAGCGGGAAGTGCAGTAGCTGCTCAAACAACTGACACTGCGCTCAATGATACCGTAGGAGAGCAATCAGGAATTATTATTATCACAAGTGCTGAAGCAGAACGATTTTACTTTGAAATGCTATCACGCTATTCCCAATTCGGACTGACGTCTTCAGTATGTCGTATGTGTAATAAATAATATAAATATCGTAGTCAAATCTTCGACCATGTATAGGAATAGACAAACAACGCAAGCCTTTGTTGTGAAGCAAAGAACTAGCGTAGTAGTGTGAAGAGGAGTATGACCTGCAGACACCTTGAAGTGTTGCAGTTGCCTATTTTCATTATCTGTTCCTAGAGTACCTAAATAGACTAAGAGTACGGACAAAGCGCTGGTCATTTTCTATTGGTAGTCCAAATTGTGTTTGCGCTTGTTTTTCAGCTTACTTAACTCTCAGAATTTAATATTTTTCTGTCAATATTTAGTTACATATTGTTTTCTAATGTTGCTCTTTGGTTCCTATTTTATTAAAAAATTTTAAGTGATTGACGTTGTCAAAAATGACGGTATAATATTTTACCTGTGGATCTAAATAATTGCGCTCTGGTAATCATGATTAATTATTTAGAACTAAGTAGATATATTTTATATCAATATTTTTAAGTTTAAACCGTCTTAGGAATAAGTTTTTAATTTTTTATGTCATCTTGACAGAGCTGTATATTTGTATACATCAGAAATACAGTTACAACTGAAAACAAAAGCTAAACCATTTTGGACTCCTTGTCCGTACTTTTAGTCTATTTAGGTATTCTATCTGTTCCATGACAACAAACCAGAAGTCAGCAATGTGTAACACTCTAACGTGTCCTCATCTCCTTTCCCCGCCTATAGCTGCTGCTCGGCTATCGTACTTCTTGCCTTCACAACATTGTATACTACAGCATTGAGTGTTATCTGTCTATACCTATATATGGTCGAAGAGTCAAATATATACAGGGTGATCTCGGGTTAAGTTACCATAACGTGTTAAAAATAATAAAAGAAGAAAAATATACACGGTTTTCCAAAAGCTCCGGGATGGTGCTATAAGTTTTGAACGAGTGAAAATTTGGGGATAACTAAATAGACCGGGAGCTTATGACCGGTGATGGTCTTCGATTTCATACAGCCTTTCGGATGATAGAATATTGACCCTATGACAACAAAGAAAAGCGGGTATTAAACCTTTGCACGATTGCATTTTTCCACTTGCACAAAAATTGTGTTTTTCTCTTGACAGCTTTTCATCAAGCAAAATGCCACATCGAGCACTATGTGAATCATGCCACGCCGGTGTGACAGGCATTATTAGTAAAATAAAAATAGTAGAGTATGGCGAGAGGTCATGTGCTGGTCACATCAGATTTTTACTTTGATTTTGATGCGCCTTAGCCATGAGTACCCGTGAGTAGGCAGAATAATAACCAACATCCGTTCCGTATAAAGGCTCATCCCCACTGCTTATCATAGTCATAGTTTTGGACATAAGTTTCTGTCTCAATAATAAACATGCGCTGGCCATTTCCCATCACAATATAAATTATGTTTATGACAATGTCATGACAATGACAGTTAATTCAATATGCCTGTACATATATTTTATTTAGGTATAATTTATAGTTTAAACTCGGCTTAAACCGATTTTTAAGTAATGAAGTAATATTTTTTATTTATATTTATCTTGCTTTAATTTTTCTGTAGCAATATGAATATATTAATTTTTTGACATAAGAAGATCATAATATGTTTGACAACAGCATTAAAAATCCGATGTGGCCAACACATAACCTCTCGCCATACTCTACTATTTTTATTTTTCTAATATAAGTATATTATGTAATACTTACTCACAAATATACCATTGTACTAGAAGGGAATTCGGGAAATGTAGTTTTTATAATATTATTAAAGTTTATTATGACCTTATAAATACTAAATGACATTTCATATTTTCCATTTCAATTTGCCAAAAAGTCAAAAATTCATATGACATTAACACTCAAATATTTTATTTTTTGTTTCCATAGGTAGGCAGATAAATCAAAATTGTAACAAATTTGTAGAATTTTTAACTTCTTGTAATTGGAAAATGGAGCTAGATAGAAACAACGTTTTGAATACATATTGTAGATAGTAACATTTAGTATACAATGTTATTAAAAAAATTCCTATTAATTCATAAATTTTGAGAATATTCCAGAAAAACTCTTCAGATCTTCAAGAAACTACCACTTCCGGTTGCACGATCAACACCAAAATCTAATCAGATCTAATCTAGGGTGTCAGAATATTGTATACCAAATTTCAAATTTTTTTATTCAGTGGTATTTGAGTTATCGTACCTCCAACATCCATCCTGACACACACACTGACACACACACTGACACACACACACTGACACACACACACACACACACACAGACATCATCGCGAAATTATCAAAATCGTGTTCTAGGGACCTCAAAACGTGCTTATCCATTGAAAACTCACTATCGAAATTTTAGCATGATTACAATACCTCTCTTACAGATATGAGTGGCGAGAGGTAAAAAGAGACAGGTATATAAATATATATCGCTATCTCATAAAATAATTACTATGAAAATTTTTAGGTTAACTAAATATGTAATGAAATTCTTTCATTTTTGATCACGTGTACGAAATTAACCAATGAATACAACATTTATCTGACTGCAACCCATGGGACATTATCACTTATGTCAAATATGTTGCTAGGGTATAATTATTTGTGTTCATTTTTATGTTTATAATAATAATTGAATAAAAATGTCATTTCCACGTTTTGGTAATGAAAATGATACTTCAATTAATAAAATTTTGTGTCCAAATAACCCTCGACCATTGATAAATACTTATAATTTTGTGACAGCTACCTCAAGCACGTTGCTTTTAGGTTACCAAGCAACGTGCTTTCGAAATGTCACAAAATTATTTCGTAATTATTAATGTCCTTGGGTTATTATACCGTGAATTTATTTTAACATGAAACATAGGACTTTTCATATCCATGGTTATGAATTTGACAGCAATGTATTAGAGCGTTCTTTTTAAAATCGAACATAGGGAATCAATTTAACTGTATTATTCTTGACTAATATAACATATTTGGGCAGTTGTAATAGTTCCAAGAGAAGCCTTCAACATAAACTTTTAATTGTTTAAACTATACCTACATCGTATTTCCAGATAGCAACATTTGAATTTGTTAATTGGAGTCAAACTGATGCTACCTGGAAATACGATGTAGGTATAGTTTAAACAATTAAAAGTTTATGTTGAAAGCGTCTCTTGGAACTATTACAGCTGCCCAAATATGTTATATTGGTCAAGAATATTACAGTTAAATTGATTCCCTATGTTCGATTTTAAAAACAACGCTCTAATACATTGCTGTCAAATTCGTAACCATGTATATGCAAAATCTCATGTTTCACGTTAAAATAAATTCACGGTATATATCAAAAATTTGAAGTTGGCATACTTTTGTGATTGTGTTTATGACAACGTCAAAAAACTAAGCCTAAAGCACTGGGAATGTTTACACGTAATTTGGTATACCAAACTGTGTAAGACTGTGACAACTAACAAAAACTATGACTATGATAAGCAGTGGGAATGAACCTTTATCGTGTTATATTACTCAAGTTACATAAAACCATGTGACAGATATTATTGAAGCGATTCCCAACAGCGTCTCTTGGAATCTCCGTCTTCTGCGTGAGAATCGACAGTAACTCAGTCCATTCCTCCAGCTCCTGTGTGTATGTAGTTCTGCAGCGGAGGTATTGGTATTGGTATCTACTCGATGGCCAGAGCCGTTGCGGGTTTATTGCGGTCACAATTAATTGCAAATCTAATTAATGCAAATCGAGAGCAGCACGCATGATCACTCATTAGCTCTGGAATTGTAATTAGCCGCACTGCACTGCTGCCATTACATCCTGGAGATGCCGAGCAGTTCAACGAGAGATGATGATGACGAACAAGTTTTAGAGAATTGTGTGTAAACTGCAAGATTTATAAAAAATCTGCTGTGGCCAGCACACGACCTCTCGCCTAATTCTGCTTATTTTACTAATCCAATAAATAGTTTTACTTACATTTTAATAGTTTAATCATCAAACTGTCACTGTCATAATGATTCAAATTCTGTGTAGAAACAAATTTCATATCATGGACAACAAGAAACTGGTACTTTAAAAAAGTAGAATATTAGTTGTACTTTATTTTATTGTTAAATACTACCAGATTCAACAAATTGTATTTAAAATCAACTGTACCCATAGATAATTATATTATCTTTTATTTTTAATTGCAAAAAATTGTCATAAATAAATAATGTACCAATACATTTAAGGAATACTATATCAAGCTTCAAAAAGTACTACTTCCGGTTTGCGAATTTCTACCAAAATCTTATCCGGTTTTAAGATCCTTATTAAAACCTTAAATATGAAATTTGGTTATTAAAGGTTTATACTTTTAAGTTATCGTGGACGAAAAATCGTCACATACGTCCATACGCACACACACAGACATCATCGTGAAAATAGTAAATTCGTATTGTAGAGACCCTGAAACGTGCTTATCCACCAAAAACATATACTCGAAAATTTTAACGCATTACAATACCTCTTATTAGAATATAAGGCGAGAGGTAATAATTTCATGAGTTCCTAGCTTAAAATGGGTGCGTTATATAAGCGCATTTGGCCTTTATCAGTTTTTGCTTATCTACGTAGGAAAAGCGCATAACATAACATTTGAAAAGCGCAGAAATTGAAGTTATATAAGCGCAGAAGGGAATATTTCAAGAGCACAATGGTTTTAGGGATTGTACGACAGTTTTTCTACAATATTTTTTGAATTTTTTAAAACTAGAAAATATTCTTGCCTAACATTTTTCTGAACTTAACCCCATCATGCGCTTTTACAACTCTCCGCTTAAAATATTAATTGAAGGACTTCAGAACCAGAAATATTTTCATTTTGAGAATGTCTCGCAAACGCTTTGTTTGGGAGATATTACTTTCTGATGTTACAAATAGAATGTGAAATGTGAAAATATCTGATATGGCTAGCATAAGACCATACCCTTAGGACTGGCAGACTGGACATTCCATCTTCAGTAGATATGCAAGGCCCAAGCCCTTCAATTTCATGACTAATAAAATGTCCACACTAATTTGAATAATTAAAAATGAGAAGTCGTAATTTGAATAACCTATTCGAGTGCTGAAAAATTCATACATCACAGTCGACAGTCGACATAACTATGATTTTTTCATTTTCTTAAATGACATCGTTATCTAGATTTTGATTGTAGCTCGTGTACAAAGAGATTAAAACACCGCAAACACATGCAATCTATTTACATACGTCATTTGAATAGCAGGGAATATTTGTTTTTATTTGCCACTATGCAAATCGCCGCAGAACAAACTAATATTTCTTTTTAATATTACAAAAACGTTCGTGTTACACATCGCTTACGCTAACTCATCCACCAATATGATAATCACTGGAATATTCAAATTTAAAACCGTATCATTCTTCGAAACAAGACGAAAAAGAAACGGGATTGTTTTTAGCGAGCTGCATTGGTTTACATCCATTATTTTTTAGGCGTTGATTAAATGTTTTGTTGATACTCGGAATATTTGCATCACGATCTTTTTATACATTTTTAAATTAAAAAGATAAACAAGATGGAAAAAGGTAATTGTTCTTTGAAATTCTAAAGATACACAAGTTTCCTTTCTCTTTTGGGATAATGTAATTTGCTACTTGAATTAAAAAGAAATAACTCCGACTTTTTAAAATTTATTTTAATAAATTGGATCAAATCTGATTTATTTATTTATTTATTTATTTATTACTTCAGTGTGCCTGAATTTATTTTCCACTTGACATGAATCGTCCGTGGAAGATTTAAAAAATGAACCCGTAAAAACAAAGTTTTTGACTATAAATCCTTTATTTATGAGACTCGATCGATATTTATTTATATTTTTGTTTTCATTGTAACTCTTTCTTAGATAGTGTGTTTCAAGAAAGAGTTAAAAAGAGTGGGTATGGCGAGAGGTCTTGTGCTGGCCAAATCAGATTTTTCTTGTACCAAAGTAAATGTTTGGTCACAACGAGCATATGTACCAAATTTCAGAGTTAAAAAGCGTAGGGTATGGCGGGAGGTCTTGTGGTGGCCACATCAGATTTTTTGTACCAAAGTAAATGTTTGGTCACAACGAATCTATGTACCAAATTTCAGATTGATTGGATATGGGGAAATGAGTATGGCGGGAAGTCTTGTGCTGTCCACATCAGATTTTTTCTTGTGCCAAAGTAAATGTTTGGTCACAACGAATCTATGTACCAAATTTCAGATTGATTGGTTATGGGGAAATGGGTATGGCGAGAGGTCTTGTGCTGGCCACATCAGATTTTTTCTTATGCCAAAGTGCATTGTTAGGTGACAAAAGTCTATTTGCAAAATTTCAGCTCGATAGGATCCCGGGAAGTAGGTGATTTTTGACTTTTGTTTTTTTGCCGTACGTACGTACCTACGCACGACGATGAAGTTAATATAAAGGATTTAAAAATATCTATCTTATTCTTGTACTCAATCAAAATATCTCAGGGAATAATACGGGACACAAAATTGGGATATTATTACCATATTATAAACATTGAGATGATACATAGATAATGTTCGCCCTACATATTTAAAATTATAAAAAGGCACATCTGTAAATCCATTATTTCTTTATTTAATGTTTATGAAAACATTATCCTGAAGTCAATAATAATCTGAGAGTTTACTCGCAACCAAAACACTTTTACAGTATTTTACAACTTCAAAATGACTGCACAGTTAGAAGGCGAGAAGTACGAGTTTCGGGCTGGTTTCAGGCAGCCGTAGTAGTGGGGAAAAGAGTGGAATAGAAAAAAGTAAAATCGATATTATTCTAGAAATTCGGAAAAAACGTACATGGGCCGCTAATTGGTAGTGGTAGTTTCTTGAAGAGTTTTTCTGCAATATCCTCAAAATTTATAGATTCATGAGAATGTTTGTAATAACAATGTATTGGTCATCCCCTAAAAAACTCCACGTTGCATGGAAGTTCGAAACTATCTATAATGTAGTTTTTATGACTCTTTAGAGCGTTCTTTTTGAAATGCAACATAGGGAATAAATTTGAATGTATTAATTGGTGTCACATTGCTACTACCTGAAAATACGATTTATACATTGAACAATTAAAAGTAAGAGTAGGGTATTATTATTATTATTATTCTGTGGTGATAGTGAAAATAGTGACACATCATTTATATCTTCTTCTACAGTTGACTAAATGACTAAAATATATTTGTAAGTACTTATAAATATTTGTATAGTATTATAAAGAGTAGGTATAAGAGTTACAAAAATGTAAATTATATAAATTAATAGTTCTGGCGTGTAGAGGAGGAAATAAACGATATCTTTTATTTATAAAACATATTGCCAGAACGTTTCTAGTCCTCTAATCTTAAATATACCAAATAAAATAGTTATTTGTATCACAAGGCCAGAAACTGACCTTTTGCAAGAGCGAGTATTTTTGACACGCCGAGCCACAGGCGAGGCTTGCAAATTACGAGCACTAGCATAACAGTTTCTGGACGTGTAATACACAATATTTTATGTGCCGATTTCATTACAAAAATATAAAATAATTATACATAACCTAAAAAATTGTGCACTGAATACTTGCATTTGAGCTTAAAATATATTTATTTCAGTTTCTATTACCGATTTACGTCTAAAATTTGTCAAAATCTTGTTAATTCTTGTATAAAAAATATTCAACGCATAAAATTGACATCTGCTTGACAACTGTAGTAATGTCAAGATGCCAACCTATAACTTCCGGTTGTTTGCCGCCCTAGGCTGGCAACAAAGAGTTTCTGGCGGATTTTGAGATATGGAAAACTAGCTATGCCGACCGGAGGCATATTATAAAATAATATATTTGAAATTTTCATAAATGTTAAAAATATTCCAGCAAAACTCTTCAGATTGTCAAGAAACTACCACTACTCAAAACCTAATCATTGCACCCATTTACCAAACTCCATCTCCATCCTTTCAGTGACACTCTTAAGATGATCCTCTATCGTGCCACGAAACTACCAAAAATATGGATTTCGCGCGCCGCTCCACAGCCTTTATTGTTTTGTTAAATATAATAATCTAAAAATATTATATATAAAATTATCGATGCAGAACTTTAAAATTTTGCTTTAAAATCTAAATTTGTTAATTTGAATTTTGACAATTTTTGACATTTTTGAACACATATAAATGTTCTATTTAAAAACGAATTTTAAAAATTAATCGGTTATTTCGCAGATCCAAACTTTGTTGACAACATATCAAAATTTGAAGTTAATTCACTTACAAATAAAGCTGTACAGTGTACAGTGGCGCGCAAAAAATATTCAGTTTTCTTACAAATATGGCTGTCAAAATTATATTTTCTCCTCGAACATAAATTATTTGTTATGATTAACAAAACAATAAACGCTATAGAACAACATGCTGCATCAATATCTTTGACTGTTTTCTGCCATGAGTAGAGGATCACCTTAATCAACATCATCTGCTGCCCTCTTGGAGTTCCGCTCGAGTTACCACCACTCACAACATCTCCAGCTCCGGAGTCTTGCGTTGCGTGGTACAAGAACAAAACAAGAGAAGTCGAACGACCCTGACTCGGCCTAGGCCTTGCAAATCATGCTGAATGCTGCACGAGTTAGAGAGGAGAGACTAGTAGTACCTAGTAGTTCAGTTAGTGTTAGTGCTCGGTTAGTACTAGCCTAGTAGAGAGCTAGAGTACGGATGATGAGTTATGGCTTTCGTTGTGGGGTATTATGGTGCTAAGAAGATGGTGATGGTTGTAACGTAGATTTATTAAGGGTCTTTAGGTTTAAGTAACTTTTAGTATAGTTTATTTGTCACCAAGAAATTTTATGGTCGATTGTTTTTTGTTAACTCCAATGCTTAGATAAATAACATCATATTCAAAATAAATGCGAACTGCAAAAATTTCTTACTCCCGAAGTTAAATAGGTATACACATGAGTTCTAGTTTAGTTTAATATAAATCTGACAATTATAATAAATCCCGAAAGAGGTATTGATCAACATATTCTATACTAACTCATTTTAATATTGAGTCCATAAGTAGCAGACATGATCACATCGCACTTAACACTTTATATAATTTGTTAAAAATAAGATTGATGCCCCTCTGTTATTGAATAAAATTCCATTTTACATCCCAAGAGTTACTTCACGCTCACATAAAACGTCTTATTTACAACCTTTCAAAACTGTAGCGTTAAGTAAATCTCCTATTTTTGTTATGTGTACCCTTTTAATGAAAATTGTGACATATTTTGTATTCTTGAATAAGTATGTTGTATTATTCTATTTTAGCGTATAAATCTATTGCTTTTTGTATTCATTTACTTGTTTAGGGTTAAGTAATAAAGATTATTATTATGAATGCAAAAATCTTATATAATGTTTCTGGATCAACAAATCACCGAGAAATTCATTGCCGCAAAACGTGTTTCGATATTGTGTTTAGTTATTCACATTTTCCTAAATTATTATTCTAGTTTCTATGTCGCCAGATAAAGGTGTATATGACAGACATCGTTCAACTTTACATAATACTGTTTTTATAGCTAGTCTGTTTTTAAACTAGGAGGAGTATAAAAGTCAGATATACACAAATAAAAATAATGTTTTGGGTTCAACAAATATTAAATATACTTTATATTTAATTGACTTTTATTATTAAGAAACACAAGTATACATAATCTTATGACGGATACAATAACAATCAGAGATGTTCGGTTCAAACAATCCCTAGCAACGAGTTGTTCATGTTTTTCTCCACATGTTGCTAAGAACTATATTAAATTATACTACTGACAGAACATCCCCCTCTTTAAGTTAAATAAACATATAAACTCTACATAACATAATCTTTAAAATAAGAAGGTTTTTTAATGTCTCTTTTGGGTCTTAATGAAATTGGCGTTTCACAATTTTTTGACACATTTGGAGTAGGCTCAGTTTGTGATTTAGGCACAAAAACTTTTGGGGATTCATTTTCAAAAACACTGGTGTTTTCTTGAGTGATAACACTAGAACTTGTCGAATTGCTCATATTTTCCCGTACATTAATTTCAGGACCATTTGCGACACTATTCTTAGAAATAAGACAATTTGATGGGTCAGGGGGAGCTAATGTCTGAATAAATTGATTTGGTTTAACATAATATGGTGCAGGTATGAGATGCCACCTGTTACGACGATAAATGTAGCCTGAATTCGATTCAATCAAGTATGAACGAGGTTCATCAGAAAACTTTATTATTTTTGCATAAATTCTTAGATCAGTTACCCAGACATAATCTCCTATATTTAAATCTGACAAATTTCTTGTCCGGTGTCTGTTATTAAATTGCTTGGCGCTCTTATCCTTAGCACTATCTTCCCTTTTATCAAAAGAATTTAAATCTACGCGATTATTAAGTTGACTTGGTAACATAGGCAAAAACGATCTAATCTTTCTACCATACAACAGTTCTGCTGGTGAAAATCCACATTCTAGAGGGGTAGTTCTATAGGATAATAACGCCTGATAAATATCATCGTTTTTCTTTATTAAATTTTTTGCCACTTTTACTGCAGCCTCGATACAACCATTTGATTGAGGAAAATTGGGACTGCTTGTTATTAATTTAAAATCATATTCTTTGGCAAATTTTAAAAATTCTTTCCGAAATTGCGGACCATTGTCCGATCGTATTATTTCACATATACCATATCGAGAAAAAATTTGTTTTACTTTTTCGATAATAACAGATTCTGTCATTTTAGACAGCTTAAATATTTCAAAAAACCTTGAGTAGTAGTCGGTTATTATCAAGTACCATAAATCATTACATTTAAATAGATCCATAGCGGCTTTTTGCCATGGTCTATCTGGAAACTCATCAACTAACATAGGCTCTTTGGGATTAATTCTATGTTCAATACATTGAGGACAATTTCTAACGAGATTTTCAATCTGTGTGGATAATCCTAACCACCAAACAGATGATTTAGCGCGATTTCTACATTTAATAATGCCAAAGTGTCCATCATGTATGAATTTTAAAACTTGCAATTGCAATGAATGAGGAATAACAATACGTACATTTCTAAGCAATATATCTTCCGAGAATGAAAAATCAAAACGATATTGATAATACGGAAGTAATTCCTCGCTTAATTTATTTTTACTTGGCCATCCTTCATTGGTGTATTGTTTTATTTTTATCAAGATGTGGTCGTTACTTTGCTCCTTTTTTATTTGCTCTAAGAAGTTAGTTTTTACCTGAATTGACTGTACAATGAAATTCACATGTGCTTCTGCTTCAAACACTAATTCATCATCTTCTGGTTTTCTAGCATTTTCAGAAAAATTTCTAGATAACGCATCTGCAATGACAAGATCTTTTCCAGGGGAATAGAAAATTTTATAATTATAACGCATTAAACGTAATCTAAAGCGCTGTAATCGCGGTGTCAATTCGTCTATGGGTTTAGTTTGTAAAACTTGCAGTAAAGGACGATGATCAGTTTCGAGTAAGAAGGATGGTAAACCCGTGACATATTCTGAGAATTTGTCAGCAGCCCAAGTTAATGCTAATGCCTCTCTTTCTATTTGAGCATACAATTTCTCAGTTTTAGATAATAATCGTGAACTATATGCGACAATTTCCGTCTTTCCATCAGAAGTTTGCATTAAGCAGGCTCCTAGACCATAAGAGGATGCATCAGCTTGAATCGAAATTTGTTTAGTGGGGTCAAAATAAGCTAATATAGTACAATTTGAAAGTAATTGTTTTGATTTCTCAAACGCAATTTTTTGTGAGATTCCCCATAGGAAATTAACATTTTTCTTAAGCAATGAAGTTAATGGCTCTAGAAGTTGGGAACGATTGGGGATAAATCTGCTTGAAAAATTGAGCATTCCTAAATATTGTAGAATTTCTTTTTTATTCTTCGGCTCAGGAAATTCAGAAATGGCTTGGATTCTTTCGGGATCTACAGAAATTCCCGAATTTGAAATTTTATGGCCCAAAAAGGTTAGAGACTGTACTGCAAAAATACATTTATTTTCATTTAAAGTTATACCTTCTTGGCCAATTCTTTTTAAAACTTCACTCAAAATTGTATTATGTTCTTCTAACGTCGGGGCATGGATTAAAATATCGTCAATGTGACTTACTACCCCTTCTATGCCCAATAGAATTTTGTTAAGAAGACAAGAAAAATATTCAGGGGCACACGTTATTCCGAAAGGTAAACGTTTGAAGAAAAATCTACCAAAAGGGGTTATGAAAGTAGTTAAAATTTGTGAATCTTTGCTTAATTTAATCTGGTGAAATCCAGAATTAGTATCTAGTTTTGTAAAATAATTTGAACCAGAAATTTTTGCTAAAATGGTTTCAACCTTACCTATAGGATAATGAGCTCTTAAAACTGCTTTATTCAGATGAGTGTAATCCACGCAAAGTCTTATTTTATTGTTTTTCTGAACTACTACAATAGGACTAACCCAATCTGTTGGATAATCCACTGATTCAATTATGTCTAAATTTTTTAATCTGTCTAGTTCTTTTCTCAACGGTTTTAGAAGAGGTATAGAAACTATTCTTGGCACCGACTGAATATAAGGTTGTGCACCTTTAATAAGTTTAATTTGTAATTCAGTTTTAAACTGTCCTACACTACTAAATATTTTAGGGAATTTAGACAAAATTTCTGTTTTTATTGAGACAGAATTTGGCATAGTATCGTTTATTTTTATTGATGAGACCTTATCATATAATGATTTAAAAACATTTAATCTCAATATGGCTGTTCTTCCAAGAATCGGTTTTGATAGATTTTCAATAATATAGATTTCAGTTGCAAAATTTAAATTTCTAAATTTTAAAGTAACAGCAAGTGTCCCAACAACTGATAATTTAATACCAGACGGACCAGTTACAATTCGAATTGATGGCTTAATGTCATTAATTAAACTAGAACTAATAATATTTTTTGGAATACAACTTATGTCAGCGCCACTGTCAATCAGAAAATCTAAATTTTTGTTTAATTTTGAAACAAAAATCGAAGCAACCCACTCCTTGGAATCTACATGATTTATTGTGATAGATCCCAAGTAGAAAGTGTCTTCAGGTTTATCTTTGGAAGGGACATAATCAGTTGTATTATATTTGTTTTCTAAATCTTCATTATAATCAACTTGAATAGATCTGACCTTAAATTTTCTGCAGACACTTGCCCAGTGTCCTTTTTTTTTGCAATTCCGACAGATGGATTTATTTGCTGGACAATTTTCCCTGGGGTGAGGCTGAAGACCACAAAAACCACACTTAAATGATTTTTTTTCACTTTTTAAATGAAGATCACTTTGCGAATTTGAAGTTTGAGATGATGCAGCACTATTTGTATTCATTTTTATTCGACCAATTTGTCTGTGGCTACTTAGGAGCTCTTTATTTTGAATTGCTTGTAACTCAGCTTGTTTTGCTTCTAGTGTGCACTGTTGCAGTGTAAGTGTATCTTTTAGTTGTAGCCTTTCTGATGTTCTGGAATCCAACATCCCAACAACTATACGGTCACGAATTAATTCTTCTTTTAATTGTCCATAGTTACAATGTTCTGCTAAACTATGAAGACTAGTGATAAAAGAATCAACTAATTCTCCTGGATTTTGGATTCTTGAATTAAATTTAAAGCGTTCAAAGATAATGTTTCTTCTAGGTATAAAAAATTTGTCGAAGCTATTTAAGGTCTCTTGAAAGGTAACTGGTCGTTGCTCAAATTGAAGAGCTATTTCTTCCGATTCATCTCCCATAATGTACATAAGTATATCGATTTTATCATTGTCCTGCTTATTCAGCTGCCCAGAAACGGACATGTATCGCTCAAATCGTTTTCTCCAGACTGGCCACGCAGCTGGTATGGAAAAATTAAATTTTTCCGGAGGTGTGACGTTAGCAGATGCCATGACTACTTGTGTAACATTACTTGCTTGAGATGCAGTTTGTGGAGCACCTGATTCTGATCCTGGTAAAGGCAAAGACATATCTTGTTTATATGGCCTTTGTTCGATTTGCAAAATGTATACTCGTGAACCACCCAGCTGCCACCATGTTCTGTTTTGGGTTCAACAAATATTAAATATACTTTATATTTAATTGACTTTTATTATTAAGAAACACAAGTATACATAATCTTATGACGGATACAATAACAATCAGAGATGTTCGGTTCAAACAATCCCTAGCAACGAGTTGTTCATGTTTTTCTCCACATGTTGCTAAGAACTATATTAAATTATACTACTGACAGAACACGCCATATCTAGACTTATAAACATAAATGTATACGTATACAATCCGGTGTCCCTAAAATATACAAATAAAAATCTAAAATATTCAAATGAAATTTGCATCACCTGAATCAAAAGATTCGTTCACAGGCAAACTCTTCTGTGTTGAAGCCATCCTCCGTTCAATTACTACATTTAATATCTTACTTTTGACTTATATAGCGCTAGTATGCCAACTTGTCACCCGTCTCACCTGTCAATATTTTTTACGCAGAAACAAAAATCAACCGAACATGGATTACAAGATTTCAACGTTTTTATCTGATAAATTTATTTTTTAAATTTTACTGCATTTCTTAAATGCTACCAAATAAAGAAAAATTTTTATAACGTAAGTTGCAAATAACTTTGCCTCTTATTCTTATTACAAATAAATACTATATTTATCCAAATTTATATAAATTTTTGAGAATTATCTTTTTCAATCTTCAAAAATATCACTTCCGGTGAAGATATTTGTACCAAAATCTAATGTGCTCTTCCTATTCGTATACAATTGTAAAATACCAAATATCAAAATTTTTGGGTAATTCGTATTTGAGTTATGTGACATCCGGCATCGGCCCGGACCACACACATACACACACACACGCACACACATACACACATACATACAGACATCATCGAGAAACTATCAAAAATGAGTTGTAAGGAACCTAATTCGTGCTCATCCACTTAAAACTCACAACTCGATTTTTTGCATGATTCCAATACCTTCCTTTACAGGTAAGCGGAAGGTAAAAATATCACTAGATTTGCTTGAATAAAAAGGGAATTTGTTTTCTTAATGGCCAGTTGCACCGCTTCCACTTAAATTTTAAGTATTCCTTAAATGAACAATATCGAATCAAAATCAAATTGTCAAAGGTAGATTTAATATTGCTGTCATTAATTCGATTCGATATTTTTCATTTAAGTGACACTTAAAATTTAAGTGGAGGCGGTGCAAATGGCCATGTCATTGAACAGTAATTCACAAATCAAAAATTATTAAATTGTTCTGAAATTTAACATAAGCATGACAATGCATTCTAATATTTCGACTTGAAACTTTATATATCGCGAGTTTTATTTAACGTGAAACATGGGATCTTTCATATCCATGGTTACGAATTTGACAGCAATGTATTAGAGCGATTCATTTAAAATAGAACATAGGCTGTGTTGTTGAAAATAAGGTATACAATTGAAGAAAAGGTGCAAATGATACGTTGGTATAATGCAGATGTTAGCCTCAGACAAGTACCTATCTGATTTATTTCGTGTATTTGAAAATTTGTTATAAATTATTGTATTCTGAAAAAATATCTATTAAATGTTTATATTTCTTGCAAATTTTTTCATTTCTAAAATGATTAGAAATACATACATATTTCATTTGCTATGTTCTATTTTAAATGAAACGCTCTAATACATTGCTGTCAAATTCGTAACCATGGATATGAAAGATCCCATGTTTCATGTTAAATAAAACTCACGGAATTTTCTCGTACATGAGTTAATAAACATCAGAACACACATCCATCCATCCATCTACACACACAGACATCATTGAGAAAATGGTCAAAATGAACCCAGAGTGTTTCAAAACATGTATTTCGCGAAAATCTCGGAATTGAATTTTTTCATGATACCTAACCTTAAGTTAGATAATAAAATTATTTAATCCTGCTAAAATATTTTGTCAAAGACTGATCTAATTTACAGAAAAACACCATATAATATTTATCAACAACCCTCCGCACTGCAAGACACAAAACATGATCTTTTGCTCCTTTTCTTTTTCCTATCTTCTCATACGTGCACCTAAGTGTCCGGCAGATATCCGAGTCCACTACACTACACTTCAGTGTAGCCCAGTGCAAGCCAGTGCAGCACTAGAGCACAATCTAGAGCGCCACGACATTGTGACACCTCGATGAAGATTGATACGTCTCCAGGTGGCTGCAGGAAACGCCGGCAAAAATAGAGAACGAGGAAAGTGGCTGAAGTGCTGAAAAATGCAGCGAAATGCACTAGACGAGCAGGGGGGGACTAAGATTGTAGTTTATACAGGGTTCCTCAACTACAGGATCGAAATTAAATGACATACTATAATACATCACGAATATTTTTTTAAAATTTTTACATGAAATAAGCATTTTTACTTCCCCGGTCTATTATAATTAATATAATAGTGATTTTTTGACAGTTCAAGATTTTGATGAATCGTCACGTTTTAGATCCTACTGAACCCAAAACAGATAATTTAAAAAAAATTGGTCTGTCCGTCCGTAAGCACGATAACGCGTACGAATTGTCGACTGAAATTTTATATTTAAACTTTTTACAACAAAGTTGGTTTTAAGTTTGTTAATGAGCTTTATAAAATCAGTGGTACTAACTTTATGAATGAAATTTTCTTTAAATTAGTATTTGAATTGTTGAAAACATTGTAAACATTTGCGCTTTCAATAGTATTACTTAATTTAATTTACATAATGCTTCTATTACGTCTATAACTTGTAATAAATGCAATTAAAAACTTTAAAACGTCACCATCACATTGGCAGCTGTCATTTTGGCACTTACAGCTATCACTTTGACATTGACGTTTGTTACTTAGACTGTCTACTTGTCTACCTTATTTCGAAATTTGTTCACCTCGTGCTTAATATGTCAGTTGCTATGTTCAGCCCTTGACTAAAAACGGCCAAAGCTACGGCTTGTCGAGGTGTGTTTAAAATGTTATTTAGCGACATGGAAACCAGTTCGTTAATTGATGTTTTAATACCAGGTGTAGAAAATAGCATATTATGTATCAAGCTTTATAAACGTCATTTTAGTCAAGAGTTTTTATGAACGAGCGCAGCGAGTGTATAAACAAACGAGTATCTAAAGTGTTTATAAACGAGTCACATACTATACTTTTTCTACAACCACAAATTACACAACATAAATTCATAAATATGTAATATTTCATTTATAATAATTTTAGATTAAATTATAACAATATTCATAGCTACAAAGTTCTACTTAGGCAAGCGTATTTGACTGTTATATGGGAAAAAAATTGACAATGACAGAAATCATTATGTCTAGTGCACACGAAGAAACATTTTGACATGTTTCTTGAAAAAAGTTTCCGGAAACTTCAAAGTTTTAACGGCGCCTATAAAAATGAGGCGTTTACAGGAAACGTTGTGAAGTGCAACTAACTTTTTATTTGTCAAATCGTCAAATGTGACATGTGATCATAAACATATTTATTGTTTTCAAAAAAATCTCAATTTTCTGGAAAAAATGTTCAGGAAACTTGTCAAAATGTTTCTCCGTGTGCACTGGGCATAAATTTTCCTCAGTTTTCCACAAAAATTAAATGTCACATACAGAAGCCAACTTCACCCCGTGCTTAATATGTCAGTTGCTATGTTCAGCCCGTGACTAAAAACGGCCAAAACCACACGGTTTGTCGAGGTGTGTTTAAAATGTTATTCAGCGCCATGGTAACCAGTTCAACAAATTACATTCATTACCAGGAGTAGAACAAATAATTTAAAAATTCCTACCTTTATACTGAAGCCCTGCTGAAATTATCCTCCTGCACAGCTCCTGAAAAAGAAAAATAATCTTAATACAAAATCGGTTACCAATTTTCGATATAACTAAAATAATCTGTGTTCTCTCTAATATTTCATAGTTTCAATTTGAAAGAGAGGAAGATTCCATGACATCAAGTATTAATATTTGCTCTAATACCCGTCGTATAATACGTAGCAGCCAAGTATTACAAAAATGCTGGCAGTAAAAGCAACGGATTAAATATTAAAATTAATATCGGCGGGATTAAAAACTTCTCTAGCTACCTGATCAACGGATTCAGGAGAGCTCTTCTATATTAGATGCATTTTTTATCAGATATTTTAGAGACAGTTACATATTGGAGGAGGATTCGGAAACAGAACGATTTTAATTTTTTATTTCTGTAGATTATGCATTCCGAAGTCATACGCTATTTCTACAAGGGAAGTTTAAATAAAGACTTTTAAAACTACTTAACCAACAATCGGTAATAGTATATTAAAGAACAAGTTTTATAAGACATAATTTTTTCGCACGTGTTCAAATTTAGTAAAACGAGCCCTCGGCCGAGTTTACTAAAGAACAAGTGTGAAAAATGTCTTATAAAATGAGTTCTTTATACTATTTTTACTTCCCCGATCTATGTAATAGAGGGAAGTATTGTAATCGTGATTTTTTGACAGTTCGAGATTTTGGTGAATCTTCACGTTTTAGACCCTACTGAACCCAAAAAACATAATTTTAAAAAAAGTCGGTCTGTCGGTCTGTCGGTCTGTGGGTCTGTCGGTCTGGATGTTGCATAACTTAAAAACGCGTTGGAATTTTGGACTGAAATTTTATATTTAAGATCTTGACCAAAATTCTGACTTCAAGTTCGTTAATGAGCTTTATTCAACCAGTGGTACCAACTTTATAAACATACCTTTTTTTAATTTTATCAAAATACTATCGTGTGTGGTATCAAATTAAAGCTCTCGAGAAAAGAATTCTAGTAGAAAAACAAAAATAACATATAAACGATCGACAATTTTAAAAAAAAATAAATTATTCAAATTATACCGAGTTTGGTGTCAATTTAAAGCGCTCGGGGAGATAAGTTTAGTAAAAATGTAAAAAATGATATTTATGTGATTTTCAATTGTTTCTCAAAAAATTATTCAATTTTTTTTATTTAACCAGTGGTACCTACCAACTTTATAAACATAACTTTTTTAATTTTTATCAAAATACTATCGTGTGTGGTATCAAATTAAAGCTATCGGGAAAATAATTCTAGTAGAAAAATAAAAATAACATTTAACCGATCATCAATTGTTTTTTTTTAATAAATTATTCAAATTATACCGAGTTTGGTGTCAATTTAAAGCGCTCGGGGAGATAAGTTTAGTAAAAATGACATTTATGTGATTTTCAATTGTTTCTCAAACAATTATTCAATTTTTTTTATTCGACCAGTGGTACCAACTTTATAAACATAACTTATTTTATTTTTATTAAAATACTATCGTGTGTGATATCAAATTAAAGCTTTCGGGAAAATAATTCTAGTACAAAAATAAAAATAACATTTAACCGATCGTCAATTTTTATATTATACATCATTCAATTTATACCGAGTTTGGTGTCAATTTAAAGCTCTATGTAGGGAAGATAAGTTTAGTAAAAATGTAAAAAATGACATTTATGCGATATTCAATTGTTTCTCAAACAATTATTCAAATTTCTTCAAGTGTATTATCAAAAGTTCTCTGAAGAAAAAATTTAGTCGGAGAATTAATAACAACATTTAAACTGTGGTCAGTTCTTTTTACCTCCCGCATTATATTTTATATAAGGGGAAGTTTAGTGAGGAGTTTTTCGAGTGTGAGTTTTTAGTGAATAAGTACGTTTTACAAACCATAATACGAATAAAGTATTTTCGAGATGAAGTCTGTGCGCGGTTGTGTGTGTGTGTGTTACAATATTTTGTGGACGATAACTCAAATAATATCAAACATTTAACAACCAAATTTTAATACAAATCTTAAGAATCCAGTTATTTTTGTAGCAACCCCCAAACCGGACGTAGTACTTTGCGTAAATATTTCGATAAATAATTAATTTATCACAATATTTTCTATTTCAAATGATGGATTATATTTTTGTCATCTACAAATCGTATTCAAATTTTTTTTCTGTACATGATACTATTTAGAAAATAAATTATTGTTAATAATTCAGAGTATGAAACATAAAATTAAAGGCGTTACGAAAGTAAGTTATTAAAAGTTATAGTCGGGGAAGTACTGTGCTGGCCACAGCAGATTTTTTCCATTTGGTGTCTTTTTATTATTAAAATTTAAATTATACTGCCACAATATACACAAGTCGATTTAGGGAAATTTATGTGTGTAACGTTTTGGTTGGTGATTGCCATTTATTTAACTGTCACTGTCACTGCAAAAGTATAATATTACTGAACTATTCTAGGTGATAAGTACTAGTGATGCGTCGAAACGAGACGAGACGAGATTTTTCACTTCTCGTCTCGTCTCGTCTCGAATTTGAAAATTTAGATCTCGTCTCGATTATTGTTATCTCGTCTCGATCTCGATCTCGTCTCGATTTCTCGACCATTTTTACTAACAAATTTTTTTGCCGATTGATATTAAAAGTGCTATTTTTGACAGGTGACAGTCTGTGAAATGTCACTTTTAGTGCCTAGGTAATTAAATTATTTTTTTCAATACCTCCACCGAAAACGCCACCTTTCGTCTCTATTACTATAGGGACGAAGGTGAGGTAGCTCTGACCGGTCATTACATTTTTCACCTAGAAAGAAAAAGTACTTTTCCTCCCGCTTTATGTGGGATTCCAATTTTCTTTTCTTCCCTAGGGAGTAAAAGTACTAACCGGTCGGAAATATCTCACTTTCATCCCTAATAATAAAAAATTTAATCTAATAATTACTTCCCCGATCTATGTAATAGAGGGAAGTATTGTAATCGTGATTTTTTGACAGTTCGAGATTTTGGTGAATCTTCACGTTTCAGACCCTACTGAACCCAAAAAACATATTTTTAAAAAAAGTCGGTCTGTCGGTCTGTCGGTCTGTCGGTCTGTCGGTCTGTCGGTCTGTCGGTCTGTTAGTCTGTTAGTCTGTTAGTCTGTCTGGATGTTGGATAACTTAAAAACGCGTTGGAATTTTGGACTGAAATTTTATATTTAAGATCTTGAGCCAAAATCTGACTTCAAGTTCGTTAATGAGATTTATTCAACCAGTGGTACCAACTTTCTAAACAAAACTTTTTTATTTTTATCAAAATACTATCGTGTGTGGTATCAAATTAAAGCTCTCGGGAAAATAATTCTAGTAGAAAAACAAAAATAACAATTAAATGATCGTCAATTGTTTTTTTTTTATAAATTATTCAAATTATACCGAGTTTGGTGTCAATTTGAATCGCTCAGGGAGATAAGTTTTTTAAAAATGTAAAAAATGACATTAATACGATTTTCAATTGTTTCTCAAAAAATTACTCAAATTTTTTTATTCAACCAGTGGTACCAACTTTATAAACATTTATCTTATTTTATTTTTATTAAAATACTATCGTGTGTGGTATCAAATTAAAGCTTTAACTGATCGTCAATTTTTTTATCATACATTATTCAAATTATACCGATTTTTGTGTCAATTTAAAGCTCTCGGGGAGATAAGTTTAGTAAAAATGTAAAAAATGACATTTATGCGATAATCAATTATTGTTTCTCAAAAAATTATTCAAATTTGTTCAAGTGTATTATCAAATTAAAGTTTTCTGGAAAAAAATATTAGTCGAAGAATCAATAACAACATTTAAACAATGGTCAGTTGTTTTTACTTTCCGCATTATATTCTATAAGGCTATAAGGTATTGTGACGGGTTAAAATTTTCGAGTGTGAGTTTTTAGGGAATAAGTATCAGATTTTTATGGTATTTAAATTATGCCGAAGTTGGTATCAACTTAAATAGTTTGGGGAAAAATGATAAATTTATTTAAATTTTGCAGAATAAAGCATAAAATTAACGGCGTTACGAAAGTAAGTTATTAAAACTTATAATCGGGGAAGTACTGTGGTGGACACAGCAGATTTTTTTACATGGTCAATGTCAGTAAAATAATAGATCTATGTTGACAGGTCGAATTGACAATTTAGTTGAGTTTGACTATGACAATAACAAAATAGACGAATTGGTGGAAAAAAAATAAAAATTGTTGAATAAAGTATAAATCATTTTAAAAATTCGAGAAATCTCGACATTATAATCTCGTCTCGAACATTTTTCACAAAAATTAGTCTCGTCTCGACGAGACGAGAAATTTCGAGACGAGACTAGACGAGATTCGAGAAATTCTCGTCTCGTCTGCATCACTAATAAGTACAGTATTATAGAAAATATTGAACTTATATGTTTTCAATTTCCAGATTCATTAATTTTCAATTTCCAGATTCATTAATTTTATTGAAAGTAATTAATTAAGCAAAACATATTTAGAGGTTATACTGAAATTTGTCAATTCTGAAGTTTGACGTTTAACAATGGGGTCATTAACTCCGGAATTTTTTAAAATAATTTTTACCAAATATTGAAAATAAGAACATAATTTTACTATTAGTAAAATTAAAATTCTTGAAAATTCAATAAAAAATAAATATTTAATAACTTTTCCCTTTCCAGATATTTAAAATATACCAGGTTCACATGGTAAAATATTTATTTATTATTATTTATTTAATAACCAAATTTCATATTTAAGGTTTTAATAACAAAATTCACAGATTTTGGTAGATATTCGCAAACCGAAAGTAGTACTTTTGAAGCTTGATAGTTTTCCTTAAATAAATTGGTCCAGAGTATTTATTTGACAATGACAATTTTTGCAATTAAAAATAAACGAAAATATAATTTTAAACACAATTTAATTCTTTTTAATGAGACAATAATTACTCCACCCAGTGGTAGTGGCAACTAAAATTTTTTGACTGGAAAACATGGAAATTAATTTTGCGATTAAAAAAAAATCTTTTTGATTCGTAATCACCATGTCAAACAACATATACCCTTACCGTATGTACCTGAAGTTTTGAAACCTCCTGTATAGATAGTGTCTTTTGCTTCGTTCGCATTTACTATAATTTTATCAGCATCTATATTTATTTAATAATTAATTATAAAACTATTAATAGAGTAAGGTAAAATATGGATGGTGTTCTAGATAGAATGTGCAAAATTCGAAATCTCGCTTAATTGCAAATAGCATCGTATCTTTTAGTTTTATAGAGACACTGGCATCCGAATTCCTGTCTAAACGAACAAATTTTTCTACAGCATTCCTTCATTCAAATCAAATACCTTCTCTGCCGGATCATAAAATCCACTAAAATTAAAAACGAAACGGCTAAATTGTATTGCGAATGGCATTTAAAACTATATAACCTCACTGCATAGTGGAGTAGAATAATGAAAAATGCTCAAATATTTTGCATAATAAAAACGTTAATATAAAACGATCAGGTACGTTGCAATTTTCATTAAATAATATGAATTACCTGCGATGCTTCAGGAACGGTTGGAACGCTGTTATAGATTCGTTATATTCAGAACAGAGGCAAAGGTGCAGGGACGGATCTAGGATTTTTTGAAGGGAGGGCCCCAAGATTTTAAAAACTCAAATGGGCTACTTACCGACAACGTGGTCCAGTGCGTTAACTGGCTACGGCCGGCTAACGTGCTGTGACGTCAGTCAACGTGAGATCGATGGTTCGAGTCTCCGTCGGGCGACAATGTGTGATTTGTCGTAAAAAACTAAAAATGCCCAAGGTCTGGCATTCAATCACACTCGGGTGTTACAAGCTATCCACTTGTTCACCTTAAATGTAGTCCTGGTTGCACAAAGAATATCTCCGCTGCCGCTGTGGTTGAAACCACAGATCGCCGCACGGATTGAGATTCTGACTGCACCAAGATAAATGGGTAAATAGAGCAAGAGAATATGGAGACTGATCCCCTCCGATAAAAGGATCTAGAAAGCTTCATGAGAAGCGGCGCTACTCCCACGGGAGTGTTAAGCCACTATATATATATATATATATATATATATATATATATATATATATATATATATATATATATACTTGCATGGTATTGAAAATGTGATTTCTATTACTATGTATGTACCGAATGCCAGACGAGGAAAGTTTTTACTAAAAAGTTTCTTGAAAGTAAAACAAGTGCTAGGAAAAAAACATTGTCAATACGGGGAAACCTTGCGGAAAACTAATTATTTCTTTAAAATATGTTAAAGTTAGTGATCTTAAATATATTCTTTGCACTGCCGGGACTAATACTCTTCTATACTATTTATTTTTAGGGACCAAGGTTCTTAATTTGATCCTAAAGGATTATTTTTCTTATTTAATCCCGTTGTCAAGAAATTGAATTAATTAATCCCGTCAAGTAAATACGGTAAATACATGCTATTTGTTACAGAGTATCTATGGTAACAATATAAATATTTGTCATAAAGTTTAAAAAATAGCGTATATACCACAGGACTAAAGTATCTTTAATCCCTCAGGTGATTATTTCCCTCACCTTCGGATCGTGAAATAAACTTCATCCTCAGCATTAAATAATACACTTTTGTTCTTTAAAATAATATACTATTTTTAAATGTTAATAATATCATTCCCCGAATGGACGGTATTGACAGATTATTTTTTTGATATATAGCACTAGTATGTCAACTTGTCACCCATCTCACCTGTCAATATTTTTTACACAGAAACAAAATTCAGTCAAACATAGATTACAAGATTTCAACGTTTTATTTGATAAATTTATTTTTTAAATTTTACTGCAGTTCTATGATGCTACCAGATAAAGACAATTTTCTTATAACGTAAGTTGCAAATAACTTTGCCTCTTATTCTCATTACAAATAAATACTATATTTATCCAAATTTATATAAATTTTTGACAATTAATCTTTTCAATCTTCAAAAAATATTACTTCCGGTGAAGATATTTGTACCAAAATCTAATGGGTTCTTCCAATTTATATAGAAATGTTAAATACCAAATATCAAAATTTTTGGGTAATTCGTATTTGAGTTATCCGACTGACAGAAATCCTGCCCTGACCACATAGCTACACACATACACACATACACACACACACATACATACAGACATCATCGTGAAGCTATCAAAAATGAATTGTAAGGACCCTAATTCGTGCTCATCCACTAAAAACTCACTACCCGATTTTTAGCATGATTCCAATACCTTCCTTTACAGGTAAGCGGAAGGTAAAAAGAACATTTTATGTGACGTCATTATCTTGAACAGGAGAAGAGAAGCGTATTAAGAATGTAACCTCTTAAGATATGCACGAAGTATAACCATGTGAGCGATTACCAGCCGCCAACTCACCCATGGTTGTTAGTGGAGAGCACACCACAGGCAAGTTCTTGTCCCGAAATATGTTTCCAACTCCAGAACAGAAACTTACAACAATTGCATACAATGTAATTGAATCCTTAATAAGTTAGCCATACACAAAGGCATACAAGTGATATAATATATTCATGTACGTATGTACGAAGGTTCGTATGTATGTATATATGCAGATGACAGCCGTAAATGACATCGACCACTTACTGTGCGTTAGTGACAGCGTTGATTTTACGAGTGGAGTTGTTTCTTTACGACGGGCAGAACTCAATACTCGCCTCTCTAAAACGCAACTAATACGATGCATTAATTCCCTAATAAAACATAACTACTTATATTTATTTATCCCGTTACGCACATTAACTTTACTGATTTTTGTTACTGTTTATCTTTCCTGGTTTCATAGTAATTTGTTTTATGCAATTAAACATTAATGGGCAAGAACGTTTTGCTATTAATACTTCAGAAATTTATTCATATTTTTATTATGGGGTAATAAATCTATACAGCAGTTTTGTTGTCAACAGAAGATGTTTCTTAGCAAATTGTACACTTATAAAAATGAAGAATTGCCGAAATATAATTCTATACTGATACGCTGATAGGTGTACTTTAATATAATTAAAGTGTAAATTCAGCTTCAACAATGTTCCTATTTTAAAATTATTTTTTTCTAAATAGTTAGTTTTTTCTAATTCGTCATTGCTATTGTTTTTGTGTGTATAATCTAATATAAATTATTGTTGATCCTACTTTAAATATATAAGTTTTGTATAGGCAATTCAGTTCTGATAGTGATGCCGTGACGAGACAAGACGAGAATTGGCTATTTCTCGTCTGGTCTCAAATTTTCGAGACGAGAAATGTAAGAATTCTCGTCTCGGTTCATTCTCGACTGTTCAATATAACGTCTACATAATTATTGAGTTATGGATATCACATATCCATAATTAAATTATGGATATCACATCTTTATAATTGAATCAAGGATAATACATCTCCATAATTGAATCCAGGATAATACATCTCCATAATTGAATTAAGGATATCCCATAATATAATTGATTAATATGAATATAATATATCTGCATAATTGATTAAGGATAATTATGAATATCACATATCCATAATTAAATCAAGCATATCACATATCCATAATTAAATTATGGATATCTCATCACCATATTTAAATTAAGGATAACACATCTCCATAATTGAATCAAGGATAACACATCACGTATCCATAATTGAATCAAGGATTACACATCTCCATAATTGAATTATATGGATATAATACATCCCCATAATTGAATTAAGAATTAAGGATATCGCATATACATATTTAAATTATGAATATTACATCTTTATAATATAATTATGGATATCACATCTCCTTAAGTAAATCAAGCATATCATATCCATAATTGAATTATAGTTATCACATCTCCATAATTGAGTTATGGATATCACATCTCCATAATATAATTGTGGATGTGACATCTCCACAACATAATTGTGGATATATCACATCTCCATATCTGAATTATGGATATCACATCTCCATAATTTAAACAAGGATAACACATCTTCATAATTGAATTAAGGATATCACATCTCCATAATTAAATTATGGGTATCACATCTTCATAATATAATTAGGTTATTATCACCCGAATTAAATCAACCATATCGCATATATCCATAATTGAATTATAGTTATCACATGTTCCATAATTGAATTATGGATATCACATTTCCATAATATAATCTCAATAACCACATCTCCACAATTGAATTGAGGAAAGGGAGATGTGATATAATATCCATAAATTCTGTTATGGAGGTGTGACCGTATTTAAGAGCATTCTGTACAGGAAGAGTATACACGTAAAAAGCACTTTACACGCATACACCTCATCGACACATGGTTGCGCATTTTTTACAAAATGAAGTTTTATCCCTTATCTACCATATAAAAATTTGTTTTTGTTAAAATGTGCAACCATGTGTCGATGAGGTGTATGCGTGTAAATTCTTTTTACGCGTACATTCTTCCTGTACAGAATGCTCTTAATTGTTAATATCACATCTCCATAATTCAACTTGTTCAAGAAAAGATGTATTTATTCATTGTTTTTTCGTCTCGACGGTATCAGTAGTTCTGAATATCTGAGGTAACATTTTTGAAAAAAATAAACTGCGGTTAAACAACTTATTTAACAGATGCTAAAGTTCTCGAAAGAATACATCACAGGGCAGATTTTAGTGCACCTAACAGTACATTTCCGCAAATTTGCAGGAAGCCTTAACAATTAAATAACGAATTAAAGATTTCTTGGTGCTGTTATATTTCCATGCACAAAATTTACTTTCAACCTGCGATCTTCCCAATCCGGTTTTTTAACAGCGTCCAAAACTTGTCCGAGAAAAAAAAGACACCGTTAACACAGTACACGGCACTTAACAGTCGCGTTATAATTCAAACCGTGTCATTAATCCCTAATAAACGCAATAAAGATCGATAGATCCAAGACCGGGAGCTCAGAAACACATCATACATGGCCATGGATATAATTTATACACATATGGACACAGTGGCGGATTTTCCGGTTTTCACAGAATTAGGAGATCTTAATTAAGAGTGGAAACCATAACAATTATTGCCCTAAAATGTATTGAGAGCTATTGAATTATAATTACATCTTACAATAAGTTTTAAAATACGTTATCGTTGATTCCAAAAAGCTTAAGTGAAATTAATAAAATAAAATTGGTTGTTTAGAATCGGCAAAATTTAAAATTTTCGCAATACACAAAAATATCTTATAAGCTAATGCGTTACTCTATAGGCTGATTCACAACTTCGTACATATACAGAATGTTCCACAACTTAGGACAAAAAATTAAAGGATACCTACTGTACGACGTGCTGATTATGAAACAATTTTTTTTAAATTCGCAAAAAAATGCATCGTATTTCAAGCAAACATTTTTTTGCCACTGGTCGGTAGTTATTTTTAATAATTTTTATCAAATCTTCTACAATGAAAGTAATTGTTTACATAATATCTAATAGGTACTAATAAATGTCAAATTTTCAAATATACCATCAAAACAGTGATACTTAAAATGTACACACGTCAAGTAAACTAACCTTAACTTTGCGAATTTTAAAAAAGGTCTTTTTGTTTCATGATCAGCAGGTCGTACAGTACCTATATACCCTTTAATTGTTTGTTCTAAGTTGTGGAACATCCTGTAATTTAATGACATATAGTGCTCAAGCAACTTATCACTGAACTGAAAGAATTTTTTCAAAATTCGCAATTTTAGTTGCCAGGTTTTTTAGTCAAAGTTTTGGGTCACTGCTTCCAAATGGAATTTCATAAATTTACTATTTTTACCATTGCACAATAGACGTTTTCAATTTAAAGAGATAGAATATATGCGCAGTGAGTCTGCGCATATTAAGCCGATGATAATGGCGCCAATCTTATTTACATGTAAGTCGTGGTGTTCTTATTTTTAAAATTTTAATAATTCAATGTGGAGAGAGTTCTTCAAAATTTTTAGAAACATTACAGTTGACGATGCGAAAGTCTTTGTTAAAGGTAAAATGTCAGTTGAGTCAAATTTTCATCGGGGGTATAAATATTTTAGTTACTCGTACTTTTCGAATATTTGGACAGTGGACGACGTACAGACAGATAAAGTTTCATAATTTTTCGTTATAATTTGTTATAATAATACCTGCTTTAAATTTTAGGACAACTAGTGTTAATACTTTGCATCTTTTGTGAAGTTGTGTAAAGACACATTTGGTGTATATGCATGATTCTTACATAAAGGCACACAACACTATAGTACCATATTCATTTATATTTCATTTAATAAGCGAATTTATTTATGTTTTTAACATAATCCTTTCGCATCTGACAGTTACTTACGTTCGTCTTCGCCATTTAACTTAATATGCGCAGATTCTCTAGCGCATGACGTCACTCGATAGAAAGAGACAATTATTTATATTGAAAACCTCTATTACGTTAAATTCAGTACGTAAAATTCCGTTCTTTGAATTCAGTAGGTACGTAAAATTCAGTAGGTAGGTACGCTGAAATTTGAAGAGAGAAAATAGTGAAAATTTAGTATTTTGATGTATTTTAATCCTTAGAGTATAGAAAATTATAGAGGTAGCATACTCTGATTTTTTGGCCATGAGACGGAGGGGAGTGTACTACTAGAGCATACCAATATAGCGGATATGTTTATATTTATTCTGAAGTTTTATAAATAGTAAACATACCAATAAGACGGAAAGAACAGAATGCAGAAAATGTTATTACTGACCTTATATTTCAAATAAAACATACTTTATACTACGTTCGATGAAAATTTGACGACGTAATACAAATAATTTGTCAAATTCTGAGAAATGTCAATGTCATAATAACTTTACCTAACTGATATTTTCCCTTTTATTTATTTATAGGTGTCATTCTTTATAGTACGGCGAAATATTATAGTATTTGTATCAGGGCACTAACATTTTAAAAATACTAACTAATACATAACTGCGTTCAAATGTGCAAATAGAGCATACCAAAATGGCGGATAGTTTTATTTTTATCCAAAGTTGCTTCATTGTTTTGTTCATATGCTCCCTCTATAAACTTCTATCATCTGAGATTTTAATCTGACGGTTTATTTAGTCCGAAACAACACATTTATGCGGCATTACCTATAACTCCTTTATCATACATTCAGGTCGCCAGTGATACTACGGTTATAACAATGGCCGCCGTGTGTTACGCCACTCTATAACAATTTTTATCTCGTTGATCCTGTCTCCATGTCAGCCCTTTGGGTCAATCTCCTTTTATTAAATATTATGACTTTACAAGTATAATGTGTGTTGTATGTATTTATTTAAATATGTATGTATTTATTGTATTTTGAGATAAATCTGTATATTTGATGTGTAAAATGGTTAAGTGTAAGACCAGCAATTTGCTGAACTTTGCCAAATAAAATTATTATTATTATTATTATTATTATTACTTATTCTCCAGTCCGTCCCTGGAAACGCATACGTCGAATTTTGCTTAATTGAGTGCGGTGTTCAAGTCGTAAATTAGTTCGCGTGTAATCCACGGAGGCGCTGCTGTCGGCGGATGTGCCCCCTCCCCTGTGCCCCCGTTGAACGAACGCCTATGGCGGCCGGAAACCCGACGAGTACCGGTTCTCTTTCGGTAAAAATTGTGTAACGAGATTTGAAATAATGGCATCCGAGAGAAGTCTGTTATTTGGTTTGTTTGTAATTAGAAATATTCTTTCTGATTTTGATTGAGATTCGGAGATAAACAAACAACTAGCAATCAAAAACTGCAGAATATCGTCTTTGTATTCTTCTTCTTTGAGGATTATTTTGCGCCTTTTAATTTTGAAAAATAGTCCTGGTGAGAATTATACCCTTCTACGTTTTTTCCGAATTCCTAGAATACTCTCAATTTTTCTTTTTCTTCTATTTTACTCCCTTCCACACTACTACGAATGCCTAAAACCAGCCCGAAACTCGTACCGCATCCTAGCTATACAATGTCATTTTATAGTTGAAAAATACTGTAAAAGTGTTTTCGTTGCGACTAAACTGTTAGTTTATTATTGACCTCAAGGTAATGATTTTATAAACATTTAATAGAGATAGAATTGATCTACAGATGTCTTTTTAAAATTATAAAAATACATTTTTTCTGTGAGGAGATATAATCGTGTAAAGTTTGAATAAATTGGAAATTTTTATGAATTTTTCGAAATTTGTATAATCATGTACAATTTTTACCTTCCGTTTACCTGTAAAGGAAAGGTATTGGAATCATGCAAAATATCGGGTAGTGAGTTTTTAGTGGATGAGCACGAATTAGGGTCCTTACAACTCATTTTTGATAGTTTCACGATGATGTCTGTGTGTATGTGTATGTGTATGTATGTGGTCAAGGCCGGGTGTTAGTTGCATAACTCAAATACGAATTACCCGAAAATTTTGATATTTGGTATTAACATTTGTATATAGGTAAATTGGATGAGCTCATTAGATTTTGGTACAAATATATTCATCGGAAGTGATATTTTTTGAAGATTGAAAAGGTTAATTGTCAAAATTGTATATAAATTTAGATAAATATAGTATTTATTTGTAATAAGAATAAGAGGAAAAGTTATTTGCAACTTACGTTATAAAAAAATTGTCTTTATCTGGTAGCATTAAAGAACTGCAGTAAAATTAAAAAAATAAATGTATCAGATAAAACGTTCTTGTAATCCGCATGTTCGGTTGATTTTTGTTTCTGCGTAAAAAATATTGACAAGAAGAGTTTTCCTGTGAATGAATCTTTTGATTCAGGTGATGCAAATTTCTGTGTTTGAATATTTTAGATTTTTATTTGTATATTTTAAATGGGCACCGGATTGTACGTATACATTTATGTTTATAAGTCTAGATATGGCGGAAGGTTGTGTGTTGGCCACATCAGATTTTTTTATTACAATATTAAATGGGCACAACTGTTAATTGATCCTTTAAGTATATAATCCTTGTTGAAATTCAATTAAATCATTCTTGGACTGGCCACAAAACACTCGCTACGCTAGTACGTTTTGTGCTGGATTTTAGGAGATAGACGGGCCTCTTATGCTAGATTGAGACCTACCCAATTATAAGTATAAGTAGGGTTTCACTACTTGACTTGATTTTCAAGCTACTTGACTTGACTTGACTTGAAATCAAGTCAAGTTCAAGTCAAGTAATAGAATCCGAAAATCAAGTCAAGTCAAGTAGTTAAATTTCAAGTAACTTGAAAATCAAGTAGTAAAATATCAATACTTGATACTTGAAAATGAAGTAGTTAAACTATACTAAGAAGGAGAAATATTAAATAATTCTTCAAAACTGCATTGCATATCATAAATTAGATATAAATGTATAACAATAGGCCTGGCAATATAGACAATTATTCATAAAATCAAATTAAAATCTGACAGTTTTTTACAAAAAATAATACATATGCAAGAGAATAATAAAAATACAGCGTTGGTGTAGATATAAAATCGTTCTAATTAGCTCGGGAAATACTGCATTTTGTTTTGAAGAACTATTCGACTGAATTGTGCATTTTTTAACAAAATTGTTCGTTATCAAGTAATATCAAGTAGTTTGAAATTACTTGATATCAAGTCAAGTAGTAACGATAGAAAATCAAGTCAAGTCAAGTAATGAATTTTTTATAAGCTTGATTTTCAAGTCAAGTCAAGTAATTCACAAAAATGTCAAGCTACTTGACTTGATGAATCTCTAAGTATAAGTTAATTTCTTTTTTTTTAGGATTCAGAATAAGGATGAAAGAATTTGTAAAGAATCGAGGTGTGAACAGGGCTGTATGGAGATAGTCAATATGACTTACAATTATGGTCTATTTCTGACTAATATTGTACTAGTTTTTGATCAGTTACTTTGAAGTTGATTAAAGAGCTTGTACCTTGTTACATCTAGCTTTTATTAATGTTGTATTATCTTCTAAATGAAATACATCATGTGAATCTTCTGTTGAACAATTATCATGTATTCACCGGTGCTTTAATTTCAGTATTCAGACGATTATTTCAGTGAAACACAGAATTGATACACTAGAATAAGCAAAGCGTAAAGATTAACCCAATTGGAAATTGGATAAACAAACCATGTATGAGTTGAAAACTAATGCCAGTTTCAGGTGTGAACAAAGGTAGGTACAACATGGTTATGCTTTTGAATTAGAAGACTACAGCACAATAAAAGGCTTGTAATAATTTATAATTTAAAGATATACCATAAAACATATTGAACTACTTGTTTTGCTAGAAAATATGTTATATAAAAGAATTTTGAAGGCAAATATTATATTATATTTTAAATATTAATATCTAGTGCTGGTAACCGCACACACGGTAATATATTATATCTATCGATGACTTATTTTATATGTGAGCTCCATCCAAGTTTGATAAAAGACGTGCTATGTATATAGTTTGGACCAATTTTTTTTCGAAAAGGATGTACCTACGATAAACTTTAACATGGACCATTAGATTTTTCGAACTTCTTCCTTAAGGGGGTTTTATCGCTCAGCGCTGCTAGATCAGAAATCCTCGTTATTTCAGGTATCCGCGCTGACAGCCTATGTTTTATGAGCACATGTTGTCTCTATTTATCTAATTGCTATGTTTCGCTCCATTTTTGTTTAGAAAATACTCAATTTGGTTGGCTAGCGCGCATACAATTTTTAAATTTATTTAACAAATTACTCGACTACTATTTAAAAATTTTATATAATAATGTGATATAAACATTTAAATTTACAATGCAATCAAACTTACGAAGAGTTTTTCTCAGAATTATTGTTATTTAATTGTTTATAAATAATAATAATAATAACAATTTAAAAAATTCGACAACGTAGCTAGATTTTTACTGCCTTTATCTTTATATGGTATTTTTTTTAGATTTATAGGATTAATAAGTTGGGAGTAATTTGTTAAATACTTTTTTACTGTGATAAAAGCCCCTTAATATTAGGACCGTTAATCTAATACAGGATGTTTCATAACTTCAGGTACATACGTTAATGGTATATGTTGTTTGATATGCTGATTACGAATCAAAAAGCATTTTTTTTTAATCGCAAAATTATTTTCCATGTTTCCCAGTCCAAAATTTTTCGTTGCCACTACCAATGCGTGGATTAATAATTATTGTTTCATTAAAATAATTAAATTTCGTTTGTTATTTTCCTTGTATTATGTAATTAAAGATGTTCATTACCTACTTCTATTGTTTGTATTTAATAGGAAAACGAATCCAGTACTACAAAAATGTTTTAGGTAAACAACCCTTAATTTTTCAAATTAAAAAAAAATTCGTAATCAGTATATCAAACAACATAATACCATTAACGTATGTACTCGAAGTTATGAAACATCCTGTATAAACCTGAATGTTTGTTTGTCTATCTGTCCGTTTGTTTTGTGCCTATATCTAGGCCGCATAAAATTTTGCATGCCGATCTCTTTTGATCAGAGTCAGGTTTTTAGGTATGTTTGACCATTAGGGATGGGGGTAAAAATTACAAATCGCTCTAATGGACGCAATTTTTTTTTTTGCAACGAAACTTAGTAATACCTACTAAATATTATAATAGAAGATGTATATTTTTTTAAATCGGCTCATAAATTATGTACGAACTCGGGGTTAGGGGTGGTGGTTAAAAATCTAGAATCTGAACCGTTTTTCGATCCTATATCCTCATGAAATTTGCACATAGGTCTCTTGCGACCAGAATCAGATTGTGAATTCGATTGGACCATTGGTGGTGGACGATAAACAAAACTTTGTTTTATCCAGGCAACGTCAGGTACCCACCTCAGGTACCTATTTTATTATTCTTGGTGTCAATATTTGCGACGACCTTCGAAATTTAAAGCGACAACGAAGATATTCTTATGCAACAAGGCCTTCTTTTTTAGAACGATCAAATGGTCAGCTTGAATATGTTTTACAATTTCACGACTGTAGGTACACACACTTGAACCACGGAACTCCGGATTCGTACGTCATCTCTAAACCCGCGCAGCTACTGCCTCGACAATGATAATGGTTCTGACAATTCAGGTTCGAATCCATTCGCACAAAACCTCCCCCGTGGTGTTTACCTCCCTGCAGCGTCATACATACATTGCGTTGATCTGCACGCTGCAGCAGCACATAGTTGATTTAGTACCCGGGGGCGGATGGTAATGATTCTATCTCAGTGTGCGTTGCAGAGGAAACAGCCGCCTCCGCCACCGCCGCCAGCGCCTCAACAACGGCTGACGAACGGTGGTCGCTGCCATGGTAACTGTAAAACGCACAACGCCTCCAGAGAGATGTGGATAACACTTGGTACTTTGTTGTATTTTGTTGCTAATGCTACGGCGGTTTGGGATTGTTTCAATGGGGTTTATCACGCGGTGGGCCAAAAGAAGTGGCGGAGACTGTAATGGTGGGTTTATGCTCAAAACTTTAAGAATAAGGAATAAAAATAAGAATAATTTAATCTAACCGAAGTGAAACGTGATTATATTTGTTAATCTGATGTTATTGCGACTTTGACAATTGATATTTATGTTTTTTATATGTTATGTCATATAAATTTTTTGACATATCCGTCAGAAATAAGAAATAAAGCGTAAAATTTTTGAGCATAAACCCACATTTAATTATACTACCCATTTGGCATGAATCGTCCATGGGATGTTTAAAAATATCTTGTTCTTGTACTTTAAGTGATATTACGTAAGTCTATCCTAACCACATCCTGAGATCAAAAATTACATACTCAATACAAGCATCTCAGAGAAATACATAGCAAGCGTAATTGGGAGATTAATTCCAAATTACAAACATTGGGATGTTATATAGATAATGTTACCAAGGGCGGACATTAGTAATCGCTAGGATATTGATAACATGTTACAAATATAGCAAGTAACATAAGGGTGATGTTCATACAAAAAAGAATTTTTACATTTCTTAAGACGCTATACTTGTGTTAAAAATACTATTGTAAAAGGAATTCAAGAATAGAGCGGCGGTGTCATTGCGATTTTCTTACCGAATATGCACTCGTGCGAATTCATGTTCAGGAAATTTTTTATCGTGCATTTCAACAACGTAATTAGCTCTCGTGTACCACTCGAGCTAATTAAGATGTTGTTGGAAAGCACTAAAAAAATCTGACGTGGCCATCACACAACCTTCCGCCATATCTAGACTTATAAACATAAATGTATACGTACAATCCGGTGCCCATTTAAAATATACAAATAAAATTCTGACGTGGCCATCACACAACCTTCCGCCATATCTAGACTTATAAACATAAATGTATACGTACAATCCGGGGCCCATTCAAAATATACAAATAAAAATCTAAAATATTCAAACACAGAAATTTGCATCACCTGAATAAAAAAATTCATTCACAGGAAAACTCTTCTGTGTTGAAGCCATCCTCCGTTCAATTACTACATTTAATATCTTACTTATGACTAGTATGCCAACTTGTCACCCGTCTCACCTGTCAATATTTTTTACACAGAAACTAAAATCAACCGATCATGGATTACAAGATTTCGATGTTTTATTTAATAAATTTATTTTTTAAATTTTACTACAGTTCTTTAATGCTACCAGATAAAGACAATTTTTTTATAACGTAGGTTGCAAATAACTTTTCCTCTTATTCTTATTACAAATAAATACTATATTTATCCAAATTAATATACAATTTTGACAATTAACCTTTTTAATCTTCAAAAAATATCACTTCCGATGAAGATATTTGTACCAAAATCTAATGAGCTCTTACAATTTATATACAAATGTTAAATACCAAATATCAAAATTTTTGCGTAATTCGTATTTGAGTTATGCGACTAACACCCTTGACCACATACACACACATACACACACACATACACACAGACATCATTGTGAAACTATCAAAAATGAGTTGTAAGGACCCTAATTCGTGCTCATCCACTAAAAACTCACTACCCGATTTTTTGCATGATTCCAATACCTTCCTTTACAGGTAAGCGGAAGGTAAAAAGTGAGAAAATCTAATGAATCAGTTGCAGTAGTTGATTTAACTTTCCAACTGAAATATTTGTAAAACTGCAAATGCCGGTAACCACCACCGTCGACTTCACCTTAAGGGTCTCGTCTCCGTAATAAAATATTGCGGGTTTAGAGGTGTAGCAGTTTCTGCTTTACTCATTGCATATTAAAAATTTGAAGGAAAAACAGGTCCTAGATTTTTGTGAAAGAATTGATCTAGGATTATGCCCAGTTAGAATTCTGGAAAAATCATTGAAATCCATATACAAAATTAATGAAAAAGTGTGTTTTAAGCAATTTTTTATGTGCTTTTTACCTTCCGCTTACCTGTAAAGGAAGGTATTGGAATCATGCAAAAAATCGGGTGGTGAATTTTTAGTGGATGAGCACGAATTAGGGTCCTTACAACTCATTTTTGATAGTTTCACGATGATGTCTGTGTGTATGTGTGTGTGTGTGTGTGTGTGTGTGTGTGTGTGGTCAAGGGTTGTTAGTCGCATAACTCAAATACGAATTACCCGAAAATTTTGATATTTGGTATTTAACATTTGTATATAAATTGGAAGAGCTCCCTAGATTTTGGTACAAATATCTTCATCGGAAGTGATATTTTTTGAAGATTGAAAAGGTTAATTGTCAAAATTGTATATAAATTTGGAAAAATATAGTATTTATTTGTAATGAGAATAAGAGGAAAAGTTATTTGCAACTTACGTTATAAAAAAAATTGTCTTTATCTGGTAGCATTAAAGAACTGCAGTAAAATTTAAAAAATAAATTTATCAAATAAATCGTTGATATCTTGTAATCCATGATCGGTTGATTTTTGTTTCTGCGTAAAAAATATTGACAGGTGAGACGGGTGACAAGTTGGCATACTAGCGCTATATAAGTCCTAAGTAAGATATTAAATGTAGTAATTGAACGGAGGATGGCTTCAACACAGCAGAGTTTTCCTGTGAATGAATCTTTTTATTCAGGTGATGCAAATTTCTGTGTTTGAATATTTGAGATTTTTATTTGTATATTTTAAATGGGCACCGGATTGCACGTATACATTTCTGTTTAAAGTCTAGATATGGCGGAAGGTTGTGTGATGGCCACGTCAGATTTTTCTTATTATTAAGAGATTTATTAGAAAATGTAACTCGGCATAATCATAGTTGCATTCTTCGTCTGTAAATAAATTTATGACATTTAGCGTTATCTATAAAACTTCGTGAGCATTGTAGAAATTACTAGACTGCTTTTCCGTATTTTTAGCGAGTGTTTCTTTGCATTAACATAGGACAAACGCGGTGTAGAGCTACGTGGAGTGGTTACCCTTAAGGGCACTACTATTGTTACATACTATAAGTTACGGTGTCGGTGTGTATAGATATATTCTTGCCTATTGGATAGCTCGTGATATTGTATTTCACGCTCAGGTCATCAGCCTGCATCAGATCACATGCGTCCACCATCCGCAGCCCACTCGATAACGCGTGTTACGATTTTTTACCGCGCGTCGCAATAAGGTCAATGTTAATTACCAGGTGAGACAGAACAAGATGTTGAACATGCCGCTAACGACCAATCACAGCACTAGATTAGAGTCTCTCTTTGTCTAATACTAGCGGAGGGGATACGACTGTGCCAATCAGAGAACGGCTACCGGAGAGCTATTAATTATAGAGTTTATCTATACGTTGGATGGAGGTACAGTAAGATTAGAGATTTTATCGAAAAATTGCGGATTTTTAAAATTCGTTTCTGTAGGAGGTTGAGATCGACTTAATTATGTTAGTCTCACTTCAGGCATTATTGCAATTTGTTCCCACTTTGCATACTCAAATCTGTGGCTAATGCGTTTAGTAAAGAAACTAACTTTAAGTCAACTGTATTATGCTCAACAAATTACTCTACTCTGTAGGCACATATCCCAAATGACAAAATAAAATCCCCAGAACATTTCAAGAATGTGAATATTTCGGTTTGTTACTTGCTTTAGTTGCCTATTAACATCCTATTAATATCCTAGCGATTGCCAATGTCCGACCTTGCGACCTAAAGAGGACATAATTCCACTCGAAAAATAGACTATTTTTCTGGAACAAATCCTGACTGCATGGTACAAAACATATAGTATTAATTTTTTAAGTTAAGAGATAAAAATAGTCCGCTAACTCCAAATTATTCATTTTTCAATGCTGGCAAAATGTTTAATTTCATTAAAAATACACCCATTTTTGACAATAAATTAAGTGTATAAAAAACCTAAATATTAATATATTACTGAGATAGCGGACTGTACACAACCTTTATTTAGAAATACACAAAATTTCAAGCTTGTAAGTTTGTTTTTGCGGCTGTATTTTGTTCCAGAAAATGATCACTTTTTGAACAAATCTTGCCTATTTTACGGCGAAACTCATGATAGTGTCAAAAAGGGCGGAGTTTCAACTTGTGTTTATCTCTAACGTAAATTTCCGACCGTTTTGGCAAGAGGAGGGTGGGGTAAACTGAATTCGTCAGAATGAAAATTCGGGATTCATGTTAGGAATAATATCCTCTTAAGTAACATTATGTACGTAATATCCCAATGTAAGTAATTTGGTAATAATATCCTAATTATGTGTCCTATGTAATTCTCTGTGATGTTTGCTTTAGGCACACATCCCCAGAACATTTCAAGAATGTGAACATTGTTACTTGCTTTGCCTACTAACATCCTATAATCCTATAAATATCCTAGTGATTGCCAATGTCCGCCCTTAGTAACATTATCTATGAATATCCCAGTGTTAGTAAATTGGTAACAATATCCCAATTATGTATCCCATGTAATTCTCTGTGATGTTTGTATTGATTATGTATTTTTTATCGTACTTAGGATATGGCTAGGATAAAGTAATATCCTACTTGACAAGAATCGTCCATGGGATGTTTAAAAATATTTTATTCTTGTACTTTAAGTGATATTACGTAAGTCTATCCTAGCTACATCCTTAGTATGATCAAAAAAAATCTGATGTGGTCAGAACACGATCTCTCGCCTAATTCTGCTTATTCTACTAATCTAAATAATTTTACTTACATATTAAAAGTTTCATGTTCATGTGATATGTAAACCAAGATGCAAGCAAAATATGTCAACTGTACTGTCACTGTCATAATAATTAAAATTTTGTGTAGAAACAAATTTCATATGATCATGGACAATAAGATACTGGAATTTCAAAAATGTAGAATATTAATTGTACTTTGTTTTATTGCTAAATACTACCAGATTCAGCAAATTGTATTTAAAATTAACTGTACCCATACCTAGATAATTATATATTCTTTTATTTTTAATTGCCAAAATTGTCATAAATAAATAATGTACCAATTTATTTAAGGAAAACTGTATCAAGTACCAAAAAGTACTACTTCCAGTTTGCGGATTTCTACCAAAATCTTATCCGGTGTTAAGATCCTTATGAAAACCTTAAATATGAAATTTGGTTATTAATAGGATATTAATGGGCAAACATAGCAAGTAGCAAGCCGGGATGTTCACACTTGAAATGTTTATTATTAAGGGTCTCGTCTCCGTAACAAAATATTGCGTGTTTAGAGGTGTAGCAGTTTCTGCTTTACTCATTGCGTATTAAAAATTTGAAGGAAAAACTGGTACTAGATTTTTGTGAAAGAATTAATCTAGGATTATGCCCAGTTAGAATTCTGAAAAAATCTTTGAAATCCATATACAAAATTAAGTGTGTTTTAAGCAATTTTTTACATGCTTTTTCTTATTATTAAGAGATTTATTAGAAAATGTAATAAATGCATAATCCTAGCTGCATTCTTCGTCTGTAAATAAATTTATGAAATTTAGCTTTATCTATAAAAGTTCGTGAGCATTGTAGAAATTGCTAGACTGCTTTTCCGTATTTTAGCAAGCGTTTCTATGCATTAACATAGGACAAACGCGGTGTTGAGCTACGTGGAGTCGATATCCTTAAGTGGAATGGATTCTTTAATGATTTTTTCATGTTTCTATATCCAAAGAAAAAGAATCATATGGTCAGAATAGCCTGCTAAATTGCAATACGGTTGCAGTACATAACTGACAGCTTCTAACAAACATTTATATTCCGCTGCAGAGTTCTTCACATCTCAAGAAACCTCTCGATCATAACATAATCCATTTATCCTCCTAAAAACAGTCGTCATATCTTGTCACATTTTGTCCTCATACATTAACAAACATAATCAGACATCGGCTGGTGACAAGATACAAGGCTTCAAGAGCGAGACGATGCTGTCGGCATCAGAGAGCTCTTACTTACCGACACACATCGCCGCGCAATTAGCCACGGCCGCTTCAGGTATCTAAATGTCTCCAGTTAGGATTATCAAGCACCTCATGAGATGTTATTGCCTCTCCAAACGGCTGAGATGCGAGAAGAACAGATATTACCAAGACGGTACTCTGTTTATTTATTAGTTAGTAAAGTGTTCAGTATGGATTTTGGATTTTAAGCTGGACACTAAAACTCGTATATTCCTCAAAATTGATTAATAAAATTAATATACTTAAGGTGTTCGTCTACCCTAAAATTTTACAGCGTTACAGAGGTGTACGCCTCCCACGTTTACTTTAATTATAATTGAAATATATGATGCTTTTACATATGAGTGTATTAACAAAGGTTGTCTTAATGCTTCAATATTTATATTTTTTGTCTTTTGCCTAGAAATTTGAAGTAAAAAATATTTTAAAATGACGTTTTTTGCGGTTTTTTGTCATTATTTGATTCTTTTTTTCGGTCACTATAAATGGCAAGAAAAATTTAAAAAACAAGAAGCATGCAGCTAAGCTTCCTTTTTCGAATAATTTTTGTTTTACTTAATTTCTTTAAAAAATACAGAAGTTATTATAGGAATCTGGAACCATGTTTACAGTATTTTTCAACTTCAAGATGACATTGCATAGCTAGGATGCGGGAAAGTACGAGTTTCGGGCTGGTTTTGGGCAGTCGTAGTAGTGGGTAAAAGAGTGAAATAGAAAAATAAGTAATATCGAGAGTATTCTAGGAATTCGAAAAAAAGGTAGACGAGCCTATTAAGGCGCTACACTTGTGCCAAAATTTAGTGAAAAAGGAACGTTGCTATATTACAAACTGAGCTCTTGTTAGTACACCTACACTGTTCATATTTCATATATAGATAGTTAAAAGATGACTCTAGAGTACTAAATACCTGAAATACTGAATGGTATTTTAGTAATAAATTAGTATTTTCTTGACAAAAAATATTTTCTTAGCACTTTCACGAACAATGCAAGGAATCGACTATTTAAAACAAAATTAATAAATATGCAACAATAAGGCCATAATTTGTAATATTAAAATGCATAAATTAATTCTTATGTTCTCTAATTGAATTTTTCAATCAAATAATGTTTCCTAATTACTTATGGTAAATTTCAGATTTTTATTTTGACCAATATAGCCATAAACGTGAATTCTGATTCTATTGCAGCAATATTGCGTGCAACAACAATATTGCCTTAAGGCTCTACACTTGTTGAAAGCAATATTGCTGCAATAGAATCAAAATTCACGATTCTGGCTATATTGCTCAAAATAAAAATCTGAAATTTACCATACGTAATTACGAAGCATTATTTGATCGAAAAATTCATTCAATACATTGTTGCGACAACAATTAGAGAAAATAAGAATTAAATTATGCATTTTAATATTACAAACTACGGCCTTATTATTGCATATTTATTAATTTTGTTTTAAATAGTCGATTCCTTGCATTGTTCGTGAGAGTGCTAAGAAAATATTTTTTGTCAAAAAAATTTCACATCTGAGGAAAAAAATTGTAAAAAATCGGCCAAATTGACTATTTTTACTAATTTATTACTAAAATACCATTAAGTATTTAAAAAATATAATTTCTTAGCACTCTAGAGTCATCTTTGAACTATCTATATATAAAATATGAACAGTCTAGGTGTACTAACAAGAGCTCAGTTTGTAATATAGCAAGCTCCCTTTTTCACTATATTTTTGACACAAGTGTAGCGCCTTAAGAACGCTCTGATACATTGCTGTCAAATTCGTTACCATAGATTTTAAATCCCATATTTTACGTGAAAATAGATTTACTGATTGCACAAATTACTGAAAATCATTGGTATACAGGAATATAAAAAAAATGAAAGAATCATAATCTTCTAATTATACAGAACTCTACCCTTTCTCGGCTAGTTAACTCACGCGTTACATTCTTAATCCAGCCGCTAATGGCACCTTAACAACCGTATTTTAATTCATCGTGGACTTAATTTGCGATTTTATCTCTCGCTGATTTCTACTTGCAAGAAACGCGAAAAACTCCCAACTCCTAGGTCGAAAAATCGCCGCCGCATTGAGTGAAAGGCGAGATAAAAACATCCTCCGAGCGGTGAAGCTATCCCTCTCCAACGCATCTACAATCCCATGCAGGTGTCTTTATCTTACTCTAGTTGTCCGACATCAAGTAGGCAAGTTCTAGGTTGAGGTAATGCAAATGAAATAATGTAAAGGCATGAAATGTCAGGCATTCACCCACTACTCAGAGAAGGGAAAGATTTTGTGATGTATTTTGTTTGAGATGGATGGTTAGGTGCCGTTTCTTGGCTTCTATTTTGACCTAGTTTGTTTGTTATGCTTCAATGTTCTTTATTTTATTTATAAAACAATCACACACATAAACACTGTTGTTTTATTTCTCAAAATATGTATATTTTCTATTAATCCTAAACAAATTGATTATCTTTAAATAGGCCACACACTTTTAATTTGTAAGTCAAATTTATAATACCTATAAGATGTGTGATGTGAATGAGAAGTGTGTGGTTCATAATCATTTCAGTAATCTGCTAACTTGACTAAATAACCTTTCTTATAACTGTCAGAAATGGATCAGTTTGTTGGAAGTTACATAGTTGGATCTGCAATGTTATGACAATAAAAATATTGTAGCTAAATATACAGGGTGAGTCATCGAAATGACCGTCGTCAATATCTCTCTTGTCGTTAAAAATACAGCATAAATTTATTAACAGAATTTTTCGTCAACTCAAGGAGCATAACTTAAAATTATTTTCACATATAATTTAATTAATATCGAAATTAATGTTTTTAGGCATAGGACACCTTTTATAACATAAAAAGATTCAAAAATACACACAACAGAATAATAAAATATAGGGTGTTCCATTTGAAAATGACGAGTTATGGCCATTTGAAATTGAGTAATTTTGATTCTCTGTATTGAACACCCTGTATAATAACATTTAAAAAAAGTTATGCCAGAACAAAGAGTATAGTTACAGTTATACAGAAAAAAAAATTCATAATTTTTACTGTTAAAATAACTTCAGTACCTACTCCTTTATAAAACAATACGTGTATTCGGCTTTTTTTAGAGAAAAAATTGAATAACTTGGCAACGCCGCGGAAAACTAAAATGAAATTTATATGTTCGTATAGGTAAATAAAATACAATTCAAAATATATAGGGTGTTTCAATTAAAAAAATCTGACGTGGCCATCACACAACCTTCCGCCATATCTAGACTTTAAACAGAAATGTATACGTGCAATCCGGTGCCCATTTAAAATATACAAATAAAAATCTCAAATATTCAAACACAGAAATTTGCATCACCTGAATAAAAAGATTCATTCACAGGAAAACTCTGCTGTGTTGAAGCCATCCTCCGTTCAATTACTACATTTAATATCTTACTTAGGACTTATATAGCGCTAGTATGCCAACTTGTCACCCGTCTCACCTGTCAATATTTTTTACGCAGAAACAAAAATCAACCGATCATGGATTACAAGATATCAACGATTTATTTGATAAATTTATTTTTTAAATTTTACTGCAGTTCTTTAATGCTACCAGATAAAGACAATTTTTTTTATAACGTAAGTTGCAAATAACTTTTCCTCTTATTCTCATTACAAATAAATACTATATTTTTCCAAATTTATATACAATTTTGACAATTAACCTTTTCAATCTTCAAAAAATATCACTTCCGATGAAGATATTTGTACCAAAATCTAGGGAGCTCTTCCAATTTATATACAAATGTTAAATACCAAATATCAAAATTTTCGGGTAATTCGTATTTGAGTTATGCGACTAACAACCCTTGACCACACACACACACACACACACACACACACACACACATACACACAGACATCATCGTGAAACTATCAAAAATGAGTTGTAAGGACCCTAATTCGTGCTCATCCACTAAAAATTCACCACCCGATTTTTTGCATGATTCCAATACCTTCCTTTACAGGTAAGCGGAAGGTAAAAAGACGAATAATTATTATATTATAATTATAAACTCGCACTTTGTCGCATCCTAGCTATGCAATGTCATTTTGAAGTTGAAAAATACTGTAAACATGGCTCAATATTCCCATAATAACTTCTGTATTTTTTAAAGAAATTAAAACAAAAATTATTCGAAAAAGGAAGGTTAGCTGCAGGCTTCTTGCTTTTTAAATTTTTCTTTCCATTTATAATGACCGAAAAAAATCATATCAAATCGAATCAAATAATGATAAAAAACGTAATTTTTAAATATTTTTACTCCAAATTCCTAGGCCAAAGACAAAAATTAAAAACTAGAGGCATAAAGACATCCTATGTTTCAATTATAACTATAGTAAACGTAAAGTACACCTCTGTAACGCTGTAAAATTTTGGGGTAGACGAACTGATCCCGATTGACTACACTGGGAAATTGACATTTCCGATTATCAATTGCGAGCTTCATAAGTCATTTTCTAAGTTATGAGTACATAAAATTATTTTCTGACGTTTGTATTACATTTACGTTAAATCTTTTGTTTTTCTTATGACGAAAATGTAGTGATTTGACAATTACAAATTGATCTAAATATTCTAGTAATAATTCTTGATGTTTTGGCAAAGCCAGTGAACCGTATTCAACTAGTAGTCGAGGGTGTGTACACGTGCAGTCTTGCTACTGCAAGTTCTGCAACATAACAACAACAACAGCAGCAACAACACTGTTATTAGTACGGCTTCCGTGAGTGTGTAAGACCGCGGCGGTTGTTCTAACGCTGCTGTATCTGTCGATCTATCTTTATTACTTCGTTGCCAAGGACTTTGATTTCATATGAACACCGGAGATTTATCAGAAACCGGGAGCCGGGAGATTTTTAACGCGAAAATTGAAAATAATTGCAAGGTTTTGCTTCTGTTGGAGTTGATGAGATTGAAGAATTTTCTCTATAATAAATTATCTGCTATGCTATATCTTCCAATAACCTTGAGTACCCGTGAGCGAAACTCTTACTTTACCGCATCCTAGTAATGCAATGTCATTTTGAAGTTGTTTTCTTTGCGAGAAAATTGTTATACTATGTCCACCGAACACATAGAGTAATAAAACTAGTGGGCAGAAGTAGGCTTTACAAGCAACAAATTTTAAAAAGCAGAAAAATTAAATAGTTTTATTTGAAATAAATATGGAAGAATTATATATTTTATCATTTATGTATAACATAATTTTAAAAGAAATATGAAGTACAATTTTTATTTACGAACGATTTTTTTGATGACCGATCTCAGCAGTTGAGTTTGCCTAGCAGTGTAAAACTGGCTTACCAATAGCAATACCGTATTTCAATTTCGCGCACATTTGTGGGAGGAGCATCTACTCTATATGTTCGGTGGACATAGTATAGTTTATTATTGACTTCAAAATAATGTTTTTATAAACATTTAATAGAGAAAGAATAAATTTACAGAAGTGCCGTTTGTTAATGAGTTTCAACTTAAAGAAGCTTCAAAATTTTTCTTTAATATTACAATTTATTGCAAGTAGGTACTAATAGACGGAGAGCTAGTGTGGACATTTTATTAGTCGTGAAATTGAAGAACTTGGGTCTTGCATATCTAAAGATGGAATGTCCAGTCGGGAACACGCCACTGCGCCAAATTGCCACTGTGCCAAATACCCGCTGTGTCCAATTGCCGCAATGCCAAGTTGCCACTGTGCCAAAACGCATCCCCACCACTTACATACTTGTAATAACGTATGTCGAGAGACTACTGCAAATTTATTTCGACATAGAGCCAATTTGGCCCAGTGGCAATTTGACTCAGCGGCAATCCAACACAACAGCAATATTTAGACATACTGGCAATCGGGTATAGCGCCCAAAACCGAGTTTGAGGGGCTCTAGTACGGTTTTGTTAGCTTTGTTAGAGAAGTAAAAACCAAAATCGAGTTTGTGGGGCTCTAGTACGGTTTTGTTAGCTTTGTTAGTGTACCTATGTCAAAATGCTCCTGTTATGTCCAATTGTCGCTATGCCCGATTGCCAGTATGTCCAAATATTGCTGTTGTGTTGGATTGCCGCTGAGTCAAATTGCCACTGGGCCAAATTGCCTCTGTGTCGAAATAAATTTGCAGTAGTCTCTCGGCATACGTTATTACATGTATGTAAGTGGTGGGGATGCGTTTTGGCACAGTGGCAATTTGACACTGCGGCAATTGGACAAAGCGGGTATTTGGCACAGTGGCAATTTGGCGCAGTGACATGCACCCGTCCAGTCTGCCAGTCCTATATAAGTGGCCGGATTAGGCTTCCTCATGGGTGATTTAAATTTGAGTACCTGACTTTCTGACCAGTGTTGTAACTTATCTAGATAAACTATCTATATCGTATATTTTTATCTATTATCTTATCTAGATATATTTTTCTTATTTATCAATTATCTTCTCTAGATAAATATACAAAATATCTTTATCTATTTTTTAAATATCATCTAGATAATAATTTTAGTAAAATTTTAACCATTTTTTTCATTTGTAATTTTAATCGAATTCAAATGTAACCGAACTGAAGCATATACAACGCACAAGCTTGTAACTCTGCCGGCTCTCCAGCTGGTACGCTTATACTTTATAACATTGTCATTTATATATTTTGTAATATCTATAAATTATCGAATAATGATCTAGATAATAATTATTTATATTTTATCTATTATCTAGATAATTTCTTCAATAGTTATCTACTATCTTATAAGTAAAAAGTAAATTTTTATCTAAATAAAAAATATTTTTATCTATTACAACACTGTTCCTGACTGGATTCAATATTCAAACCTGGAATTGTTAGAACCACAAAGTACCTACCTACATAATTCTAAATAATATAACATGTTTAGTTGAATATGATGTACAGATCACTGTTGGTTGCCATAATAATGCTTGAAATCATTGGAGAATTATAATACATAAAATACTTGCATATATTAATATCAAAGTACCTAATTAAGTCTAAACTTTTACAATATTCCAATTAATTTCATCAATAAATTCCCGCTAAAAATCCCTTATTTTCCTCGGTTGAGCGCACCCAGTCTCATCACAATTACAAACATCTGAGATCTGGCTACAAAGTATTCAGTTCTGTTTGATCAATAATTAATAATCATAAGGATAATTATGCATGCTATGCCGCTGCCCCCTGGAGCCGTCCCTGCCCCTGCCCGCCTGGCTCCGGGCCCGGATGCTGCCTGACACAGCACGGACTCAGGAGATTTTAAAAAGTGAGGATTAGGAAGGTTCGTCGCTTGACCGAACGTTGAAGTCTCTGATTAGAATTTTAATTTCTGGACGGTTTTAGTGATTGTTATTGGGTTTCTGATGGGGTTTGAGTGTTGTATGGGGGTTTATTTATTGGTGGTGTGTTTAGGAAGGTTTGTTGTCTTAGGATAAAGTTGTGGATAAGTTATCTATGAGATAAACGAAATTTATATTGTAAGAAAAATTTGTCGTCTTATTCAAATAATAAAATCATTGATATATTTTGCGTTTATATATACAGGGTAGTTTAAAAATATATTTTTTTTATATTATTAAGAATTAATGTAATGAAAACTTCTTGACTGGATGCAGGAAGGAAAAATAAATTACTGGAAGTCGCAGTCACAAAATTTGAAGAGTTTATTTCACCTCCAACCGGTTTCTACCCCACATGGGTCATCTTCAGGGACTACACTGAAATTTAACAAAAAATTAGTAACAGAAATAACAGACATTTACAAAATTTAAACTTACGTGAAAGTCATAACAATTAATGTACCTATACATAGAATTAATTGTAAAACAGATTTAAAAACAAAAATATTACATGGATCAAGTCAACAAAATGTAAATATAAATGTATGTATTTTTTACATACCTACATTTATATTTACATTTTGTTGACTTGATAATGTATTATTTTTGTTTTTAAATGTGTTTTACAATTAATTCTATGTATACATTATTTGTTATGACTTTCACGTAAGTTTAAATTTTGTAAATGTCTGTTATTTCTGTTACTAATTTTTTGTTAAATTTCACTGTAGTCCCTGAAGATGACCCATGTGGGGTAGAAACCGGTTGGAGTTGAAATAAACCCTTCAACTACTACTACTTCCAGTAATTTATTTTTCCTTCCTTATTAAGATTTAAGTTTATACCTCTGGATAAGCTAAGGATAAGTTATCTGCTAAATAATTGTTCAAAATCGTAACACATTTTACAATTTTAAAATGTGCTAAAAATAACTGCCACTTTTGGTAGGTACATCTATGCTATAGCCCATATAAATATGTGTGCGGTAATTAGTTATCAACTCACGGGTGCTTTTGGTTGTTATGGGCAGACTGCAGAATATAACGAAGAACAAAACTACCGGAACAGTAGAAGTAGAAAAGAAAACGAAAAAAGAATCGCCATAGTTAAAAATTGCAAGCTGCCAGTTGATCCCTTGCAAATAAAATTGGTCAATAAAACCGGTTAATCCTGATTAATGCTTTTTCCAGGAGCAACTTTAATCAAGTCATGGGATTATTCAATAATGTTCAGATAAAATTTATTGCTGGTTATGTTTACATGTTTGTATAGATGCATAATTGGTATTATAATAAAATTATTTATTTGTTTAGGTTTAGTTCTACATTTATTATGAGTACTGAAAATTTGTTTCAATCCATGTTGTTAATATGTTTAAATTTTTGTTTTGTGGATTTCGTATGCCACGCCTTTTTGGAAAAATGACGTGACTTTTATGTATGTATGTATTTATGTATCAATGTATCAGAAAATAAGATCCAATGATCTAAATACGTAAATGCACTATGCTTAATAGGTACATATGAAAAATTATTTGGGGCGCATTATAGCTTTTAATGTAACAAGATTATTATGCGATTTATAATACCGAGGATGTTGCTAAGCGACGAGGTGAAACCGAGTCTCTTTGAACATCCAAGGGGGCTTAAATCGCATATATTCGCGTTATATTCGAAACTTAATCGTATCATCAACGATAGCGATGTTAAAACAAATCAACAATTTTATCTGTCCATCAGTTGACAGTTCGCATATTATGGCAGGTTTTGATGTTATTATGGTTGTATCTAACGTATGAAGTCCGTAAAGCTTGGTTCACATAGCTTATGTCATGTCATGTCTGTGTCATGTCATTATATTATGTTATTTCTATTGACATAGACATTTTCAGGCTTGGTCACATAGCTTATGTCATGTCATGTCTGTGTCATGTCATTATATAAACATTTTGTGTAAAGTATCACAACGGAGAAAATTAATTTGGATTCGCAGGCATTTACTAATCGAAAATAAGATAAATTTGTATTAGTAAATTTGCAAGAAACATTTTAATAAAATTGGTAATGGTATATTTTAAATTGTACTTACTTTTTATTGGTTTTATTATTTTATAATCTTCATAATCTGCTTTTATTTTATCATACAATATTTGTTCTTAACTTATTGGCAAGTATTTATCCATATTAATAATAAATATGTAATTTTGACAGATATAGACATAGACATAGCAGTGAAAGTTGAGTTCAAATCAACTGTTATGTTATGTCAAAAAAAAATAACATACGAGACATAACCTATGTGAACCACTTCATTAGTTTACCGTGTGCTCAACATATTGACATAACACAGACATGACATGACATAAGCTATGTGAACCAAGCTTTACTAGTGAATTACCTATATGTATCTATTTAGATAAGTTAATAACATAATATGTTGTTGATAATTATCAATAAATAACAGTTGATGATACGAAAAAAAAATTAAACAAAAAACTAGGATTTTGACATTTCATCTAGTTCAATTTTTATTAGTTACATAAAAAAACCTTCGTTCTTTCTTGAAGCAAAATTAATAATAAATGAAAGCTTAACACATCACTGTAGTAAGTCATAGGAACAGATTTGAACCGCGAATGTGTGGTATACTCTCGATTGTTCACATAATTCCAGTGTCAATTCAGGAGTATTTTAATTGTGACATTTTTCCTGAGTCCAGTTCTGGTTCGCGGCCCACCTGTGCGCTGGGGGCCGGTGCCCCCGCTGCCCCCCTCAGCCGCTCAGAACGGTGACTGGTCCCGACAGCCAATTTATCATTCGATCAGAGGCAGGCGCCATCACACACACTCACACACAGACACATGTGTTGGTATATGTGAGACGTCCAAAGAGTACAACGATCGGCTAAATACGTGCTAAGATACAGGGCGAGTGGACACCGGCGGGGAGTATGAAAATCACCCCTGAACAAACCTGCAATCAATTATATACCACTGCGCTTACGTGATCGACTGTGCTTCAGATATCTGTTGGTGTCAAAAACCGTCAAAAATGCAAATTGGTTAACCGTCTCGACAAACCGCGATAAACCGAATAACCGAAAAACCACGATTAACCGATAACCGCCGTTAACCGTATAACTGTGGTTAACAGAAAAATGCGGTTAATAATTATTATAACATTTACAACAAAATCTGGTTCCTAGAAATAATAATTATTGTAAATGTCATAACCTGTCACTACCAAAAAACATCTACTGTAACATCAAATTATTAACATTATGCGCGCGCATAGTAACTAAGGATGACCGATTATCACAAAACCGAGAATAGCCGACTAACCGCGTTTAAACGAATAACCTGCAGAAACTATGATCAAACGTAAAACCGCAGTGAACCGAAAAACCGCGGCTAACCGAAAAACAAAGTTAATAAAAAAACCTTGGTTAGTTGAAAAAACCGAGATTAACCGGCTAACCGCGGTTCACCGGTTTTCTAATTTTCAAAAAATTGACCAAACCGGTTAATCGATAACCATTGACAGCTCTAGTCCCTTGGTGGTATTCTCTCCACTAACAACCATGTACTTTAAAATTATTATGTCTCCTGAAGAGTGTAAAATCCACGAGTACCCATAAGTTGATGGCTTGTAACAGCAGACAAGAAATCTATACTTCGAAGAATATAAAAAGTACCTAGCAGTTATTTGTATAAACGCTACTTTTAAAAACTATATATTTTATTACATTTATTTGAGTAGATACCCCGTCAGTTGGCGACTGGTAACCGCACACATAGTGATTGGAACAGGCTGTATACTCTTTTTCGTTGTGCTACATATTTACCATTCTATTTTTACCACTCCAACTTTTACCACAGCATTTTTACCACCATTCTTTTTTACCGCTATCCTGTTTTACCGTTAACCCATTTTTTACCACTCCAACTTTTACCTCTGCATTTGTACCACCATACTTTTTTACCGCTATTCAGTTTTACCATTAATAGTTTGTGGGGCTATAGTAAGGTTTTGTTAGTGTAGTAAATACCAAAACCGAGTTTGTGGGGCTTTAGTACGGTTTTGTTAGCTTTGTTAGTGTAGTAAATACCAAAACCGAGTTTGTGGGGCTCTAGTACGGTTTTGTTAGCTTTGTTAGTGTATTAAAAACAAAAACCGAGTTTGTGGGGCTCTAGTACGGTTTTTTTTAGCTTTGTTAGTGTAGTAAATACCAAAACCGAGTTTGTGGGGCTTTAGTACGGTTTTGTTAGCTTTGTTAAAAAAGAGACGGTGGTAAAAAAGGATTGGTAAAAAACACGTTGGTAAATATGTTAGTGGTAAAAAGAATTAGTGGTAAAAATAGGGACGGTGGTAAAAATGGATTGGTAAAAGAATACGTTGGTAAATACGTTGGTGGTAAAAAAGAATTAGTGGTAAAAAGGGACGGTGATAAAAATGGATTGGTAAAAGTATAATGTTGGTAAAAAATGGATTGGTACAAGAATTACGATGGTAAAAAAGGGACGGTTGTAAATAGGGATTGGTAAATATGGGGGCAAATCCTATTTTTCAATTGAACATGTCGACAAGAAATTTTAAGAGTACCTACCTAATTTATTTGTTAAAACTAAACGTTTGTTCAATATTTGTTATAAAGTTTTCGACCCTTTTTAACACTCTGTAATGTATGTATTTTTTGTAAAATATGGATGTACAATTATTTTATCTCTACATGCATATAGCTGAAAAGTACAAAATATATACATGTAGTTGTTTTCTACTTTAGTGCGAAATTAGTATATTAAAGAACAAGTTTTATAAGACATGATTTATTCGCACGCGTCCAAATTTAGTAAAACGAGCCCTCGGGCGAGTTTACTAAAGGACAAGTGCGAAAAAGTCTTACAAAATAAGTTCTTTATACTATTTATTCTATTTGGTGTCTTTTTAATATTAAAATTTAAATTAAACTGCCGCAATATACACAAGTTGATTTAGGGAAATTTATGTGTGTAACGTTTTGGTTAGTGATATTAATATTGCCATTTATTTAACTATCACTGTCACTGTAATAATATATAATTAATTAACTATTCTATATGTAGCCATTATAGAAAATATTGAACTTATATTTACTATTTACTATTACTAGATTCATTAACTTTATTGAATAAAAAGTAATTAATTAAGCAAAACAGATTTAGAGGTTATACTGAAATATATCAGTTCTGAGGTTTGACGTTTGACAATTATTGAAATAATTGTAATCTGATACTACCAATACCAACCTTCTAAAAAACTATTTTGCATGTCACAACAAAGTGAACGTTGTGAACGCCAAATAAAAAATCCGATGTGGCCAACACATGACCTCTCGCCATATACTCTACTATTTTACTAAGGCCCGGTTTTACCATTGATAGTTAAATTTTAACTAATAGTTAACTAATAGTTATATATTTTTTCCGTTTTACAAGTGGTAGTTAACCACCAAACTGATGGTAAACTGTGAATTACTGTAACTACTACCTATTCTGTTAGTTAAGTTGTAGTTATACAATCTGACATAAAACAAAAAAAGATTAATTTTTTTGACACATTGTATTACGAAGCGTCAATTTTCTGAAATGTTTAATTGGGATTTTGATGATCATGACGACATTTTATTGAGACGTCCAAAAATAGTAAGAGACCGAATAAATCATTTTGAAAGATGGGATCGGCAAGATTTTTTTATGCGCTTTCTTCTTTCTCCAAGAACTGTGGAAAACATATTATTAGAAGTGGAAGATGCAATAGCGCATCCAAGCAATAGGTTTTTCATTTAAATCCTTTATTTCAAATAATATTTGACGATTGTCACGATCTTTATAGGAACAATGCTTTGTCGGCAGAAGACCAACTTTTATTTACATTACGATTTTACGCTACAGGATCTTTTATTAGTATAGCTGGTGATTTTATTGGTGTCAGTAAACAGCGAGCACAACAGTGGCTCGAGTTACCTCAGCCATAGCTTCTTTACGACCAAGAATTATAAATATGCCTGAAACCTCTGAAGACGTAGCGTTGTGCCGACAGAAATTTTATAATATTGCCAGATTTCCGCGCTTCATAGGTGCTATCGACTGCAGCACTGTTAAAATACAGTCACCGGGCGGAAATAATGCTGAAATTTTTCGTAAGGAAACAGTTTTTCTCGTTAAATGTGCAAACTGTAGCAGACGCTGATTATAAAATAAGAAATATTGTGGCACGGTGGCCAGGATCATCACACGATGCACCTATATTTAGAAATTCTCGGTTGATGCATTCATTGGAAGCTGGCCGCTATCATGATTCGGTTATCCTGGGTGATAGCGGATATCCTATTAAAAATTATTTAATTACCCCTCTTAGACGAACTCAAAATGAAGCAGAAAATTTGTTCAATGTATATCAAATTCGAACTAGAAATCCAGTTGAAAAATCTTATGGCATTTGGAAGAGATGATTTCCAGGCCTAGCAGCAGGTTTTCGGGAACATTCTTGAATTTTGTTTTTTTCTACAGAAGTATTTTTATTAACTAAATTATATGTGCCTGGAGTTTCTTCTATGACAATTAATTTATTGTTGATAGCTTAATCAACAATATGTGTTGCATCATCTAATGCATTGTCAACTATTTCTATTTCTATTAATTCTGCTTGATTGTTTTCTATATTTTGGAATATTTCTAATACTTAAATTACATGTATCACAAGCACAACGTAATGTCTACATTCTGCATCATATCATTATTTTCGAAATCGTCATCATGGAGAGGTGGTAACCAGTTCTTAATAATGAGTTTTTATTTCTCAAAAACTTTTGTTTACAGTCTTTTTTCATATTTCGGAATTTAGTTTTAAGTGATTCTGCGTCACGAAAAACTCCCATTTTATTTTGGCTGTTAAATTCATTTTCAATTTGAGACCAAACGTTTTTCTTCTGATCCCAAGTCGTTTGGCCACTTTTTTATTTTCAATAATACGTTCATATTTTGTTACAAGTTGCATAAGAAATTCTTGTTCCCTTGCAAAATTATTGCTTTTTTTCTTGTCCATTTTAACACAATTTAGTTACATTAATTAGTTAAACGTCAGAAAATTTAACGAAAACAAAGGTGATTTTTTTCACCGGAAGCAATGTACTCTATTCAAAACAACTACCAACATTGCAAATTTAATACAAAACTTCTGATTACGTAACCAACAGTTTGAAATGTATTGTCAAACATAATAAAATATAACTAGTAGTTAACCACTACTTATATATAACTAATAGTTACCGAACTACAAATTAAACATCAGATTGAGAAACCGGCCCTAAGTGTGTATGAAAGTACTTACTCACAAATATACCATTGTACTTCGGGAATTTTATTATGACCTTATAAATATTAAATGACATTTCATATTTTCTATTTCAATTTGCCAAAAAGTGAAAAATTCATATGACATTAACACTCAAATATTTTTGTTTCCATAGGTAGGCAGATAAATCAAAATTGTAACAAATTTGTAGAATTTTTAACTTCTTGTAATTGGAAAATGGTGCTAGATTGAAACAACGTTTTGAATACATATTGTAGATAGTAACATTTAGTATACAATGTTATTTAAAAAATTCCTATTAATTCATAAATTTTGAGAATATTCAAGAAAAACTCTTCAGATCTTCAAGAAACTACCACTTCCGGTTGCACGATCAACACCAAAATCTAATCAGATCTAATCTAGGGTGTCAGAATATTGTATACAAAATTTCAAATTTTTTTATTCAGTGGTATTTGAGTTATCGTACCTCCAACATCCATCCTGACACACACACACACACACACACAGACAGACACACACACACACACACACACACACACACACACACACACACACACACACACACACACACACACACACACACACACACACACACACACACACACACACACACATCATCGCGAAATTATCAAAATCGTGTTCTAGGGACCTCAAAACGTGCTTATCCATTGAAAACTCACTATCGAAATTTTAGCATGATTACAATACCTCTCTTACAGATATGAGTGGCGAGAGGTAAAAAAATCTTCTAAAAGCAGGAGTAGAAAATAGTCCTTTGTTAGTATTTTTCTGAGGTTAATTATAATCTGATTTATCGATTCCGTTAATTTGCATGGTTAAAAACGCGTATTAATTTATGATAATGAAAGCTGCAGTTCGTCGTAAAGGTACCGATAGCTTCCTGCTGGCGTGTTAATCCCCCATCTTCTGGAGTATAAAACAGAAATTCTTGCTTAACAAATCACTTAAAATAAATGCACATCGCAACATTCAATAAAACCAAAAACGGTTTCCAGCTACTGCGATCGTAAAATAATAATTAAACAAGCAGAGTAATAAAACAACGGAGTGCAGAAACACCGAGATGGCGCTGATGGCAGTGGCGTATTCAAGGTGGGGAATAAGAAAGATCGCTAAACATTATATTTTGACGTATTTAAGTTCAGCAAAAATGATTTGACAATAAATTGTCATGAACTACTGTAAGTACAGGGTTCGCCAGTGAAATGGAAAGATTTGATGTGGGGCTTAGAGCTCGAAGGGAGGAAGATCGCCGACTCAACATTATCAGCGTGGTGTACCATTTAGTTTACAATGGATAATTCGGCGGGTGAACAGTGGGTTGTCAGTCAAATGGAAATATTTCAAAATGTAATCAATTTAAAAATAAATATTTTTTATTATAATAATGTTAAGTACAAGAGTAGCAATTTAAATTATTTTCCGAATACTACGTTCAGCAAATGTTCTCCATTGAAATTGATGCATTCATGAAGTCGGGCCTGGAATTTCAGCATAACCTCTCGCAGCATATTGATAGGTATTGCTGCAGTCTCGTATTGAATACGTTGTTTGAGGGCTGGTATTGTTCTGGGTGGATCGGTTTCAAACACTTTTGACAATAAAAGCCCTCAAACAACGCATTCAACACGAGACTGCAGCAATACCTATCAATATGCTGCGAGAGGTCATGCTGAACATCCAGGCTCGACTTCATGAATGCATCAATTTCAATGGAGAACATTTTTTTGCTGAACGTAGTATTCGGAAAATAATTTAAATTGCTACTTTTGTACTTCACATTATTATTAAAAAAATATTTCTTTTTAAATTAATTACTTTTTGAAATCTTTCCTTGACTGGTAACCCGCTGTTAACCCGCCCAATTATCCATTGTAAACTAACTGGTAGACCACGCTGATAATGTTGAGTCGGCGATCTTCCTCCCCACCACCTCCCTACGAGCTCGAAGCCTCACATCAAATCTTTCCATTTCACTGGCGAACCCTGTATATGTACTAATATAGTATAGGTACTGATGTAAGTGTATAATTTGTACTGAAATTTGTACACGTTGTTTCTTCTTATGACAAATATGTACACACAGTGATTTGCCACAGGGGGTCACTACCCTATTAATGCTGAAAAATGAAATAAAAATTCACATTTTTAGAATAACAAATACATTTTTGAATAGTTAGTCTCCAAATGCGTCTAATGCCACTTTTTCATTTTTGTACTCGATTTTTTTATATTTATGCTTAAAACATGGTTAATTTTAGCTATTTTGTGAGTTTTGTATACCTACGTATTTTATCACATATTTAAAACAAACAAAAATTAAAAAAGTGGCATTAGACGCACTTGAGGACAACCTATAGGTATTTAAAAATATCTCATTTGTTTGAAAAATCTTAATATTGAAACAAGTTTTAATGGATATATCGTTTTTCGCCATTTTGACGGCTTGTATTAAATCATTTGTAATTTAATTTTTTGAATTAAATAGTTCATAGAGAGTAGTATTTATTTATTTAAATTAATAATTTTATCCTCTGTTTATTTATGTGTAACAAACCGCACAGTGAAATCCCGCATTTAGGTATCGACCCCCTTAATAAATAGCTGATTGCGTAAAGTGATGGACTATGATTCTGACAAATCAAGATCAAATCCAATCAGAAACACATTCCATTTTAACTGTACGATACGATAACCTCCCGCCAATGGTGTACCTTTCAGTAAAAATATAAACCATGAGTGAATTTACGGCTGGTAACCGCACACACGATATTATTTGGCAATATGTGAAGCAGCCACACCCAAACTAGATAAAACCCTAAAAAGCCTTGATATTAATTGATTATTAATTAAAATGAAGTATAATTAATTTCTCGTTTTAAGTGCCCTTCTCCAGAAAAAATACCAAATACGCCACTGGCGAAATGTCCAGTAGCGGGTAGCAGGGAGCGGGTAACTCTTGGCCGACCTCGATTCCAATCATCAATTAATTCCGAATTTTTAAGGCAGTGATGCGTTTACGTGCACATAAAACATATCAGCTAGATCGTAAAACTCTACACAGCGCATGCGTAGTAATTAACTATGTATACGTGCGCGCACGCATGGGCCTGCGGACAGCAGGAAAAATTATGTGCATAAAGTTTGTATTTGTCAGATCATCGGTGGTACTCATTTTTTCTACCCGAAAGGAAAATGAATTAACTTTATCGGCTTGGTAATGGATTGAGTCCACGATTTGTTGTCAAAGATTGACATTTTTTGACATCAAAAACATTTTTTTCTCAGGGGAGTGGCAGGGGGTAAAATGTACATGGCATCAGATTAACTTGCATGACCTTAAAGAAGAAACTTCAAATTTGTCAAAACTTGAAGATTCATCCACTTTCAACCAAATTCAACCGAGTTATGGCGGTCTAAAAATTCGTAATTTTTGATTATCAAGTGGTGCGTTTTTTCTTTTGTCGAGTGTATAAAAATTTGACATGCTGAGTACGATTAACTTGCATGAAAGTTTGTGATTTATTTAACAACAAACACACGTAACCATTGGTAATTATTGGTAAATCAATTACCTTGTTTAAATAAACACATTTTGTTTCACAAAGCATAGTCTTCGATAAATCAGACATGAAAGAATGAAGTAGTAATCGCGAATTTTGTATTATTACGTTTGTTTGTTGTTAAATAAATCACAAACTTGTGCGAAGCATGTTTTGGTCATTTAGTTAAACGACACTCTTAAAGAGGAAACTTCAAACTTGTCAGAACTTCGTCCACCAAATACAACCGAGTTATGGCGGTCTAATAATTTGGATTTTTGATGCATTTTCAAGTGGTGCGTTATTTTAAAAAGTATCAAACCGTTTATAAACAAATTTCATATTTTAATTTTAATAAAGATCTTAACACCGGGATTTTGGTAGAAATCTTCAAACCGGAAGTAGGTAGTACTTTTTGAAGATTGATATATAGTTTTCCTTAAAAATATTGGTACATAATTTATTTATGACAATTTTGCAATTAAAAATAAAAGATAATATTATCTATGGGTACAGTTAATTTTAAATACAATTTGCTGAATTTGGTAATATTTAACAATAAAATAAAGTGCAGCTAATATTCTACTTTTTTGAAATTCCAGTACCTTGTTGTCCATGATTTATTTACACAAAATTTGAGTGATTATGACAGTGACAGTACAGTTGACATCTTTTGCTTGCATCTTGGTTTACATTATCGTTTACATATTACATGAACATGAAACTATTAAAATGTAAGTAAAACTATTTATAAGATTAGTAGAATAAGCAGAATTAAGCGAGAGGTCGTGTGCTGGCCACATCAGATTTTTTCAGATAGAAGTGACCACTTAAGAATCCTGAAATTTTTTTTCTATCTTCAAAATCATTCACGGCTTAAGAACATAAATTTTGAAATTAAAACAATTATCTTAAAACCAAGTTAAAAATTCCATTATGAATTATTTTGTATTTCTTGCTGCAAAATAATGATTCTGCTCTGATTTAAAGCTCACAGTGTTGGGTTTCATTTGTGCGTCTCGCAAGTATATTTCACTCAGTTTGAGTCGTAACAAAATAATTAGATGTGCAAAACAGGTTTGAAGAGCAGAGGAAATAATTAAGTTCAAGACTTAATGAACCTGTAAATTAAAATATGAAAATCAATTTGTTACACGTTGTGCTATTGCCGTTTGCTTGTAAAAATGTTTTTCCGCTCTGCACAGGAAAATTATATTAGATTTGCTTGGGTAAATAATATATTGTCAAGACACAGGGCACCTGAACCAGCGGAAATTAATGGCATACGCGAAAAGAACATAAATAAATGTATCGTCACTTTATGAACGTGTCTGAGTGCGAAACCTGAAGGACTGTGGTTCTCACTACTCAGGTTCAAATCCAGTCAGATGCATATCCTAGTTTAACCGCACAATAATTGACTGGTAACTGTTTATTATATAGGGTGATAGAACTTTGAGTACATATGTTAAGAATACTTTATAATACACTCGACAAAAAAAACGCACCACTTGACAATGCACCCAAAATTCCGAAATTTTAGACCGCCACAACTCGGTTAAATTGGTTCGAAAATGAATAAATCTTCGAGTTCTGACAAGATTGAAGTTTCCTCTTTAAGGTCAAGGTCATGTAAGTTAATCTGATGCCAAGTTAATTTTACCCCCTACCACCCTCCTTAGAAAAAAAATCAAAAAATTCAAAAATGACAAATTGTACCGAGTGCAAAAAAATATACGTGAAGTCCATCCACTACCAAGGCGATAAAGTTCATTCATTTTCCTGTCGGGAAAAAAATTGAGTACTTTCGATGATTTGGCGCGAAGTAATGGATTTTTGAAAAATAATTGCAAATAAATTTAAATTTCTATACCTGAGCCCCTGAATTATTATTAAAATATTTCGTATGAGTGTACATTTTCTTGTACTGAAAATAATGTACAGGGTGAGTCAGCTAACTATTCCCTATTTGGATTTTTTATAACTTAGGCAATTTTTATCAGAAAGTGACGAAATTTTTGCAAAACATGAACTATCTAAAGGAATTTTTACTGCCGAAATTTCAAATCGATCAGACAAAAACTTCACGAGTGGTTCACTTCAATGTGAAAATTGGACCAATTAATCCAAAATCTCCAATTGCAGCCCAAACAGTCGTTCTAGGAGAGTGCAAGGATTGTTCAGCAATCCAGTGGGGATTTTCATCTGACCAATACCGATGACTGTGTCTATTAAATCCACCATCAAGATGAAAATGTGCCTCATCAGAAAACATGATGTTATTCAGATGACCAGGGTTTTCATTCATTCGTTCAATTTCGTCTTCTGCAAATTCCAATCGGTTTGCTTTATCCTCTTCAGAAATTGCCTGCAGAATTTGAATCCTATAAGGATGCCACTTAAGGTCCTTTAAAATCCTACAAATAGTCGTTTGACTAATCATTAATTAATTAATCATTATTTCAGTCACCAATTAGGAAGCAATAGAGCAATAATGATAAAACTTTGCGAACAAAAACTCAAGTGGCTACTGTATTTAAAGCAAAAATTTGGCGGACTTTACACAAAAACTTGAGACTTTACAAAAAAATGAAATAGGGAACACTTAGCTGACTCACCCTGTATGTAAATAAAATTTGTATTGAATTTATCGACTTGGTTTTACCATCACTCGACTTTTTCGGACTTTTTCTTACTATAATAACCATTTTTTAATACAAAGTTATAAAGTGGGTATAAAAGGCGTGATGTATGTATGTATGTAAATTTTTTAATTAATACAACACTCAGAGTATTGATTATACGCTGCTATTGCAAAGAAAACATTTAACAATCAGTTTCTATTTAATTTTTAAGGTAATAGCACAGTTTAAGCAAAATAGCAGCCATAATCGTTCAATAATGATAATGCAAGCTTCATAACAGTTAGTATCTTTTAGTTTAATCTAAACAGTATTCAAATATCTTCGTATTACCAATTAGACTATCGAAATGCACTTTTCATTAACGCTACTGCATTCCTATAACGCTTCAAAAAGAACAAAAATTTTATTAGTTCACTTTTACATCCAAATAAAACCAGATCGTCTTTTTTCTCTGGGCGGATGTTGCTCTTCACACGTACAGAATTAAATTTTACAGAATGAAACAAAAGAAAAGAAAATAAAAGAAAAACGATCGACTCGATGCATTTACCGTAACGATCAAGAAAGAAAACAAAAGAACCAGCAAAAGAAACAAACACAAGGAATGAAAATAAAACGGGAGTAAGATACCAACTTAATAAAAATTAAAAACTGACCTAAGACTTACGTCATCGACGTTTTTTACTCGTAAATCAGGCGTTTGATGCTCTTGATCAACGAGTGCCATGATAGCTTAGAAAGAAACGGACTATTAATAAAAAAGATAAATGTAAACATATTTTGTTTTGATTATTAGCATGCAATTTCGTCAGATTATTAACTGAATAATAAATTTATTACTATTAATTACTTCTAAGGAAATTTTGCAATACATCAATTTTAATTATTACATTTTTTGCTAATTGTGCCACCATTAAATCATAAATATTGTTTGTTTATTAATAGAAACACATTCTGCAAACATAAAAAAGCTCATGTCGTAATCATTCAAATAAGTAATTGCAATTTTAAAGTGCAGTAAAATACTTTTACACTTCTAATAATTAAGGTGTTCGTCTACCCTAAAATTTTACAGCGTTACAGAGGTGTACGCCTCCCACGTTTACTTTAATTATAATTGAAATATATGATATTTTTACATATGGGTGTATTAACAAAGGATGTCTTAATGCTTCTAGATTTTAATTTTTTTTCTTTGCTCTAGGAATTTGAAGTAAAAAAAATTTAAAATGACATTTTTTGCGGAATTTTGTCATTATTTGATAACATTTTCCTCGATCACTATAAATGGCAAGAAAAATTTAAAAAACACGAAGCATGCAATTGATCTTCCTTGTTCGAATAATTTTTGTTTTACTTAATTTCTTTAAAAAATATACAAGTTATTATGGGAATCTGAGCCATGTTTACAGTAATTTTCAACTTCAAAATGATATTGCATAGCTAGGATGCGGGAAAGTACCAGTTTCGGGCTGGTTTCGGACAGCCGTAGTAATGGGGAAGAAAGTGAAATAGAAAAAAAAGTAATATCGAGAGTATTGTAGGAATTAGAAAAAATGGTAGACGAGCCTCTTAACAATAATTATTACGGTATGTTAGATTCTACATCCAGCCACTCGCCCCAGTGGTATTATTTTTTGTTAGTTATATAATAATATATTATTTAATTAGCACATAATGTAGGCTATAATTCAAGAGGATGAAAGTTAATGCACGAGCTGAAGAGTGAATTATAGCCATTATGTGCGAGTCAAATACGTCGTTTTATCTACGACTTTTAAAATTAAACATTTCTTTACAAATTTTTATTTATTATTCACATTTTGGTGTGTTACCAGATGACCGTTGTGTTACAAATAAATAATGGACTCATTATACAATAGTGTTGAATTATGAATTCATAATACATAATACATAAAAGTGTGTCTTACGGAAGGGTTTATCTCATTACCTACATAATGAATGTTTTATTCAATGATCGTAAAAAATACACAGAATTATATAATATTTTATAAATCACAAAATCATAAAATAATAGTCATTTATGTAACAAGTACGCAAAATAGAGTTATAGATGACAAATCTATTTATGGACGAAGCGGAAGCCGAGTTTTTAAATTAGATACGTTCGTTGTGCTACATATTTACCATTCTATTTTTACCACTCCAACTTTTATCACAGCATTTTTACCACCATTCTTTTTTACCGCTATCCTGTTTTACCGTTAACTCATTTTTTACCACTCCAACTGCATTTGTACCACTATACTTTTTACCGCTATTTCGTTTTACTACTAATACATTTTTACCACTCCGTTTTTACCATTACAACTTTTACCACCATACTTTTTTACCGCTATTCCGTTTTACCATTAATAGTTTGTGGGGCTATAGTACGGTTTTGTTAGTGTAGTAAATACCAAAACCGAGTTTGTGGGGCTCTAGTACGGTTTTGTTAGCTTTGTTAGTGTAGTAAATACCAAAACCGAGTTTGTGGGGCTTTATTACGGTTTTGTTAGCTTTGTTAAAAAAGAGACGGTGGCAAAAATGGATTGGTAAAAAAACACGTTGGTAAATATGTTGGTGGTAAAAAGAATTAGTGGTAAAAATAGGGACGGTGGTAAAAATGGATTGGTAAAAGAATACGTTGGTAAATACGTTGGTGTTAAAAAAGAATTAGTGGTAAAAAGGGGCGGTGGTAAAAAATGGATTGGTAAAAGTATAATGTTGGTAAAAAATGGATTGGTAAAAGAATTACGGTGGTAAAAAAAGGGACGGTAGTAAATAGGGATTGGTAAATATGGGGGCAAATCGATGCGTTCAATACACATAATAAAGTTATATTAACTACCCGTAAGTTGTAAAAAATGGTATATAGAATAAACCAAATGATTTTGACAGTTCTAGATAATAATAATAACATAATATTGATATTGATATTTGTCATGAAATTAAATAAGTTTTTCTCCAAATTAAAAAGTCACGATCAACGGAAAAATATTGTAACTAACTCATGGCGATTAACAATCTCGACAATTAACGCGTGAGAGAAGCGAAATGTTTTAATTATTAATCACCCTCATTAACACACTAGGTAGTTAAATAACTATTTCAATGTAAATAACAGCTCATTGGCTGGGTTACGATATTTTAAAGGACTATTTTACGAACCCATTCTTTTGCAATCAAGTGTCCACTCTAATCGCCAAAACAAAATTATCTGTACCCTTTGACCTTCTGACTGTAATCAACGAGAAATTTGATAACAATTATCTGTCACTTTTAATCCAACGTGTTTTTTCTTATGTAACGTTCGTTTTTTAGTAAATTTTAATATTTTAGCGAATTATCTTCTGATAAGGATGTTTGTTCTTATTGTGAAATTATTATTAGTTTGATATCAAAGAAGGTCAAGGAATAATTTATGTATAAACAAATGAGAACATAAACTGGTCGACTGAGATTTTGTTTGAGTTATGAGGATTCGAATAAAATGTTTACAAAGAAAGATAACTTAACAATTTGGAGGAGATGCTATCGTGAATCTAAAAATATTTTGGTAGCAATAATAATATTTTCTATAGCTTAATTATCTAAACAATAATAATATTTTATCTTATAGTCCAATAATTAAGACATAAAATAATAACTCGAAAAGTAAAAAAAAATCACGTTTTTTCTCAATTTTATTAAATGGACTTCCCCAATTATTATTCGTGTAAGTGGCTAATTTAACCAACCAGCGCTCAACGTTCGCACTTATAATTGAAATTGGAAATTTGGAAGCGCTGGTTGGTTAATTTAGCACTTATACTTATAATTCGGTAGGTCTCAATCTAGCTTAAGAGGCCCGTCTACCTCCTAAAATCCAGCACAAAACGTATTAACGTAGTGAGTGTTTTGTGGCTAGTACAAGAATGGTAAATTTGTATTTCAACAAGGATTATATACTTAAAGGATCATTAACAATTGTGCCTTTTAAAAATTTCAATAAAAAACATGATTATATATTTTTTTAAAATTACCAATTTATGCAAACTTTACACGGTTTTATCTCCTGATAAATAGTATATTATACATCGAGGGAGAGAAATGCATGTTTTTTTCATGAGGTGCAATTTGTAGCCAGAGGGCAAAGCGAAGCGTAGCCCGAGGGATACAAAGCAACGAGGGAAAAATTGCAGTCTCCCCTGAGGGGTATATACTATTTTTTACACGGACCAAATTAATTTACTTTAAAAATATATTAATAAATTATCAAGTATGTTATCTGTTGTTGGTAACGTAAATCATACATAGCAACCCACAGAAACAAATAAATAATAATAATATAAACTCCCTAGGGAGTGATTATTTCCCTTGAGACTAAATGAATCACTTCTATCATGATTTTTAATAAGAAAAAGATTACGTTTACTCCCGTCCGTGTAAAAAAATTATTTTTATAATTTTAAAAAGAAACATCTGTAGATCCATTCTTTCTCTATTAAATCATTAAATATTAAATGTTATAAAAACATTAGCTTGAAGTCAATATTAAACAAACAGTTTACTCGCAACGAAAACTCTTTTACAGTATTTTTCAACTTCAAAATGACATTGCATAAGCTAGGATGCGGTAAAGTACGAGTTTCGGGCTGGTTGCAGTCAATCGTAGTAGTGTGGAAAAGAATGGAATAGAAAAAAGTAAAATCGAGAGTATTCTAGGAATTCGAAAAAAACCTAATACACCGAATAGTAAAAGTAATCTGAATTTTAACAGTAAGTTTTCCACTATTTTTTTAGTTTAAGAAATTTTGTGTGTGTCAAGCTAAATTCAAACCTCAATTATAAGCGTAAGTGGCTAATTTAACCAACCAGCGCTCAACATTCGCACTTATAACTGAAATTGGAAACTTGTGGAAGCGCTGGTTGGTTAATTTAGCACTTATACTTACAATTGAAGAGTGATTAAAAAAAACCGCTCTAAGTCATTTTTTTCAATTTTGCTAAAGTTGGTATCATTGTGTTCAGTTTTCAAAACTCTACAATAATAAATATATTATAGTTCCCAAAACGATCTTAGTCCTACGATTTTTGTATTTAGAATTCAGATTTTTTTCCATATAGGCACTAAGTCAGTTTCGGTTCTTTTCCAATCCTCGGTTTTTGTGGCTAAGATTGGAAAGTTATACATTTATGTTTATTTTGCAGTGTTTTTTGTAATAATAAATTAATAAAAACATAAAAATACCATTTTACTGATTAATAAAATGCTCTTTATATAGCATTATAAATATTCCAAAACGACCTAACTCATGACTTAACCCATTTAGGAAGAACAATACAATATCAAACATTTTTAAATCTGCATTATGTGAAATAATCAATGTTTATTTCTTTGGTTTTAAATTGATATTTACATTTCTGATTCAATGTACCATTTCGCCTGATAATAATTTGCGAAATATGTGAGCAGAATAAAAGAACGTCAATAGCTCGAATTCATCATTTTTGACTTAGTGCATTTTGGAAAACCACTCTTCAATTGGATAGGTCTGAAACTAGCTTAAAGATAAGTTATATATTTTCAGACTGGTTTTACTATTTTCTGTTAAGCAATACATCATAAAAACATAATATTCTTTTTTTATTGAAAAAAATATCTCGTCTTAATTTGAATCTCCTCAGAGAATGGTAGGCTATGACTAGGCAATATAGGGGATGTTTGGACTAGAGGGGCGCGGGGATGAAAACCAAAGTTCATCTGCATCAGGTCCATGCACCACCTGCACCAGCCATTGATGTGTGTATGTGTGTGAGTCGCATTTTTATACCTGTACAGCCTGGGGCCCTGCACGGGTAGCGTACAGCATTGGTGTCGGGCAGGGACAGGGCTGGCATGCATTAGGGGGGGGGGGGGGGAGATTTTACTCTTTAACATCAGAATCAAAGAGGGTAGTAATTATTTATTTGGGAAACCTATGTGGCTATAATGTCATTAAAACTGCAGAAAATACAATGTCGCAATCCGCAGTTCGATATATTTGACTTAAGACGATCCTCTACCGTGCCAGAAAACAGCCAAAAACATGGATTTCGCGCGCCACTCCACAGCGTTTTGTTATATATAGTCCAGTCAATCTGTAAAATTTGATGGAAAAAAATCGCAAAGTCAATTTTTTTTCATAAATCGTTAGAGGGGCATGCAAGGAGCTTAAAACTGAGTTGTCACCCCCCTGGCCCCCTGTAATTTTTGGGAAATCCAAAAACATTTTGGATTTGATTTTTCGCGAAAACGGTAGGTTGTAGAGAGAAATTTTGTTAACAAATATTGTTAAGGACAGTATTATCTACAATTTATGTCATTGGGTCACTGCTCTACGACGAAAAGTGCAAAAAGTAGAGGGCGCCAAAGTTGCCAAAAATGACTTTGTTCACTTTTTCACCGCGAAAAATTGTTTCTTGATCTTTAGTGTAAATGGAAAAGTTGTAGAGCACAAAAAAACCTTCTAAAATGAGTATTCAACATTTTCCCTACGATGAAAGGTGACTGAGATATAACGCGGGAAAGGACGCATGGAAGGCCGCGCTGTGGCGCTTGCTCTAAACAATAATTTTGTACGCCAAGAAATATTGCTCATTTGAAGGAAAAAAATCGCAAAGTCAATTTTTTTTCATAAATCGTTAGATGGGCATGCAAAGAGCTTAAAACTGAGTTGTCACCCCCCTGCCCCCCTGCAATTTTTGGAAAATTCAAAAACATTTTGAATTTTATTTTTCGCGAAAACGGTAGGTTGTAGAGAGAAATTTTGTTTAAAATATTGTTAAGGACAGTATTATCTACAATTTATGTCATTGGGTCACTGCTCTACGACGAAAAGTGCTAAAAGTAGATGGCGCCAAAGTTGCCAAAAATGACCTTTTTCACTTTTTCGCCGCGAAATTTTTTTTTTATCTTTAGTGTAAATGGAAAAGTTGTAGAGCACAAGAAAAATAAGTATTCAACGTTTTCCCTACGATAAACGGTGACTGACATATAACGCGGTAACTGTTTAAAATGGAAGTAATATTGAGAAAATGTTATGAAAATGAGTACGCTTATGTTTTTGAGGTCGAATAATTGTAATTTTTATTCAAAATTTTTAAAAACAAAATAACTGACATTGGAAAAAAGGATCATCATAAGCCCGTTTTACATTACACCAAATCTTGAACAAGATATTGATATACAGCAAATTGTGTGAAATATCGCATTGCTTCGTAAATTGTCTGAAAAAATAGATAAGCGCAGCTGTAAAATTATTATTGTATGCGAACTGCACATAATCACAAACCAAATATTGTAGGAAGGTACATAAAAATGTCTCAGTAGGTATAAAACAGAGTTCATTAAAAACAAAGCAATTTATTGCTCAATTTGTTGCGCAATTTCTTGTTCAATATTTAGCGTAGTGTAAAACGGCCATTAGTGTAAATGAAATTTCATATTTTCCGAGTGATTTTTTTGTTACTCGTCATTTTTTTTCTTCTTTGGCGGTTCTTCGGCGGCGCCTGCTTGTTGAACGACATGAGATGAGATTGGCTTATTAGTGTAATCCTCATAACGGAAAATTTGGGAGGGAGGTTCGTCAATGTCTACTTCTTTTTCTTCATCAAACGTGCGTACGTTGCTGCAATTCTTCGCGGCGAAAAAGTGAAAAAAGTCATTTTTGGCAACTTTGGCGCCCTCTACTTTTTGCACTTTTCGTCGTAGAGCAGTGACCCAATGACATAAATTATAGATAATACTGTCCTTAACAATATTTTAAACAAAATTTCTCTCTACAACCTACCGTTTCCGCGAAAAATCAAATCCAAAATGTTTTTGGATTTCCCAAAAATTGCAGGGGGCCAGGGGGGTGACAACTCAGTTTTAAGCTCCTTGCATGCCCCTGTAACGATTTATGAAAAAAATTGACTTTGCGATTTTTTTCCATCAAATGCACAATATTTCTTGGCGTACAAAATTATTGTTTAAAGCAAGCGCCACAGCGCGGCCTTCCATGCGTCCTTTCCCGCGTTATATCTCAGTCACCTTTCATCGTAGGGAAAACGTTGAATACTCATTTTAGAAGGTTTTTTTGTGCTCTACAACTTTTCTATTTACACTAATGATCAAGAAACAATTTTTCGCGGTGAAAAAGTGAAAAAAGTCATTTTTGGCAACTTTGGCGCCCTCTACTTTTTGCACTTTTCGTCGTAGAGCAGTGACCCAATGACATAAATTGTAGATAATACTGTCTTTAACAATATTTGTTAACAAAATTTCTCTCTACAACCTACCGTTTTCGCGAAAAATCAAATCCAAAATGTTTTTGAATTTCCCAAAAATTGCAGGGGCCCAGGGGGGTGACAACTCAGTTTTAGGCTCCTTGCATGCCCCTCTAACAATTTAAGAAAAAAAATTGACTTTGCGATTTTTTTCCACAAACGTCGAATTTTTGTTACAGATTGACTGGACTAATATAATAATCTGAAGATATTGTTGATGATAAAAGTACAATCTACAAAATGTTCGATGCAGTATTTTAAAATTTTGCTTTAAAATCGAAATATGTTAATTTGAATTTTGTCAATTTTTGTTATTTTTGAACACAAATATCTTCTATTTTAAAACGAATTTATAAAATTTGATCGGTTGTTTCGCAGATTGTTAACAACATATTACAATTTGAAGTTAATTCACTTATAAATAAAAGCTGTACAGTGGCGCGCGAAACCCTCCTTTTTTAAAAATATTGCAGTTCTTTTACAAATATGGGTCTCTAAATAATTTTTTCCCCTCAAACATAAATTACTTGTCATTATTATGTTTAACAAAACAACAAACGCTATAGAATAGCGTGCGGAATCAATGTTTTTGACTGTTTACTGCCATGGGTAATTGTCGAGACAAGACCCTCGAAATTTCAATCAGCCCACTTGACAAAATATAATTCCTAGAACATTTCAAGAATGTGAACATCACACTTGTTACTTGCTATATTTGCCTAACATCCTATTAATATCCTAGCGATTGCTAATGTCCGCCCTTAGTAACATTATCTATGTAATATCCCAATGTTAGTTAGTTAGTAATTTGGTAATAATATCCCAGCAATAGTATCCTTTACCATAGTAGCAAATTAGCAATCCAGTCAATTATATTGAAAGGAGGACTCAAAAATGAGTTATTGCCATGAAAAAAGTTTTCAAAAAGTTAATACATCTACGTCACACAAACTTTAAAAATTCATTACAGCTTTATTAAGTACAATGGGCTACTTGCATGCATTTTTTTAATTAAATATATTTGAAGAGATCAAAACTTCGGACCCGTATTTTTCATTTTGACAAAAATGTATTTACAAGCCCAAAAAAAATTATTTAAATTTTAAATATTCAATATGTGACGTAAAAACTAACCCAACCAATGAATGGCCGTTAAGCCTTAGCAACGGCTGTACTAGTGAACGCCCCTAACTACGGCAAGCTGAGGCCGCTGACAGCAGTGCCGGTTTTACAAATTTGGAGGCCTAAGGCTGAAGGATATTTGAGGCCGAAATAATAATAAATAGTTAAATGTAAATATATTATACGAGTATACCTACATTTAAATAAATCATCTCAAAATAAAGTGTTATTATTTTAACAAAATTCAAATAATCAAAAATAAAGAATATAAATTGCACTTATACACAGAAATAACAAAATTGATTAAGAAGTACTTAGACAAAAAGCTCAGCCTTATATAAATAACATAGAATTAATTACATTCACATATTACTTATTCAGTTTCATTTTTCGAGATTTTTTTGCAGCAAAATTTGAAATTACATCATTACAATTAATGGATTTTAAAATATCTGACTCTAAATTTAATATAGCTAGTGACTGCAAACGCTCTTGCGATACGGTCGAGCGTAAATAATTTTTAGTTTTTACTCTTTTTAAACATGAAAAAGATCGCTCAGCAGACGCATTTGACAAAGGATGCGTTAAATATATTTGTAGAAGACTCATTACATTTGGTAATGTAATGAGTATTGAGACAACACTGTGTCGTTACAGTTACAAATACTTTCAAATACGCCGATAATACAAAAATTGTGCTGACAATATTAGCGATATTAAATTTAATTTTGCTTTATTTTAACAAATAATTCATGAAAAATACAAATTTATATGAGGCCGGTTAAAATCGGAGGCCGGAGGCTACAGCCTTTTCAGCCTTATGGCAAAACCGGCCCTGGCTGACAGATCAGATGTGTTTGACATTTGTACTTCGTACATGTTTTGATACTGTAAAATATAAGTAAGTATTTGTGTTTTCATAAACTAAATAATCTACATTCTATTAAAATAATGTATTTTTACTAAATTTTATGTGTATTTTTGACAAACAAATGTCAAATTCAAACATTTGTTGACTGACTCGCACGGTATCTACAGGTAACATTCTTAACTATGCTTCCTTTTCTTCTGTTCACACAAATGACGTCACAGAAAATTTAATCTCAATTTACTAAAAGACATATAATTTTTTTTAAATAAAATTTGCATTTTTACGTATGTTTTAGACCTAACATTATGATCATAGGTCAAAAATCTAATTTTCAGTACCATGCAAGTACCCCATTAAGGTTTATCAGTACTCTCATTCGGTTTTAAATAACATGAAGTTTCAATAAAAAAAACTTTAAAAAAAGGTAAACTACCATGTGTCCCACGTAATTCTCTGAGATGTTTGTATTGAGCATGTAATTTTTGATCAGGATAGACGTACCTATTTGTAATATTACTTAAAATACAAGAATAAGATATATTGGTATAACTGAGAAATAAATCTAAATATCGTAACGCGCTTTGTATCACTGGATATCCCGGAATATTAGAATTTTTAGAAAATGAAAAAATTCGTTATACATATTAATGTCTCATTCAAAATTGAACGAAGCGACCAGAATTCTAAAATAATGACAAAATAAAACTATTTACATATAAATGCAATCCAAAGATTTCCCAATGGTTGGTTTTTGCGTTGCATTTCGGGTGACCCTGACACCACTGCACATGCATCCATCACTGCCGCTGGGTGGGGGGGGGGATCGGTGTGACTAGTGAAACCTGTTCTACGTTGCCGAAACCGCGTCTCCCACGTGCACAGCCAGCGAGGACCGGACAACTGGACTCAGACTGGATTGGGGCTGAGCTGAGGCGGCCAAGGAACCTGATTTTAACCTGCGAAGTTGCAAGAGGTTGCAAAAGTGCAGGCTAGAGGTTGGTAAGCGCACTGCTAACTATCTTGTGGTTGTTACTTATATGTAAATAACTTCAAATATTGATTAAATGCTCGGAGGAATCTGATTTCCAAGATGTTACAGAGGTATTACTTTAAGGCCTATCTCTTGCTATCAAATGCAAAGCAAAAAAGCATGTTACAATAAATCATTTTGTGACTTTGGTTTTGAAATCGATGACCTCATATTTTACATTGATGTACTTATAAGTTGTGCTTACATGGCTATATAATAAAATTAACAAACAACCTTGCCGTATTTTGTTAAATAATTTGTAAAAATTTCTAAAAATGCGAGTTTTGCATAAATTATTACAGTCAATGGGTTAACTGTTTAAAAAAAATCTCTATACCCATCTTCTGACTAATGTATATTATCGATTTCAAAAGAAAATTTTTATTTTTGTGCAACAATCAACGTATAATATGGATTATTAAATGATAAAAATTAGCTCCAAGTTTTGCTAATGGATGTCACAGCAATTAATAATTTGCATTTATTGATTTACTAATGAGTCATGATTCTTCATGTTAAATTTCAATTTGAAATTTTTTATAATACAATTTTTTCAACCTTACTTGAAGATTTTAATAATTAACACCACTGAAAACTACAAAAGCCTGTGGTTGACTTATCTATAGGATAAATTGAACAATCTTCAAATGATCAATATTAATTTAACTTCAAGATATTAATGTTGCTATACAAGAGGTTGAGGTTACTAGCTGGAGGTTTTAAAAATAAAATATTGTAATAATCAACAGGAGTCTCAGGGCTCCAGTTGACTTATTTGTTAGATAACTAAACAAATCTTTAAATACTCAATCTGATTTTAAAATGTTTTTTTTGCTGTACAAGAGGTTGCTTTGATACTGACAGGAGGTTTTAAAGAAAAGATTGTAAATGAATATAACAGCTATACAACTATCTTACTACGGTTAAACCTTAAGTTGACTTATCGGTAATATCGCTTTAAATGCTCAAGATGAATTTGATTTTAAGACGTAAAGGTTGCTTTAATGCAGGCAAGATAAAAAATCTGATGTGGACAGCACAAAACCAAAATTATATTGGGCTAGTAAGAATCGTATTAAAATCTTAAATACAAAATTCGAAATTTTAATGTTTGATATTTTTTTAGTTCTCGTGAACGAAAAAAGTGTAACATACCTACGAACGCACGAACAAACGCACACACACTCAGACATTGAAATTCTTACTCTAGGAACCGTAAAACGTGCTTATCCACCAAAAAGTCACACTCGCAAATTTTGAACCATCACAATACCTCCCTTATAGAATATGAGGCATGAGTTAAAAAGAATATTAGAGAAATAAGTAGCAAACAGCACTAAAAATCATATATGGTTAAGCTAGATTCAGACCTACTTAATTATAAGCATAAGTGGCTAATTTAAGTAATCAGCGCTCAACGTTCGCACTTATGGAAGCATTAGTTGGTTAACTTAGCATTTATACTTATAATTGGGTTGGTCTGAATCTAGCTTTAAAGTTCCAGTTGATTTATCTGTAAGATTTCGTTTTAAATAATGAAAAGGAAATTAATTTTAAGAATTGTGTGGAACAATAATAACTCTAATATCAATCACGGGTTGCAGCTGTAGTTAAATTAATCTTAAAATGCGAAATTCGTGAAAATGTGAATAATGTACGCATAGGTAGGTACTTGAATTTTTAAAACGTTTCAATCCAGTAAAGAAAATCATTCAGGAAATAGTTATCTCACACATACAGAGTATAACTTGGCAGGAAACTTATGGGTACTCATAGTTGTTAGTGGAGAGTGGAGAGTACACCACAAAGGAGATATCCATGCAGTAAAACTTGCATGTGTACCTGACTGGATTCAAACACGAGTTATCAGAATCACAATCTACAAATGAGAGAAGAAAATCTTCTTCCAGTGAAAGAAATATCCGATTTATTATTTCCACTCATCAGTGTCAAGTTCTAGTCCACTCTAGCATTCTAAGTCACGGTCAATGGCTAATGTAAACCTACACCGACATTAGAAGGCTGCATAGTTTCCCGCTGATATCAACATCGAGGAAGAAAGTAACGAGTAACAGCTTTAGTGACGTGATGAAGACAACATCGCATATACGGTGAATTTATGGCCGAAGCTTCTGACTTCTGACATTCTAGAAAACGAATTCGAATTCGTACCGTAAACTACATTTACTTAGAACGATGCTTGTCGATATCTGATAGCTTGACACTTGATAGAAGAAGATTAGAATTGGAGAAAGGGGAGCAGTAACTTTGAACCATTTAAATCAATTGGGTTCAGAGAATTATTTATATATTATCTTTAATCTGTTGTTTACATAAGAATGTATAAAATAGGTACATATAAGTAAGAATCATACTAACAAAAATAACTTATATCCCAACCTACCAGCCGGTATAATTGGTTCAGTTGTAAATAGCAAAAGACCTACAATTCTCCAATATTTGAAAATAATTGTATGCAAGATTTAAGAAAATGTTATAGATTTTGTTATTGTAATTGTAGTTTAAATTAGCAAGTGATATGCTCTGAATTCCTATATAAATAGTGTTTTATTCACAGATTCCTTTATTAATTGTGTCAATCGTGATTTAATAAAAAAATTACATAATTTATTTAATTAAACATTAACTTTTTTATACATACAAAATTTCAGTAATTTCTATAACAACACTTGCACGATTTTTCAATAATTCGCATCCTAGAATTCATCTAGTATATAACTGCTTAATCTAGTCTATAGTCATGTCACTTAAATCATCGCCATTTTATATTGTTGTAGATTTTTGCCGAACCTAAATGTGTTATTTTGTTGCTTTTATATTTACAACAAGAATTACTAACTAATTTTAGTCAGTATTTTTTATTTGTCTGACTTTGACTTTACAATTGTACTTTCATATCTTTCATACATCTAAACGAGTGCATGCCGGGCGGCCTAAAACCACGTCGCCTAAAACCCACGCGGCCTAATTCCACGCCGCCTAAAATCCATAACGTCTAATTTTACCCCCACTACAATACGATAAACCACGCCGCCTAATACTACAACGTATAATTCCACAACGCCTAATGTCCATGCCGCCTAATACCACAACGCCTAATACCATAACGCCCAATACCATAGCGCCTAATTCCACGCCGCCTAATACTACGCCGCCTAATCCCAGCCCACCTAAAATCCACAACGTCTAATTTTACTCCCACCACTATGTGCACACCGTATTCACTAGTTCTGTGTGTTGTATGTCTCACGAGTTTATACGGCGTGGACATAGTGGTGGGGGTAAAATTAGACGTTGTAGATTTTAGGTGGCGTGGAATTAGGCGGCGTGGTATTAGGCGGTGTGGGATTAGGCGGCGTGGTATTAGGCGGCATGAAATTAGGCGTTGTGGTTTTAGGCGGCATGGACATTAGGCATTATGGAATTAGACGTGGTGGTATTAGGCGTTGTGGTATTAGGCGGCGTGGTTTTTCGTAGTCAACTTCTATTGTGGTAGGGGTAAAATTAGACGTATGGATTTAAGTTCTAAACCAGTCGATAAAATACATCATTTTCATTAACTTTTTGGTTCAAACGTAAATCTACAAATCAGATTCAAATGTGGAGTCAAATAAAAAAGATTCATTGCTTATAAATTTATTTGGGTATTGCTTACAGCAAATTATATAGGTCAAAACCCGTGATTTTTAAATAAAAATCAGTTCTATTGGTCACAATATACGTTATTTTCTTCCACAAAAATTTATGTATGTACAAAACACTCTTAATTCTTCTGCATCCATAAATATCTCGATTTGATCTAATTATAACCACAAGCATCTTGACAAAAAAGCTAAAACATGATGAGCAGACACAACAAATCACACATGATGCGTACAGCGGTCAACACTCATAATGTTCAACTACACTGCGACTGGCGTTAAAATAACTACGCAATTAACGTCGATTAACCACGATGAAGGATTCCGTAAGATGGTTGAGCTACTGTGTGAATCCTCTAAGGATAATACAGGACAAAGGCAGTAGTAGTCATTATGCAGAATCTGTCTCTTTGTTATAATCGTCCATCTCGTGCTGAATCTGCTGATTCGTTTACATTAGTGTGACATTGACACAAGTAGCAGTGCAGACTGAAAGTGTAAACATTGTAATGCAGAACTGTGTTTGCTTGCGATCCAGGGACGTATTGCGTCGAAAAGAACTACAGGATGACTGATTTTTTTAACGCTGGAGTCGCAAAAATGTTTGGGTATTACTTAATTGTTTATTTTTGTTCAATATGTTCAAACCATATTTAATATTTCCGTTGTGCTACATATTTACCATCCTATTTTTACCACTCCAACTTTTACCACCATTCTTTTTTACCGCTATCCTGTTGCACCGTTAACCAATTTTTTACCACTCAATTTTTACCACTCCAATTTTTACCTCTGCATTTGTGCCACTATACTTTTTACCTCTATTTCGTTTTACCACTAATACATTTTTACCACTCCGTTTTTACCATTACAACTTTTACCACCATACTTTTTTACCGCTATTCCGTTTTACCATTAATAGTTTGTGGGGCTATAGTACGGTTTTGTTAGTGTAGTAAATACCAAAACCGAGTTTGTGGGGCTCTAGTACGGTTTTGTTAGCTTTGTTAGTGTAGTAAATACCAAAACCGAGTTTGTGGGGCTCTAGTACGGTTTTGTTAGCTTTGTTAGTGTAGTAAAAACAAAAAACGAGTTTGTGGGGCTCTAGTACGGTTTTGTTAGCTTTGTTAGTGTAGTAAATACCAAAACCGAGTTTGTGGGGCTTTAGTACGGTTTTGTTAGCTTTGTTAAAAAGAGACGGTGATAAAAATGGATTGGTAAAAAATACGTTGGTAAATATGTTGGTGGTAAAAAGAATTAATGGTAAAAATAGGGACGGTAATAAAAATGGATTGGTAAAAGAATACGTTGGTTGTAAAAAAGAATTAGTGGTAAAAAGTGGCGGTGGTAAATATGGATTGGTAAAAGTATAATGTTGGTAAAAAATGGATTGGTAAAAGAATTACTATGGTAAAAAAGGGACGGTGGTAAATAGGGATTGGTAAATATGGGGGCAAATCAATATTTCAAGATGATGCACGATTACTTTTTTCAGTCTGTTGAAATTATTACGTTAAAAACAGCAGGATAACTGACATTTTGCTGTTGAATTCTTAAAATGTTTGAGCTTATATTTAAAATGTCAAGACGCGTCTCGATTAATTTGTTTCAGATTGTTAAAATTATTAATGAATGATTTAAGACGATCCTCTACCGCGCCTGAAAATAGTCAAAAACATGGATTTCGCGCGTCACTCCACAGCGTTCATTGTTTTGTTAAAAAACAAAACAGATACAAATACAATCTATAAAATGGTTAAGGCGCTACACTAAAATATAGTGAAAAAGGGAGCTTGCTATATTACAAACTGAGCTCTTGTTTGTACACCTACACTGTTCATATTTTATATACAGATAGTTAAAAGATGACCCTAGAGTGCTATGAAATTATATTTTTGAAATACCTAATAGTCTTTTAGTAATAAATTAGTAAAAATAGTATATTTGGCCGATTTTTTACTTTTTACCTCTCGCCTAGAGAGGTATAGGGATCGTGAAAAAATTCGATGTCGAGAATTTTGTCAATAAGCACGTTTTAGCACCTTTAGAACCTATTTTGACTATTTTCACGATGATGTCTGTGTGTCTGTGTGTGTGTGTGTGTGTGTGTGTATGTATGGAAGTCTGTATGTGCGCCTACTATAGTCTTTCGTTCTGATTCATTATCTCAAATTCTACTGAACACAAAATTCTAATATTTTGCAATATACATTTATATATGTTAATGAAGAGCTGATAAGATTTTGGTAAAAATCTGCCAACCGGAAATGGTATTTTCTTGAAGCACTTTAACATTTTTTGCAAAAAATATAAGAAATTCTGCAATAGCTACAATTTGTCATACGACATTTCAAAGAGCAAATTATATCTTACAATACTTATTTAACATCTTGTCTATATATCTTACCAATAAAGGAAAATTAATTTTCAAAAATTTGTAATTTTACCTACCACGATTTGTAAATCATAATATAGGAACAAAATTTAAAAACAAAAATGAAATGTCAATGTGATAGATGAACAGACGTATACACAGTTTCTGAAATTTTTGTGACACCATTTTTAAATATAAATATATTATTAACTGGGTTTGAAACTTTTAGAACCTATAGGAGCCGAAATATAATAAATTAAAAACTGACTGAATTCCATTAAGTTTTTATCCTTCCATTAAACGTATTCAGTCAAGAAGTATCATCGATTCATTATTATTATAACTGGATATATGGTAATAATAAATTTAAAAATTTTATCTACAAAGAGCTAATTTGATTTCAATGCCAATATGAATCGGTACTTTGCTTGAATAAATATAACAAAAATTACAAAAAGTAGCCTAACCAAATCCAAATTCACATATTACAGTGTCAAGGCGGGAGGTCATGTGCTGGCCACAACAGATTTTTTTTTTCTCAGATGTGAAATTTTTTTGACAAAAAATATTTTCATAGCACTCTTACGACCAATGCAAGGAATCGACTATTTAAAACAAAATTAATAAATATGCATTAACAAGGCCATAATTTGAAATATTAAAATGCATAAATAAATTCTTATTTTCTGTAATTGTTGTCGCAACAATACATTATATGAATTTTTCGATTAAGTAATGCTATGTTATTACTCTTAGTAAATTTCAGATTTATATTTTAAGCGATATAGCCAGAATCATGAATTCTGATTCTATGAATGACCATTGGTTTGACCACTAGTTTTGAATTATCTAGTTTTAATAAACACATTTTGTTTCACAAAGTATAGTCTTCGATAAATCAGACATGAAAGAATGGAATGTACATCGCGAATTTTTTATTATTACGTTTGTTTGTTGTTAAATAAATCACAAACTTGAGCGAAGCATGTTTTGGTCATTTAGGTAAACGACACTCTTAATATCCGTGAATAGAAAGCTGGTAACCACACACACGAATAATTTATTTAAAGCTCTCTTTGTTGAAAAAGTATTTATTTAAAATAAAAAGAAAATCTACACCTGAGATTTTTCTAATTAATTTCACAAATATTGAAAAAATCTTCCTTGCAATATTCTGCATTCCAAGAACCAAGAAGCATCCAAAATTCAGATATGCATAAGAATATTGGAATAAATAGATATGATAAATCTGAAACGCATGTATAAATCCAGTAAATCAATGTGTTATTCAACAAATCGTTGTCCTTCAGACGTGTAAGATCATGATCTCCTAGACTTGGACACTGACCTAGGTCACTCTAAAGTACAGCGCGTCTACGCAGTTGTGTATTATTTATTATATAGCTCTCACTGTCTAGGATTTGTTGTGTTTTTTGGTTGTATTGTTGCGCAATAGACTAGTGATGACGTCGAAACGACTTTCCTTCTTTTTTTGGTTTAATTTATTGTTTGGATTCCGAGTGGGCAGATGGTACACTAACATAAATCCAAACAGAAGACGATGGGAGATTGAAGATTACTTCTGTTCATGTATTTTTATCAAGAAAATACTCGCATACATTCATAAACTCATAGGTACTTTAAGTTATTAATTAATAATGTGAGGATGAAACATCAAATTCAACGTCTATTCAATACATCATTCAACTGTATAATTACACAAGAGTTTTTTTTGCGGATAAATTTCTGTTTTTATTGAAACCTTGTTGCCTAGCAATTTGAAAAGAAAAATTGTTTAATAAAATCACGACACTCGCATTTTCGCCACCTCGCAAACGCGTTCCCTAACAGTGGCCCCAATACTTTACAAATGTTAAGAGGATATTATTCCTAATATGAATCCCGAATTTTCATTTTGACAAATTCAGTTTACCCCACCCCCGTCCTCCCAGAACGGTCAGAAATTTACGTCAGAGATAAACACAAGTTAAAACCCCGCCCTTTTGTGACACTATGATAAGTTACGCCGTAAAATAGGCAAAATTTGCTCAAAAGTGATCATTTTCTGGAACAAAATACAGCCGCAAAAACAAACTTACAAGCTTGAAATTTTGTATACTTCTAAATAAAGGTTGTGTACAGTTCGCTATCTCAGTAATATATCAATATTTAGGTTTTTTATATACTTAATTTATTGTCAAAAATTGGTGTATTTTTTAATGCAATTAAACATTTTGCCAACATTGAAAAATGAATAATTTGAAGTTAGCGGACTATTTTCATCTCTTATGCATATAATAGTAAAAAAATTAATACTATATGTTGTACCATGCAGTCAGGATTTGTTCCAGAAAAATAGCCTATTTTTCGAGTGGAATTATGTCCTCTTAACCTGCCCATGTTCAAAAGATGCTCCGAAAGTGAGAAAATCTAATGAATTATACTTGATTTCTAAACTAAACGAAGCAATCTGAAGTTGTCTCGCTGAGCCGTATTTACACTGCGTAAATAAATACGAGAAAAATATCACTAGATTTATTTTAAAACAATTTTTCGAGTCAAATTGCTGTCAGATGACAAGGTTGAGATGTCAAACAGAAATTTATACGGAGGAAATAAAATGCTCGAGTGTATAATTCAACGAGATAATTTAACGACTCCTTTGGTTCTTCTTCACAAATATTCCCGAAACCCGAAATCGAATCATTTCACTAACATATATTAGAAATATGAAGCAAATGACATTTTAGTGTTTTGTTTGGTTGCTAATAAAAAGGTAAATAAGTGCGGAATTATCGTTATCATATCATAATATTCAATTCTTAGCAAATCCTGAAACTACCGGATTTTTTTAAATTCCTGAATATTCTGGATTTATTTGCAAGTCCAGGATTTCAAGGAAGTTCAGAAATTATTTCAGGAGACTGAAATTTCTTCAGAAAATTCTTTATTAAGAACTTTAAAGAAGTGTAAAAATCTTCAATATACAATAATATCTGTAACACATATACAGAATGTTCCGCAACTTAGGACAAAAAATTAAAAGGTATAATACTGTACGACGTGCTGATCATGAAACAAATTGCGAATTTAAAAAAAAATCTTTTTGTTTCATGACAACACGTCGTACAATATAACAGATTGGTGGAGGTGAAATGCGAACATAGGAAAATATTTATGACAATGGAGTTATCATGCTAGGCATCTTGACATACGTGGAATAAGTACTGTCAATGTCAAAGTAACTGTCATATTATTGAAATTTTTATTTTCATTAAAATATTTTCTTTGCATAATAATGTATGTGTATGAGCAGAACGAGAAAGTTTACATGCACTTTTAGATTTTATTAATTTTTCTGTTATTGATTAATCTTTTTGTCAGACAAATTTACATTACTTCGTTTTGTGACACTACTACAAAATATATCAAGATACCTGGCATGAAAGTTCGATTGTCATGTATGTTCCCTATATTCGCATTTCACCTCCACCAACCTGTATACCCTTTAATTTTTTGTCCTAAGTCGTGGAACACCCTGTATTGTGACATGAGTCATGATTGTAAATATAACCATCATTAATTATTTGCAAACAGGCTAGACACAATAATAACTATGTTACATCAAATTTTAATTAATCTCCAAAAAAGATGCAGAATCAGGATCTAAGTTTAATTTATATTTTTTCGTATTTTTGTACGACTGCGATTGTTTCTAATTTTACAAATTGGTAGATCGAACTCAATACCAATAGGTTTGTTAACCTCAAACCTCAAACCAAAAAGTGTTTCCTCTCGCAAAAACAAATTAGTCCAAATTAAAATGTAATAAAAATCACAAAAACAAATTCGCAACAACAGTGCAATAACACCAAAATAGTTGATCTGCGATGGCCATGACTACGTATATAGAAACGCGGTTGTTTTTTATGTATTCAGTTGTTTTTTTAGAGATTGCACAATGCGATGTAAATTTTAAACTGACCTTACTTAACCAATGTCATGTTAATGTCGCCATTTAAGCATTATTGTAGTAAAAAACAGACCACAGGTGAACGTAATGACAAAAAATATTTTTATTTTTGTGTGCGCAATTTGGAGATTTTATCTTGTTTGATAAATATGTTTTGACGGTTAATATTTATTATGAAAATAGCGCAGGGGAATTACAATTATTTTCTTAAAAATTAAGTCCGGCATTATAATACTAATACAAAAAAATCTGATGTGGACACCACATAACTTCCTTGTACGCCTATTAAACTGTTCATACTTTTCTTAATAACTAGAATGTAGAATAATAATTTTTAACTTATGTTATACAAAATAATGTAAATAGCTATGTTTATTTATTATTTGTTCAAACTTATACATTTGTATTATTATTGTAAAATAATTTATTTATCACTGTTTTCATCGATAAAGTGCCATTTTGGCACGGACGATCGCAACCAAAAATATGAGGTGATCAACTAGATGCAACATGAGTCTCAAATACAAAATTTCAACTTTCTACGACATACCGTTTTTGATTAATGCGAAAAATACCAAAAATAGGAGGTGCACAACTAGATGTTTCAAAATTAATATTAGAAAATTAACTTATCAAATATCTGACAAATAACTTATCCAGTAATTTATCTAAATGTCTGGGTTTGGTATAAAAATGCACAAAAGTACAAATTTTAAACAATCTTATTCAGACTGAGAAAGATAAATAAAGCACTTTTGAGAATCAAATCGTAAGCCCACTGAACTAAAGCCTCATTCACATAAGCATTTAGTTTTAAGGTTTACATTTATGTTTACGTTTAAGAAAGTTTAAATTCATATAACTAAATACGAGCATTCACACTTCCCACTTTCAAGCACTGTGAATGTTCGTATTTAGTTACAAGAATTTGAACTTTCTTAAACGTAAACAAAAATATAAACCTTTAAAATAAATAATTATGAGAATGAGGCTTTACACCTCGCAAACTTAAGCCTTTATATGCTGGTTTTAGTACAATTTATCTTTAAGATTTAAAAAAAATAATTAGTTCGAATAATTGAGTTCAACTGAAACATGCGTGTTTTATTTTCTGGTTGATTACAGCAATTGCAAATATTGCAACTCGTTAAAATTTAGTTGAACTGTTTAATAGTCACATCAAAAACCAGTACCAGGTAATCTTGCAATCTTATAATGAAAGTTAAATTTGTATCACCTTGACCAAAAGTACAAGGTGAGCGAATTAGTAAATTTGAACAAAAAAACGCAAATAAATTTCGTAAGTCAACGGAAAAATTGTTACGCTGGTCAGTTTATGATGCAAATATTTACAACAAACTTATTATTTAATAAACAAAAAGAGAAAATTTTCCTACTGCTTATAAATTCCAGTTAAATATTTATAAATGTAAATAACCCCCATCATATTTTACATAAATACGTAAAAAACGGAAAAGAAAATCGGTTGCTAAAACGACCTTGCCGTTACACAAATCGCCAATAAGAAGTTCTTCTTTTTCTTCCTCTGTCATTTTAGCCGCTAACATGCACGTGACGTCACACAAAAACAACGAAATAAGAGAACAAATGAAAATGGCCAAACAAAACTAAAAACGTAGCTTGCCACACTTGATTTACATAACGGAGGTTTACATGCTCATTTTACTTTTTATTCCGCAAAGGATTTAAATAAGGAACGTATTCTACTAATAGGAAATCTGTATATGTATCTTTTTTCCGAATTCCTAGAACACTGTCGATTTTACTTTTTCTTTTATTCCGCTCCCTTCCCCACTATGCAGCTGCCCAGCCCGAAATTCGTACTTTGCCGCATCCTGGGCATGCAATGTCATTTTGAAGTTGAAAAATATTGTAAAAGTGTTTTCGTTGCGAGTAAACTGTCAGTTTAATATTGACTTCAAGATAATGTTTTTAAAAATATTTAATAGAGAATGAATAAATAAATTGCACATTTCGTTTCATAGACTTTAGTTGCCACATTATCGAAGTTAAATTGATTTGTGATTTGTTCATTTATACAAATTTAGTTATAAATTGATTCATATTAAAAATACTAATTGAAACAGTAGCTCTCACAATGTATACTCTATTTAAAGTACAATTAATTTTGTGAATTTAATTAAACTCTTCTTACCTCCCGCCTCATATTCTATAAGAGAGGTATTGTAATAAGTCATAATTTTCGAGTACCTACGAGTTTTTAATGGATAAGCAAGTTTCCGGGTCTCTAGAATACGAATTTACTATTTTCACGATGATGTCTGTGTGTGTGCGATAACTTAAAAAGTATCAAACCTTTAATAACCAAATTCATATTTAAGGTTTTAATAAGGATCTTAACACCGGATAAGATTTTGGTAGAAATCCGCAAACCGAAAGTAGTACTTTTTGAAACTTGATATAGTTTTAAATAAATTGGTACATTATTTATTTATGACAATTTTTGCAATTAAAAATAAAATAAAATATAATTATCTATGGGTACAGTTAATTTTAAATACAATTTGCTGAATCTGGTAGTATTTAGCAATAAAATAAAGTACAATTAATATTCTACTTTTTTGAAATTCCAGTATCTTGTTGTCCATGATCATACGAAATTTGTTTCTACACATGAATTATTATGACAGTGACATCTTTTGCTTGCAACTTGGTTTACATTATCGTTTAGATATAGGTACTAGAGCACTGCACGGGCCGTAATTTTGCAGCCCGGCCCGCCCGAAGCCCGACTATTATAAGGCCCGGCCCAACCCGGCCCGACAATTTCAAATTTTACCAAAGCCCGGATAGCCCGAAGACCACCTGCTATTTGGCCCTGCTCGGCCCGGCCCGATATTTTAAAATAAAAACAAAGCCCGGCCCTGCCCGACCCATAATGTATCAAAGCCCGGCCCTACCCGGCCCGAGATTTTTTAAGGCCCGGCCCTGTCCGTCCCATGGTTTTTCGAAGCCCGGCCCTACCCGGCCCATGATTTTTTGAAGCTCGGTCCGGCCCGGCTCGGTTCAGCCCTGTCGACCCATGATTTTTTGAAGCCCGGCCCGGTCCGGCCCGACTTGGCTCGGTCTAACTAAACCTCTAAAATTTAGTTTGTGTACGTATTTTCGTGTTACATATCATACAAAATTTTTTAGTAGGTATAATGCTCTCCAAATTTGTTTAGTAACTGTAGGAAATTATTGTAATATATAACTTAGAAATAAGATTTTAATTTAAAAAGACCCAGCTTGGTTCAAGCCCGTAGCCTATCGAGCTCGGTTCGGCTCAAGCCCGTAGCATAACAAGCCCGGCTCGGCCCAAGCCCGTACCATAACAGGCCCGGCTCGGCCTAAGCCCGGAGCATAACAGGCCCGGCTCTGCTCAAGCCCGTAGCATAACAGGCCCGGCTCGGCCCAAGTCCGTCATAGTACAATAAATAGTAAGCCCGGTTAGGCCCAAGCCCGTGATATGGTAGGCCCGGCTAGGCCCGAAGCCCACTATACTTAAAAGAAATAAAGCCCGAGCCCGGCCCACAGCCGGGTAGTCTGTGGCCCGTCCGGGCCGGGCCGGGCCTTGCAGTGCTCTAATAGGTACATGAACATGAAACTATTAAAATGTAAGTAAAACTATTTATTAGATTAGTAGAATACCTAAGCAGAATTAGGTGAGAGGTCGTGTGCTGGCCACATCAGATTTTTTATTCTTGATCTGGACATGACGTAGTATCTAATCTACCATTTAATTTTTTACCAGAAGTTGTGAAACAGCCTGTATCATTGACCGGTGCGCGGCTATTATTTTCGGCTAGTGTACACACATGCTTTCTAAGCAATCATATCTGCATTTTTGTTGTTTACTGCTTGGAGTTTTGCAGATACCTCCCGATAACTATAATCCATGATCTGGTTTGTTCAGCATTAACCACTGTCCGGTGTCGACCACTAAGAATGCTAATAGCTCTAAGTCCGCTCTCATTAATTGTTTTTCCACGCTCACTATGATTATCAGTAGCCAGTCCAGCTTTTCAGGAAGTGTAGCCGTCGATAATTCATATAATTATTAACAAAAGAAGGAAAAATACTGCGAAAAATTGAGAAAATGCGCGGTTAGGAGCCGTTATGTAGATCTAGAGAGCGATAGATACGTTGTTTTGTTTTATAGTGTGGTAGTAATGTCATTATTAGTGGTTTTATGTTGATTTTAAATATTTAAATTGTTTATCTATTGGTTTTTGCATTTGAATCTTGTATTTTCGATTGTAAACGTCTACGACTCTTTCAGCTATTTTTAATTAAATTTGATAATGCTTTGCCTATTAATTAATGGTACCTAGCTACATAATAATACTGAAAGTTACGGTCGCGTAATGCATAAATTTCTACAAATAGAAGCAATAGGCATAAATAATATATCAATAGAATCATTAGAGTTTCTAGATTGCCATATGCTAAATAAGAATACCTAAAAATGAACTTTATTACAGAAATAATTTTTAGAATAAGGCAATTAGAAGTAAATATATATTTACCTCTCGCCTCATATTCTATAAGAGAGGTATTGTAATGAGTATGAGTTTTTGGTGGATAAGCACGTTTCAGAGTCTCTAGAATACGAATTTACTATTTTCACGATGATGTCTGTGTGTGTGTGTGTGTGCGTATGGACGTATGAATTATGTGACGATTTTTCGTCCACGATAACTTAAAAAGTATCAAACTTTTAATAACCAAATTTCATATTTAAGGTTTTAATAAGTATCTTAACAACGGATAACATTTTGGTAGAAATCCGCAAACCGGAAGTAGTACTTTTTAAAGCTTGATAAAGATTTCCTTAAATATATTGGTACATTATATATTTATGACAATTTTTGCAATTAGAAATAAAAGAAAATATAATTATCTATGGGTACAGTTAATTATAAATACAATTTGCTGAATCTGGTAGTATTTAATAATAAAATAAAGTACAATTAATATTCTATCTTGTTGTCCATGATATGAAATTTGTTTCTAAATAAATTTGAATTATTCTGACAGTGACAGTACAGTTGACATCTTTTGCTTGCATCTTGGTTTACATTATCGTTTACATCTTACATGAACATGAAACTATTAAAATGTAAGTAAAACTATTTATTAGATTAGTCTCGAGATTAGTAGAATAAGCAGAATTAGGCGAGAGGTCGTGTACTGGCCACAGCAGATTTTTTTATTATGTAACACATTTTTCATTGTAGGTTACATCGTTTATCGACAATTTATATAGAAAGCATGTGCAAAATGAGCCATGTCAAAGTTTTAAAGTGGCACTAGTAGGAAGTTACAGAAAAAAAACATTAAAAAAAAATTATGATGTATAATAAGATTTTGACTATTATCGGGTTAAAAACAGTACCATTACAGACTTCGTGTTTCGGTTTTTTCACTTTTAAGACGATTCTCTACCGCGCCAAAAAACAGCCAAAAACATGGATTTCGCGCGCCACTCCACAGCGTTTATTATTTTGTTAAATATACTAATCTAAAGATATTGTCGAAGATAAAAATACAATCTACAAAATGGTCGACGTAGAATTATAAAATTTTGCTTTAAAATCGAAATATGTTAATTTGAATTTTGACAATTTTTGTTATTTTTTGTACACATCTTCTATTTTAAAACGAATTTTAAAAACTCGATCGGTAATTTTACAGATCCAAGTTTGGTTGACAACATATTAAAAATTGAAGTTAACTCACTTATAAATAAAAGCAGTACAGAGGCGCGCAAAAACCCTCTTATTTCCAAATATTGCAGTGTTTTTTATAAATATGGGTGCCAAAATAATTGTTTCCCCTCAAACATAAATTATTTGTTATTTTTATGTTTAACAAAACAATAAACGCTATAGAATAGCGTGCGGAAACAATGTTTTTCACTGTTTTCTGCCATGGGTAGAGGATCACCTTAAGCGCGTGAATCTAACATATAATTAAATATTAAATACATTAATAACTTACTGCTTAATAGTCAGCCAAGTTTGCCGAATCCTGGTCCTTCTGAAAAATAAAAAAATAATTTAATAATAATAAATAATTAAGTATGTATTATTATTACAAAGATTATTAACAGTTTACAAGTTTTATATGATCGAAAATCAAAAATAAATCATTTCTTTAAATAATTATGATAGCTCTCAGTAAGATAAGATATGTATTCCTGCTCATAAAGCCCTGTTCACACAAGGATTCTTTGAAGATTCTTTCATGCTTCTGAATTTTGATTTAAAAAATCCTGGGGTCCTATTCTATTTCACTTATCAACGTTAACGTTGATAACTTGTCTGGATAACCCTCCACCATGTGTGACGTAGTAGCCAAGCGACTGTCGCTACGACTTATCAACCCTCGCTACGGTAGACTTGCGCGTTGCGTTGATTTTTGTTCGTTGTGAGGTTAAAATATTTATTTTATAAATATAAAATACAAATAAATTATGGGTTTATTATATGTATATAATATTTTTGATTAGTTTATTAAATAATTCAACTTACAAATTGTAGAAATAAGAAATTGATATTTTTCTTGAAAAAATAATTTACTTTGAAAATCAAAAAAATGGCTTATTTTAAAACAAATAATACGTTTATGATAAGTGATAGGTAAAATGGTGGTTTAGCAGTTTTTCTTGCCAAATTTCACAGTAAATGTAAAATCTCTATCAGTCGTTATCAACTGGAGGCCAAATATCCCTAACCCTTGATATAGTTACAAACGGAATGACGTCACGAAGTTATCAACTGAACTTCGCTAGCGACTGTCGCTATGAATTAGAATAGGTTAGGTACCCTGGTGTGTATTGCCTGTCAAATAACGGCGCCGCTAAATCTGCAATGAGTCTTTGAAAAGAAGAATTTCTAATTCATTGATAGCTTCAAAACAGTGAGTTTTTTTCCTAGATTAAGAAGCATGAAATAATCCTCAAAGAATCCATTGTAGAAATCTGTGAGGTTGTCACAACCAAATTGACATTCAATTTACAAATTCATATATTCTTTCTTTTCTTCTAATCTTCGCAGGCTCCAGGGTTTAATTTTTACTTTCCACATCGTAATTAAACAATAATTAGTAGTAATATGCGGGCAGAAAGTCGTTAAGCCTTACAACGCAGATGATGATCCTGCACAACGAGCACTCTGACTTGCTCGGAGTTACTCCGAGTGCTCTAAGCTGTGCGGAACACACTACCTCATGCTTCAAGAATACTCTAATCGTTTCCTTCATCAGCGAGGAAGATTTCAATGTCATTAGCTCGAATACGAAAGAGAAGGATGAGGTAGAATGATTTAAAAATATTTGTAAATGCAGAAGCACTACCATTGGTGCATGGTAGCATGGGTTGTGACAACACAAAATATCACTCAAATTAATATTACAAGTCGTAGAATTTGGATACAAATTAAAATTTGTAGGTAACCGTTGAAATAACAAAGAATATATAATTCATGTGTCACGTGACACATATTTGACTAATTTGATTGGCTAAAATAGGGCAGTAAGAGGCTATCAAATCGATGATATTTTTATCACCGCTGTTACATGTCAACTGTTTCTGTCAATTAATTTCCTACTGTCAGTTTTATATTTAAATATTGCTGTTTGGCAAAAATAAGACTTAAATTGAATGAACCTGATTGTATTCGGTGGAGTAATACCAGTGAAGACAAAATTGAGAAAGTGAAACAGAATTTAAAACGTTCTTGACAGCTATTGAAAAAATATAACCAAACATTTTGGTTTCATTCATTATATATTCTCCCCAATTATAACTCGGGCTATGATTAATCATAGGTGATAGCATTCGTTATGTCTTCAGAAAATTGAACTCGTGCTGCGCGCTCGGTCAATTTTCATCGACTAACTCATGCTATCACCGATGATAATCATAGCACTTGTTATATTACCCCCGATAATTGAATTTAAAGTTGACACTAAAACGCGCTAAAATGCATTGCGTATACGGAGGTTACCAGTAGATTTACTAAACGATTAGAAAATATTATGTCATAACAACTCAACACATGTTTGAAAAACGAATATGTTATTCTTTGTTATTTGAGATATTTATTATCTATACTAATATAATAAAGAGGAAAGATTTGTTTGTTTGTTTGTTTGAATTGTATAGGCTCCGAAACTACTGGACCGATTTGAAAAATTCTTTCACCGGGGGCAAGTGCGTTTAAATTTGGTACAGTAATAGCTAAGAATCTGTCTTGAAACATAAGTATATTAAAATGTTAGTCCGCCATCTTGAAACAAAATGGTGGCTAGCTAACTCAAAATGTACTGCACCGATTGGGTTCAAATTTGTAATGGTTATAACTTATAATCTAACTTATGATATGAGCATACTAAAATATCAGTCTGCCATCTTTAAACAAAATGGCGGAAACCGATTGGGTTCAAATTTGATTTGGTATCATGGGCGTAGTTAGAATTGCCACCATGTATGGTATGGTAATCACTTAGAATTCTTATAACAAGATTCCTTTAAATTCGAGTTGGAGGCTTAGCAACGCGAGCCGGGTTCGCTATTACTAAATAAAATAAAAATTATAGAAGTAGCATATTTTTTTGGGTGAAGGATTGAAGCCATTAGACGGAAAGAGGGTGTGCTGCTAGAGCATACCAATATGGCGGATATATTTATATTTATTTTGAAAGTTTTATAAATAATAAACATACCACGGAAAGAACAGAATGCAGAAAATGTTATTACTGATCTTATTTCAAATAAAACATACTTTATACTAGGCTCTAATAAAATTTGACGACGTAATACAAATAATTTTCATCTGTCAAATTCTGAGAAGCATCAATGTCAAGATAACTTTACTTAACTGTTATTTTCCATTTTATTTATTTATAGGTGTAATTCTGTACAGCACCGCGACATATTATAGTAAAAATTTGTATCGCGACACTAATATTAAAAAATTCTTCTAAAACTAATACATAACCAAAATGGCGGATAGCTTTATCCAAAGTTACTTCAGTGTTTTTCCCTCCGCAACATTTGGCAAAAAAATACGGGTCTAATATTTTAATGTATAGATTAACATATAAAAAACCAAAACATCGTAGAAAGTATAAATAAATATAAAGTATAAATTAAAATATACCGAGCAATGAGTAGGTACCCATGAGTAAACAACAATGACAATGGTATAATACACATACCCATGAGTTGACGACAAATATTAATTAAATATTAATGTTTTCCGTACGTATTTTTATCGTGGATCTTATTTATGTGTAAATCTACGTTTCGGAACCTTAACATAAACACTGTTTTAGTTATAAGACATAGGCTTAAAATAGTGTCGTTTACCTAAATGACCAAAACATGCTTCGCACAAGTTTAATAATTACCAATGGTAATTATTGGCAAACCAAGTATCCTGTTTAAATAAACACATTTTGTTTCAGAAAGCATAGTCTTCGATAAATCAGACATGAAAAAATGGTCTGGTAAAAGCGAATTATTTATTATTACGTTTGTTTGTTTTTAAATAAATCACAAACTTGTGCGAAGCATGTTTTGATCATTTAGGTAAACGACACTCTTAAGCGGCCCGTCGACGTTTTTTCCGAATTCCTAAATACTCTCGATTTTACTTTTTTATCTATTCCATTCTTTTCCTCACTACTATGGCTGCCTGAAACCAGCCCGAAACTCGCACTTTGCCGCATCTTAGCGAGAAAACTAAAATTTGATCAAACATATCCAGAATTAATATTTAAACGATACCAATCATGTATAAACTAAAAATCTCCGTTCGCATATAGTTTCTTGTGGACTCCGCGCTTTCCATGAAGGTTGTGGCGCGTCGCGACGGCCCTGTAATGAGCGTCGCGACGCCATCAGGACGTCAAGGAACGCTGCAAGATGGATGAGGCTCAGCTTTGCTGGCTCTAACCGCGACACGATCCTGGGAATATCACGCGAGGTTGTGTTGCTTTCATCAGGTTTAGATGAAAAATATTTTAGTTGATGTAGATTTTAAATAACGGTAGCGTAAGACGCTTGTAAGGTGGAAACATTTATAACGAAACTATATTTATGGAGACATAAAGTTTTGAGTTGCACAAACAAATTATTTCTAGTTATTTAAGGGTATCGACTCCACGTAGCTCAACACCGCGTTTGTCCTATTGCATAGAAACGCTCGCTAAAAATACGAAAAAGCAGTCTAGCAATTTCTACAATACTCACGAAGTTTTATAGATAAAGCTAAATTTCATAAATTTATTTACAGACGAAGAATGCAACAAGGATTATGCCCAGTTACATTTTCTAATAAATCTCTTAATAATAAGAAAAAGCATCTAAAAATTGCTTAAAACTCACTTTTTCATTAATTTTGTATATGGATTTCAAAGATTTTTTCAGAATTCTAACTGGGCATAATCTTAAGGAGGTTGGGGACGCCTGCAGTGGCGTACCCAGACATTAGCCTTAGAGGGAGGATATGAAAATAAAAATATTTTTGATAATGTAAAACAAAATTAGCTCAACGCCTCAACGCACGTTGGCTGATGTCATTGCATTGCTGTGATATTTAGTTTTACAATAATTACTAATTCCCTAATCAAAAATGCTTGACATGCTTACATTTTTTTAAATAACTTGCAAATGGTTTAGACAAAGTACACAAAATCTTCAAGAACTTATTTTTAAAGGTTTATTGGAAATATTAATACAAGTTCTGTGAATTTTTCATCATTTTATCATATAGTTTAAACAAAAATTTAGTGAATTGCCATAAGAGTCCATGTAAAACGAACGAATTTCAACATTTAATTACTCAAAAACCGGATAGACGAAAATTTAAAAAAAAAAATTTTAGAATCTAAATAGTGAAATGAAGGCACTGTATAAATTTCAGCCTCTCATCATCATTTTAATAAACGGTCACCAACCTCCTTAAATTAATTCTTTCACAAAAATCTAGTGCCTGTTTTTCCTTCAAATTTTTAATATGCAATGAGTTAAGCAGAAACTGTTACACCTCTAAACACGCAATATTTTGTTACGGAGACGAGACCCTTAAGAATTAAGAAACTCATGCATATGATCGCAGATAACATCGAGTACTGACTGCTCAACATTACAGCCCCAGTTAATATAGTAGTTCTAACAACAACATCATCTTACATAAACGTAACTTATTCATAATACATTCTTTAAATATCTTACAGTTAGTTAGGTATTATTCAATTATTCTTCAAGAATTCTTTAAGTAATTCTGTTAATTTTTCCCCCGATAAGTCTTTATAAAGACCAGAAACTGTTTTAGTAATTCTGATAATACTGTAAGGAGTCAGATAATTATTTAGTAATTTTGAAAGCTGTTTAGTTAATTCTAATAATACTATATATTAAAGGACTAAAGTGCATGATTTAATCCTGAGGGTGAAGTTTATTCTACGAGCCGAAGCTGAGGGAAATAATCACCTGAGGGATTAAAGGTACTTTAGTACTGTGGTATATACGCTATTTTTGCACATCATCCTCTGTGATGTTTTTATATTGTCAGGTTATCAACAATTAATAAATGTAATAGCAGACAGTTGGTATAACTGTTTTTCATGTCAATGATCTGGAATGTCACGTCGGTTATGTTTTGTTTACTCATCTAATATTATAAATAAGAATTGGAATGTGTTATAATAAACTCCATGATATTTATAAAGTCGTGCATTATTATTAATACCTAAAGAACACTACATCCTCAAACGAATTTTGACAGTAAACTTTATGACAAATATTTATATTGTTACCATAGATACTCTAAATAGCACGTATTTACTTACGGGGTTAATTAATTCAATTCCTTGACAACGGGATTAAATATGAAAAATAAAGGCTAAAGAAGAGTTTTAGTTCCGGGAGTTAAACTCTTCTGTTTGATAAAATTACGAACTAAAACGACTCTATTTGTAATAACGAAAGAATTTTGATAGTTAACCTTTCGATGTTTATATAAATAGTCTACAAATCTGTAAGATGTCAACAACAAAAAATAACGCACAGCACAAAGAATGAAATCAGAATTGAAAATTATTGACATCTGAATTATGTTTGTGTAGACAATAATCTATGTCAAAATTCTTTAATTATTTCTAATAGAGTACCTACATTAGTAGTTGTTATTGCTTTTAATACAAGTATATATTGTCCCAATGGTCGATTAAAATACATACTACATAATGAACAATTTTTTTCTGTAATGTCTCGTTGTTATACTCGTTTTTAGAGAAACTACTAAAATATCTTCACAACAAAATTTCGTCAAGGTGGTACCAAAATACCTCAGTACAAAATAAATCCTTCTTGCAATCTGGTAGAGAATAACTCCACCATTTTTCATACAACTTTTATTTTTATACAAAAAAGCCTGTAAGAATTCCTCGTTCGTGTACTTACATCTATTTCGTTTAAAGTAATCCGTTATGTTGCAACACCGTCAATGTGTGTGTGTATGTGTGTATGTGTGATGATCAATCAACCGATGGAAAAATGCGAAAATCTAATCAATTCTCTAGCGATGTGTTTTATGGCAAGTCACCTAGCCGGGGAGAACTCAATCTAGAGTGCCAGTGCGCAGAGACAGTCGTTTGTCTTCGTAAGCGTTTTGTTTTCTTTGTTGTGGCACTTGTTTTATTGTTGATGATGAACTGATGAAGATAGACTGATTGGACGGTTCATATTTTGTGTTGTTAGTTGGTTATTTATTGCCTGTTTGTGTTATGAGACAAAATAGATCAACCCCACCGGTTGCAGGAAAAACATTTGAAATATTGCAGGAATATTTTGCAAGGTTCATATGCATTTTTTCTACTCCGGGTATTAATAGTATATTATTTAATAAGGAGCTAAAGTGGAACTTTTGTGGCGAATCTGTAGGCGTTTGCCGGATGAGCGCAGCGAATATTATAATAGAATAGATAATATTATCTGATGCTCACAGCGGCAGGTAATATTATTGTCTGCCGCTCTCAGAAAAGTAAAACTTTAGCTGTTTCTATGGAGATATGAAATATTATGTTTTTCTGACGTTTGAAGAAAAAGTATCATTTTTTGAAAAATCTCATGCTTACTATCAACACACGAAATGATATTTTGTTGTCTACATAATGCAAAAGACTTTTACATTCAGGAATTAATAGTATATTATGTATCAAGTTTTATAAACGCCATTTTAGTCACGAGGTTTTTAGGAGCGCAGCGAGTGTATAAAAAACAAGTATCTAGAAATCGAGAGAGTTTATAAATGAGTCACATACTATACTTTTTCTACGACCACATTTATGATCATAATCATTATTATACATATCTAAAAAATTCTACTTATAGGCAAGTGTATTTAACTGTAAAATTGGAAAAAAAAAATACAATGTTTGAAAGAAATTATTAATTTTCCTCAGTTTATCACAAAAATAAAATGTCAAATATCGCTCCGTGCTTAATATGTCAGTTGCTATGTTCAGCCCGTGACTAAAAACGGCCAAAGCCACGGCTTGTCGAAGTTAAAATGTTATTTAGCGCCATGGAAACCAGTTCGTTAAATGATGTTTTGATACCAGAAGTAGAGAAAGGTTTGTTTATATCTGAAAAATCTCTAAGAGCTACATATTGTTGTTTTGCGATTTAAAAAATACTTTGTTAAAAACTGATTATTAAAATTTTTCCTAAATATTTTTTGTATATTAAAGTATCTTACGCTTAATGGCCAGTTGAACCGCTTTCACTTAAATTTTAAGTTTTCCTTAAATCAACAATATCAAATCGATAACAAACTGTCAAACGTAGAAATAACATTGCTGTCATAAGTTCGATTCGATATTTTTACTTCCTTGTACGGAGTAATAAGGAAGTATTGTAATCCCGAAAAATTTGGGTTTTCAGATTTTGATGGAAATATCCGTTTTGACCTTTTCTGAATCCATTATGACTAGTTTCGTCGTGACGTCTGTACGTACGTACGTACGGACGTATGTATGTCGCATAACTCAAATACGGTTAGACGTAGAAAGCTGAAATTTTGTATTTAGAATTGTTATAGCATCAAGTTGTGCACCTCCTATTTTTGGTTTCAATCTACAAACCGGAAGTAGTACTTATTTCAAATATTTCGATAAATATATAATTTAAGACAAATTTTTTTATTTTAAATGAAAGATTATGTGATTATTACCTACAATCGGTATTTTATAAATATTTTTGTATCTGGTATCATTTAAGAATAATTAAAGTATATATTTATAATTTAGTATTTCGGTATCTTGTAGTCCATGATCGATTAACATTTGTTACTACGTAAAATTTAAATGATTATGACATGACAGTGACAGTAGCAGTGACAATTGTAAAATATCGTTTTTTAAATAAAATGACTAAAATATATTTGTGAGTATAGTAGCAGTAGTAGTAGTACTTATATATTAATATATTTGTATAATATAATTCCACATTTTAGTTATTAAGAAAAGTATGAACAGTTTAATAAGCGTACAAGGAAGTCATGTGGTGTCCACGTCAGATTTTTTATTTAAGCTTAAGGAATAGCGATGTAACTAGCCATTAAAGTTTTTGAGATACCTTTAGCAAAGTTACGATTTGTTATACACCCTGTAGAAACAGAATCGATTAAATCATTAAGTTCCCATTACAGTAACAAGTTTATATCATCAAGTAGTAAGAATTAGCTTTAAACAAAAACATGCAACTATTTTATCGTTGTCTTAAAAATCGCGAATTGAAAAATGATAAATTACGATCATGGTAAGAAATGTTTGATTCTTGCCGCCTGTTTCTAAAGACCTCACTTAATCAATAACCCATCGATCTATCTTAAAATCTCTCCGTTTGATCGATCGATCTTCTTTTTAGATCTACAGATAAACATCACTATTTACTGAAACGCGCAAGAATTCAAAAAAATATAACTTTTGTTGTTTAGCAACGGTTTGTTTTTTGTTCATAAAAAGAAACAACTGATAATTATTGATAATTGAAGCGTACTGAACGTAATTTGTTTCATGTGCAATGATCTTTGCAGATTAACAGTTGATAGTGGTAATAAACATCTTATTTCTTCTGTTTTGTTATGGTTTCCGCTATCGGTTTGAGTTATAATAGCAATAGATAATTATTAGATTGTAAACAATGATTAGAAATTAATTTTACCTTTAATTGATGAGTGATAAAGTTATTGCTAAGTGGTTTGTTAACCTTAAGTTCTTGGTTTAAAAATTACACGTGCTGCAAAACTTAAAACAAAAATAAAGTGAATCAGCATTCAGTTTTTAAAATCTGTGGAATCATATTTTGAAAAAGTGATTAAAAATAGCATATTTTATTGTAAAACTTTACAAAATAAGTATGTTCGTATTAAAGTTATCCCTCATATTTCTGACTTAAAAAAATCCTTTAAAATCGTTACCAATATAGGTCTTGTGTACTATAATAGCTATTTTTCTATTTGGCGTTCACAAAGTTAACTTTGTGAAACGCAACTGAATGTCGCCAGGGCTCACTTTGTGACACGCAACATATTTTTTACCTTCCGCTTACCTGTTGAAAAGATTAAGTGACAAAAATTTCTATAAATTTGGATAAATATAGTATTTATTTATAATAAGAATAAGAGGAAAAGTTATTTGCAATTTACGTTATAAAAAAATTGTCTTTTTCTGGTAGCATAGAAGAACTGCAGTAAAATTTAAAAAATAAATTTATCAAATAAAACGTTGAAATCTTGTAATCCATGTTCGATTGATTTTTGTTTTTGCATAAAAAATATTGACAGGTGAGACGGGTGACAAGTTGGCATACTAGCGCTATACTAAGTCATAAGTAATCTATTAAATGTAGTAACTGAACGGAGGATAGCTTCAACACAGAAGAGTTTTCGTGTGAATGAATCTTTTGATTCAGGCGATACTAATTTCTGTGTTTGAATATTTTAGATTTTTATTTGTATTATTTTAAATGGGCACCGGATTGTACGTATACATTTATGTTTCAAGTCTAGATATGGCGGAAGGTTGTGTGATGGCCACGTCAGATTTTTTAGAAGGTTGGTATTGGTAGTATCAGATGAAATTTACTTCAATTGTCAAACGTCAAACCTCAGATCGGACAAATTTTAGTATAACCTCTAAATCTGGTTTGTTTTAATTAATTAGTTTTTATTCAATAGAATTAATGAATCTAGTAATAGAACACATATTAGTTCAATATTTTCTATAATGTCTGCTCTTATCACCAAGAATAGTTCAGTAATTATATACTTTTACAGTGACAGTTAAATAAATGACAATATTAATGTCACCAACTAAAACGTTACACACATAAATTGCCCTAAATCGACTTGTGTATATTGTGGGCAGTATAATTTAAATTTTAATATTAAAAAGACACCAAATAGAAAAAATAGTATAAAGAACTCATTTTATAAGACATTTTTCGCACTTGTCCTTTAGTAAACTCGCCCGAGGGCTCGTTTTACTAAATTTGGACGCGTGCGAAAAAATCATGTCTTATAAAACTTGTTCTTTAATATGCTATTATGTAACAAGTGCATAATTTAGGACTTTCTTGGACGAGTCGAAGTTTATGGCAGAGCGAGCGAGGCTGATAATTAAAGCGAGTCTATAAAGTTCGATTATGCACGACTTGCATACAAAGCTTTATGTTAATATAATTAAAAAAATTGCATCTCATAGTGTGCGGTGCTGATGTTTTGTTTAACAATATTTGTTGCACTTCCGGGAATAAAACTATTCTTTCGTCTTTAAGATGGCGGATAATCTGAAATTGTGCCAGAGTGCATTGTTAGGTGACAAAAGTCTATACGCAAAAAGTGGGTCATTTTTGACTTTTGTTTTTTTGCCGTAGAGATGACGGACGGTGAAGTTATTATAAAGGATTTAAAAATTGAAAATCTAAACTGTTTGCATTAATTTGACGTTTCTTTACGGCGCACTGAGCTATAATTCGTGGGCAATAAAGTGACGTTTATGTCAAAGATATTCATGTATAAATGTCAAATTATGATATGATCATGCATAAAAAAATTTAAATCGTAATTCCGTACTTGATAAAACAATAAAATAAAATAGTAAACAATCTTGATCTTAAAATTAAATCTTGTTCTGATTAAGTTCCAGTCTCTACTAATCTCTTAATCATAAAACTGTGTACAAACCGCCTCAATAAAAAATCACTTTCAATCTAAGAATTTCTCTTAATAAAACCCGTACCTGCCGCAACATTCATTTATAAACCCAGAAAAAATAAATGAAAACTTCAAAAGAAAATAATTAAATTACACTTAATATAAATTGTAGTGTCATGCTCCAAGGAAGAAACCTAATAAAAGTCTCTACCGACTGTTAGTTTCTCCTGCGAACAAGTGAAACACGGCGACAAATGAAAAAATAAAACAGTAAACGGTGCAGAGCAAACAAAACACGAATAGGAAGACAGCGGACAATCGTCCCGTGCTTATTCGGACCAGGGAGGGTGCCAATAATAAGGATAATTTATAACATTTCTCCAAAATTTACTGCCTTCATAATTTATTTTTTCGGCGATTGACATTAAAAGTGCTGCTTTTTGACAGCTGACAGTCAGCAAAGTGTCACTTTTGCTGCCTAGGCAGCAAAAATAGTAACAAAAGCAGCAAAAGTAATTGTTACTAATTAATTCATGAACATACCTAACCTATTTTGTTTTTTCATAGCAACTGTCAACATACGCATAGCAACATAATTTGATTGCGATACCTATCAATATATTTAAAATATTCACTAAATTAATATTAATTAATAACAATCGCCGAAAAAATAATGTGTTTAACATGGCAAAAAATACAGATTTACTGTCAAAACTAGATTCATAGCCTCGGCTGCGCCTCGTCTATGAAACTCTAACCGAGGCAGCAAATCTAATATTTTTTTGCCTAGTTAAACAAATAACTATTGTTTAATATGGACCTTCACGAAGGCTTATTCAGTGCCGGAATTAGTGTAAATTTAATTGGAATATCTAGCTATATATGTACGGAATATCAGGAATATGCAAGAATATTTCAGAATATTAAAAAACTCTAAAGCTTGAAGTTTTGAACGAATGAAGAAGAAAAATTTTAAGAATCATATAAAAACTACATTCTTAGATAGTATATAACGTGGAGTTTTTTTAGGGGATGGCCAGCCCAACATTTTTAAATAGCAACCCCTGTCGAGTTTCACCTTATTTTTAAGCTAATGAAATGAAACATCCCCATAATCCAAACCCGATATCTTTAATTTTTTCAAGAATTTAATTTTAATTAATGTTAATGTTTTTTGCACGGCCGGAAAGTAGCTGTCCACGATTTCGTCGAGAAAAAGGAGAGATATATACAGATTTAGTGTGTCGAACAAAGGCAGCAATAGCGAACGCGCTCTAAAAGTGGCATCGTATTTGTATGATATTGTATTTATAAGACAAAAGAAATAATCAAACGCGTTATTTATATACTGTATAACATGTTACCTACAGTGCGACGCATGAATTTTAATAGATTTGTATTTAAAATGTCCTAAATTAAACATGTAAAAGTAGTATTTTTCTCTTTATTCGGCATTTTTTTAAAACAATACTATACTATGAAAAAAAACAATTTGGAAAAATCGAAGCGTCGCACTGTAGAATGAATATTAAATATTGTCGTAAAAAAATTTCAATGATCTTATGTTAGTATTAGATTCTATATTATACAAACCGTAGAGCACTGTTTTACCTCTTTCTCATACAGCTACATTCCCGCCTTAAGTGATTCCCAAAATATTTTTTCTTCACTCGTTCAAAATACCAGGACTTTTGGGAAATCCGGTATACACGAAATTATGAATCAGCCTTTATATAAACTACAATTAATCCTGAAAAAAGAGCTGGTCTGAATGCGCACGGGACCAGTATGACGTCACCAAGAAGGCAGTGGCGTCAGGATTCGAGAGAGACATTGATTCGTTTGTAATGCAATGCAGCAAGATTGCATTAATTGTTCTGGAGATAAAATTTGATAGGGTTGAAATTTAAATTTGTTTTCTTAATATATTTGTGTCACGCCATGCAGTCGTTACACTTGGTTTTTATTTTATTTTTAACAATGTTGAAAGGGTAGCGATATTTAACTCACATATTAAGAACTTTTTTTAAAGTACAGCGTTTTTACTTTAATTATTTTTTTAATAATTGCGTGGTGCATGAATGTATAAATCAATAATTTACATTCAGAACTAAATAAATAATGAATATTTTACTATTTATTCCCACTTTGGTTAGTTAGATGTTAGATCATGTGTCATCGTCATCTTTATTTTATTTTAATCAAGTTGTATACTATATTTTATATTGGTTTTGTAACAGGCGGCACAACAGTATTTATTTATTTGGTTTTTGTAAATTTAAAGTTTCAAAATTATTTTAACATTTATTATTTTTTATTACGCTTTCGGACCTTCACTTTGAAATTATTTTATATTTTTATTACCGTAAAAACGAATTTGTAGTTTCTATGGTCTTTTGAAATCCTTACTTTTCGAGATATTTATATTGTTTTAAAAAGAATTATACATAACAACGACATAAATATACACGCAATTTTAGACTATCATTTTATAATTTTATTTATCCACGCCAGTGATAAATAATAGTCATATTATTTTCATTATTTGAGTGAGGTAATTAGTTACCTATATTACCTCACTAGTGAAGTAATATGATGTGCTTTTGTCTATTACCTACCTCTCGCATTTACTCGTTCGTTACCATGGATAATATTAATATAAATATATTTTTTGTCAATATTTGACAGCAATGTTAAGGTTATAATATGTCTACATATTTATTTCTTAAATATTTTTGGAATAAATCAATTTTGAATTGAAAACTGACAGGATGTGCTGCTTTCAAACAATTTTTTTTCATTTTGCTTTGATTTTAAATCAAATTTATAGAAATTGACATCTATCAATTATTGTTAAAATATATACCTAATTTTTAAAATTTAAAATCTGACATTTAAACAAAAACATCAATTTTTAATAATTTTGAGCTGTTGTGGATAAAATTTTGTATATCACATGTGGGCTAAAGCATATTACAGCACTCATGTGATTACACGACTCGGTCTACGACCTGTTCGTGAAATTCTTCACAATCAACTGCTGTAATAATGCTGTTATCCCACTTGTAATATAAATAACTATTATACAAGTAAATTACTTATATTTATGCATCAGATGTGCCTTTTTAAAATTTTGATTAAAAAATTGTACATGATTATAAAAATTCCGAATAATTAAAATAAAATCAAATTATGCAAACTTTGCACGGATATATCTCATGATAGAAATAAAATTTTAAAAGGCACATCGTAGATCCATTCTTTCTCTATTAAATGTTTATAAAAACATTATCCTGAAGTCAATAATAATCTGACAGTTTACTCGCAACGAAAACACTTTTACAGTATTTTTAAACTTTAAAATGACATTGCATATCTATAGGATGCGGCAAAGTACGAGTTTCGGGCTTCGGGCAGTCGTAGTAAAAAAAACCTAAGCCCACTGAACTTACACCCGCAACAAATTAAGCTTAACAATTAGATTCATCTTTATCCCACTCCAGTTATTAAAATCATGAACTTACCAGAGTGGCAATAAAACAATTTTATATACCATGGTTACGAATTTGACAGCAATGTATTAGAGTGTTTCATTTAAAATAGAACATAGCAAATGAAATATGTATGTATTTCTAATCATTTTAGAAATGAAAAAATTTGCAAGAAATATAAACATTTAATAGATATTTTTTCAGAATACAATTTATAACAAATTCTCAAATACACGAAATAAATCAGATCTGAGGCTAACATCTGTATTATACAAACGTATATCATTTACGTCTTTTCTCCAATTGTATGACGTATTTTCAACAACACAACCCTAATTGACACTTGACAGCCTATGTTCTATTTTAAATGAAACGCTCTAATACATTACTGTCAAATTCGTAACCATGGATATGAAAGATCCCATGATCGACGTAAAATAAAGCAATAAAACTCACGGTAGATAGAATTTGTTTTTATGATATAAAATCCTTTTTATAAAATAATAATTATTGCAAAGCCTCAAAGGCATTTCAATATACGAATTAATATATTTGTTTTATTTGAATGGAGTACATTTCAGTTTCAGTATTTCAGCGAATAAAGTATGAAAGCTTCTTTGGCAAGTCTGAAAATATTGACAATTCTTTAGTGCATAATAGCAGCTTGTGTGTAATTCTCGTGTTCACATGGAAATCAAAGCGATTCTTAATCAAAGAAGAACAAATAGCGCTGTACAAAACCAATACTTTTTCCCTTTTCTCGCAAAAAGGAACAAACGGCAGAACATGAAACAAATTTCAATTAAAATCTTTCTACATCTCCCTATGAAAATTAATTACAGAACGCGTATAGCGCAACACCAAAACGAAAAAGAATCAAATAAAATAATTTCGCAAACAGAGGAGCTGATGAAACAGAGCTCGGAATAATAATTGGTGACGGGCCGATTTTTCCAGGTCTAGCCATAGCCATTCTACGGGTACAATTTGTCACACTTTCGCTATTTATCTTTTGTGATGGTACAGTATAGTATAGTAGGTATTGTCCATTTCCAAATGAGTTACTGCTGAAGCCTTGTTCACACATGATTCTTTGAGGATCGCTAAATTATATCTTCAATAAGTCATGGAAAGGAAGAATTTCTAATTCATTGATAGCTTCAAGAGTGATTTGAAAGAATCATCAAAGAATCCAGTGTAAAAAGGGCTTAGGATTCAGTGTAGAAGACTGATGACAAATACAGGGTGTCCCGTAACATGAAGCACATATTAGAATGGCATATAGTACTTAACATACTGGTCACGAAACAAAAATTCAAAATTCCTATAAATAAAGGTAGTTTACTTAAGGAGAACATTTTTAGTATCACTGGACAATATTTATTTTGAATAAAGAAATTAATTATCGTCATTACGTAAAGTAATTTATAATTGAAATTAATTTATGCTATTACGTAAAGCTTCATAAAACCAATATTAATTAATCTGTGTTCTAGGGATGCGTAGGTAAAGAAAACAAAATATTTCAAAATACTTACTTTATTTTTATAAAAACTGTTCAAAATTATTTCCATTAACAGCTAAACATAACGCAGCACGTTGAATTAAAGAAATTGTACAAGCCCGATGAAATGCATGTTCTTGTCTAATTCTTTCAGCGCAATTTTCAATTCGTTGCCTTAATTCAAGGGTTTCAGGAGCCTCTTGATTGTCATAGATGAGGAATTTAAAATGATTCCAAAAATAAAAATCTAATGGATTCAAATCCGGAGATCTAGGAGGCCAAGATACAGGACCTCCTCGACCAATCCATCTGCCCTCAAATACTCTATCTAGGTGATTTCTAACATTTCTGCTAAAATGAGGTGGTGCACCGTCATGCATAAACCATGCCTTTTGACGTACATTCAGAGGAATTTCTTCTAATAATTCAGGCAAATTATTCCGCAAAAATAATAAATAATCCTGGCCATTCATTCTGTTAGGAAGTATGTATGGTCCCAGTAACGATCCATTCACCATTCCAGCCCAAACATTTAGCGAAAACCTATGCTGAAAATGACTCCTAACAACAGCATTCGGATTTTCTTCAGCCCAGTTGTGATAATTATGAATATTGTGTATGCCATCACGAATAAATATTGCTTCGTCAAAAAATATTACTTCTAACGTAAAATTAGGATCCACGGCATGTTGATCCAGAAGCCATTCGCAAAACCTTACTCGAAGAATATGGTAGGGTTCAATTAACGCATGGACCAGTTGAAAATGATAAGGATATAAGTTATTATTATTTAAAATTCTCCAAACTGTCATCCGCGGCACAACTGGTAGTTGGCGAGATATTCTCCTTGTACTAATTGTTGGATCATTGCGTACCAAATCTAAGAATGCATTTTCAACATTTGCTGGTCTCTGACGAGCTCCACCGTCTCTTCCCCGATTAGGTCGCAAAGAAGCAGTGTCGCGAAGGCGTTGAGTAAGATTAACAAATGTGCGAGGATACGGATGCCGTCGTCCTGGAAAACGTTCGGCGTAATAGCGCTTGGCTAATCTACCGTTTTGCCCTGCTTCGCTATACACTAGCAACATATGCACTAACTCATTGTTACTATAATCATTCATTTTTGCAACAATCACAAGAGCGATATCAAGACTAGATTAATAATAAACAATGTCACGTAACGAATCGAACAAATCACCACCTCCACCTTAATAGCAAAACTGAAAGTGTTATGTGGCCGGCTACTTGAAACTAAATTTAATTATTGTATTATGCAAACATGAGTTATAGGTACAATGTAATATTTAATATTAAAACCAGTGGCCCAAAACTGTTTTCTTGACCAACCTCAAAAACTAATTCTCGAATTTTGAAAAAATTCTTTTTGTTTCGTGATCAGTACGTTAAGCACTATGCCATTCTAATAAGTGCTTCATGTTACGGGACACCCTGTATAATTTAAGGCATGTAAATAAATTATTTTTTATTTTGAGTGATATTTTTCATTCATTTTATAGTCCTGAAATATTTCCTGTAAATTTTTTTTACAATTTTTATTGGTTACTTAAAAACCAAAGCAACGATTTTCTTTATATTTTCATATCTTATATTATATTATACTTGAAAGTATAGCGGTCTTATGAATTCATATTTTTTATGCAAACAGACAAGATACATCTATATAAGATATGAAAATATAAAGAAAATTGTTGCTTTGGTTGTCAAGTAATTAATAAAAGTTGTAAAAAAAATACTTAATTTGTTCATAGTTTCATAATTTTAGAGATATTATCAAAAGTTATATCTTCCATATAAAGTTAATACTATCATTCTAATACAAAAATCCAATTTCGTAGATAATTTACAGGTTTTAAATAGCTAAGTATATTACTGCTCCAATGTACGCTTGAACTCCCGCCACTAGGGGTGACGTTGAACGTTAATTCACGGGTACTCCTGAAGAAACAGAAATAAGTGCATAAAATTATTATCTAGAAGTAAACATATTTTAATGGATGTTAAACTTTTCAGAAACTTTACATGAAATGTGACTGTTTGGCTTAAGAGGCCCGTCTACCTTCCAAAATCCAGCATAAAATGTACTAACGTAGCGAGTGTTTTGTTTTTATTTCAACAAGTATTTAATAGAGAAAAATTGGATCTACAGATGAGCCTTTTTAAAATTTTTATAAAAAAATTTACATGATTATAAAAATTCCGAAAAATTAAATAAATATCCAATTCATCCAAACTTTGCACGGTTATATCTCATGATAAAAATTTATTTTTAAAATTTTAAAAAAGCACATTTGTAGATCCATTCTTTCTCTAATAAATGTTTATAATTATTTTGAAGTCAACAATAATCTGACAGTTTACTCGAAACGAAAACACTTTTGTAGTATCAACTTCAAAATGACATTGCATTGCTAGGATGCAGTAAAGTACGAGTTTCGGGCTGATTTTAGGTACTCGTAGTAGTGGGGAAAAGAGTGAAATTGCAAAAAAAAGTATAATCGAGACTATTCTAGGGAAAAAACGTAGACGGCCCGCTTGTATTTTATGTACCAAATACATCACAGGTATGTCTAATAATTAACATCACTAAAACATATCTTAATGATATACCCGAGAGGTACAATTGTGACATCCCTGTGACGTTCTACTCAATAAAATTTTTACTCTTATCGAATGAATAACATATCCTAAAGATGTCACCGAAAGGTACAATTGTGACATTCCTCCAAATATCCAAATATCTGAACTCTAGTTTCCATTCAATAAAAATATCCCTAATCCTTTTTGCTCTTGTCGAATTAGGAATTGGCGTAACGCTTATTGTATTTTATGTACCAAATACATCGCAGGTATGTCTAATCATTAACATCATTAAAACATATCTTAATGATATGCCCGAGAGGTACAATTGTGACATCCCTGTGACGTTCTACTCAATAAATTTTACTCTTATCGAATAAATAACATATCCTAAAGATGTCTCCGAAAGGTACAATTATTGTGACATTTAAATATCCAAATATCTGAACTCTAGTTTCCATTCTATAAAAATATCCCTAATCCTTTTTGCTCTTGTCGAATTAGGAATTGGCGTAACGAGTTATACCCCCCCCCCCCTATGAAGAGATAAAAACGCATTCGCTTGACCAAACACACGCTTTTGCACATAGCGCGAGGCTGGTACCGTTTTATTTACACAAGTTTTTCGCTATTGGATTCGCATAGTCTGTTTGCGTTGTTGCACATGCACTTGTCTGTCTGTGTGTGTGTGCGTGTGTGGGTGCGTGTGTGTGTGTGTGTGTGTGTGGGTGTGTGTGTGTGTGTGCTGGTGAGCATAAGCCCGGGGCCCGCATCAAGCACAAAGCACATACGAATTTACGCCGAGATATCATCTCGTGTGATAAAAATCATTAGAATGTAGGTGGGGATCCCGTGAAAAAAATTAATTTATTTCAAATTGTTTCGCAGATATATATCTTGCATCTTTATTTGTAATCTCTTTCTGTACCACCAGATAAACTGGCGTATAATTTATTCATCAGATGCTATATTGCCTGGAAATGGCATAAAAAGAGATATCTTTCTAAAGCCCAAAATCAATTTAGTTTCAGTGGACTAAAGAACTTCCTAAAATTTAAATCTTGAATGTTATTTTTTGTGACTGTTGTCAACAGCTATAAATATCTAAAAATTAACTAATCTAAACGTGACAATAGTAGGTATATAGTATATACTATGTTACAACGAACTGAAGCAGTTGTAAAAATAAAGGTGGAGTTACACTGTGGCAAAGTCGTTTATAATTATTAGAGAAAATAATAAAAAATTACCAGCTGTATGCTATATTATCTAAGTTATATTTATAGTTTATTTAACTTAAAATTATATTAAAGGTATACTTAAAGTTCATTTAACTTTAAATAGAACTTGAATAATAAAGTATACACACAAGGTATCTACTCTGTAACATAGAGCCAAAAGCTAGCTTTATAGATGGCTGTGTCTATCTGAATAAGTCACGGATAAATACACAAAACAAGGTAAATTAGATATTAAAACTGAAGTAAACAAAATTATACAAATAATATAAACTGTTCCGTAAAAACTTAAATTTTAAACGTAATTAAAATTACTAAAAACCATACAATAAAAATGACTTCAAATAAACAAGTAAAAACATACAAATGTCAAAACAGATAAGATAGAGGATAGAGCTATAAGCTCTTCGACATGGCTCTGCGATAGAAACACGATATGACTCATTGTGCTATGTTTCGAGTAACCACCACAAGGAATCAGCAGACCAGCACTCAATATAGAGCGTAAAGTTAGTTTTTAGCCCGTAAGTTACAGAATAGACCCCCAGCTGGCAAATACAACTGCTTCAATTCGTTGTGACATAGTATCTACAAGTTCTAAACATACATTCCTGGAGAAAAAAGTTCCAAATATTCCACAATTTGTTGATTGTCCTTGCAGGACGATTCCATAAAGTTTCGATTGCTGATTTTATTTGAGATTGTATAAAATGTATTGCAGTTTTTAATAAATATAAGATACATTACATTTTACTTGTATTTTGATACATATTTAAACTTTTGTACAAAAACAAAACGATTTTTTTTACGAACGGCTGAACTAATGTGATCCTGGGCTCTTATATAACTCTTTAAAAATTATTATTTGGTCTATTCACGAGTACCTAACCTACTCGAAGATATTCAAAATCTTTCTTAAAAAGGATATAATCCAATCAAAAATTACATAAAATATAATAATTGAACCTTTTAGCCAATGTAAGTATATGTGAGGCTGGTTCACATACACTGAATATTTATTTCACCATGTGTACGGTTACCAATCGACATCTCACGGGTATTCATGGTTGTTCATGAAAAGTAAAAACTACAATGTTTAACTGCAATCAAACCTGAGTCGTTAGACCCACAATCAGCCACATAACGCACTCGCTATCCACCCCATAATACCATCATTACCACCTTCCAATTTTCAATCTCTCGTCTGTATCCTCGTATGCAAAACAACACTTTCTGTCCCATATCCCGTAATCTAACGCATTCTGTTGGTGGCTGCAGCCTCATGAATCAAGTGGCTGGTGGGGGTGGGGGGGGCTAGCGGGGGTGAGACACCAGACCAGAGGCTCTGAGACAAGCTGCAGAGCCGGCTCAGCCTCCAAGGTCGACCATGACTGGACCAGTCACAAACCACAGTCGAAATACCTTCCAAGACTGCTGATGACGCCAGGAGGCGTGATTACAAACAGGGGGTGGAAAAATAGTAGTTTTCTTTCCTCATATTCAGATTAAAAATCTGATGTGGACACCACATGACTTCCTTGTAAAAATGTAGAATAATATAATAACCGTGTATGATTTACTAGATGCAACATGAGTCTCAAAGACAAAATTTCAACTTTGTATGACATACCGTTTTTGATTAATGCGAAAAATACCAAATAGTGCCCATTTGGCACTTACGATCGCAACCAAAAATAGGAAGTGCACAACTAGATGTTATAACAGTCCTAAATACAAAATTTCAACTTTCTACGTCTAACCGTCGTCCAGACGTTCGTACGTCCGTACAGACATCACGACGAAACTAGTCAGTATGGATTCAGGAAAAGTCAAAACGGATATTTCCGTCAAAATTTGAAAACCGAAAATTTTCACGATTACGATACTCCGTACAAGGAAGTCGCTTCAATGAAGTCAAATTTTGAGGAAACTAATTTTTTTATGTTGTTATAAAATTAATTTTGTTTTGGTAGGTACTCATTATTTCTGACAGCTTCTTTTTTATATCAATTTTTGGACAGTTTTTTAATGAAATTGAGGATAGGATGGTTATAGCGAACAACATCGTCCGAGTAGAAAATACGGTCCAACATTTGATATTAATGCATGGCAATGACAAGCATATTAATTTCATCTAAATCTTACATTTAAAATTAATCTGTCATATCTTTTATTTGTGCGTCGGCGACAAATTCGTCCACGATGTTACTGCTCCAGTTCTTCTATTTATATTTTTTCTTTCGTGAACTTAGGAAGCGAAGATTTATTTAGATATTGCACAAATTTAACCATTTCTAATTGTCCAAAGAAAAAACACCCAATTTCAAACACTAAGCGACTGACAGTACAACTTCGCAACTACCTTGTAGCAGTCGCCAAGCCTGAAGCGACTATGATGTCAAAACTGAACTGACTATACCAACAGATGGCATAAATATACTGTCGCCAACTATGACGTGAAGTCTGTCATATGGCAATGTGTACTTGCATTCACAACACCAAATTTCAATGGTGTGAATGTGAATACGTCTTGTCATATGACAGACTTCAAAAAACTTCGTCAAATTTCACCAAATTTCGGGCTGTGCATGCGGCTTAAGCTCGGGCTTAAGTTACTGCCTATTTTTAAAGCAATCAAATTTAAATTTGATTTTCAGGGGTAATACCATAAGAGATGATAATTCTAACAATTTCACGACACAAAACATCATCTATAAATTTCCCGAAACGAAGTTGAGGGGAATTGTCAGATGATGTTTTGTGGAGTGAAATTGCAATAAGTTGCCGTGGAATAGACAAAAATTCTCTCAAAAAATTATTATCTCGAATGGTATTTAGGAAGAATATTTTTCTTGTTAAAAATACTACCAAAACGACTCATTTTGCTAAACATTTTTGACGTTTAATGTGACAAATTAATTAATTTTTTGTTACTGACGTAACAAAATAAAACCTAATCTACAAAATTATGTTGTCAGATACATCATTTTACATTTTCAATTCTATTGGTTGCATTACGTCATTAGTCGTCATCATTACGCAATATGATTGGTTAAACCATCAGTCAAAAAATATTCTGTAATATTTAATTTAAGAGCGCAAATCTTACATTTGTTTTTACTCCTTTCAAACAGCAGACTATGAGCATAAAATATAAATTAAATTTGTAGTCTCGATTCTTAGCTGTTTGGTTTCAGCATTGAGTAGTGCTTCTGTATATAGGACTATTTCAACATCAAAACGAGAAGGCTTTAATGGACACAATCTGTCATTAATTTAAAAAGTTTCCTTTCCTTACTCCAAACTTCAAAGTAGTTTTCAATAAATCATGAAGTCCTGTTTGTATCATAGCCTCCTGGCTCTCCGTCTTGTTATTTCGCTCTACCATCGTCACGCCAACTCGCATGAGGTACAGTCCTCTTAAAAACGACTTAAAAATTCCTTTAACCCTTTCCCATTACAATGTACACTCCCCGTCACAAACCGCTTCAGTCCCATTCTTCATATCTCTCTGTGCACTGATTGAAATGTGCGATGCCAAGTAGCATCCAAGTCCTCGTTTTTCATCTGTTTGTTCGCCAGTTCTTTTGTTTCTTCTGCATTTGTTCTGCTAAGTGACGGACGTAGTTGTCAGATAGTTACCTTACCAGTAGTTGCTGGAATTTACGGGACTTAAAGTTATGGGGTAATTTAAAATTGAGATATATTGGAAGGGGAGATGTTTTAAGTATGACTTAACATCATAAAGCCTGTTTTACATTATACTTTTTTCGTCTAGATTCTAGTTCGAAATTCATCCGAGAAGTTCGTAGTCATTTCTAGTATAATTTAAATCAGATTCTCATGCGAGTTCCGTTCGATTTTCATACTTTTTTCTAGTTCTAACAGTTCAATCTGGAGTCTGACCAACCTTTAAAAGTTTTTTCCATTATAAATTCTAACCTCAAATCTTATGTTGTCACTTGTCAGAATAAGTAAGAATATTATTTAATATTTTGAAGTGGCCTAACTTGAACCATTTCGAATAAAATCGAAGAATTTCGATTGTATGGGAATAGTTTGGAAATAAAGTATGACACTCGAACGAATCTCGGATGTAAATCTAACATGAATCTAGACGAAAAAACTATAATGTAATTATATTAACTGTAATTAGCGCAGAGCAACGTGGAGCTAATTTCTTATTGTGAACGCTACTAGTGAAATGCATATGTCAAATCACTAACATTAACTATACCAACTGACTGTAACTACTAATTTCATCTTATGCAAGATCTTATGAATCAGACTTAAATGTCCACATTTTTAATATCAATAAATGGTAACCGTGGATATACTTCCAGTGGTTTTATCAAATTTTATCAACTGTAATGGGCTACTTGCATGCATTTTTTAAATTAAATATATTTGAAGAAGAGATCAAAACTTGGGACCCGTATTTTTTATTTTGACAAAAATTTTATTTAGAAGCCCAAAAAAAATTATTTAAATTTATATATTCAATATGTGACGTAAAAACTAACCCAACCAATGGATGGCCGTTAAGCCATAGCAACGGCTGTACTAGTGAATGCCCCTAACTACGGCTTGCGCGGGAACGAGTTTGGCAAGCTGACAGATCAGATGTGTTTGACATTTGTACTTCGTACATGTTTTGATGCTGTAAAATATAAGTAAGTATTTGTGTTTTCATAAACTAAATAGTCTAAATTTATAAAATAATGTATTGTTACTAAATTTTATGTATATTTTTGACAAGCAAATGTCAAATTCAAACATTTGTTGACTGACTCGCACGCTATCTACAGGTTACATTCTTAACTATGCTTCCCTACCTTCTGTTCACACAAATGACGTCACATAAAATTTAATCTCAATTTACTAAAAAAACATATAATTTTTTTTAAATAAAATTTGTATTTTTACCAATGTTTTAGACCTAACATTATGTGCATAGTGTTAAAAATCTAATTTTCAGTACCATGCAAGTACCCCATTACTCAAGAGCTTTTTATTTCGCCGGATAAATTTCTGTTTATATTGAAACCTTGTTGCCTAGCAATTTGAAAAGAAAAATTATTTAATTGGTTCTTCTTCACAAATATTCCCAAAATCTAATTATTCCACTGACAAATATTAGAAATATGAAGCAAATGACATTTTAGTGTTTTGTTTATTGTTTGGTTGCTAAGAAAAAGGTAAATAAGTAATAAGTCATTTCAAAGTTTAATAAATTTCATATAGCTTTAGCATACTAAGGGCTGAACGTAGCCCGCAGACCAAGACTAAAGATTGCTAGTCCAATTCTGCACAACTCAGGTTCGAATTCAGTCAGATACAGGATGTCAGTTTAATGTATCTTGTTGTGAACTCTTCAAAAACAAAATACCCATGAGTTGCCAACTGATAACCGCACACAAGGTATAATCAAATACAAATTGTGTTTTGTTTTGATTCGTATTACAAATAAATGCTATATTTATCCAAATTTATATAAATTTTTGACAATTAACGTTTTCAATCTTCAAAAAATATCACTTCCGGTGAAGATATTTGTACCAAAATCTAATGAGCTCTTCCAATTTATATACAAATGTTAAATACCAAATATCAATTTTTTTGGGAAATTCGTATTTGAGTTATCCGACTTACTCCCCGGCCTTGACCACATACATACACACACACACACATACATGCATACATACATACATACATACATACATACATACATACATACAGACATCATCGTGAAATTATCAAAAATGAATTATAAGGGCCCTAATTCGTGCTCATCCACTAAAAACTCACTACCCGATTTTTAGCATGATTCCAATAGGTACATTCCTTTACAGGTAAGCGGAAGGTAAAAAATATGAACTACTGGTAAAAAATATAGGTATAGTCCGCCCCAAACTTCTTTGCCATTACGTCATTATTTTATTTTCAAGAACTAAAGAATACATTGTGTTACTCTTTCTATCTTTATTATTATTATTCCAAATATTCACATAATATAGTTTAAAAATATTTGATATCAAAATATAACTTTCCCGCCATAATTTCAAATTGATTCATACGAACTACAGGTATGACGTCACGGCAAAGAAGTTTGGCACGGACTTTACTTAAAATCAGCTAAAAGTTTTGGTGGTGCTACCATTACCATAATAATAATAATAATAATAAATTTATTCCAAAATAGTATAACGTATACAAAGAACAAGTCCAAACAATTTACAAAGGTAGGTACATATGAAAAAAAAGTTACAATAATTAAGTAAATACAACTCATTTTTCAAAAAATTCATTTACATGATAGTATGCTTTGTCTGAGAGATAGGTTTTTAATGATTTTTTAAAACTTTTTAGTGGCAATTCCTTAGTTTCTTGTTCTATATGATTGTATATTTTTATCAAAACATTGTGAACACCATTTTGTACTACAGTTAAATTTGTTTGTGTTGAAATAAACTCATTTCTGTTTCTTGTATTGTAATGATGAGTTCTCACCGGTTCCAGGTCAGAAGCCCAATTGACAAAAACCCATAGGACAAATGCCCAAAGACAAATACTCAATTGACAAATACCCATGCGGACAATTGCGCACGCGGACAAAAGCCCATGTGTACAAATGCTCACGGGTACAAATGCTCATGCGGACAATTGCGCACGCGGACAAAAGCCCATGTGTACAAATGCTCACGGGTACAAATGCTCATGCGGACAATTGCCCACGCGGACAGAAGCCCACGTGTACAAATGCTCATGGGTATAAATGCTCATGCGGACAATTGCTCACACGGACAAAAGCCCATGTGTACTAAAGCCCATATGTACAAATGCTCATAAAATTATTTTTTCTCATCGGCATGTCTTAAACTTCATGATTATACTGCGTTTGTTCTGAACATCTGTGAAGAAACTTACACCTTAATGAGTTTCTAAGAATTTTAGAAGAGATTACTGTAACGGTGTTATTGTTACTTACCCACTTATTTAAAATCATTCCCTTAGTTATTATTTGTGATCTCGTGTATTCACTTTATCGTGCGTTTCCGATAACACAGCGCGCTAAAGTATTTTGTTTTTTCCAAAAAATAAAATAAAATGAAAGAAACAATCAAAATTTGTTATTTATTTATTTAAGGCTACCCATGCGCACATCGCACAACAATATACCGCAATGGTATTTAAGTTAAACCTAAGATTACAGCAAAAATAATTGAACTGAATAGAGAACCTAATACCCTTCTTGAGCCCCACATACTCGGTTTGTGTACAAACTCTGATTGAATAGAACTACTCGTAAATAAGGAACCTTATACCCTTCTTGAGTTCCACATTCTCGGTTTTGATACAAACTCTGAGTAAATGCCACACCACCGAAAACCACAGCGTATAAAAACCATACCGCCTAATAACCATACGTCCGAAAAACCACAGCGTATAAAAGTTCCCCCACCACAATGTCCAGCTACCCATATACCAATTTTCACACTTCGATTTGCATATTTGTACCCAAACTAATCAATACTAACAAAACCCAAATTGAGTCCAACAGAACTCCGTTTTTTTAAAATAAACTAATCAATACTAACAAAACCCTAATTGAGTCCAACAGAACTCCGTTTTTTAAAATAAACTAATCAATACTAACAAAACCCTAATTGAGTCCAACAGAACTCCGTTTTTTAAAATAAACTAATCAATACTAACAAAACCATAATTGAGTCCAACAGAACTCCGTTTTTTAAAATAAACTAATCAATACTAACAAAACCCTAATTGAGTCCAACAGAACTCCGTTTTTTTAAAAATAAACTAATCAATACTAACAAAACAGAAATTATAATTAAGCAGTTTAGAATATACCGATGAGAAATAATTTTATGAGCATTTGTACATATGGGCTTTAGTACACATGGGCTTTTGTCCGTGTGAGCAATTGTCCGCATGAGCATTTATACCCATGAGCATTTGTACACGTGGGCTTCTGTCCGCGTGGGCAATTGTCCGCATTAGCATTTGTACCCGTGAGCATTTGTACACATGGGCTTTTGTCCGCGTGCGCAATTGTCCTCATGAGCATTTGTACCCGTGAGCATTTGTACACATGGGCTTTTGTCCGCGTGCGCAATTGTCCGCATGGGTATTTGTCAATTGAGTAATTGTCTTTGGGCATTTGTCCTATGGGTTTTTGTCAATTGCGCATGTGGCCGGCCACCGTTCTCACCATATCCTCAAACATATATTCGTGCTTTTTAACAAATACAGCACATTCTAAAATATACAGACACGGTAGGGTGAGAATTTTTGAAGTTTTAAACCAATGCTTGCAGTGATCTCGTGATGTTAAATTGAAAATTATTCTGATACACTTTTTTGTATTTTAAATATAGTTTCTGCATGAGGAGAAAGTCCCCAAAAAATAATTCCATATGAAAAATTGGACTGAAGGTAACCGTAATAAACACTGAGCAAAGTGTCTGTGCTTACTAATGTTCTTAAATAACGCAACATATAGACATATTTGTTTACTTTGTTTGCCAATTTGTTAATATTTATAAACCATTTTAAATTATTTTCAATGTTCATACCCAGAAATTTAACATTATCTACGAGTGGTATTTGTTCAACATTCGTTAAAGTTAGACCAGTGACAGATTGGTACTATAATTACCAAATGTAATTGCTTGTGTTTTATTGGTGTTAAGTTTCATACTGTTTTTACTGAACCATATTTCAATGGCAGACATGGCGTTTTGTATTAATTCAATTAGTTCAGTTTCATCTTTAGACTTACATAGTATGGTATTATTAATGTATTACATTACTTTCTGAAATATTTGTGTTTTAATTTTCTTTGTAACAGCTTCTCATTTCTGTCAGTAATTATAAAATGCAGAAACGATTATATAATAATTAGAGGTCCTGAATCTCTTAAAAAATGGCGCACCGTTCGTTAGCGTGCATTTGCTGAGTGTATTTTTTGCTTCAAGTTCCAGCCGCTAATGTTATAGTTGTCGAACGTAAAATGCGATTATTATACAAGTGCTACGGTGTAATTAGCCGCATAAATTTACATATTTATTAATAATTATTTATTTTTTACCACAGCGGGTTTGCATTTAATGTAAGCCGCTTAGCGCCAATATTAGTTCTATACACTTACTATGTGGAAGTAACGTTTATAAAGAAATACTTAAATACTTGACAATAATATCAAATCTTCCATACGACAAATTATAAATGATTTTATTTGTTTATCCAATACCTCTTAATAAAAGCATCATAACTATGGTGATTTTAAACAAAGAAAGTAAAAAATTACCCACAAGTGGCTTTGATCAAAATTATACCCACTTGTGGGTAAATTGTTACTTTGCTTGTTGGAAGTCACCATAGAAACGATGTTTTAGGTTGAAACTTCATATTTTTAAAATATTTAAGCAGTTATTAAGGGGCCGTTCACATAATACGTCACGCACTTGGGGGGCAGGGGGTCCAGGATATGTGACGAAATGTGACATGGGGGTACGAGGGGGTTCATCATGATGTGACGTCACAAAAATTTTACTTATGAATTTTTACCTTCCGCTTACCTGTAAAGGAAGGTATTGGAATCATGCAAAAAATCGGGTTGTGAGTTTTAAGAGAATGAGCACGAATTAGGGTCCTTACAACTCATTTTTGATAGTTTCTCGATGATGTCTGTATGTATGTGTGTATGTGTGTGCGTGTGTGTGTGTGTATGTGTGTGGTCCGGGCCGATGCCGGATGTCGTATAACTCAAATACGAATTACCCAAAAAATTTGATATTTGGTATTTTGCAATTGTATACGAATAGGAAGAGCACATTAGATTTTGGTACAAATATCTTCACCGGAAGTGATATTTTTTGAAGATTGAAAAGATTAATTGTCAAAAATTTATATAAATTTGGATAAATATAGTATTTATTTGTAATAAGAATAAGAGGCAAAGTTATTTGCAACTTACGTTATAAAAAAATTGTCTTTATCTGGTAGCATCAAAGAACTGCAGTAAAATTTAAAAAATAAATTTATCAATGAAACGTTGAAATCTTGTAATCCATGTTCGACTGAATTTTGTTTCTGTGTAAAAAATATTGACAGGTGAGATGGGTGACAAGTTGACATACTAGTGCTATATGTCATAAGTAAGATATTAAATGTAGTAATTGAACGGAGGATGGCTTCAGCACAGAAGAGTTTTCCTGTGAATTAATCTTTTTATTCAGATGATGCAAATTTCTGTGTTTCAATATTTTAGATTTTTATTTGTATATTTTAAATGGGCACCGGATTGTACGTATACATTTCTGTTTAAAGTCTAGATATGGCGGAAGGTTGTGTGATGGCCACGTCAGATTTTTAGTTAGGTACTTAAATTATGAAAGAATGAGTAATTAACATTTTATAACAAGCTGATCATAGTGGATCATAGCGCGATTCCGTGTTTATGGAAGAATTTTTCTGTGACAAGATGAAATCATTACTTTCCCATAATTTTCACTTTTTTCAAAATTTAAAGTTATATTTTTGTGACATCACATGGGGTGGGGGGGGGGGCCGATTTGTGACGTTTTGTGACAAGGGGGGAGGGGGGCATCAAAAATGTCCAAAAATCGTGTGACGTATTATGTGAACGGCCCCTAAGAGGTGTTGGATAAAACATTATACTTCACACGTGGGCAAAAAGAAATGACCCACACGAGAAAATTATCTCACTTAGCCTTCGGCCTCGTGTGTTAAGATTTCCCTCGTGGGTAATTCCTTACTTTACCCACTTTTAAAGTAAATAACTATTATTTTAATATAAGTTTTAAGCTTACCATAATAAATAATCAGTTGCTATCACTTTTCTTTTGTTATTGATATATCTATAACTCGATATTTGTTGATATGTCGATAATTATCGGAAAATATCAATAATATCGGGTTATCGATACAAGGATACATCCAAAACTGTATGTCTTAAATACAGTTGGAAAGATTACGATTTGAGTAAAATGCGTTTGGCAAGACTACGGTTATACATAACTGCGATTTGACAAAAATACGTTTTGAATCAACTCCGTGTTGAATTATTCCAGTTAGGTATAATTGCTTTTTAGCTAAATTACGGTTTACCTGAAAACGATTTGACAATATAATATTAGTCGAAGTTGCGGTTTGGTCAAATTACGGAATGTGAAATTACAGTTTGTCTAGAATACAGTTTGGGTAAATTACGGGTTGGCATATTTACGGTTTGACAAATTACAGATTGACTAAAATACAATTTGGCTTAATTATTTTTGGTCAAAGTACGCTTTGACAAAACTATTTGACTAAATAAGCGGACTCCTAAAAATAGTTACAATTTCCTACAAAACCGAAACCAAACCATCATTTCTTTCGAATTGTCAAAGGCTATCAAATATCCTCACCAAAAGCGTCTCCAGTTCTGTGATAGTTGGCTTTGTAACCTTCAACCGTTCTCACATTCAGATGTTTCGATGTCTGCAGCATCAGCGTCCACCGGATGTGGAGCTGGCCGCGTTCACTCGCCTGACAAATCTAAAATTATAAACAAGCGAAGAACACCGACAGTGCCCCGTGTATCAACTGTTCCATTTCCTGTTTTTCAAATTTAATCCTCGCCGACAACGCTGTAAAGACGAGACGAGAAATAGACAGACGAAGAACTCCTCAAGATGAAGATATTTTTGTCTGACACTTATTTAAGTTGGGGCAGCCATGAGAACCCGTGAGTAGACGTGAGGATTCGCTATTTTATTGAACAAGAAATTGCGCAACAAATTGAACAATGTCTTGAGCAATAAATTGTTTTGTTTTTAATTAACTCTGTTTTATACTGAGACAATTTTATATACCTACCTACAATATTTAGTTTGTGATTCTGTGCAGTTCGCATATAATAATAATTTGACAGCCGCGCTTATCTATTTTTTCAGACAATTTACGAAGCAATGCAATATTTCAGACAATTTGCTGTATGATACTACACAATTTAGATTGTTTCAAAAATTGAACAAGATTTAGTGTAATATAAAACGGGCTTGTGGATGAAAGTTTACTTATTTTATCTACAACAATAGAATAATGTATTCATTATATACGTGAAAGTAGTATAATAATCCCCTCCATAAGGACACATTATGAAATAATGAATTCATTATTTCACACTGTTAAATAATGAGTACTTTATTCTCTCGAACTGTCAAACTGCCATCACATCTGTTTTAATATTAGCATTACATCAAGTTATCATTTTATGACGTTGTAAGCAGAAACAGTAAAAATAATAAAAATTTGTAAAACGCTGTATATGACTAGCCCATAATAGTTCTAAATTACTCGGATGAATTGTCATCACACCAAAGTTTGAGGTTAGGTTAATATCAATACAAAGTAGTAAGAAAATGTTGTTTTATTTAAAAAGTTGTAGATAAAACGTCGTATTTGACTCGAAAATAATGGCTATAATTAACTCGGATGATTTATACACTCGCCTTCGGCTCGTGAACAAACTTTCATCCTCATTAATTATAGCCTACATTATTTACTCGTTAAATAATATACTATTAAATATTTTTAGTGATGTCCACAAACTGTGCAGAGATTTTCCAGGTCTGGATAAAGAGCCGATGTTAAACAACTGTGTGGAACACAGGCTCGTGAGCTCACTGGTATTACTGGATGGAGCAAGATTTAGTATAATGTAAAACAGGCTTTTACACACAGTATCACATCAGATTTTTAAAATGATTTACATTTTCTAATGACATCAATCGTCCGTGGGATGTTTAAAAATATAATTTTCTTGTACTTTAAATAAAGCACAAAACATACTAACGTAGCGGATGTTTTGTGGCCAGTACAAGAATGGTAAAATTCTATTTCAACCAGGATTATATACTTAATTGTACATGTTTATAAAAATTCCGAAAAATGTTCAATTTATGCAAACTTTACTGGTTATATCTCCTGATAGAAATATATTTTTAAAATTTTAAAAAGGTACATCTGTAGCTCCATTCTTTGTCTATGAAATGTTTATAAAAACATTATTATGAAATCAATAATAAACTAACAGTTTACTCGCAACGAAAACACTTTTACAGTATTTTTCATTTTCAAAATGACATTGCATAGCTAGGATGCGACAAAGTACGAGTTTCGGGCTGGTTTCAGGCAGCCATAGTAATAGTGGAGAAAAGAGTGGAATAGAAAAAATCCGGAGTATTCTAGGAATTCGGAAAAAATCTATACAGTAAACCTAGTAAGTCTATCCTAGCCACATCCTAAGTACGATCAAAAATTACATACTCAATCATACATTACATGGAATACATAATTACCGAATTATTAACATATAGGGATGTTACGTAGAAAATATTACCAAAGGGGGACATTAGCAATCGATAGGATATTAATAGGATGTTATTGGACAAATATATAGCAAGTAACAAGCCGGAATGTTCGCATTCTTGAAATGTTCTGAGGATTTTATTTTGTCAAGTGGGTAGTCGCAAAAAATCGTATCCAAATTAAGATGTTTGTATCAATTTTTTGTTGAAGAACTATTCCTATTCTTTCTTGTAAATATCTTCAACTCATAATACAAATTTAACAAGTAACATTCTAAATATTTGTTAAATGGTTGCAATTACTATTATTACCAGTGGTTCAAGATAATTATTTTATAAATATACAGAACTAACATGCACCTTCAACTTTGTTATTTCAGGTTATGCTTAAAAGCACTTAAGCCTCATTCGCATAAGCATTAAGTTTTAAGGTTTAGATTATTGTTTACGTTTAAGAAAGTTTAAATTCATCTAACTAAATACGAGCATTCACAGTGCTTGACAGTGGGAAGTGTGAATGCTCATATTTAGTTATTTAATTTAAACTTTCTTAAACGTAAACATACATGTAAACAATAAAACTAAACGAGGCTTTATCTTCGAAGTTTAGTGTACGCCACAACAAATATTGTATAATGAACATATTAAAAATGTTGCTACAGGATTATTATTATTAAATTAGCCTTTAAATGTCCATATGGTTTGAAACGATTCTGCCAAATGGGCCCTGTTAGCTTAAGGTGCATCAATATTTTATAATATAAATAAAAAATTTAACCTTTGGCGTACTCTGACGATGGTGGGTGTCCCAGAAAGTCTTTGAACTGCTTATGACACTACACTTTACATTTAAAATAGTCCTCCTTATTTTTAAATCATTGTACGCTTCAAAAAGTTCAATTACACGCAATTTATAGATATGTCTACATCTAAATTCATCGAAATATATACACAAAATTATTAATTTTATCTTATAAACATTGATACATGCACTTTGACAAACCACAGCAAACTGAACCTGTAAATATTGGTTCCTAGTTCAACGAAAACGAGGTTTGGACAGGTTTAGTTTATTACTTTATAAGAATATTGAGCTCAAAATATTATTTGATATTAGTAGTAAATCAGTAATACTCAAACTGTTTTTTATTAATATTGCGTTGATGTTGATATAATGAGTGTGAATTGTGAAATACATAAATAAATATTATACATACAGGGTGATATATATTTTAATGGCAAATAGTACTCAACTTTATGATTATGGAACAAAACGAATTTTAATTTAAATGCAGTTTTTATGCAAGAAGCACATTTTTGAAACCACTGGATTGTTGATTGTAAAATATTTGACTAATATTACGAATGGAATAAAATTAAATTTTAATTATTTCTGCATTGCCAAAAATAGTTAATTTTTGACCCAAAACCCAAAACTGTTTGATTAAAAAACCTGGAAACTAAAATTGCGAATTTTGAAAAAATCTTTCACGTCATTGATAAGTGATTTGAACACTATATGCTAAAACTAAGCGGTGATATTTAAACTTAATCAATTAAAAATTTAAAAAATCTGATGTGGTCAACCCAAGACCTCCCGCCATACCCTACTCTTTATAGGTAGGTAATTACAAATATAAATTTTAGTCATTTAGTCAACTGTAGAAGACCATCACAATACCTCCCTTATAGAATTAGGTAAAAAACTAATGTTATATAATTAATTAATAATAATATTTAATTAAACGGTCAGTGGTTAGCTCAGCGGTAAGGGGTCCGCCAGCATGCTAGCGGTCCCCAGTTCGAATCTCAGCACAATCGACAATAAAACCACTGGGTCCGAGTGGTTGGATTCCACTATAATAACATCTACCATCCTGTAATTTGGGAGTTAATCCTGTAGGCTGGTTACCATTAAAAATAAAAAATAAAAATAGGCATAAATTGCACTATATTTCCACTTTTTGGCAATATTGCCATCAATGTTGCCAGCAATGTTGTCTTGATTTAAAATTGCCGGCATCATTGCTATAGTCCACGCAGACATCAAGTAACTAATAATCGTTAAATTCTTATTTGCAGTCACACAATACCCAAAACCGCAATCGTTTAAGATTAGCCCGCAGATAAGAAATATAGTCGAACAGTTCAGTATTTGCCATATTTATTAACCCGAGTATATATTTTACCCCCAGTGTTCCACTGGTAGAGTAAGAGTTTTTCGAAGCTTATTAGCAGGGTTGTATTGTATGCTCTGGCGCATCTCAGGCTTGTGGTTTTGACCATTGTGTGACTGCAATAACCCCCTAATAAACGCTAATGATTATTAGGTAGTTGAAATAAATTTGTACTATAATTGCAAGTGTCATAGTGATCTGTAAACTGCAATATCCAAATTGAGTAAAGGTATAAATAGATGAGTATTTTTATTTAATTCGTTAAAGAGCTTCATCCATTAATGATATATTTGGTGCTTGTGTTTGTTTCTTTGTGAATAAAGGATGATTCAGAATAAAGCATGTTGGTAAACAAACATTAAATCATGAGAAAAACAACAAGTGCGACACCACAGAGCAACGTAAGTGTGGTAGTGGAATCGCAGTAATGTGGCAATTTACCGTCTTAAAACAAACAAAAAACTACAAACAAAATAAGAAGAAATTGTTTACAATCAGGGCCGCCTGATCCGCGCGCACCTGCATCTAGACGGGAACACGCCACTGCGCCAAATTGCCGTAATGTCAAATACCCGCTGTTAGAGCACTGCAAGGCCCGGCCCGTCCCGGACGGGCCAAGGGCTACCCGGCCCGTGGGCCGGGCCCGGACTTTATTTCTTTTAAGTATAGTTGGCTTCGGGCCTAGCCGGGCCTACCATATCACGGGCTTGGGCCTAACCGGGCTTACTATTTATTGTACTATAATGGGCTTGGGCCGAGCCGGGCCTGTTATGTTCCGGGCTTGGGCCGAGCCGGGCCTGTAATGCTCCGGGCTTGGGCCGAGCGGGGCCTGTTATGCTCCGGGCTTGGGCCAAGCCGGGCCTGTTATGCTCCGGGCTTGGGCCGAGCCGGGCCTGTTATGCTCCGGGCTTGGGCCGAGCCGGGCCTGTTATGGTACGGGCTTGGGCCGAGCCGGGCTTGTTATGCTACGGGCTTGAGCCGAACCGGGCCCGATTTGCAACGGGCTTGAACCGAGCTGGGTCTTTTATGCTGCGAGCATAGGCCGAGCCGAGTTTTTTAAATTAAAATCTTATTTCTGTTATATAGGTAGTATTACAATAATTACAGTTACTAAAAAAAATTGGAGAGCATTATACTAAAATTTTTTGTATGATATGTAACACGATAACACGTACACAAACTAAATTTTAGAGGTTTAGTTAGACCGAGCCAAGTCGGGCCGGGCCGGGCCGGGCTTCAAAAAATCATGGGCTGACAGGGCTGAGCCGAGCCGGGTCGGGCCGAGCTTCAAAAAATCATGGGCCGGGCAGGGCCGGGCTTCGAAAAACCATGGGCCGAACAGGGCCGGGCTTCGAAAAACAGGGCCTTTAAAAATCTCGGGCCGGGTAGGGCCAGGCTTTATTTTTATTTTAAAATATCGGGCCGGGCCGAGCCGGACCAAATAGCAGGTGGGCTTCGGGCTGTCCGGGCTGTCCGGGCTTTGGTAAAATTTGAAATTGTCGGGCCGGGTTGAGCCGGGCCTAATAATAGTCGGGCTTCGGGCGGGCCGGGCTCCAAAATTACGGCCCGTGCAGTGCTCTACCCGCTGTGTCCAATTGCCGCAATGCCATTTGCCACTGTGGCAAAACGCATCCCTTCTACTTACATACTTGTAATAACGTATGTCGGGAGACTACTGCAAATTTATTTCGACACAGAGGCAATTTGACTCAGCGGCAATCCAACACAACAGCAATATTTAGACATACTGGCAATCGGGCATAGCGACAATTGGACATAACAGGAGCATTTTGACATACTGGCAATTTGACTCAGCGGCAATCCAACACAACAGCAATATTTAGACATACTGGCAATCGGGCATAGCGACCAAAACCGAGTTTGTGGGGCTCTAGTACGGTTTTGTTAGCTTTGTTAGTGTAGTAAATACCAAAATCGATTTGTGAGGCTCTAGTTCGGTTTTGTTAGCTTTGTTAGTGTATGTCAAAATGCTCCTGTTATGTCCAATGGGGGTTTTCAAGCCTACGGCTTTTAAAGAAATACTTATTGGATATCAATTTTCAGCATGTATAAGTTATAGGAAAGTGATAATAATTGTTAATTTTGATAGATTTATTACCTCTTTATCGAAATGAAAATGTAAGTCTTTTGAATCGTTCATTGAAATGCGCCATGTGTGACGTAGCCAACATTGATATCAAACCAGGAGTTGGTTCGTGTAAGTTCGTTTTTTGTCGTTTGGACGACGGACCATTAAATAATTTATTCACTTATTATTATTACCTACAATCACTTCTCTATGTTTATAAATATGATTTAATTACCAAACATTTGTCTACGTGGGAAACAGAACTAAACAAGTACTTCACGTTGTCTCATAAAACGGCATGAAATAGTTTGGTTATGTTTTTCTGTTCAAGTTGACAAGATGTTGACTGTGTAAGGTAAGACCTACGTATCGGTCCTTGTCAGCGCGTTGAACGTATGTTCTAGGTGTTGGTGACGTCGCACTGTTACACGCGGCATCGATTTTCGCGGAACTTTATGAATTTTTTTTTTTTGGCTTATTAGCAACTTTTAAGCGAAAAGAAAAAATACGGGTCTTATATTTTAATGTATAAATTAACATATAAAAAAACCAAAAAATCGTTAAAACCCCCATTGTCGCTATGCCCGATTGCCAGTATGTCTAAATATTGCTGTTGTGTTGGATTGCCGCTGAGTCAAATTGAAACTGAGCCAAATTGCCTCTGTGTCGAAATAAATTTGCAGTAGTCTCTCGACATACGTTATTACAAGTATGTAAGTAGTGGGGATGCGTTTTGGCACAGTGGCAATTTGGCATTGCGGCAATTGGACACAGCGGGTATTTGACATAATGGCAATTTGGCGCAGTGACATGCACCCCATCTAGACGTCTCACTTCCTTCAAACAAAACTGCATCCAAAACAAAGCCCGCAACACAACACAACAAAAACACACAAGCACACGGATAAATGCATTGTATTCTTTTTTAATTATACAGCGCGGCGTGTGCATCCAGTCGAACTAAAAAATTACACCGAAAAAATAATTATAACAAAACGAAAAAACCGCCCGCTGCAACCAAATAATAGCAAAAAAATCGGGAATTTAAACACGCGCACATCTACACACCCATGCGTGAAATTAAAATGCGGTTTGTTTTCCCAATTAAAATATGCATATGTTTACTAATGAGATACGAGCCGCCAGCGAGCTGAATTTTGCCATTGCAACTGCATCTATGTAAACATTATACGCTTTTTATACGTGCAAAAGTCCTAAGGCTACAAGAATATCAACCCAATTCTGCTACACAGTGATTTTATTTTTATATTTGCTCATTCAGATATGTTTTTCACTGCATTGGCTCATTAGATGTGTTTGCATTACGTTTATCGGCATTAATATTATCCCTGTGGTGTATTCCATTCTTTACTACCAATGAGTGCGGGATGGTGGCTTGTAACCGCACACGACACATTCCATTTTCTATATTGATCGATCTGCCTTTTCAAGCATTATAGGCTGGATCATAAGTCATTGTATTTTTTATTTTTTTTATTTTTTATTGAAAATGAATAATTTTGTTTACAAAATATAGTTTTAATCATGAAGAGTTTTAAAACGTAAAAGTAAAAAATATTTAAAAATTGCTTTTTTGTCATTATTTGATATGATTGATATGATTTATTTCGGTCATTATAAATGGAAGGAAAAATTTAAAAACCAAGAAACCTGCAGCTAACCTTCCTTTTTCGAATAATTTTTGTTTTAATTAATTTCTTTAAAAAAATACAGAAGTTATTATGGAAATATTAAGCCATGTTTACAGTATTTTTCAACTTCAAAATGACATTGCATAGCTAGGATGCGACAAAGTACGAGTTTCGGGCTGGTTTCGGGCAACCGTAGTAGTGGGAAAGACAGTGAAATAGAATAAAAAGTAATATCGAGAGTATTTTAGGAATTCGAAAAAAAGGTAGACGAGCCCCTTAAGAGTACAGCGGAGCTGCATTTTCGCTATTTTACGGCTAGGAGTGATCCGCCTTAAGAGTATCGACTCCACGTAGCTCAACACCGCGCTTGTCGTATGTTAATGCATAGAAACGCTCGCTAAAAATACGGAAAAGCAGTCTAGCAATTTCTACAATGCTAACGAAGTTTTATAGATAAAGCTAAATTTCATAAATTTATTTACAGACGAAGAATGCAACTAGGATTTTGCAGAGTTACATTTTCTAATAAATCTCTTAATAATAAGAAACAGCATGTAAAAAATTGCTTAAGAGGAATCCCCACTAGTTTTGAAGATCCATTTAACGAATGAAGCGATGCCGTCACAAACCATTGTTACTCATTGTGACGACATCGGTTGATTCGATGAATGAACCGTATTTAGCCATTTTCTACTACAAAAGGGGTTTCGTTGGGCACATGAAATTACCACTAATTTTAAATATTTTTAAACAATTTTTTTTAAATGAAAGATTAAAGTCTAGGCTATGTCCGCTTAGTGCCACTTTTTTAATTTTTACTTTAGTTTTTTAACATTTTATCTTCAAAGTTCTTAAAATTTTATTAACTTTGGAGCTTAAAACATACATGTAAAATTTTTAATTTAAAAAAAATGGCACTAGACAGACCTAGAGACATCTTTTATCTTTAAATTTAAAAAAAAGCAAACAAATCGGACCAAAATTAAAGTCAATTTCATGGGCCCAACGAGAACATATTTTTGCTTAATTTTGTAGGGGTGGGCATTCCTCTTAAAACAAACTTTTTCATTAATTTTGTATATGGATTTCAAAGATTTTTTCAGAATTCTAACTGGGCATAATCCTAGATTAATTCTTTCACAAAAATCTAGTACCTGTTTTTCCTTCAAATTTTTAATATGCAATGAGTTAAGCAGAAACTGCTACACCTCTAAACACGCAATATTTTGATACGGAGACGAGACTCTTAAAACTGCGTCCCTCTTACTGAGAGCCTAAAAGACACAGACTTCCCGTCTCGACATCGTACATTGTACAATCTACAAGGAACACGACTCTTCGTCTGCGTCTTTCGTCGTGACGCGCTGTCCGAGACGTCGCCGGTGACGATGATGAATGTGCGCGCCCTGCGGGGTACCGAATGCACCCACTACCCCGCACGTCGCACGGCGCGCTGTCTAAGCACCACGGCTAGGTACAATGTCATAAAGGTGCAGTGAAGGATTGGGGAAATTACTTGCAGAGAGAATTTATTAAAAGTGGCGGTTGTCATTTGTTTGATTGGTAACCGTGGGTACCCGTGAGTTGACGCCTGGAAACTGCACACACCATGTAATATAGGTACACTCAAGTTGTGTAAAAGGAATTAATACAATTTGTTCATTCGACATTTTATTAATAGTTATATAATTTACAAGTGGGTAAAGTAGGAAATTAACCACTAGGGCACTAGGGAAATCTTAACTCACGAGGCCGAAGGCTTAGTGAGATAATTTTCCTTTTTGCCCACGTGTGGAAGTATAATAATAATAATAATAATAAACTTTATTTCCATGGACCAGTATAACGTTCTATCCCGTTGTGCTACATATTTACCATTCTATTTTTACCACTCCAACTTTTACCACATCATTTTTACCACCATTCTTTTTTACCACCATTCTTTTTTACCGCTATCCTGTATTACCGTTAACCCATTTTTACCACTCAATTTTTATCACTCCAACTTTTACCTCTGCATTTGTACCACTACACTTTTTACCGCTATTTCGTTTTACCACTAATACGTTTTTACCACTCCGTTTTTACCATTACAAAATTTACCACCATACTTTTTTACCGCTATTCCGTTTTACCATTAATAGTACTATAGCCCATAGTACGGTTTTGTTAGTGTAGTAAATACCAAAACCGAGTTTGTGGGGCTCTAGTACGGTTTTGTTAGCTTTGTTAGTGTAGTAAATACCAAAACCGAGTTTGTGGGGCTTTAGTACGGTTTTGTTAGCTTTGTTAAAAAAGAGACGGTGGTAAAAATGGATTGGTAAAAAAACACGTTGGTAAATATGTTGGTGGTAAAAAGAATTAGTGGTAAAAATAGGAACGGTGGTAAAAATGGATTGGTAAAAGAATACGTTGGTAAATACGTTGGTGGTAAAAAAGAATTAGTGGTAAAAAGGGACGGTGGTAAAAAATGGATTGGTAAAAGTATAATGTTGGTAAAAAATTGATTGGTAAAAAGGGACGGTGGTAAATAGGGATTGGTAAATATGGAGGCAAATCGTTTTATCCCACACGTCTTAATTACTGCTTAAATATTTAAAATATATTAAGTTTCAACCTATAAAACATCGTTACTAGGGCTATTCGTTTAAATCGATATATCGATATTGTATCGATATATCAAAGTTTGATGTATCAATATAGCGATGTGTGATGTATCGATATTTGATATATCAATATATCCTGCCTCTTAGTTCTTCGTGCCAGAATTTGTAATTTTAATTATGTTGTTATATTTGTAGACTACGTACCTTACCTATCGTATTTTGGCGCTAGAAAAGTAAAAACTTAGTGGAGAGCAGTGAGCACTGGGCAGAGTGTTATTTTGGATAACGCATTGTAGTATAAGTATACTTTTTGTGAATTATGCTAACTTAACTACTATTTATTTATTATTCGTTTCTCTAGACATACATATTGCAAATAATATGTGCTTGTGCGTAAAGCATATAAAGTTACAGTAGTGTTAAGTTAATTTAAAAACTAAGAAGCAGAAAAACTACAATATTTCTAAAAATTCACTAGGATTTATTTAAAAAATCGTTTATTGCTTTAAAACAGTTCCGAACCGGTTCGCAACCATCGGTTCGGCTCCAGTTATGAGTTCAACCATTTTTTTAATCAGTTCTTTCTTCGGTTCGCTTAGCTGCGGTTTGTTCCGGTTTCGTTCCTGTTTCGGTTCGGTTCGAAGCCCTGTTTATAACAAACCTTATTATCTTGCACCATAGGAATATTATATTGTTTTCAAGATTATCCATCTCATTCAGAATTTAGTTTTATATTTTTCATACAAAATAAATAACAATGCAACTATAATTTTAATGTGTATATAATAGTTATTTGTGTATTAAGAGCGTAAAGTGACTCTTTGTTACTCGCGCACGGTAATTGCAGCGCGAGCCGAAGGCGAGAACTGCAATAGTGCAAGAGGAACAAAGACACTTTACGCTCGTAATACACACATAATTTTATCTACGACTAAAATTATTTGTTATAATAATAATAGTATTCAGTTAGTTCAATCTGCGTTCAATCAATTTCTGTTTTATTCGTAACCATGACGATACCACCAATATATTAAAAAATGTGTTTGATTCTGTCATTTTATTTTATTTTATGTAATCAAAAAGTACTTTATTGCGCGTTGTCATAGGAGACGCGCAATAAAATGTTTTTTTGCTTGGTCCTCAGTAACAATCAACCTTAAACCTTACGATGACAATTGAAAGCATAAATATAAACTTTTCATAGTAGTCGTAGATAAAATAAATAAAACTGTAGTAATTTAAATGTCCTATTTAATAACACTTTTAAATAGAATTCAACCATCCAAGCCTCAATGAATCAATCATCACATCATTGAAACTCCAAAAATAACTTCTAAATTTTTAACTGCTCCACGGCATCTTTCAAATATCTGTTAATGTTTCTTCTCTTGAACATCTTAAAGAATCCTGTCTACCATCTCACATATCTCAGTTGGCGTCCTCTAATGAACTGTAGCTCGTTGTTTTTATAAAGATTTTGTTAATTTTTACATGAAGGCAAAGGCTGTAGCATCCGTTAGGTAAAACTTCAATTAACGCGAGCTCACGTAACATATCTTAACGTAAGATGTTTCTATGCACGTGAGATGATCATTATTGAGAAGATAAAATCTTGATATAGACAAATAAATATCTATTACGTCTTTTATTTAATTTACAAACGTTTACAAATCAATAAACCATTTTAATATATGTATATATATATATATATACATTTTTATGGACTTTATCCGCATAAATTTCTGCAAATAGGAAAAAGCAATAGGCATAAATAATCAATAGAATCATTAGAGTTTCTAGATTGCCTTAAATAAGCATACCTGAAAATAAATATAATGTGTCAGTAGAAATGAAAGAAGAGAGAGCAAAATTCATCAAATTGCAATTAATTTTATCTACGACTACTATGAAAAGTTTATATTTATGCTTTCAATTGTCAACGTAAATTTGATTGTTTTGAGGACCAAGCAAAAAAACATTTTATTGCGCGTCTCCTATGACAACAAGTAATTTTTGATTACATAAAATAAAATAAAATGACAGAATGAAACAAATTTTTTCATTTCTTTATTTCGATATTATTGGTATCGTCATGGTTACGAATAAAACATAAATTGATTGAATACAGATTGAACTAATTGAATACTATTATTATTATAACAAATAATTTTAGTCCTAGATAAAATTATGTGTGTATTACGAGCGTAAAGTGTCTTTGTTCCTCTTGCACTATTGCAGCTCTCGCCTTCGGCTCGCGCAGCAATTACCGTGCGCGAGTAACAAAGAGTCACTTTACGCTCTTAATACACAAATAACTATTATGCAAAATGAATTATTATTACAGACAATTTTTAGAATAAAGTAATTAGGAATGTATATATTTTCAAAATTAATGATATCTGAATTTCCGAAGTTCATTGTCACAATAATATAAAACAAAATCGTTCCGTTTATGAACTCGTCAATGAGTAATGTATCCAGATTAGTGTATGGTGTAAGGTTTGATACAAAGATCGATAAAATGTATGATTCAATGCAAAAAACCAAACACAACACTAACTGGGATACAAGACTCGACACTAGGTTGATCACGACGCGTTTCGATCTTTCGATCATCATCAGGTGACTGGAGTTGGAGGATGGGAGGTAGGGTTTTATATTAGTAATTTTAACGGTTGAAAGATTACGTCCGATTGGCTATTAATTTGAATGTTTATTACCGGTTGACTGATTTTTTCTTTAAATATTTCTAAATTTTCGGCTATGTTTAATCTATTACTTTTACTTTGTTGTTTACAAATTGACATGATGTCTTCAATTTTACCTGCTGTATGTTTATGATTTAGTAAATGTGTTGCGTAATTTGAATCACTTTTAAGATTTTTAAAGTGTAACATAAGTTTCATTGTAGGTTACATCGTTTATACGAAATTTATGCAGAAAGCATGTGCAAAATGAGTCATGTAAAAGTGTAGCTGACGTAGCATTAGTAGTTGCAGAAAAAAACAATTTTTTTAAATCATATTATGACGTTTAATAAGATTTTGACAATTATCAAAAACATTGAAATTACAGACTTCGTACTACGGTTTTTTCACTTTTAAGCGCGCCCTTTTAAAAACCATTTCAAGTTTTCGGTATAGATACTGGATGTGCTTTTGCGAGCCATCAACTCACGGATACTCATGTCTATTACAAAAAAATCTGACGTGGCCATCACACAACCTTCCGCCATATCTAGACTTTAAACAGAAATGTATACGTACAATCCAGTGCCCATTTAAAATACACAAATAAAAATCTAAAATATTCAAACACAGAAATTTGCATCACCTGAATAAAAAGATTCATTCACAGGAAAACTCTGCTGTGTTGAAGCCATCCTCCGTTCAATTACTACATTTAATATCTTACTTAGGACTTATATAGCGCTAGTATGCCAACTTGTCACCCGTCTCACCTGTCAATATTTTTTACGCAGAAACAAAAATCAACCGATCATGGATTACAAGATATCAACGTTTTATTTGATAAATTTATTTTTTAAATTTTATTGCAGTTCTTTCGTGCTACCAGATAAAGACAATTTTTTTATAACGTAAGTTGCTGTTGTAACGTAACCACTGGGTCCGAGTGGTTGGATTCCACTATAATAACATCTACCATCCTGTAATTGGAAGTTAATTCTGTAGGTTGGTTACCATTAAAATAAAATAAAAATTAAATAACTTTTCCTCTTATTCTTATTACAAATAAATACTATATTTTTCCAAATTTATATACAATTTTGACAATTAACCTTTTCAATCTTCAAAAAATATCACTTCCAATGAAGATATTTGTACTAAAATCTAATGAGCTCTTCCAATTTATATACAAATGTTAAATACCAAATATCAAAATTTTCGGGTAATTCGTATTCGGCCTTGACCACACACACACACACACACACACACACACACACACACACACACACACACACACACACACACACACACACACACACACACACACATACATACACACAGACATCATCGTGAAACTATTAAAAATGAGTTGTAAGGACCCTAATTCGTGCTCATCCACTAAAAATTCACTACCCGATTTTTTGCATGATTCCAATACTTTCCTTTACAGGTAAGCGGAAGGTAAAAATACATCACAAAGAAAATTTCCTGTTAAGCCAATCAAGATTCAAGTCAATCATCATCAAGTACTTCTAAATCAGAGTAAACTCCTCTAATAATAATATTCCTCGAATTTTAATTTTAATTTCCACTCCGCGGAATTCTCGTACCAATTACTGGTCTCCAGAGTGTCGGTATTAGATAACGGCGTCCACTAACTTCTTCTGGGCACCAACACCACGCTGTGTTGTAGTGTAACATAACAACACCGCGTATGTAAGTGGAAGAGGACCGTTCGACGATTAGAGGCACGATACTCTCATCGAACTGTAGCAACAGCTAATCATCTAATACACGCACGCTATATCAGTCGAGTCATGAAGAATCATGTCGTGGAGATGCTGATTAGTGCAGGATTTGATTGGCGGATTTTGATAGAGTAAAATTCAAATAGCTAGAACCCTGCGCGAAGTACGAATTCTCGTCTTAGAGAGAGAAGCATAGATGATAAACAAGAGGAAACTACGCTACTGTCTGTTCTACAGAACATCAGCTTCAATATCTGTTATTCTTATGTTGACATTCGTAGTGTTTTGCTTCGTGTAACCCTGTGAATTTTGTAATTGATTGTGATTGAGTTATATTTTAGTTTTCTTTGAAAATTAAGTGAAGTGCAGAGCAGCATATACTCGCTAGCTCCGCTTTTGTAAAACGGACAGTACATGACAAACTCTGCCTTCTCGCGCAGCTCAGGGTCCTAGCTATTTGAATTTTACTCTAATGGGGGTTTCCAAGCCTACGGCTTTTAAAGAAATACTTATTGGGTATCAGTTTTCAGCACATAAGTGATAATTGTAAATTTTGATAGCTTTATTACCTTTTTATCGAAATGAAAATGTAACTCTTTGAAACGTGCATTAAAATGCGCCATGTGTGACGCAAAAGACACTGAGACCAAACCGTGAGTAGATTTGTTCGTGTAAGATCGTTTTTTATCGTTTTGACTACGGAATGGACGAGGGATCTGTGTTGAAATAAGGTAAAATCTACGTATCATATTCGGTGAACGTATGTTCTCAGGGTCGGTGACGTCACACCGTCACACACGGCATCGTTTTTCACAGCACCTATTTTTTTAAATTTTATGAATTTTGCATCTCTTAGGCAAAAAGAAAAAATACAGATCTAATATTTTAATGTATAGATTCACGCATATAAAAAAATCAAAAAAACGTGGAAACCCCCATTAGGTGCATTGATGACTGCTTTTCTTTTTGGCGTTTTTACTTCCTTGTACGGAGTAATAAGGAAGTGTTGTAATCCCGAAAAATTTCGGTTTTCAGATTTTGATGGAAATATCCGTTTTGACCTTTTCTGAATCCATTATGACTAGTTTCGTCGTGACGTCTGTACGTATGTACGTACGTATGTATGTACGTATGTACGTACGGACGTATTATGTGTGTCGCATAACTCAAATACGGTTAGACGTAGAAAGCTGAAATTTTGTATTTAGGACTGTTATAGCATCTAGTTGTGCACCTCCTATTTTTTATTTCAATCTATAAACCGGAAGTAGTACTTTTTAAAAATGTTTTGATAAATAATTAATTTTAGACAATTTTTTTTATTTTAAATGAAAGATTATGTGATTATTATCTGCAATCGGTATTTTATAAATTTTTCTGTATCTTCTATCATTTAAGAATAATTAAAGTATATACTTATAATTTAGTATTTCGGTATATTGTAGTCCATGATCGTTTAACATTTGTTACTACGTAAAATTTAAATGATTATGACATGACAGTGACAATAGTAAAATATGCTTTATATCTTCTTCTGCAGTTTAAATAAAATGACTAAAATATATTTGTGAGTATACTAGTATAATAAGTTAAAAGAATTTTTTATATTATTCTACATTTTAGTTATTAAGAAAAGTATGAACACACAAGGCGTACAAGGAAGTCATGTGGTGTCCACGTCAGATTTTTTACATGAGAAGATCTGAGACTACCAGAAGTGTATGGTTTCAGTGTATGATTCAAGTCTACCTCCGTTGCTGCTTTGAATTTCAAATATCGTCGCACGGATTGAGATTCTGTCTGTACCAAGACGATTCGAACTGGAAGTAATACCATTCTATAATTGTGGGTAAATTCCAGGGACGTAACTAAGGATGGGCCCGGGTGGTCCATGGCCAACCCTGCAAACCCAAAAGTTTTACAGTATTTTTACATTTGGTAGTTTACGGAAGAGATATTTAAAATATTTAAATTATGCCTTACATAATAGTAGGGAACAAATAGATTTATACTTAAATTTGGCAAAAGAAATGTTTATGAATATGAATAGTGGATAGATATAGATTTTATTGCTGGTAAATGTTGTATTTTTGAATTAATAGATATAATTAGCTTGTCAGTCTGAGTGCTCGTGCAATCTTTATCTATGTATGCATATTTGATTTCATTCTTAACTGGTACTGTTTTTCTACGAAATTAATTTTAGGAGGAAATAAATAACATTCCTTTATAGCAATGAAAATATTTTTCGCCCCGCTTCGCTTGGCATACTCTTACATTTTTCAAAACAAAAATATTACTATAAAAAGTGTAGCCCACTTTAATTTTTTACTGGTCCACCTAAAAAAATTCTAGTTACGTCCCTGGTAAATCCTATTGTATTTACTTTACTATCAAAGAAAATTTCATGAAAAAAGTATAAAATTAAATATTGGTTTTACAATTTTACAAATTTCCGAATAGTAGCAGCAAATATAAACAAAACCAACTTCTAAGCATTCCCTAAAATCTATTCCCTGTCTAAATCACTTTCAGTTTCTGTTCTCCAAGGTCAAAGCCCTAAGGGCCATAAAAACCAGACCACCTGAGCGTCTATTCCATGAAAGGGAAAGGGTTGATTCAGAGTTCCGCCTTCCAGCACGCAATGGGGTAGAGTTACAGGGCCGAGGTCTACCCTCCGTTCCCACCCTTACACACGCAGCGCTAGCCAGGTAGAAAGTGAACAAATAATTACATGCAGGGAATCTAGACGTCAGACAGACGGACTGGGTTCTAGTTCCGAACAGGTAGATGAGATTTAGGTTTGGGGTGGGTTGTTCGGCCTTTTACTTTCGTTGGGATTAGTTTAGCGTTAAGCCTCATTTGCACCGACTGTTACAATGCTTAAGAACTATGTTCTGTACAGGAAGAATGTATATGTTAAAGCACTTTACATTCATACACCTCATCGACACATGGTTGCACATTTTAACAAAAACAAATTTTATATGCCTCCGGTCGGCATCGCTAGTTTTCCATATCTCAAAATCCGCCAGAAACTCTTTGTTGCCAGCCTAGACCGGCAAACAACCGGAAGTTATAGGTTGGCATCTCGACATTACTACAGTTGTCAAGCAGATGTCAATTTTATGCGTTAGAATATTTTTTATACAAGAATTAACAAGATTTTGACAAATTTTAGACGTAAATCGTTAATAGAAACTGAAATAAATATATTTTAAGCTCAAATGCAAGTATTCAGTGCATAATTTTTTAGGTTATGTATAATAAAATACAAATTAATTAAATTCATTTTATATTTTTGTAATGAAATTGGCACATAAAATATTGTGTATTACACGTCCAGAAACTGTTATGCTAGTGCTCGTAATTTGCAAGCCTCGCCTGTGACTTGGCGTGTCAAAAATACTCGCTCTTGCAAAAGGTCAGTTTCTGGCCTTGTGATACAAATAACTATTTATATGGTAGATAAGGGATAAAACTTCGTTCTATTAGTGCCATTTTTCTGTTTTGTACCGAAGTTTTAGTTTATAAATTTAAAAAACTACAAAAATGCACATTTTTTACCCCTAATTTTCTCGGAATCAGAAAGTTTTTTCTAAAAAAATAACACTACTCCAACGTAGATTAAACTTTAAACTACATGATTCAAGTTAAAAATATCATGTTCTGCGAAATATAAAGAAAAATCTGTAGGTGCTTCTAAACGGCTGCAAGCGGTTGAAAGTAAGTAATTTCGACCGTTGAACGTGCTGAAAAAAAATGGCACTAATAGAACGAAGTTTTATCCCTTATCTACCATACACAAATTTGTTTTTGTTAAAATGTGCAACCATGTGTCGATGAGGTGTATGAGTGTAAAGTGCTTTTTACGTGTACATTCTTCCTGTACAGAATGCTCTTAATGCATAAGTACTAAGAGCAACGCATAAAAACAAAACTTCGTAAACGCCAAACATAAGGCGTAATGCACAAGCATAATGATTGACATGTGTCAAATTTATTATTTGTTTTGAGTTGTCAATTTCAGTCTGTTTCTAAATATGGAAATGGAAATTATAAGTTCTTCTTCCATTCCTTAACGCAAAAATTACGGTAATGATTAAATTACAAAATTAGACAACAAATGTCATCTCTGGTCGAATTAATCATTAAACAAAATAGATGCATTTAGCACTAAAACAGTCGGTGGAAATGAGGCTTTAGATTTGGAGGCAAAATGATATCTCATTTTGGTACACATCGAGAGGGATCAATCATCAATCGAAAATTTGTATCTAGATTTCGAAATTTGAAATAAGCAATTTATTTCTGGCATTTCCGTATTTTCTACAATACTTTTAGGAATATCCGGAATAAGTACTTAAAAAATTTCACCGTTCCAATAATATTAAAGCATAAATTCCACTTATTTCAAGATCAAATATCACCGTCTTAAACCTACGAGTAATTCATATAAGCATTTAGTTTTAAGGTGTACATTTATGTTTACGTTTAAGAAAGTTTGAATACATCTAACTAAATATGAGCATTCACAGATCACAGTGCTTGAAAGTGGGAAGTGTGAATGCTCGTATTTAGTTGTATGAATTTAAACTTTCTTAAGAGACCAGTCTACCTCTTAAAATGCAGCATAAAACGTACTAACATAGCGAGTGTTTTGTGGCCAGTACAAGAATGGTAAAAGGATTTAATACAGAAAGAATGGATCTACAGATGTGCCCTTATAAAATTTTTATTAAAAAATTGGATATGATTATAAAGATGCCGAAAAATTAAAAAATTTTACACATTTAATAGATCCATTCTTTCTCTATTAAATGTTAATAAAAACATTATCATGAAGTCAATAATAATCTGACAGTTTACTCGCAACGAAAACACTTTTACAGTATTTTCAACTTCAAAATGACATTGCATAGTTAGGATGCGGCAAAGTACGAGTTTCGGGCTGGTTTCAGCCAGCCGTAATAGTTGCGACAAGAGTGGAATAGACAAAAAAAGTAAAATCGAGAGTATTCTAGGATTCGGAAAAATCTTAGAAGAGCCGCTTAAACGTAAACATAAATGAAAACCTTAAAACTAAATGCTTAGGTGAATGAAGCTTTAAAGTTGATATTCCAAATTTAATCTTTTTAATTTTAATTTTCAAGTAATAAAAAGGTAAAATTTCGACTTTAATCTTAAAATTTTAAATCAAAAAAAGTGAAATTTCAACTTTAAGTAGTGAATTCATAATTTAATTAAAAAAGTTTAGGGGAATCCAACCACAATCCATTTTGCGGACGATTAAACAAAACAAGCTACCAAAAATAAAACGATACTAAAAAAAATTTCAATCTAATGGGGGTTTTCAAGCCTACGGCTTTTAAAGAAATACTTATTGGATATCAATTTTCAGCATGTATAAGTTATAGGAAAGTGATAATAATTGTTAATTTTGATAGATTTATTACCTCTTTATCGAAATGAAAATGTAAGTCTTTTGAATCGTTCATTGAAATGCGCCACGTGTGACGTAGCCAACATCGCTAGCAAACCAGGAGTTGGTTCGTGCAAGTTCGTTTTTTGTCGTTTGGACGACGGACCACCAGTTGATTTTTCGATTTTTGACACGTTCACGGGTTCACGTTGTCGAGTTTGGTTAGGTTCAAACACGATTACTTACAGTTTATTGAAGAATTTTTGTGTTGGTTTTAATCGAAATGAAACGGCATGAAACAGTTTGGTTATGTTTTTCTGTTCAAGTTGACAAGATGTTGACTGTGTAAGGTAAGACCTACGTATCGGTCCTTGTCAGCGCGTTGAACGTATGTTCTAGATGTTGGTGACGTCACACTGTTACACGCGGCATCGATTTTCGCGGCACTTATTTTTTTAAACTTTATGAATTTTTTTCAGGCTTATTAGCAACTTTTAAGCGAAAAGAAAAAATACGGGTCTTATATTTTAATGTATAGATTAACATATAAAAAAACCAAACAATCGTGAAAACCCCCATTGGTAAAAGTCCGAACTGGCCCCACTTCACTACCTTGCGGCACCCCAGGGGTTATGGGCGGCCAGTGTCACGTTCATTAGTCCTCCGCCCCTCCTGCTCCTACAAGTGCCTGACCCTAGGCGCAGAGGGCACATACATCCATCAAGTGATCTGATACCCTACAGAGGATACAGTGGTAGAGGTACAGAAAGGGTTATCTTCTGTTGTATGTTGATGAACGAACATTTGTGTATCTGCTAGACAGAGATAACTGGGATGTGAGGCGCACCTGTCAGTGTCGGGAGCGTGAGAACGAGGAATATTTGAATATGTACGTTTTATAGAATACAGGAAGATAAAGTATTGTAAGAGAGTGTGTTAATAATTTTAATCGTATCATCAACAACTGTTATTACCTTTTAATATGCAACATCTATTGTTTATTATAAACAACATAATACGTTAATTACTACTTATAATACGTTAGTCGTTAGATACCAACTTATAATTCATTAGTTACGGACTTAACCATAATACCATCAAATCCTTCCATAATATGCAAACTATCAACTAATTGACAGATAAAATTGTTGATTTGTTTTAACATCGCTGTCGATAATGATACGATTAAGCTTTGAATCGGTTTCACCTCGTCGCTTAGCAACACCCTCGGTATTACAAATCGCATAATATTCATGTTATTATAGCTATAAGATTTGTTTAGAGAGTCATATAACTGAACTAGATTATATACTTAGATAATGCAGAAAATAAATAATGTATATGTCAAGATCAAGCCCTGTCGAGTTTCACCTCATTTTAAAGGTAATGAAAAAAGAAACACATCCCCCATAAACCAAAACCCGATATCTTAATTCTTTCAAGAATTTATTAACAAATATTCAAATTGTCGACCTTCTTCGGTTTCGAAATGACCCAAACGCTAGTGATCCCTAAATTTTCAATTTTTTTTCTTCACTCGGTAAAAACTTATCTTAGTCTTGGGACTTTTAGGAAACCGTGTACTTATTATTATTATTATATTATTATCATTGTCATTATTTATTCATTACTTATCATATTATACTTATAGGTACCACAAAACAATGTTGTACCGACGTCAAAAGTTCATCTCTGATTACGTCAGATTATGATTTATATTATGGTTTAATTACGACGTCCAAACGTGATGGTAAAATTACGTCTATAGTACATGTCTATATAAACATAGATTCTATGTCTGCGCGACGTTAAAATATGACTAAAATACAACGTCGATTTTTGGGTTACTTAGGTTACGCCTGTGCGACGTCAAAATATAACATTAAATTTTGACAAAGATATGACTGAAATACAACGTTTATTTTTGGTTTAGGGTCAGTCATTGTTACTTGGGTTGTTACCCTACAATGGTGTAACATAGGACACTGCGGAGTTGAGCTAAGTAGGGACGGTACTCTGAAGTAATTCACTACAGGTTATATTTTATTACATTTATTCTGTTAAAACAGGTGATGTAATCCTGTAAAAACAATTAATAATAATAATAATAAATTTATCTTGTTAGTAGATCATAATATAGTGATATAACACGTCACCAAACAAAATAATACAAAAATGCAGCTTACAATAATAAGTCGATGGCTGGTAACCGCACACACGGTACTCTCGACCGACGACAGTCACACCCCATTCAAGTAAAAGGCGTGAAATATATCGTATTTATCTAATTGTCCAACTTGAAACTTCCTCTTTGAGTTTGAACTCTCGCCCAGTCTTCCCCTTCCTGTGCCGGTGCCGGGTGGGGGTGGGGTAGGTATGACGTGTGGTGACGTCACGCTGCGCCGGGACTCGCTGCGCATGCGCAGTGCAGCCCGGCGGCTTGCAGCGCGAGGCAGACGCCCGCCAGACATCTGGGTCGTTACCTCTGACATTAAAGGATAGCCGGGGTTAATGACGCAGGCACGATAGGCATGCCACCCCCGCACTGCCGCCCCCACCACCGGGAAGAGAAAAATGTTAGGATGCTGCCGATGGGCTGCATTGAGATTTTTATAAAAATATGGGGAACAATGACACATGGATTTAAAAATTACATTTTTGTTACAATTAGCGATTCTCAACATTATCCTTTGTCAAAAGCATGAAAGAATTCTTAAAGAATTCATGTGTGAACTCATTTGGAAAGGAGAATACTATACTGTACCATCGACAAGTTGGACAGAAAATTATGGCAAATTGTAGAGGAAGAGGTGTTCTACCTTGAGACAAAAATTACATTTTTTGTTACAATTAGCGATTCTCAACATTATCCTTTGTAAAAAGCATGAAAGAATTCTTAAAGAATCCATGTGTGAACTCATTTGGAAAGGAGAATACTATACTGTACCATCGACAAGTTGGACAGAAAAGTGTGACAAATTGTAGAGGAAGGTGTTCTACCTTGGGAGAAAAATTACATTTTTTGTTCTATATTTTTTGTGATGAGTTTTTCGGAAAATGATTGTACATTAAAGAACAACTAACTTTTGTTAATAACTATTATTTTTATTATGATGATATTTGAAAGAATAATAGTAAAATCTTATAATAAGAAATAAAAATGGCAAACTGTCTCGAGGGTGTTGTACCTTGGAACAGAGCTGGTTGTACTTCGGGACAAATAAAATATAAGGAAAAAAGAAAGAATCAAACGAACAGAAACAATTTTTTAACTATATAGTAATTTTAAACGAATGTTTTTATAAATTTTTTATGTTACACATATTTATTCAAAGAAATATGATTGAGTTTGGGAAGAGAAATAAAATTTTATACGATTTAAAGTCTATACCGTAGCGCGATACTTAAAATTTTAGTTTAGCTATAAATGTACGCAATTATAATTTCCATTATCCTTGAAAATTAAATTTGAAGTTTACATATTCTCGAAGACATGGAACCATGTCCCAAAGTACAAGCAAATTATTGTCCAAAGGTACAACTAAGCAAATTTTTGTTAAATAGAACGCAGTATTTGTTTAATTAACTTTTAAATATCAACGCAAGAAGTTTTCGAAGAAGTAAAAATATAATATATACTAACTGGGCTATCAGACAATGAAAGGTATCAAATAGGTAGGTGCATGAGTCTTGAAACAACGTGTATCACTTTATTTTCAACAGTGTTATCAAATTCTACTTGGAATTAATATATTTAACGCTATATGTGGCTGCAATTGATGTTGACCAAAGGTACATGCGTCCCAAGGTACAACACTCTCCCTTACTCTCGATTTTCCTTTTTTTTCTATTCCACTCTTTTCCCCACTACTACGACTGCCTAAAACCAGCTCGAAACTCGTACTTTTCAGCATCCTAGCAATGCAATGTCATTTTGAAGTTGAAAAATACTGTAAAAGTGTTTTCGTTGCGAGTAAACTGTTAGTTTATTATTGACTTCAACATAATGTTTTTATAAACATTTAATAGAGATAGAATGGATCTACAGATGTGCCTTTTTAAAATTTTAAGTATATAATCCTTGTTGAAATAAAATTTTATCATTCTTGTACTGGCCACAAAACACTCGCTACGTCAGTACGTTTTGTGCTGAATTTAGGAGGCAGAGGATTTTTTGAAGATTCTTAAAACCTTAAATTCTGAAGGGTAATTTTTTGTCTGTTTTTCGCATTTCTTGACTTTTCTTCGCTTAAGTTGTTTACGTTTCTGTTATTGTTATTGTTGAGAAGATTTATGCGCTTTGGTGATGGGAAGTTTGGAATATGTTTCGCATTGTATGTGTTTTCTTTATTGCATGTTGTGAAATTATGAAACACTTGTAGCTGAATATGTTCTGCATATTGATGAAAACTTTCCTGAGTACTTTACTCGTAACTTCACAAGTTCAACGATGAAATACTCTATTTTTATTGCGCTAGTTTTGAATTAATGTTTAGCATTTAAGAATTATGCATTTTATTTTAGTCATGCACAAACACCAAGTTACCAATAGTTATTTGTCGTTGTGCTACATATTTACCATTCTATTTTTACCACTCCAACTTTTACCACAGCATTTTTACCACCATTCTTTTTTACCGCTATCCTGTTTTACCGTTAACCCATTTTTTAACACTCAATTTTTACCACTTCAAATTTTACCTCTGCATTTGTACCACTATACTTTTTACCGCTATTTCGTTTTACCACTAATACATTTTTACCACTCCGTTTTTACCATTACAACTTTTACCACCATACTTTTTTACCGCTATTCCGTTTTACCATTAATAGTTTGTGGGGCTATAGTGCGGTTTTGTTAGTGTAGTAAATACCAAAACCGAGTTTGTGGGGCTCTAGTACGGTTTTGTTAGCTTTGTTAGTGTAGCAAATACCAAAACCGAGTTTGTGGGGTTCTAGTACGGTTTTGTTAGCTTTGTTAGTGTAGTAAAAACAAAAACCGAGTTTGTGGGGCTCTAGTACGGTTTTGTTAGCTTTGTTAGTGTAGTAAATACCAAAACCGAGTTTGTGGGGCTTTAGTGCAAAAAAAAACAAAAAAACACGTTGGTGGTAAAAAGAATTAGTGGTAAAAATAGGGACGGTGGTAAAAATGGATTGGTAAAAGAATTCGTTGGTAAATACGTTGGTGGTAAAAAAGAATTAGTGGTAAAAAGGGACGGTGGTAAAAAATGGATTGGTAAAAGTATGTTGGTAAAAAATGGATTGGTAAAAGAATTACGGTGGTAAAAAGGGGATGGGGGCAAATCGTTATTTGTTCAACTAGGTAAAAATATGACAGAATTACTGCTGCGGCAAGAGTTTCACAGACGAGGCGCAGCCCTATTATTAGAGACCGGTCAGTACCTACTTTTCCTCTCTAGGAAGAAAAAGTCAATTGGAATCCGCATAAAGCGAGAGAAAAAGTACTCTTCCTCTCTAGGTAAGGTGCTGACCCTTCAGAAATACCTCACTTTCGTCCCTAGTAATAGGGACGAAAGGTGTCTTATCGGTGCAGGTATTGAAAAAATAATTTAATTGCCTGGGCACTAAAAGTGACATTTCACAGATTATCAGCTGTCAAAAATATCACTTTTAATGTCAATCGGCAATATTTTTTTTGTAAAAATAGTCCAGAAATCGAGACGAGATCGAGACGAGATAACAATAATCGAGACAAGATCGAGACGAGATCAAATTTTTCACATTGAAGACGAGACGAGAAATGAAAAATCTCGTTTCGTCTCGACGTATTCAAACTTTGTTAAACGTAAACATAAATGTACAATGTACACCTTAAAACTAAATGTGAATGAAGCTTTAAATTGGATAAAAATAACCTCATCTCATTTTTTAATGTCACCATCATCCAAATTATCAGTGTTTCAACATCGTCTCCGAACTTAAGTCTTTACTAATCACAATCTCTAAGAAGTAAGAAGTTTGTAGCTGGTCAGGGCAGTACGAAGGGGGGTGTGATGATAAACAAGTGTTCTATAATCGCCTGCATCCTGTTGCGTGCGGACTACACGCGTGTGTGTGTGCGTGCGTGTGTGTAAAAGAGTAATTAGATGCCCGGTGGCTAAACACTTACAAGTATCGTTGGTTTTTTATGGTTATGGTTATTTTAAAACCACGCTCATGGGTGCATAACTGAATGAATGAACGGTTCAATGGTTACAATACTTATCTGGAAAATAGGATTTTGTTACACATCAAATAACTCATCAAACTCAAGCCGGTATACTAGATTTTCTAAAAGGTGTTGATGGTACAATAGTTTTGCTTGCACTTTACTGAACTTATGACCAACAAACTTAAGCCCATATACCCACTTGACAACATAAAATCCCCAGAACATTTCAAGAATGTACTTGCTATATTTGCCTATTAACATCCTATTAATATCCTAGCGATTGCTAATGTCCACCTTTTAGTAATAATAATAATTTATTGCAGCATTTAAAAGTATTTATACATTATTTGCAATGTCACAGTTACAATAGAAAATACTAAGAGGTACTTATAAAATTTAGAATTACATAGGTACATTCTTACATAAAATGATCACAAACTTAATTTAGTGGAGACAAACATGCTTCAAAATTAAAATTTAAAAATTCTTCAATTGTATAGAAAGCATTGTTTACAAGAATCCTTTTTATATTATTTTTAAATATTTTAAAAGACTGCATTTTTAAATGTTCAGGTTACTTGTTATAAAATTTTAGTGGCAAACGGTCTGTAAAGTAACATCCCAATGTTAGTAATTAGGTAATAATATCCCAATTATATGTCCCATGTAATTCTCTTTAATGTTTGCGTTAGGCACACATCCCATTCGACAAAATAAAATCCCCAGAACATATCAAGAATGTGAACATCCCGGCTTGTTACTTGCTGTATTTACATCCTATTCATATCCTAGCGATTGATAATGTCCGTCCTTTAGTAACAATATCTATGTAACATCCCAATGTTAGTAATTTGGTAATATTATCTCAATTATGCATCTCATGTAGTTCTCTGAGATGTTTGTATCGATTATTATAATTTTTAATTGTACTCAGGATGTGGCCAGAATAGACTTACGTAATATCACTTTAAGTACCTACCTATACAAGAATAAGATATTTTTAAACATCCCATCGACGATTCATGCCAAGTGGGTATATATTATATTATTACTTGCTATATTTGCCCATTATCATCCTATTAATATCCTATCGATTGCTAATATCCGCCTTTTAGTAATAATTATCTATGTAACATCCTCGTAACATCCCAATGTTTATAATTTGGTTATTATCTCAATTATGCATCCCATGTAATAATTCTCTGAGATGTTTGTATTGAGTATATAATTTTTAATTGTACTCAGGAAGGATGTGACTTGAAGTACAAGAAAAAGATATTTTTAAACATCCCATGGACGATTCATAACTTTGTTCACACTTCATAAAATAAATTAGAAACTTACTGAAAACACATGTCCAAAATTTTTTAATAGTTTACAACTTTTTAAAACCACAGTAGAGATTATACTTTGTTGCTCTGTGTGATTAAAATATTCCTGCTTGGCATATTTTTTACAGTATCATAGTTTAAAGATAGTGCTGTGTGCAGAAATGAGGATTTAATCATCTAGGGATTTTATTTGTGACGGTGGCAGCACTGATGGCGCATTATGTTGATAAATATGTGGCAGGAATGTTGTAAAAGTGATTTGTGATCTCGCAGTGAACGGGTTTAAATCACACAGCACCAGTAGCGAAGCAGCAGTTGCAAGATCGATTATGGAACTACTTGAGATAAACTTCAGATTCTGTGATCTCTGAAATATATCGACTTGATATAGACATAAAGTGGAAACTAATTTTTATTTGCGACTTAAATAATACACTCCACTATCATTTCTGTTTTACACGTTTCAATTTATTGATCTAGTTTCAATTCAAGTTATTGTTGAAAAAATCTAATGTGGCCAGCACACGACCTCTCGCCTAATTATGCTTAATCTAATAAATACTAATCTAATAAATAATTATACTTACATTTTAATGTATTTATTTTATTGTTAAATACTACCATATTCGAAAAATTGCATTTAAAATTATTTGTACCCATAGATAATTATATTTTCTTTTATTTTAAATTGCAAAAATTGTCATAAATAAGTAATGTAAGGTAGACTGGGGCAAGTGTCAAATCGGGGAAAGTGGGATATTGCGATGTAGCTAAAAATTATTTATAAATAATAGTATTATTCACCATAGTAGGCAACAAATGATCCTTCTATAACATAATAACACATATACAAACTTTATCAACAATAATATCTATCTTACTGACTAGTTTTCTCATAACATACAAATTCGGTGCGTCAACGAGTGTCAGAGGCTCTCGAAATTGTTGAAATTTAGACTAAGTAAGGTAATATTTTTTATTTTTTTGATAGTGAACAGCTATGAACAGATGCTTTTAGACGATTGGTAATGTATTTTGCTTATAAACTAAAATCTTATTTGTACAATGACATCTTTCCACTTACCCCAGCAAAAACCTCTTATGGGGTAAAAGTAAACATTTATTTTTACACTTATCCCTCATATTTCATATATAGGACAACAATGTAAAAAATTATCAAACCAAATATATTTGGCCGGACATAGAAGACATGGATAGTGTGTGCGTCGTTTGAAAATATAATGAAAATGTTGCCTGAACCAAAAGTAGACAGAAGAGGCATGTTGGAGTTAAAAGTTGGATTTCAAGGATACAATGTCTAAACATGGATTTACCTGCAAACTATTTTTATAATATTGTTACTAATATATTTTTTGTTATTCCACTGTTTTTTTTTAAATATTAACTTTGTGTGAAAATAAAAGATATCGTTTTGTTTTTCGCTCATCAGTAGTATTTCAATAAAAGTTTATAGATTTTCAATTAATAGGATTTGTTTAATTCGGTAAAAACTGACTTTCTTAGATTCAAATCCTACATATCCCATTTACCCCATGAAATTTAACATACATCCCTATGGAAAGTTCCCAGGCGATTTTACACTTGCCTCGAATTGGGGAAAGTGTAAAAATGAAAATCCAAAAAAATATATATTGACCTATTTTTTCAGTAATATCAATGATGACTATTGTATTCACGGAACTTCTTAAGAACATTCTAAAGTATGTATAAAAAAAATTGCAGCAATTAATAACAATGAAAAAATGTTATTTTACAAAGCTTGCCCACTTGCCCCAGTCTACCTTACCAATTTATTTAAGGAAAACTATATATCAAGCTTCAAAAGTACTACTTTCGGTTTGCGGATTTCTACCAAAATCTTATCCGGTGTTAAGATCCTTATTAAAACCTTAAATATAAAATTTGGTTATTAAAGGTTTGATACTTTTTAAGTTATCGAGGACAAAAAATCGTCACATAATTCATACGTCCATACATCTATACGCACACACGCACATACATACATCATCGTGAAAATAGTATATTCGTATTGTAGAGACCCTGAAACGTGCTTATCCACCAAAAACTCATACTCGAAAATTTTGATCCATTACAATACCTCCCTTATAGAATATGAGACGAGAGGTAAAAACATCAAATAACGAGAAGCACTTAAAAAGAATAAAATCAGATTAATTGACAATAATTATTGACATAACATTTGAATTGTGTTTGTGTAAACAGCTTTTGACAACAGCACGTCAATAGAATCACAAGAATTTATATGTCAAAATTCTTTATTATTTCAAACAGGGTATAATTCGTCAATAAATTGATCAGTTTATTGATCAAGATAAAATTGAAGAATATGTTCGTATTGCACGCAACAATAAAATTGATCAATTATTGATAAATAAATTGAGTCGTGTACAACAGGAATCACAGCTAGATTTTTATATTATTATTACTCATCTAAAGAAAATCTTACATTATTATAATATCGAACAAGAAAAGTTGTGTCAAATTGAAACTAATAATCAAATTGACATAGGATAACTGTGAATCCTGCTGTCACTAAAGACGAATATATTTCTTGTGTGTGCGGTTACCAGCCGTAAATTCTCCACAAGCTGTAACTGAAAAGAATCCAACAGTGTGCGAATTGTCTAAAATCTCTGTAAAATTGAGAACAAACTTTTTAATTATTGACATAGTTACAGAGTCTCACAAATCACTGTGAATCTCACGGGCACTATAAACGAAAATATTTCTACTGTTTGTGCGGTTAACCGTCACTGACAAGACCCCGCAGGAAAATTTTCAGTGAGAAATAAAATAAGTGATCATCTTTGGCAACGTCGTAACTCCTGCGAAGATTAAATCCTCATTTCTGCGTTTTGTGCAGAGATCGAGAACAAATGCACGTGACACCGTTTCTTTGTTTTTCGGTAGCTTTTGTTTTTGCTCTGCAGTGCATTTTTTGCGGTCGTTTTTTGTTTTTCGCCAAGGTTATGGTGTAAGTGACCTCTCGTAGAACAGACAGGAATTTGTACAGACAATAATGGAAATTATGTTTTTGATGATGTTTTGGATGGCGTAATTTATTGCAATTATTTTTATTTGGACGAGGAATTTTTGTAATTGTCAGCTGACTCATTTTTGTGTACTATGAGTTGAAAATTATTTTCGGACATTTTTCGTTGCAGCCTCTTTTTAAAGAAAAATAAACTGACACGCAATGAATTATTCAATTTTATTTTATTATAACCATAACTAAGCTATGTTGCATTATATTTATGAAAATAAATTCTTTGTAGAACAATTAATTAGTTTTATGCTGCAATTCTGTGAAAATCTGTAGTTCATACAGATTTATAAAACTGTAAATAATAAACAAAATCGCAATAAAATTTATAATCATATGAACATTTGTGTGTCAACAAATATTGATGTGATTTTGTTCAATATTTACAGATTTACAATTCTGTAAAACTTATAGAACTGCAACATTAATTAAAGTATATCTCGTAAATATTCAAACGAAAAATGTCTTATATGAATCGAAAAAGGCAGTAAATGTTACAAACTGCATAAATTTTTTATTTATTGGACTATCATGTCAAGATAATCGTGAAAATACTCGTATATAAGAAATACATTTTTCAATAAAGTAAAAATTAAGTTTCAAATGACACAAAACATCTATTCAATTTTAAAATTCCTGATGTACTTTTCTATTAGATTTATTAAAGTCAAACCTCGAGGCAAACATTTAGTTATTATCAGTCCTATGGTTTAGCAACAAAACATATTCCCAGATAATTTCAGTAATTCTTTAAAAAATTGTGTATAATAAACTGTCATTGACTGAGCAGACAAGAATATCGATTCCCGGTTTCCGGCATTGGATTTCATTAGAAGTAATTTTTAAAATATTTAAGATAGGAAATCCGTCGATCATAGGCGTGCGTGATTTCGCAGTGAGTTGAGGTCAATGCAGTGAAATAAATCATTAAAAATCGTAGATTTGGATGTAAATTACAAATCATAGATATCCATAGAAATAAAAAAAATAATTGAATTTAAAGTTTACATTGAAATGCAATAGTACGACGTCCAAATTTTTTTTTTTAGACTGAAACCTTTTACGTGCGATTTCTCAATAATTATTGCGTTGACATATAGTTTTTATTTTTGTAATAAATCTCTCAGATATTAAAAATAACATAAGTATTCGTTTTCCAAACATATGTTGGATTTTTATGATGTGATGTAATTTTTTCTAATCATTTAGTAAAACTACTGCTAACCTCCATATACGCAATGTATTTTAGCGCGTTTTAGTGTCAACTTTAAATTCAATAATCTTCGTTATATCAACGGTTACCTATGAATTTTAATTTTTCTCCAACGTCTACGACTGGTAATAAATGCTGCATATTAATTTGAGTCATATTTTGGGTTGTGACAACCCATGGATTTACTACCTTAAGATTATTTCGTAAAATAAAATTTACTGATGAAGGATAAAAATAGGTTTTTATTATTTTGAAAATCTTGAATATGAAATTCTGTGAGGACGCCACACCCAAACTGGGTAAACCCCGCAGCAAACACGCACTTATTACGTCATAATATCCCTGTTAAAAATAATTCCTAACCCATCTCGCATTGAAAAAGAACATTGAACTTTTCTCGACGCGCCACATCTGCAATGCATCTCTTGCATGTGTTGGTGTCTGTGTGCGTGTGTGTGTTGTTTGTGTGCGAGTGTGTGCGTTCACAAGAGAGTGCATCCATCATGATGACGACAGGCGAGATGCAGGGACGCAGTAAGGGGGGGGGGCGGTAATTGACACCCGGGACGGAGTGTTGGTGTGAATCAAGGACAATTCGGAATAAGTTGGAGAAATTGTGGCTCTGGTAACTCAGGTTCAAATACAGTCAGGTTTAGGTTTCAGCTTATCTGTACAAAAATACCGTGAGTTTTAAGGAGGGTCGATACCTAAATGCTGTATTTCACTGTGCAGATGTTACATACAAATAAACAGAAGATAAAATTATTAATTTAAATAAATAAATACTACTCTATGAACTATTTAATTCAGAAAATTAAATTACAAATGGTTCAATACAAACCGTCTAAATGTCGAAAAACGATATTCAGTTTTTCTATTAAAACTTGTTTCAATATTAAGATTTTTCAAACAAATGAGATATTTTTAAATAGCTAAAGGTTGTGCTCAAGTGCATCTAACGCTACTTTTTTAATTTTTTGTTTTAAATATGTGATAAAATACGCATAAAAACTCACAAAAAGGTAAAATGGGTCATGTTTAGCCATGAATATAAAAAATAGAGTACAAAAAAGAAAAAAATTGGCATTAAACGCATTTGGAGATAACCTTTATCTATCAAAAATGTATTTGTTTCTCTAAAAATGTTAATTTTTACTTCAATTTTAAGGAAAAAACTATACAACAAACAAACGACTAATTTTATAACTAGTCTGCGACATATACAATACTGAAACCTTAGAGAATACCTAGAAGTTTATAGATGGAGCATAAGAACAAAACAATGAAGCAACTTTGGATAAAGCTATCCGCCATTTTGGCATGCTCTATTTGCACATTTGAACGCAGTTATGTAATAGTTTTCGAAGTATTTTTTTAACATTAGTTTTTACTATAATATTTCGTCGTGCTATTATACATAAACATAATATGAATAAATAAATGGGAAAATAACAGTTAAGTAAGAATTATTTTGACATTGACATTTCTGAGAATATGACAGTTGAAATTTTATTTGAACGTAGTCAGTCAGGTCAGTAATAACTTTTTTGCACAATTGGTCTTTTTATCAACTTACCATGCCTGTTTCTCAGACAGTATGTTGATCTTACCAGGTGCTAGGCTAAACAAAACGGTAAGTAATTTACTTACCGATCACTGAACGGTAAGTAAATTCAAACTGAACGGTAAATAAATTAACATAACGGTAAGTAATTTACTTATCCTTCTAGAACGGTAAGTAAATTTAGTATTGATTACGAAGAAATTAATATTTGCGTATGGATAAAAACGACCAATAGTGCAAAAAATGATATCAGCATCACAAACATTTTTCAGAATAAATATAAATATATGCGTCATATTGGCATGCTCTAGTCTAATGGCTACAATCCGTCACCCAAAAATCAGAGTATGCTATCCCTATAATTTTCTATACTCTAAGACTGAAACTGATTGAAATACTGAAACTGACTAAAATACTGAAAATGACTGAAATACTGAAACAGACTGAAACACTGAAACAGACTGAAATACTGAAACAGACTGAAAGACTGAAAGACTGAAACTGACTGAAAGACTGAAATTGATGACTAAAATACTGATACTGAAATACCGAAACTGACTGAAATACTAAAACTGACTGAAGTACCTACTGAAACTGAAGTACCATAGTACCAAGTTGGGTAAAAGACATGATAAATAATCATTTAATTTAATTTCAAATACAACACAGTCATCTTCAGTCACCTATCAACTGGGCAACAATATTTAATTTGGTAACAATATTTCATAAACTCTGAAAATCTATTAAATTTCCTCTGAAATTGGTTGAAATTTCATTGAAATACTGAAACTGACTGAAAGACTGAAACTGATGACTATACTACTGAAACTGACTGAAATACTAAAACTGTCTGAAGTACCCACTAAAACTGAAGTCTGCCATAGTACCATAGTACCAAGCTGGGTAAAAGGCATGATAGATAATCATTCAAATATAACACAGTCATCTTCTGTCACCTATCAACTGGGCAACAATATTTAACTAGGTAACAATATTTCATAATCTCTCACAATCTATTAAACTTCCCCTGAAATTGGCTGAAATTTCGTTGAAATACTGAAACTAACTGAAAGACTGAAACTGATGACTATACTACTGAAACTGACTGAAATACTAAAACTGACTGAAGTACCTACTGAAACTGAAGTACCATAGTACCAAGGAGGGTAAAAGTCATGATAAATAATCATTTAATTTAATTTCAAATACAAAACAGTCATCTTCTGTCACCTATCAACTGGGCAACAATATTTAAATATAGGTAACGATATTTCATAATCTCTCACAATCTATTAAATTTCTCCTGAAATTGGCTGAAATTTCGTTGAAATACTGAAACTAACTGAAAGACTGAAACTGATGACTATACTACTGAAACTGACTGAAGTACCTACTGAAACTGAAGTACCATAGTACCAAGCTGGGTAAAAGGCATGATAAATAATCATTTAATTTAATTTCAAATACAAAACAGTCATCTTCTGTCACCTATCAACTGGGCAACAATATTTAACTAGGTAACAATATTTCACAATCTCTCACAATCTATTAAACTTCCCCTGAAATTGGTTGAAATTTCGTCATAAAATCTCCATGTAGCTGCTACCCTAACCTCGTGCATTTTTCGTGGTGCATGCGATGCCGTTTCGCATATCGACCGTGGTGGGTGGCTGGGGGTGGTGACGGAGAGTTTTTTTGCGCCGTTGTTTTTCGCGTCGTTATTCTCTTGCACCCGCGTCACCATGGCAACGAGACGTGACACCGTGCTGCCGGTACCGCCACTTGAACTGCATACACCGCCGCCCCCACTGCACTCAAGCCCCCGCCCACTCCACCGCCCCCTCAACGCCGAAAGAAATACCGTCATCGTCAAAATATTCTATCATGGTTTTTACAGGTTGGTGGAGGTGAAATGCGAACATAGGGAACATACATGACAATCAAACTTGCCATGCCAGGGGTCCTATTCTATTTCACTTATCAACGTTGATAAGTTGGGTTGTCTTGATAACCCCCCACCATGTGTGACGCAGTAGCCAAGCGACTGTCGCTACGACTTATCAACCCTCGCTACGGTAGACTTGCGCGTTGCGTTGATTTTTGTTCGTTTTGAGGTTAAAATATTTATTTTATAAATATAAAATACCAATAAATTATGGGTTCATTATATGTATTTAATATTTTTGATTAGTTTATTAAATAATTCAACTTACAAATTGTAGAAATAAGAAATTGACATTTTTCTTGAAAAAATAATTTACTTTGAAAATCAAAAAAATGGCTTATTTTAAAACACATAATACGTTTATGATAAGTGATAGGTAAAATGGTGGTTTAGCAGTTTTTCTTGCCAAATTTCACAGTAAATGTAAAATCTCTATCAGTCGTTATCAACTGGAGGCCAAATATCCCTAACCCTTGATATAGTTACAAACGGAATGACGTCACGAAGTTATCAACTGAACTTCGCTAGCGACTGTCGCTATGAATTAGAATAGGTACCCAGGTATCTTGTTATATTTTGTAGTAGTGTCACAAAACGAAGTAATGTGAATTTGTCTGACAAGAAGTGTAATGAATAACAGAAATAATATTAAAATCTAAAAGTGTATGTTGCATGTTTAGTATAGTAAATGTAATTATTATGAAAAGAAAGCAGGAACATATTTATTTTAATTGTTAAATAAATAATAATAAATATTTCCCTCCTCTATCAAACAGTAGCAGCCTAAACGATTAGTTCAGATTAGTTCTAATATTATTTAACATTTGTGGCGTAATTGTTGCAAATGCATCTAAAATTTTAATTTGCACTTGACACTTTCTTAGAACTTTCTCGTTCTACTCGTACAAATTCATTATCATGCAAAGAAAATGTTTTAATGAAAATAAAAATTTCAATAATATGACAGCTACATTGACATTGACGGTATTCCACGTATATCAAGATGCCTAAGCATGATAACTCAATTGTCATATATTTCCCTATGTTCGCATTTCACCTCCACCAACCTGTATATGATTTGCATGTGACATGTTGCATTTGGATGGGGCAGTCGCACAGTTCACTGTGTAATGTAATGAATCATTGTACCGCCAACTCACGGGTACTAATGGTTGATAGCTTAGAGACTAACTAAAGCTTCATCCACATAAGCAATTAGTTTTATTAAATACCGTCATCGTCAAAATATTCTATCACGGATTTTATGTGATTTGCATGTGACATGTTGCATTTGGATGGGGCAGACGCACAGTTCACTGTGATGATAATTTAAAAATTGATTCATCATGTTATGCTAAATGACATTTATGACAAGTCAAATAAATATCGTACAGTATAAAAAAGTATATGGCACAAAGACAAAAACAAATTAATAATTTACATATATTATACGCGCGTGTCTCACCTAAAATAAAATTATTAGTATTTTATTTTTATAATTAAAAAGATAGAAATAATGAGACACTCAGTTGCATGAAATTCCTGAACAGAGTAGAAACAGTGGTGGAGTAGCAGTTTTCTTAAATGAGTTTTAAAAGTTTTAATTTCTAATTGTTTTAGGTCGATTGGTAAATGATTATAGAGATCATTGTACCGCCAACTCACGGGTACTAATGCGGTTGTTAGCTTAGACACTAACTAAAACTTCATCCACATAAGCAATTAGTTTTAATAAATACCGTCAATATTATTTTTATTATTAACATAATACAATATCTTGACAAATTCAAGTTTTATTTGCATATGGCATGTGTAGTGTTGTAAATGTAAATATTGGAAACAATGGAAATATTCATTTCTTAATAATATTTTGTTAGGTTTTTTTAGCATACTCTCAATTTTACTTTTTTTCTATTCCACTCTTTTCCCCACTACTACGACTGCCTAAAACCAACCTGAAACTCGAACTTTACCACATCCTAGCAATGCAATGTCATTTTGAAGTTGAAAAATACTGTAAAAGTGTTTTCGTTGCGAGTAAACTGTAAGTTTATTATTGACGTGGCTTGGCTAACGACTGCAATAGGTATTAAAATGTGTATATTAATGTTTGAGATGAAGAATTTATTAATTTTTTTAGTTCCTTTTTACAATAAAACATTAATTTTTTGTGAAGTATACTTTAATAATTATTATTTTTGAAGCAAAACCCGAAAAAACCTGAAATAATAGAGTCTTTCAAATCCTCATATTTTAAACCTCAGAACCTAAACCTGAACCTTTTTTTAACCGTAACCGAACCTGAACTACAAATAAATATCACTCCATGTTCCTGGTAGTTTATCCTGCTAAACCATAAAACAATACTCCACAGCAGGAACATTCCTGCAAACGTCCCAATCCTCCAACTCCAGTCCAAACCGATTCGTTCATAACATCTCTCAACCTTGACTCTCCGTCTAATCTCAAATGTGTGGTCAATGTCACGGCCACCATTCTACATACACATGATCACAGATGGCTAGGCTAGCTACACCACACACGCATACACCAATACCACACACACACACACACACACGCGCACACATGCACATGTAGTACACTAATGTGAATGTTTGTTGCGCGGGTCAGGTACTTGTGGTAATTGCGATGGTGCGAGGGGCAAGGGGGATTCCCCGGCGACAAGGTCAAGATCATGGGTCACTTGGATCACCGGGAGCACAGGAGAGCGTAATGGGTTAGTTTGTTAGCGGGGAGATAATAAGATTTTAATCATTATTTCAAATAGGATTAGTAGCTGCTATGGATAGTTCTTTACTGAAATTATTTGCCTGAAACTTTTTTCATAGACTTTTTTAAGCAAATTTATAATAGGTTTCAATTACATTTAATCATTGTTTCATAAGTAATATCAAAATCTGATGTGGGCAGCACACAACCTTCCGCCGTATCTAGAAAATTGACTTATAAACATAAATGTACGTACAATCCAGTGCCCAATTCAAGAATATTAGATTCAGTATAAATGCAAACGCAGGAAGACGCAAAATAAGGTCGAGTAAACTAACGAACTACTATCGGAGTAATAAGTATAGTCACTCGGATATAAAGTTGAATAACTTGTTTAAAAATAATCCAAAAAATTTAAATAAAACTCTATACTAAAGTATGAACATTTCTACGTTATCGTATAGAATTTCAACTTTTTAAATTTATATGTGTATAAATAACAAAAATTTATAGCAAAAACGAGCTATCATTTTGACACATTTTAGAAACTGTTAACTTTAATGACGTCTATTGTCAATATACATCATGCAAAAAAATTCAAATTTTGGTATAGTATAGTTATAAGCTTAATTAAGTTATTTACTACTGTAAATTTTTTTAAATATATATATATATATATATATATATATATATATATATATATATATATATATATATATATATATATATATATATATATATATATTGTTTATAATAATAAAATAAGTGAACATGTAATATCTTTGTTACTGGTAATCTTATAAGATTCAAATTCAGGTTAGCGATAGTAGTGAACAACCCAGAACCATTCTTGACTCTCACATACTCGGTAAATGAATCTTATAGTATGCTTTTGAAGCAGGATTTCAAAATATACATACATACATACATCATCGTGAAACTATTAAAAATGAGTTGTAAGGACCCTAATCCGTACTCATCCACTTAAAACTCACAACCCGATTTTTAGCTTGATTCCAATACCACCCTTACAGGTAAGCGGGAAGTAAAAATCGAAAAAGATGTCTGGTAGAAAAAAAACGCAAGAGCAAATTTATAAAAATTAATTCATTTATAAAATGAAACGGAGGGGACGCCATAAATAATGTACTTCGCATCAGGGCGCCGACAACCCCCTCAATCCTGCCCTGGGCTTATACTCAATAATTTAAGAATAAGAAATAAGAATAGTCATAAAGTTAAAACATATGAGTCGGTTTATGCAGCAGGAATAAATAAGGAATAAGCATAAGTTGCTCAATTTTTAATTTTACGCCTTATTCTTATTTTCTCGCTTATTTCTCATAGACATGTCAAACTAAAAAGATTTTTATATGACGTAGGGTAACCTAACCTACATTTTCTTCATATAAAAATTATCAAACATCAGATTTACCAAATACAATCACGTTTCATTTACTCAAAGAATAATGTCATTAATTTTATAATTATCTCCATTTCTTATAACTGGCAGCATAAACAACTCTCTCGGCAAGTTTAAAATTATTCTTAAAACTACCCATACAACATATCAATCGTATTAATGTCTGTGACGTATACGTACATCTTATTACTGTCTTAGACGTCATAAGGAGACTAGTATTGGTCGAATTTTAGACGTCCTATGCGGTAGTTTTTAAGTCGTCATTAATAATTATATTGTCCAGTTTTAAATCTCCAGCTTACAATATATAAGAGTCCTATATTTGTCTCAAAATTCATCTTGGACAAAAACATACACGAATCGTATATTGATCAAAATTAAGTCGTATATTGGTCATAATTTTATTATTTATTAAAAAGGACATCATTTGACTATCGAAAAGGTTTTAAATAAACTTCATTTGCATGAAAGAAAATATAACCCCATACAACACAAATACGTCGTTAAGACGTCTTTATAATGTTCATGACTCTAAAACGTCCGATCCAAATGTAGTCACAAAGACGTCACATACGTGTCTTATGTCCTCCATTCTGGATGTTTAAAAGATGTTATTTTTTCCATGCAAATGACGTCTATTTAATTTAATATTTTTTCGACAGTCAAATTATGACCAATATACGACTTAATTTTGATTTATATACGAGTAGGTTTCTTGTATGTCTTAACCAAGATGAATTTTGAGACAAATATAGGACTCCCCATACAACACAAATACGTCGTTAAGACGTCTTTATAATGTGCATGTCTCTAAAACGTCTGATCCAAATGTAGTCACAAAGACGTCACATACGTGTCTTATGTCCTCCATTCTGGATGTTTAAAAGATGTTATTATCTTCCATGCAAATGACGTCTATTTAATATCTTTTCGACAGTCAAATGATGTCCTTTTTAATAAAATTATGACCAATATAAGACTTAATTTTGATTAATATACGAGTAGGTTTGCTGTATGTCTTAACCAAGATGAATTTTGAGACAAATATAGGACTTCTATAATTATATTGTAAGCGGCAGATTTAAAACTGGACAACATAATAACGACTTAAAGACTACCGCATAAGACGTCTAAAATTCGACCAATACTAGTCTCCTTATGACGTCTATAAGACAGTAGCAAGATGTACGTCTTACAGACGTTAATACGATCAATGTGTTGTATGGGTCGTATAATTATATTGTAAGCGGGAGATTTAAAACTGAACAACATAATGACGACTTAAAGACTACCGCATAAGACGTCTAAAATTCGACCAATACTAGTCTCCTTATGACGTCCAGACGACAGTAGCAAGATGTACGTCTTACAGACGTTAATACGATCAATGTGTTGTATGGGTCGTATAATTATATTGTAAGCGGGAGATTTAAAACTGGACAACATAATGACGACTTAAAGACTACCGCATAAGACGTCTAAAATTCGACCAATACTAGTCTCCTTATGACGTCCAGACGACAGTTGCAAGATGTACGTCTTACAGACGTTAATACGATCAATGTGTTGTATGGGTCGTATAATTATATTGTAAGCGGGAGATTTAAAACTGAACAACATAATAACGACTTAAAGACTACCGCATAAGACGTCTAAAATTCGACCAATACTAGTCTCCTTATGACGTCCAGACGACAGTAGCAAGATGTACGTCTTACAGACGTTAATACGATCAATGTGTTGTATGGGTCGTATAATTATATTGTAAGCGGGAGATTTAAAACTGGACAACATAATGACGACTTAAAGACTACCGCATAAGACGTCTAAAATTCGACCAATACTAGTCTCCTTATGACGTCCAGACGACAGTTGCAAGATGTACGTCTTACAGACGTTAATACGATCAATGTGTTGTATGGGTCGTATAATTATATTGTAAGCGGGAGATTTAAAACTGGACAACATAATAACGACTTAAAGACTACCGCATAAGACGTCTAAAATTCGACCAATACTAGTCTCCTTATGACGTCCAGACGACAGTAGCAAGATGTACGTCTTACAGACGTTAATACGATCAATGTGTTGTATGGGTCGTATAATTATATTGTAAGCGGGAGATTTAAAACTGGACAACATAATAACGACTTAAAGACTACCGCATAAGACGTCTAAAATTCGACCAATACTAGTCTCCTTATGACGTCCAGACGACAGTTGCAAGATGTACGTCTTACAGACGATCAATGTGTTGTATGGGACATCTTTTAAACATCCAGAATTAAGGACATAAGACACGTATGTGACGTCTTTGTGATTACATTTGGATCATACGTTTTAAAGACATGGACATTATAAAGACGTCTTAACGACGTATTTGTGTTGTATGGGTTATGCTTAATATTTCTTATTCTTAAATTTATGAGCATAAACCCACCATTACTCGTTATCAGAAGTAAATTATTATAATAGGAGAGAAAATTCTTTTCTTGGTTAAGTCGAGTAGAAAATTTCTATAAATGCATTTCAAAAAATATTAATAACCTCTCGCTTAATTAATCCAAATAACTATAAATTCAATTAACCATTTCTTCGTATCTACTTAATCATACAATCCATCTTCCATCTACTGTACACTCTAGATTCTCTTCTAAATAAAAACAAAACCACTGGAGAAAAATGAAGTACTCGCCGACAAAAACGCTGCATTTCTACAGAAAAACTAGAGCAGGTGTATTACCAACACCAGCACAATTCCCTGTATGTGAAAAGAGTGAGTCAAGTCTGTCGGTGTAGTGGTAACGCACATTCATTAGCGAAGCGAGGAGTTCACTCTTCCAAGATTTCAATTAAAAAATGCCGAACAGAGCGGTTAATTGACGCTAAGATCGCATACAATTAAATGTGTTCTCTGAGGAAACTTTAGTCATATCTATGCTTTTGTGATTAAAGTGTGAAGATTGGTATACATGTCTATTTAACTATTCAGAAACTACAAACAAAAAATAAAATTAGTGCTAAAATTTAAATATTTTCTCGAGGAAATAGTTATTTGTGTATCAAGGCTGTAAAGTGATCTTTTTTGGCAGAATCTGAAGTTTGCAGCCGAGGCGTAGGCCGAGGCCAGCAATTCAGGTGAGGCTAAAAACACTTTTAAACCGAGGTGCACACAACATTTTTTAGGTGGCTATCACAAAAATATATAATTTTATGTCAAAAAAAGTTTCTTAGTATTATAAATAATTTTATTCACAATCGGTTGGTAATATGTGCGTTTCCAACCTTCTAAACAGTTGGGAAGCGAGTCATTGTTTACTTTACTAGCGGGGAAGTGAGCGTTTTCCAGCTAGGTAAACGTCACTTTTCAACCAATAAAATATCCCTTCCAACCCTCAGAAGCTTTTTTTGCAGCTTCTCGCAGTTATAAAGGAATATTTTCGTCTTCACCATCTTCACAATCAGACAACATGATAATTAATATGCTCGATCTCGATAAAAAGCAGCAAGAAACTAATTATTGACAGAATCAATAAACATTTTTTCAAGTTACCTGGCAACCCTAGCAACTTTTTCATAGATCTCTATGTTAAAGTATCAAAACAAATTATAATAAAACTGTCATAAAATATGAATAAAATGAATATTTAAAACGGACATATCAATAACCAATTGGATTGTGAATAAAATAGTATGCATACCTCGCGGGAAGGCTCATTCCAGCCTCGCGTTCATAGATGACTTCGGTGCAAGCACCTCAGTCATCTAATGAAACGCTCGGCTGTAATGAACCATTTCCCCGCTCGGTATGTAATATACTATTATTTATATAATTTAGGCTAACTAATTGTAGGTAATTACTTCTAAATATATTTACCAATTAAAATTAAATTAAATAAATTTGTAATTTAGCGGCCGTAAATTAAATGCGGCCGTGAAGTAAAAGCGGCCGTGAAGTAAATGCGGCCGTGAAGTAAATGCGGCCGTAAAGTAATCATTTTGACAGATGTCAAAAAATGTGACACTTTACGGCTGTCAAAGGATACGTAAAACAACTATTTATGCAATAGCCACCTAAAAAACTCTTTAAGTATCGGTTTAACTAATGGCCGTTTGCACCGCAGTGCCACTTAAGTTACACTTCCATAAGTGTAACTTAAGTTACACTTCCATAAGTGTAACTTAAATTTAAGGTGTACCTTAAATAATCTTGTTTTGCACATGCCATTTTTATCTGTCACCTAGTAAAGTTACACTTAACCCCTTATTGCATACTGTGACATATTTGTCACACACCTTATTTTGTTTATTTTTACAACCTAAAACAAAATTCATGGTAGCAACATTTGTTATACACTAGAGCAGACACTACAACTAACGTGTAGGAATACATAGTTACTGTAATTAATGCATGCGCTTCTGAAATTAGGGCTTTATTTGGTTGACTGTAAGTGTTCCAGTCATAACCTGTCAAACATAATTTTTACTGTCGCATATTATACTTTGCTAATGGCAATTGTGTATTAGAATATTTTTTAAAATTTGTATACATGCATATAGAGAAAGATTTTTTAGTGAACACAGCTGGTAAGGTTGAGGAAATTTTATAATTTCTAAAAATAGGATTGTGCCATATATGGAACACCATGCAGTTGCGGAACAATACATATTTTATTTGACTCAAGATTTTTTAGCCTCGGCCTGCGCCTCTGCCAAAAATTTTCTCGGGCGCTAAACACATTTCACAGACTAGTTATACACAACATTTTTTGTGCAAATTCAATGCATATATAATGAAAATCACACATTTTATTGTTTGTACAACTGTCAAAAATATTTGACATTGACATACACAATTCAATTCTGTCCGCGAAATTCAACTTCATAGCCGTTGCTACTAGCTACGGCCGCGTAATTTATATTGTACACAAATGTATTACTTTGCGGCCTAAATTGAGTATGTCAATGTCAAATTTTTTGACAGTTGCGCAAATTTTTTTTTTATGGACTGCAAAAGGCAGTTTAGATTAAGTAAATAAATTGATTACGCCGGTAAATCATTTATAAAGTGTAGAAAATGTAAAATACACATATGATTAACATAGAATGTAGTTTTTTATTGAAATGTCAAACTAAATAATATTTCTTGCTTTATTCCGTAAGTGCATAATGTGCCATATATGTCACGTACCTTTTTTAAATCAAATTTCAAAAAAAAAAATAATATATAAATTTTTTAACAAATGTCTTATCATTTTAATACCATTTTGTACAAAAATTTTTTTTTTTCTGTAAGAATAAAAAATCATGCAATAAGGGGTTAAGATAGAGTAAAAAGGAATCACGTATGCGTTCCGTACAAAACTGTCACATTTTGACGTTGCTGTCATATTCAAAAGATTTATACAGAGTATGTCGAGTGTATTTAGAAAGATGAAAAGTAAAAAACGGGCAGTAAATTATAAAATATAATGCTTAAATATTATAATTAAACATCATTTATGATTTTAATACACAGGATGTACCATAATATGATGTGCAATAAATTTACTGGTAATGTAACTCGTCGAGAGCAACAGTTTTTCTTTATAACTTTTTTCGAAAATCTTTTAATGTGCATGCGTTTACGAATAACGAATATGCAGACATTGTGCTATAATAGTAATCTATGGTGATGATCTTGGGAACGATGTTGTGAATGTGAATGGGTTCCGCAAAAATACAAGACCAGTATTTTTAAACCATTGTCGTTGTCCACTGATAACTCATATCAGTGATGAGGCTGGTTGAAAAAGACATTGCGCGCGAACATACGCGCAACAAATAGCACCCAGTTCCAGCACTGCACAGAATAAAGAAATGTGCAATTTACAACGGATTAAAACAGCGCACAACATAAATAATAAAATTAATAGTAAATAACATGTGTTTTGACAGTTTGTTGTACGTCTTGAATGTTTTAAATAATATAACGAAATAGATTATGTATTATCTAAAATCTCAAACTCAGTTATTAATTGAAATTCATGTGAACTTATTAACCATTTCAGGCTTGTAGGAGTGTCATTAGGAAATGTTTCTCATAGGTAGGTATCCATATTCGTAATGTAAAGTGTAACATAATCTAAAGAATTTGAATTTACTCTGAGAAGTTACTAGAAGATGTAAGAAAGAAAATGTTGTTATACACAAGAAATATTGTTACTGATGTCGACGTGTTTTAATGCAGTTGAAATTTATTGCCATTATTTTCTGCTAACCTTATCTTGAAAAACCTTTAAGAGGAATCCCCAGTGGTTTGTAAAACATGGTTTCGTATTATACTGATAATTAGTTACCTATATTAACATTCTTAATTTTTTCTGAAATATAGCAAGTTTAATGCTTACTGGGTCTTTCTGTTGTTTTGAATATTTTTTTAAAATTCTTATTAATTAAATACTAACATCCAAAATAAGACATATTTTACGATATTTTAATTAAATGTAGATATTTTATTAAGGCTTAAATTAAAATTTTAAAACAAGAGAAAGTAAGTATGAACCTTATACTTCAATGTAGTGCAAGTATTTTTTATGAAATTTGCACGTAACTGCAAAATTTAGTATAAAACAAAATCCCTTTTTCGGTACAAAGTGGCTAAATATGGTTCATTCCTCGAATCAACCGATGTCGTCACAATGGATAACAATGGTTTGTGACGGCATCGCTTCATTCGTTAAATGGACCTTCAAGGCTAGTGGGGATTCCTCTTAAGGGAATTTGATGATTACAAAATGAAGAAATTATGTAAAACTGTGGCATAGGACACCAAAACGGGCTGTGTAAGCAGTGACAGAGTGACAGTTATTTTCATAGTTACGATATAAGTTTCACTTAAGCCGCAGAATTCTGCGGTTTATCTTAATTTATACTTAAGGGTTATTTTGTAGACGGTGCAAAGCAATTTTTCACTTTAAGTTCTACTTAATATTAAGCGTAACTTAAGTGGCAGCGGTGCAAACGGCCATAAGACATTAAAACGTTTTCTATATAAAGTATCTTTATAGATAATTTATTATTAATAATAATTATTATTATTATTTCGCTTTTTCTCTTTATTAGGTAATTTATCGTCTGTATTATTATTATTATTATTATTATAATTATTATACAGAGAATTAGAGTTGAGGATAAAAGTCCTATAAACTCAACAAAAACAAATTAAACAGTAGCCAAATATACACAAAAGATTAAATAAAATTACATAATAATTAGAAAAATTATGAAAGAGAACAAAACTGTTATAAAAATAAGGTAGTATTTTGACACAATTTGCACTAGTAACCTTGACTGATGCGACACTAGTATTGTAGTAGCGCCACAATGCACATGTGAGTTGAAGAATTAAATGCAGGAATCCGCAAGTCAATATTTTAATTCGTTCAGAAATGACAGCTCAATAAATACAAAAAATACTAAAATTTCACTATTGTCTCTAAGAGGTTATGTTGAATTGTGGCCGAACTAGAGCTTCCGAAATGTTGAAATTTATGTATGTCACAAAAAATCGAATGTTGAAGACTGGAAGTCGATATCTTCATTCGAAAATAAAAGCAGTTTTTGTTTGAAAAGACAAAATTACGCTATTGTTAAAAATGACAAGAAATTGTTTATGTATATATATATATATTCCCTATTTTTTCGAAAACTGTACTACCTACAGAAAAAATGGATATATACCAATTTTATAATATTGAGTTGAAATTTTCAGCATTCAGTAGCTTGAAAGTTTTTCTATGAAATGCTGGTAATTTCAAGTTAATATTTTGATCCGTTCAGCTGATCAAACAAACTATAAAATTAATATTAATTTTCGTATTTTCTCCAGGAAAAACTCTTTAAGTATTGGTTTTACTAAGGCATTAAAACTCGAAAAATAAAATTAATGCTAAAATTTACCTCATTGTGTAGTCTTTAAGTAAAGTAAATATAAAATTTGTAATGATATATCGGATATTGATATAACTGCATCTATTTGTGAATTTCTTATTTCAAAAGTAAATAATAAAACTTATTTGTTTGATATTTTTTGAGATATCGTCGGGGAAAAAATTGTAACACACTAACAAACACACTAACGCACAAACACACACACAGACAACCCGTGTGAAGTTGGCACCCCCATGTTGGAATTTCAAAACGAAAACTATTGCATAATTTTGCCCAAGTTATATGCCCAGTTTTGCCCAATAGTCATTTAGTTTTGCCCTGCCACCGTTAACCCATGAGTCAATAATCGAATTTCTGTGGTGTGGCACCCCCATATGCGACTTCGAAAAAATGACATAATATGCCAAAGTTTTGCCCAAGTTATGCCCAGAAGTTTTGACATAAACTAATCTATGCTAACAAAACCCTTCTTGAGTCCAACAAAACTCCGTTTATTTGACATAAACTAATCTTTGCTAACAGAACCCTTCTTGAGTCCAACAGAACTCCGTTTTTACTTCCTTGTACGAAGTAAGGAAGTATTGTAATCGCGAAAAATTTCGGTTCTCAGATTTTGACGGAAATATCCGTTTTGACCTTTTCTGAATCCATTATGACTAGTTTCGTCGTGACGTCTGTACGTACGAGCGTACGTGCGTACGTGCGTACGTGCGTACGTGCGTACGTACGGACGTATGTGTGTCGCATAACTCAAATACGGTTAGACGTAGAAAGCTGAAATTTTGTATTTAGGACTGTTATAGCATCTAGTTGTGCACCTCCTATTTTTGGTTTCAATCTACAAACCGGAAGTAGTAAATTTAAAAAAAAAATTGATAAATAATTAATTTTAGGCAATTTTTTTTATTTTAAATGAAAGATTATGTGATTATTATCTACAATCGGTATTTTATAAATTTTTCTGTATCTTCTATCATTTAAGAATAATTAAAGTATATACCTACTTATAATTTAATATTTCGGTATCTTGTAGTCCATGATCGATTAACATTTGTTACTAGGTAAAATTTAAATGATTATGACATGACAGTGACAGTAGCAGTGACAATAGTAAAATATCGTTTATATCTTCTTCTGCAGTTTAAATAAAATGACTAAAATATATTTGTGAGTATACTAGTATAATAAGTTAAAGAATTTTTTATATTATTCTACATTTTAGTTATTAAGAAAATTATGAACAAACAAGGCGTACAAGGAAGTCATGTGGTGTCCACGTCAGATTTTTTTTATATAAACTAATCTATGCTAACAAAACCCTTCTTGAGTCCAACAAAACTCCGTTTTTTTGACATAAACTAATCTATGCTAACAAAACCCTTCTTGAGTCCAACAGAACTCCGTTTTTTGATATAAACTAATCTATACTACAAACAGATGGGGGTGCCACACCATAGAAATTCGATTATTGACTCATGGGTTAACGGTGGCTGGGCAAAACGAAATGACTATTGGGCAAAACTGGGCATAACTTGGGCAAAATTATGCAATAGTTTTCGTTTCGAAATTCCAACATGGGGGTGCCAACTTCACCCGGCAACACAGACATCATCGTGAATATAGTAAATTCGTATTCTAGAGATCCTGAAACGTGCTTATCCACCAAAAACTCATACTTGAACATTTTGACCCATTATATTATAGAATATGACGCGAGAGGTGAGGTACATAATTAGGTAAATTGTTCATTTTAAATAATGCATTTCTGTATACGGTAAATAAATAATTAATCAATAATTAATATGACATTTTGTTATATGATTTTAATCTGAAAATTATTTTTAAGATATATCTACTTCATGACTTTATGGGCACTTAATATGATTAGGTAATTAATTTCATAAAGTTATTATTAATACGTTCAAATATGTTAATAGATTTTATTAACATATTGTTTATTGTACGTAAACAGTCAGAGTATGCATTTGCCTGAAGAAATTAATATTTACGAAGCATTTCGCCCATATTTTAAAGTAGCCAGAGTATTTGGAAATATTCCTTATGTTATAAAAAAAGACTGTGCACCAAAATTTGATAAAAGTTTGTCAGTACTGCGCGTTGTATTATGCTCATTTTGTATTTGTCCATATTTATACGAAACAAATGGAACATTACTTGAAGCTGTTGAACGTATTGGAGAACAATTTTTAGGAACATTAATGACGATAGAAGCTCTTTTAGTTCTTTATTATGGATATAAAAATCGACATAATGTTTTATGGATTATGGATAAATTAGACTGTATTGACAATAAACTAAAAAAGATTCAAATTAAAGTTAACAACAGAAGGTTGAAGAAAAAATTACTGTTAAATTTTATTCGCGAACTTTTAACAATACTTACTATGCAACTTATTTTATATTATTATTGGTTTGACAACACTGCTACATATACTATGTTTTTTTTATTAATTACTTATTTTATAACTATTGATGGTATTTCTTTAGTTGAATTTATACTATATTTGTATGTAATAAGCTTAAGATTCGAAATGTTAAATAATAAACTGAAAAATATGTACAAGGATCCCAGTATGTCTCAAAACGAAAAATGTGACATGGTCAAAAAAATTTGTCACATACATACAGAACTTGTTGATGTGACGAAAATTGTCAATAGTAGCTTTTCAGTTATTTTGATGTCTCAAATGATAGTATGTTTTTTATCTTTGTCTTTAGCAATATATCCACTGTTTACAGAACTTATATACAACGAAATAACATTAGCATTTTATCTTCAAATCTTTTGGCTATATACTGATGTATTGAATACTGTTCTAACTGCATCTATTTGTGAATATGTTATTTCAAAAGTAAATAATAATACTTATTTACTTTATTTGTTTGATATTCCTTTAAATTTTAGGCTGAACAACTGCCAAAACTGCTTCATGAAAATAATAAACTTACGAATCGGGTACGAAAAGCAATAATCAACCAAGGTACGTAATAGCACTTTTTCAGCGTTAGTAACGCTATTTCATACAAGTTTCGCAAAAGTCTCAGGACGGAGCTATAAGTTTTGAACGACTGAATAAAAAAAATTGAAAATTTGGGGATCACTAAAGAGTCATAAAAACTACATTCTTAGATAGTTTAGAACTTCCATGCAAAGTGGAGTTTTTTTGGGGATGACCACCCCAACATTTATAAATAGCAACTCCTGTCGAGTTTCTCCTTAGGTGATCCTCTACCCCTGGCAGTAAACAGTCAAAAACATTGATTCCGCACGCTGTTCTATAGCGTTTATTGTTTTGTTAAACATATTATTAACAAGTAATTTATGTTTGAGGAGAAAAAATAATTTATAGAGCCATATTTGTAAAAAAACTGCAATATTTTTAAAAAAGGTGGTTTTCGCGCGCCACTGTACAGCTTTTATTTATATGTGAATTAAATTCAAATTGTAATATGTTGTTAACAAAGCTTGGATCTGCGAAACAACCGATCAAATTTTTTAAATTCTTTTTAAAATAGAAGATATTTGTGTTCAAAAAATAACAAAAATTGTAAAAATTCAAATTAACATATTTCGATTTTAAAGCAAAATTTTAAAATTCTGCATCGACCATTTTGTAGATTGTACTTTTATCTTTAACAATATCTTTAGATTATTATATTTAACAAAACAATAAACGCTGTGGAGTGGCGCGCGAATTCCATGTTTTTGGCTGTTTTCTGGCACGGTAGAGGATCGTCTTAGAAAAAAAAATACATCCCCATAAACCAAAACCCGATATCTTAATTCTTTCAAGAATTTAATTTTAATGTTTCTTGCACTTTATTATACGATTTTTATAATAAATGTTCAAATTGTCGACCTTCTTCGGTCTTGCAATGACCCAACGCTTTAGTGATTCCCAAATTTTCAATTTTTTTTCTTCACACGTTCAAAATTTATAGCTCCGTCCCGAGACTTTTGAGAAATCTCAATGAAAAAATCTCAATGACACTTCAAAATATTGTCAGTTATGATCAAAGTAAAGATTCAATTGATATCTGGTTATACAACTTTGAAAAAGTGCTATTTCGTAGCATGAGAGAATTTAACCCGTGTGAAGTTGGCATCCCCATGTTGGAATTTCAAAACGAAAACTATTGCATAATTTTGTCCAAGTTATGCCCAGTTTTGCCCAATAGTCATTTCGTTTTTCCCAGTCACCGTTAACCAATGAGTCAATAATCGAATTTCTATGGTGTGGCACCCCCATATGCGACTTCGAAAAAATGACATATGCCAAAGTTTTGCCCAAGTTATACCCAGTTTTGCCCAGTAGTTTTGACATAAACTAATCTATACTAACAAAACCCTTCTTGAGTCCAACAGAACTCCGTTTTTTGACATAAACTAATCTATGCTAACAAAACCCTTCTTGAGTCCAACAGAACTCCGTTTTTTTGACATAAACTAATCTAAGCTAACAAAACCCTTCTTGAGTCCAACAGAACTCCGTTTTTTGGACATAAACAAATCTATGCTAACAAACAGATGGGGGCGCCACACCATAGAAATTCGATTATTGACTCATGGGTTAACGGTGGCTGGGCAAAACGAAATGACTATTGGGCAAAACTGGGCATAACTTGGGCAAAATTATGCAATAGTTTTCGGTTTGAAATTCCAACATGGGGGTTCCAACTTCACCCGGCAGAGAATTTATTGTGTACGCATTTTCATATTTTAGATTGAATTATATTCCCTTCAAATGTATCATAATAAATTTAATATAACTGTTGGTGGGTTTTTTATATTGGATTATACACTGTTATACAAGGTTTTTAATAATATCTTTGTACTTTTATGCAGTTTTAAATTTTTGATTTCATCTGTTTTAGATAATAGCTGGAATTTCATCGCTGTTAGTAATTATAGCAACGTTTTATAATTCTTGATTGAATTAATTTTAAACTCACCTCAAATATAAAATTAACAAATGGAAATTGGAACATTTTATAAAATATTCCAATTAATAAATTCACATTTATTGATACAATCGGCAAAGAGTAATTATTAGTTATTAGTTAATTTGATTTTGTATCACCTATTAATTGTATTGATCCGTAAATTGTATTAAAAGAAAAATATACTTTATCAATTAATTGGAGGTATTAGGTTTTTAGTTCCTTGTACGGAATAAAAAGGAAATATTTCGGATCTCAGATTTTGACGGAAATATCCGTTTTGACTTTTTCTGAATCCATTATGACAAATTTCGTCGTGACGTCCGGACGTATGTGTGTCGCATAACTCAAATACGGTGAGACGTAGAAAGTTGAAATTTTGTATTTAGGACTATTATAGCATCAAGTTGTGCACCTCCTATTTTTGGTTGTGATCCTCCGTGCCAAAGGGGCAATATTTGGTATATTTCGCATTAATAAAAAACGGTATATCGTAGAAAGTTGAAATTTTGTATTTGAGACTCATGTTGCATCTAGTTGATCACTTCATATTTTTGGTTCCGATTGTCCGTGCCAAAAGGGCACTTTACTGTAGGTATTTTTTTGTATTTTCCGCATAAATCATGTACGGTTATTATATTATTATATTATTCTACATTTTAGTTGAAAGAAAAGTATGAACAGTTTAATAGCGTACAAGGAAGTCATGTGGTGTCCACATCAGATTTTTTGTATAATACCTACCTGTTGCTGCTATACTCATTGCATATTAAAAATTTGAAGGAAAAACAAAAAACAAGTACTAGATGTTTGTGAAAGAATTAAACTAAGTTTATGTCCAGTTAGAAATCTGAAAATATCTTTGGAATTCATATAAAAATTAATGAAAAAGTGTGTTTTAAGCATTTTTGCATGCTATGTCTTATGATTAACAGATTTACTAGAAAATATAACTCGGCATAAACCTAGTTCCATTCTTCGTCTGTTAATAAATTTATGAAATTTTGCTTTATCTCTAAAACTTCGTGAGCATTTTAAATATTGCTAGACTGGAAACCTCGACTACGTCTCGGTCTCTAAACATTATCCTCAACCGGTAAACTGCAGATACCGCCCTTGATACTTAATATTCTATTAAAACATTAAATTTGAAATTAAAAGGAGAAAGAAATCCTAGTGATTTTCTAGATTTTTGAAGATTACACGATCCAATTTATTAATTAATAAGTTTTATTTATTGTTGTGTGTAAACAAAAAAAAAATAGTCATTTTTTCTTGTCCAATAAATTGAGGTATATTAACGGAATAGAACGTGTTTTATTTTTCTACAATATTTTAGGGAATTCTAGGGATTTTTTTCATTGTCGTTGCCAACCTTTGTGTATACCATTTTAATTTTAATTTTATTAAATGTTATGCTCTGTTCACAAGAGAAAAGTTTTTACTAAAAAGTTTCTTGAAAGTAAAGTTGTCATTAAAAAACTGTCAATACCAGTCATACGAGGAAACCGTAGGAGAAACTAATTATTTCTTTAAAATATATTAAAGCTAGTGATCTTAAATATTTAATAAAAATAATTACATTCCCCGTATAAACGGTAATGACAGATTTTTTATGACAACTCCTAGTACTTGTTTAACTTTAAAGAAACTTTTTAGTGAAAACTGTCCTCGTGTGAACAGGGGTCCACGGGAGACTCGACGGAGACCTAAGTTGGCGTGAAAAAAAGAGGTTCACAAGGTGTAAGTGGGGGTCCACGAAAATTCATCTGGTTTCGATAGTAAAGAACAAAAATGTAGGCTTGGCTTTACCTATCAATGTAGACAGATAATACACTACTCAAAAAAATTAAGGGAGCAAAAAAAAATCCAATTTTTTCGGTGATTTTTGGCAGGCTGTATTTCGGTGAAAAATGGTCGTATTGAGATTTTTAAAAAAAAGCATTTTGAAGCTTTAAGATTCTAATTTTCAGATATTTTGGCTAAAAATTTTTAGGAGCTACGGTTCTCATGCAATCCTAACAGATAGCGCGAAAAAATAATATTGCAAATTTTACTTCTTTTTTTGGTTTGAAAAAAAAAATCAGTTAGGGCGGCATATGGATCAGATAGCCTGTTTATTTTGCATTAATTTCCTTTTTTTAAACCTCCCTTAATTTTTTTGAGTACCTGTGTATTTTAAGAAGGTCAGCGTCTGTTACTTGTAAAAACTTTTTTGACGAATTTTGGGAATATGGTAGAAAATGTAGCAGCAGAGGGTCTACCGAAACCAGTAAAATTTTGAAAGTGGTCTACGAGAAAAAAAGTTTCGGAACTTCTGGTTTAGTTAATAGGTTATGGAAGAAAAATATTGTTGCCACTGTTGGCAGCAACAGTAAAGTGACAGAGGCAGAGCTGATATCGGTAGGTTGGTACTATTAAAAGTTTCAAAATATATTGAGAAAAACTTGAGTGTAAAACGAACAAACATATTTTTCTAATTAGCAATTTATTGATGAAAAAATTGAAAGTCAACTTTAATAATTTATTAGTGAATAAATAGGATCGTGTAAAACAGGCATAACTTTTGTTTTTACTCCTTCTTTATACAGGGTGTTTCATAACTTCGAGTACATACGTTAAAGGTATGTTGTTTGATATGCTGATTACGAATCAAAAAGAATTTATTAAAATTCGAAAAATTAAGGGTAGTTTACCTGCAGCATTTTTTGTAGTACTGTACTGGATTCGTTTTCCTATTAAACACAAACAATAGCAGTAGGTAAACAACATCTTAAATTACATAATACTAGTAAAATGTAATTATTTTTAATGAAACAATAATTACTCCACCCAGTGGCAGTGGCAACGAAAAATTTTGTGACTAGGAAACATAGAAATTAATTTTGCGATTTAAAAAATATTATTTTTGATTCGTAATCAGCATATCAAACAACATATACCCTTAACGTAAGTACCTGAAGTTATGAAACAGCCTGTATAACTATATCTAAGTATATCATAAAAGAACTAAACCAATAAATGAATAATAGTTTTCGGCATTTAATTAGTAATAAGTAATAACCAAGTGTAATATCTCCGTTCATTGAGACAATTACCGTATGACCCGTGACCCTTTCTTCCGGGCGTGACCTTCACTTCCCGGCTCCGGGATCACGCATGCCTACCTTGATTCTCCAATTCACCTCAAACAACTGACTGTGCGGAGCAATAAAGGCATCAAAACAGTTTCATTCATACGACGACGGAGTAGCGCTCCCCGTGAGTGGAACAGAGACAGACGCACAATCAGAACGAGCAAATAGAACAATAAGGGCTGCTGCTGCTTGTACAACAACATTATGGCCGAAGTTGTGAAACTCGAACTCAAAATCGAGAAAATAAACAGCATGGAATGGCAATGTTTCGACGCGGGTTTCGATCTTACTAGAGACGTTCTCAAACTTTTAAATGAAGTCATCCGACATTTTCTGATTTAAAAACTATGCATAGGTACCAGAGATATGCATTAATTAATTACATATAATTAAATTACATAATTAATTACAATTTTCCAAAATGTAATTTTAATTTACATTTTTAATTACATTGATCATGTAATTTTAATGTTTGTAATTAATTGAAATATTTGTAAGTGTAATTAATAATTATCGCGTTTTCTTACGGAATTACAATTACATTAACAATTAAATTTTTTTCGATAATTTTTCTCTCGATTTTTCTTTTCTTACGTCTTTTGTTTCCCCTTTTTCATTAATTTTTACATTTTTACGGGACTGGCTGTAACACGACGTGACATCAGAAAATAACGATTACTCTCTAGTCCAGTCAAATTAGATCATATTATGTCGTTTAGTGGAAAAAAATAATAAAAAGTTGTATTTTGGTATACCCCTTCCCAGTACCTTTATCAACAACATACTAAAAGTCTCAATCGATTGGACTAGAGCTTCGTCCGCTATTTTGGAAAAATAGCCGCTGTCTACTGTTTTTTAATTTTTATCTAGTACATGATTAATATTACGAAAAAAAACAGTTAACAACAAATTGTAGAGCACAAAATTTGCTATAAAATGGAATAAATATTTTTTATGAAAGTGGTACAGTTTTCGAGAAAATCGTGAAAATGTATTTTAACAAAAACAATAAATTTTGAACAAGTAGGTAGTAGTTTCATATCTCATCATACGAAAACGGCTGTAATTTTTTTATGAATAAAAATCGGATTTTCGGTTTGCAGAATCCAATTTCCTGAATACTCTGAATACGCACGGGTTTAGTCACAATTTAAGGAAATTCTTGCAAAAGTTTCAATTTTTTCTGATTTTTACCTCTCGCCTCATATTCTATAAGAGAGGTATTGTAATGGGTCAAAATTTTCGAGTATGAGTTTTTGGTGGATAAGCACGTTTCAGGGTCTCTAGAATACGAATTTAATATTTTCCCGATGATGTCTGTGTGTGTGTATGTGTGTGTGTTTGTATGAATGTATGGACTGACGATTTTTCGTCCACGATAACTGAAAAAGTATCAAACCTTTAATAACCAAATTTCATATTTAAGGTTTTAATAAGGATCTTAACACCGGATAAGATTTTGGTAGAAATCCGTAAACCGGAAGTAGTACTTTTTGGAACTTGATATAGTTTTTCTTAAATAAATTGGTACATTATTTATTTATGACAATTTTTGCAAATAAAAATAAAAGATAATATAATTATCTATGGGTACAGTGAATTTTAAATACAATTTGCTGAATCTGGTAGTATTTAGCAATAAAATAAAGTGCAACTAAGTACCAGTATCTTGTTGTCCATGATATGAAATTTGTTTTTACTCAAAATTTGAATTATAATGACAGTGACAGTACAGTTGACATCTTTTGCTTGCATCTTGGTTTACATTATTGTTTACATATTACATGAACATTAAAATGTAAGTAAAACTATTTATTAGATTAGTAGAATAAGCAGAATTAGGCGAGAGGTCGTGTACTGGCCACAGCAGATTTTTTCTAACTAAAACCTAAACATTTAAAACTCATAATATCATTTTTTACAAATTTGATAGAGAATCGTACAGTTTGGTGGTCACTGTTCTCAGCACCAGCGCCACATGCGGGAATCCCCTCAACTAGAAGTTGTTGAAGTAGAGAGGGATGCAGGACAGGCTCTCCTTGTTCTAATATACGATCCTGGAAATCGTTTCACGTCAGATTCTACAGATAGAGAGACATTATTTATTTGACGACAATCTGGATGCCTCACACGAACTTCTTACACACTTTACTGGTAGAATGAGACAGCTAGTTGTTTCTACAGAGCTTAACATCCAACTAAGAAAGATGATAGATAAATAGGTTCAGTAGGGCAATGTTTATTGTAATAATTGGGTTATTATTTGTTCACACGAGGAAAGTTTTTACTAAAAAGTTTCTTGAAAGTAAAACAAGTGCAAGAGCTGTCATAAAAAACTGTCAATTCCGGTCATACGGGGAAACTGTGAGGGAAACTAATTATTTCTTTAAAATATATTAAAACTAGTTAAATATATATTTAATAAAAATAATTACATTTCCCTTACGAACGGTATTGACAGTTTTATTTTATGACAGCTTCTAGCATTTACTTTCAAGAAACTTTTAGTGAAAACTTTTCTCGTGTGAACAGAGCATTAAACAAATATAGTTGTGAAGCTTAACTCTTTTTCGTAGCATTCCGGGCGGCCTAAAACCACTCCGCCTAAAACCCACGCGGTCTAATTCCACGCCGCCTAAAACCCATAACGTCTAATTTTACCCCCACCACAATAGAAATTTACTACGAAAACCACGCCGCCTAATACCACAACGTCTAATTCCATAACGCCTAATGTCTATGCCGCCTAATACCACAACGCCTAATACCATAACGCCTAATTTCACGCCGCCTAATCCCACACCGCCTAATCCCACCCCGCCTAATTTCACGCCGGCTAATTCCACGCCACCTAAAATCCACAACGTCTAATTTTACCTCCACCACTATGACCACGCCGTACAAACTCGTGAGTCATACAACACACAACGAGTGAATACGGTGGGTGTGGACATAGTGGTGGTGCCGGGCGGCCTAAAACCACGCCGCCTAAAACCCACGCGGCCTAATTCCACGCCGCCTAAAATCCATAACGTCTAATTTTACCCCCACCATAATATAAATTGACTACGATAAACCACGCCGCCTAATACCACAACGCCTAATACCACAACGTCTAATTCCACAACGCCTAATACCATAACGCCTAATACCACAACGCCTAAAACCACAACGCCTAATACCATAACGCCTAATTCCACTCACCTAATACCACGCCGCCTAATCCCACTCCGCCTAATTCCACGCCACCTAAAATCCACTACGTCTAATTTTCCCCCCACCACTATGTCCAATTGTCCACACCGTATTCACTCGTTGTGTGTTGTATGTCTCACGAGTTTATACGGCGTGGACATAGTGGTGGGGGTAAAATTTGACGTTGTGGATTTTAGTTGGTGTAGAATTAGGCGGCGTGGAATTAGGCGGAGTGGGATTAGGCGGTGTGGGATTAGGCGGTGTGGGATTAGGCGGCGTGGTATTAGGCGGCGTGGAATTAGGCGATATGGTATTAGGCGTTGTGGTATTAGGCGGAATGGACATTAGGCGTTATGGAATTAGGCGTTATGGAATTAGACGTTGTGGTATTAGGCGGCGTGGTTTATCGTGGTCAACTTCTATTGTGGTGGGGGTAAAATTAGACGTTATGGATTTTAGGCGGCGTGGAATTAGGCCGCGTGGGTTTTAGGCGGCGTGGTTTTAGGCCGCCCGGCATGCTACGGTGAAATTAGACGTGGATTTTAAGTGGCGTGGAATTAGGCGGCGTGGGATTAGGCGGGTGGGATTAGGCGGAGTGGAATTAGGCGATATGGTATTAGGCGTTGTGGAATTAGACGTTGTGGTATTAGGCGTTGTGGTATTAGACGGCGTGGTTTATCGTAGTCAATTTCTATTGTGGTGGGGGTAAAATTAGACGTTATAGATTTTAGGCGGCGTGGAATTAGGCCGCGTGGGTTTTAGGCGGCGTGGTTTCAGGCCGCCCGGCATGCACTCCATTAAATTTCAACATAATTTAAAGGTATCTGACTTTGAACTAAAAAAAAATTAAATTATTTATAATCTCCCCTTTTCTCCATAAATGATAAAAACATATGGATACTGTCGTAATTTAGTAATATTGCGCTAGGCTAGAATAGAATAAAGTTAATATTTTTATTCAATTTTAGTAATTTATTATACAAGACGATAAAGAGATCATTTATCGAAAAGTGAAAGATGTTAGTTCACGAGTGACGAAGGAACGAGTGGGCTATCTTTCACGTGTCGATAAAGACTCTTTATCGTCGTGTACAATATATTATTTTATTTTGTACTTAATGTTAATTTGTGTAAAAATATTCTTATTTTACTTAAATTTTATTTTATCTACTCAAATTTTACTTTATCTACTCAAATTTTACTTTATCTACTCAAATTTTACTTTATCTACTCAAATTTTACTTTATCTACTCAAATTTTATTTTATCTACCCTCGATGTTAAAGTAATACTTTATCTACTGAAAATGAACGTATAAAACCAATTTTTAACATTAAGTACAAAATAAACATATTTTTATTACAATTTTTCAATGTTTAGATTTGTGCCTCCCTGTCAAAATTTATTAAACCCGCCAGTGTTTGCATCTTCCTACATTTGTATTCATCATGTCTAATCTAAAATTCTAGATTTGTATTTTCCTGCGAATGAATATTTTAATGCAGATATTTTATTACGTATAAATTTTCTAGACTCGAATCTTCTTGTGCATGCATTTTCCTGTGTATAGAATTTTATTCTCTGGTATTAAGGTGATCCTCTACCCATGGCAGAAAACAGTGAAAAACATTGATTCCGCACGCTATTCTATAGCGTTTATTGTTTTGTTAAACATAAAAATAACAAATAATTTAATGTTGAGGGGAAAAAATCATTTTGACACCCTGTAAAAAAGGGTTTTCGCGCGCCATTGTACAGTTTTTATTTATAAGTGAATTAACTTCAAATTTTAATATGTTGCCAACAAAGCTTGGATCTGCAATATAACCTATCGAATTTTTCAAATTCGTTTTAAAATTGAAGATATTTGTGTTCAAAAAATATCAAAAATTGTCAAATTAACAATTTCGAATTTAAAGAAAATTTTAAAATTCTGCATCGGCCATTTTGTAGAATGTACTTTTATATTCAACAATATCTTTAGATTATTATATTTAACAAAACAATAAACGCTGTGGAGTGACGCGCGAAATCCATGTTTTGGCTGTTTTCTGGCGCGGTAGAGGATCGTCTTAAGTGTATACTTAGGCATATCATTTTACTATAATGCCTAGTGCACACGGAGAAACATTTTGACATGTTTCCGGAAACTTCAAAGTTTTACCGGCGCCTATAAATATGTGGCGTCAGGAAACGTTGTGAAGTGCAACTAACTTCTTATTTGTCAATTCGTCAAATGTGACATGGGGTCATAATAGATATTTGTGTATCAAGGCTGTAAAAGTGATCTTTTTTGGCCGAATCTGAAGTTTGCAGCCGAGGCGCAGGCCGAGGCCAGCAATTCAGGTGAGGCTAAAAACACTTTTAAGCCGAGGTGCACACAACATTTTTTAGGTGGCTATCAAAAAATATTTAATTTTATGTCAAAAAAAGTTTCTTAATATCATAAATAACTTTATTTATATAATTTAGGCTAACTAAGTTGTAGGTAATTACTTCTAAATATATTTACTAATTAAAATGTAAAGTGTCACAAAATGTGACACTTTACGGCTGTCAAAGGATACGTAAAACAACTATTTATGTAATAGCCACCTAAAAACATATTTATTGTTTTTCAAAAAAATCTCCATTTTCGGGAAACTGTTTTCAGGAAACTTGTCAAAATGTTTCTCCGTGTAGTGCATCATTGATTTTTTTACTAATATTCTTAAATCTTCATACACTACTAGTACTATTATAATTAATTAGATTCTATAACCACAGTCAAGTAACAACAGACGGCTTTACTTCAACTGCAACACAAATCCCAACAAACTTAACAATTTAACCAGTAATCCTCCGCTTCTACTTAAATCTCGTTCTGCATGCATCTTGGAGAGATTTCCTCAAGAATGAAACAATTCGCACAACAATCTGGTGCCATTGCAGGGCAGATAAATTCTTAGTCGCAGTTGCAGAGCTAGCTGAGACTGTAGTGCAACAATGCCGAGTTTATATTCGCGATTCAGCGGAGCTTTATCGGGTAATCTCACGTCAGAGGAAGTCTGGAAGCCGCAGGAAGATTTGTGAGAGGTGTGGGAGACGGTGACGACGACAGAAAATTAAAGAGTGCGGCATATACAGTTCCTGCAAACAGAGTTGGCCGAAGGTAAGGAAGAGGAAGAATGTGCCTGTTCTAAACAAAGCTGAGACACAATTCGTCAACTTATTACTCGCCTGAACGCAAGTGAACCAAGAGAAAAATCTGATGTGGCCAACACATGACCTCTCGCCATACTTACTAAGTGTGTATGAAGGTACTTACTCACAAATATACCATTGTGGAAGGGAATTCGGAAATTGTAGTTTTTATAATATTATTAAAGTTTATTATGACCTTATAATAAATAATAAATGACATTTCATATTTTCCAATTCAATTTGTCAAAGTCGAAACTATTATGACATTAACACTCAAATATTTTATTTTTTGTTTTCATACGTACCTACCTATAGGCAGATAAATCAAAATTGTAACAAATTTGTAGAATTTTTAACTTCTTGTAATTGGAAAATGGTGCTTGATAGAAATAACGTTTTGAATACAAATTGTAGACAGTAACATTTAGTACCTATACAATGTTATTTAAAAAATGCCTATTTAATGCATAAATTTTGAGGATATTCTAGAAAAACTCTTCAGATCTTCAAGAAACTATGAAATCAATGATTTCTTTCAATCATTGTAAAATTTTTTCCATATAAAAATTAAATACACTTGCCTAACTAGAATTTTGTAGCTACCTATATAATATCATTATGATAAAAGAAATTTTATATATTTATGAATTTATGTTGTTTAATTTGTGGTCTAGATACTCTTTTTTTATACACTCGTTGCGCTCGTTCCTAAAAAACTCGTGACTAAAGAATCATGGAAGAGAATCCCCTGTCGAATAGCGACGCTCCTAAATTGAGTCAATGAAACAGAATTTAGTCAATATAATAATATTTTATATCCGCTGTGTTTAAAACAATTTGATAACACAATAATTATTATTAAAGGAACTGACTTTATTTTATGCATAAATCAAGGTGCTCCACTTTTCTCATATTGCTGTCAATTTATTAATAAAATATTGCTCCGTGTTAAATTTAAGTTTCTTATTTTTTTCTTCTCAACCTGTATAATAAGATAACCATTCTACATACCTAATATAAATTCTTCTCTAAACTCTATGATTTCCCGTACAATATTCCTATACTCTTGTTCTATTCAAAATCCATAAAACTATCAAGCAGGCATGTTTCCACAATAACAGTAATTTGCCGGCGATACCGCACACCCCCTACAGAAAATTCTATTCGCCGTCACTGATCACAACAATCTGCCATCTGACTATCACATTGTATCCCACTCAATGTGCAATAACTCGTGGCTGGGGGGTGACCCGCCCAATGACCACCCCACATGGAATTCTTAGCGCTGTGCTGATTCTGATGCTGATTCTGATGCTGATTCAATTTCAACCCAATACCCAATCATTTTTTTAGATAATAATTTAATTTTAATAATTTTTACTCGGATTTTACTATAGATCTATACTGGTGGAAAAAAAATGAAACACTTGAAATTCGTAAAAATTTCGACCATTTTCAAACCGCCATAACTTTGCGGGCAAAAATCTTTGAAGTCATGCATGCGAACCCCATCCGCCCCCCTCTAGCACCCCTGTGAAAATAAAATGTCCAACTTTGACGATGTGTACGGAGTTGAAATTTTTTTGACTTGGTCCACCAAAAAGGCACTAAAATTTGTTCAATTCCCTGTGCAGGACTCAAAGAACGAAGTTCCTACGATAATTTGGCACAAAGTTATGGGTGTTTAAAAAAAAGTACACGATTCTTTCGGGAAAAAACCCATTGTGGCTGTACTTTGAGGGGGTAAACTCAGATTAGGATGATCTCTTTTCGTACCCTTTAAAACCCGAACAAAAAAAAGTTTTTGGGAAAAAAACCTCCAACTTTGGCGATGTGTACCGAGTTGAAAAAAGTGCATTTTGTGGTTTTGCGTATGGATGTACGGACGTATGAATTATGTGACGATTTTTCATCCACGATAACTTAAAAAGTATCAAACCTTTAATAACAAAATTTCATATTTAAGGTTTTAATAAGGATCTTAACACCAGGATATGATTTTGGTAGAAATGTGCAAACCGGAAGTAGTACTTTTTGAAACTTGATATAGTTTTCTCCTTAAATAAATTGGTACATTATTTATTTATGACAGTTTTTGCTATTAAAAATAAAAGAAAATATAATTATCTATATGTACACACAGTTAATTTTAAATACAATTTGCTGAATCTGGTAGTATTTAATAATAAAATAAAGTACAATAATTAATATTCTACTTTTTTGAAATTCCAGTATCTTGTTGTCTATGATCATAATGAAAATTTATTTCTACACAAAATTTGAATTATTATGATAGTGACAGTACAGTTGACATCTTTTGCTTGCAAATTGGTTTAGATTATCGTTTACATATTACATGAACATGAAACTATTAAAATGTAAATAAAACTATTTATTAGATTAGTAGAATAAGCAGAATTAGGCGAGAGGCGAGAAGTCGTATGCTGGCCACAGCAGATTTTTTTCTATCATATTAGCATATTTTTGGCAAGAAAAAATCTGACGTGGCCATCACACAACCTTCCGCCATATCTAGACTTTAAACAGAAATGTATACGTACAATCCGGTGCCCATTTAAAATATACAAATAAAAATCTAAAATATTCAAACACAGAAATTAGTATCACCTGAATCAAAAGATTCATTCGCTCGAAAACTCTTCTGTATTGAACCAATCCTCCATTCAGTTATTACATTTAATAGCTTACATATGACATATAGCGCTAGTATGCCAACTTGTCACCCAATTGTCACCCGTCTCATCTGTCAATATTTTTTATGCAGAAACAAAAATCAACCGAACATGGATTACAAGATTTCAACGTTTTATTTGATAAATTTATTTTTTAAATTTTACTGCAGTTCTTTAATGCTACCAGATAAAGACAATTTTTTTATAACGTAAATTGCAAATAACTTTTCCTCTTATTCTCATTACAAATAAATACTATATTTATCCAAATTTATAGAAATTTTTGACACTTAATTTTTTCAATCTTCAAAAAATATCACTTCCGGTGAAGATATTTGTACCAAAATCTAATGAGCTCTTCCTATTCGTATACAATTGTAAAATACCAAATATCAAAATTTTTGGATAATTCGTATTTGAGTTATCCGACAGACGGCATCGGCCCGGACCACACACATACACACACACGCACACACACACATACATACATACAGACATCATCGGGAAACTATCAAAAATGAGTTGTAAGGACCCTAATTCATGCTCATCCACTAAAAACTCACTACCCGATGTTTTGCATGATTCCAATACCTTCCTTTACAGGTAAGCGGAAGGTAAAAATACGGGTCTAATATTTTACTGTATAGATTAACATATAAAAACCAAAAAATCGTGGAAACCCCCATTAAAGTAAATAAAATAAATAATTCAAAATTGCAATGCGTCGTTTCGGGTAGAATCAGCAGGAGTAGAATCGCTCCTCTAGATCCTGCGTTCCTGCTGCGCCCATGTCTTGCAGATTTGGGCGCTAGGGGCACTAGTATCGCCTACACACGCGCGTACCGTGTAATTATCGTTTCAAATCACTGCAAGACCGTTATAATTTAGATTACGCATTATGAACACGTATTTACGCTGCACGGGGAAAAATTGCATTTACTGTTTCGACTTGGAGCAAAGGAATATTATTTTTATTATAGGATGATTTACACCAACAGAATACGTAATGATTTATGGAAAATTGTGAGAGATAGTCGGAGAAATTGTAATAATCTGTGGAGAATTTTTAGAGAAACGTGAATGGCTATTGTTTTGTGCAACAAGCCTACAGCTTTCAACTTTTCCTGTATTTTATTGTATCAGGACTAGTAGGAATAGAAAATGCAATATCGGAAAAAATACCGTTCATTAAACTAAATAATAAATAAATTAAAATATTGATGCAAGCAAAAGATGTCAACTGTACTGTCACTGTCATAATAATTCAAACTTTGTGTAGAAACAAATTTCATATGATGATCATGGACAACAAGATACTGGAATTTCAAAAAAGTAGATTATTAATTGTACTTTATTTTATTGTTACTACCAGATTCAGCAAATTGTATTTAAAATTATCTATACCCATAGATACTTATTTTTTACCTCTCGCCTCATATTCTATAAGAGAGGTATTGTAATGGGTCAAAATTTTCGAGTATGAGTTTTTGGTGGATAAGCACGTTTCAGGGTCTCTACAATACGAATTTACTATTTTCACGATGATGTCTGTGTGTGTATGTTTGTATGGACTGACGATTTTTCGTCCACGATAACTGAAAAAGTATCAAACCTTTAATAACCAAGTTTCATATTTAAGGTTTTAATAAGTATCTTAACACCGGATAACATTTTGGAAGAAATCCGCAAACCGGAAGTAGTACTTTTTGAAGCTTGATTAAGTTTTCTTTAAATTACATTACATTACATTTCTTTAAATTACATTATTTATTTATGACAATTTTTGCAATTAAAAATAAAAGAAAATATAATTATCTATGGGTACAGTTAATTATAATTAACTTATATATATAATTTATATATAAATACAATTTGCTGAATCTGGTAGTATGTAACAATGAAATAAAGTACAATTAATATTCTATCTTGTTGTCCATGATATAAAATTTGTTTCTACATAAAATTTGAATTATTCTGACAGTGACAGTATAGTTGACATCTTTTGCTTGCATCTTGGTTTACATTATCGTTTACATCTTACATGAACATGAAACTATTAAAATGTAAGTAAAACGATTTATTAGATTAGTCTCGAGATTAGTAGAATAAGCAGATTTAGGCGAGAGGTCGTGTACTAACTGGCCACAGCAGATTTTTTTTAATTGTAAAAATTGTCATAAATAAATAATGTACAAACTATATCAAGCTTCAAAAAGTACTACTTCGGGTTTGCGGTTTTCTACCAAAATCCGATGTTAAGATCCTTATTAAAACCTTAAATATGAAATTTAGTTATTAAAGGTGTGATCGAGGGTTTGATACTTTTTAAGTTATCGTGGACGAAAAATCGTCACATAAGTCCGTACATGCATACGCACACAGACACACACAGACATCGTCGTGAAAACAGTAAATTCGTATTCTAGAGACCCTGAAACGTGCTTATCCAACAAAATTTCATACTCGAAAATTTTGACCCATTACAATACCTCTCATATAGAATATGAGGCGGGAGGTAAAAAAGCACAAACTTAAATTTAATCGTCCAATTTGAAAATTCGTAATAAATTATTAATAAGATGGATGCAATTGATCTTGAATACACCACAATGGTAAATAATTTTGCGTCTAAAAATAGTAGAAGGTATACGATCCCCACGATCGAGTTGCGCTAAACCATTGCGTGAATCACGAGTCTTATGTTTACCGATGATATTTACTCGGCGAATGTCTAGTGACATTTGTGTATGTTTTTAGAAGCGATGTTCCATGAATAATGACACGACGTATAAGAGTCTCGATGCTCGTGATGCCACATTACTATACAGCATCATTTGCTTCATCCTGTGTTATTCTGTCTGTGTGTGTGTGCATGTGTGCGGTTACTAATAACTCTGAAAAATGTCTGACACTCCCGTACAGTTACCACAAAGCAGTAGCAGTGACAAGGAATAGAACTGATATATAATAATTTTAAAAATTGTATTGATTCAGAAATTTTTGTCACTTATGAAAGAAATTTTTCAATATATAAATCAGAAACTTCTACACCTCTTAACACCCAAAGAAAAATTATTGTCGTTTAACGATCATAAAGTTATCTTATAGAAACCTTGGTTTTGTAATCCGTAATACACAATCGTTCCGAAATTTAAAAACTCTTACAAAATTGTACTACGCATATGTACGGTCCAAATTGGAATATTGCCGATAAGACAACTCTATACCAGGGTTGGCCTGATTTAAATCATCTGATTTAAATCAAGTGATTTTTTAATAAAAATCATTGATTTAAATTTAAAAAAATAAAATTCTAATATATCTACGCTGTAAAGAAGGATTTTTTTATTACAAGTGTGGCATATTATTTTTCAAGGCACTGGCCGAGGAAAATAACTACGCGAATAATAAAAAAAATTCTTTATTTATATTATATATTATATTATACCTACTTTAAAAAGATGTTTTAATTATTTTCAATACAAGTTTTATCAGCCATTTTTAAATTTATATGAGTGTTTTACACAGGAAAAATATACCTATTGTTTATAAAGTAATAAAAATAACGACATTGTATAAATTTTTTCCAATGTTTCACAAGAATTTTAAAAAATCAAATTAATTATGATTTTTGATTTTTTTTGAAAAAATCTGCTGTGGCCAGTACACGACCTCTCGCCTAATTCTGTTTATTCTACTAATCTCAAGACTAATCTAATAAATAGTTTTACTTACATTTTAATAGTTTCATGTTCATGTAATATGTCAACGATAATGTAAACCAAGGTGCAAGCAAAATATATCAACTGTACTGTCACTGTCAGAATAATTCAAATTTGATGTAGAAACAAATTTCATATCATGGACAACAAGATAGAAAATTAATTGTACTTTATTTTATTGTTAAATACTACCAGATTCAGTAAATTGTATTTATAATTAACTGTACCCATAGATAATTATATTTTCTTTTATTTTTAATTGCAAAAATTGTCATAAATAAATAATGTACCAATATATTTAAGGAAAACTTTATCAAGCTTCAAAAAGTACTACTTCCGGTTTGCGGATTTCTACCAAAATGTTATCCGGTGGTAAGATACTTATTAAAACCTTAACTATGAATTTTGGTTATTAAAGGTTTGATACTTTTTCAGTTATCGTGGACGAAAAATCGTCAGTCCATACATACATACAAACACACATACACACACACAGACATCATCGTGAAAATAGTAAATTCGTATTGTAGAGACCCTGAAACGTGCTTATCCACCAAAAACTCATACTCGAAAATTTTGACCCATTACAATACCTCTCTTATAGAATATGAGGCGAGAGGTAAAAATCATGATTTTTGCCAACCTTGCTCTATACTATTTTTAATACTGTACCATGACTGTAATATTCACGTTTTTGGTGACAACCTTAAATTCAAAAAAATTATAAAAGTAGAGAAGTTCTTGGAAAATTCAGTCAATTTATTAAAAAACAATCACACACCAACGTTTCTACTTCAATTAAGTCCTCTTCAGGGTGTTAAGTCAAATAATCTAGTTTTTGACAATTATGTAAGTAGTGTACCTGAATACTGTAAATTTATTTGTTTTTAATGTGTTTTCTTGTATGTTTGGCCCTGGCCTCCTATTCTAATTCATAGCGACATGTCGGGTCGCTATCTGTTGACTAGTCTTGATATAAGTTCTGATGTAAGCCCGTATTAGACGAATATTATATTATTAATAAAAGCATTTATAAATGCGCTTATGAAAAAATATTTTATTTAATTAATACAAAATTAACAATGTGAAAACGCGAATTATGTTCATATTGCAAATTGTCCCAGAAAATAAAACATAATAACTTGGCAGCGAAATATAAATCGTCTATAGCATGCTTTATATGATACTTCCAAACAAAATCCGCTAGAGGGATAAAAGATCCTCTTGGTTTATCAAGTTGTTATATGAATTAGAATAGAGGCCCTGAAGAGGACTTAATTGAAGTCGAAACGTTGGTGTGTTATTGTTTTTACTTCCTTGTACGGAGTAAAAGAAAGTATTGTAATCGCGAAAAATTTCGGTTCTCAGATTTTGACGGAAATGTCCGTTTTGACCTTTTCTGAATCCATTATGACTAGTTTCGTCGTGACGTCTGTACGTACTTACGGACGTATGTGTGTCGCATAACTCAAATTCGGTTAGACGTAGAAAGTTGAAATATTGTATTTAGGACTGTTATAGCATCTAGTTGTGCACCTCCTATTTTTGGTTTCCATCTACAAACCGGAAGTAGTACTTTTTTCAAATATTTAATTTAAGACAAAAAATTTTATTTTAAATTAAAGATTATGTGATCATTACCTACAATCGGTATTTTATAAATATTTTTGTATCTGGTATCATTTAAGAATAATTAAAGTATATATTTATAATTTAGTATTTCGGTATCTTGTAGTCCATGATCAATTAACATTTGTTACTACGTAAAAATTAAATGATTATGACATGACAGTGACAATAGTAAAATATGCTTTATATCTTCATCTGTTGTTTAAATAAAATGATTAAAATATATTTGTGAGTATAGTAGCAGTAGTAGTAGTACTTATATATTAATATATTTGTATAATATGTTAAAAGAATAAAGTCAGATTTTTGTATAATATATTATTCTACATTTTAGTTATTAAGAAAAGTATGAACAGTTTAATAGGCGTACAAGGAAGTCATGTGGTGTCCACGTCAGATTTTTTATTAAAATATTCCTGCTTAATTCCTTTGCTACCAATAAAACTCAACACACTTCTCTCGCCTCGTTCACATTGACAACCCTCAATAAACACACCCAATCCTCAAACAACATTCAAAACCCAACTCGTTATTTCCACCGCCAACTACTGAAATCTTTGTGATCATGGGCGTCTCGTCTACAGCGGGGTGATTGACCCCTGCGTGTAAATAAAACCTGGATAAATGTCCCATGTCGTGTAATGTGAATCACCGGCGACGTGTAGCTTATTTATAGATAGGCATTTGTTTATTTCGAGGACAATCCTGATGCTGCACGTCTGCAGCCGTGGAAAGCAGGCCATGGGAGTGGTGGAGACATCTTGTGGCGCAAAAGCGAAGTAGTGAGTCAGGCGAGACGCTGCCAGTGACTAGTGAGCGAGAAGTAGATGAACGAGTGTGGATGGGGACTGCAATTCTGGTCTGAAGAATTGATGAGTTGGTATTTTATTTGCATGATATTTCAGATTTTAGACTGTGAGGTATTTATTTGAGCCTACAGAGATCCTGAAACATTTCTGATGGGCCCTGTTTATAAAAATCAATTCGTTGTTTCAAAATTTCAAAGAAAAGTTGAAACAAATTTCGAATTATGGAAGGTTTTGATATTATTATGGTTATAAGGGTATCGACTCCACGTAGCTCAACACCGCGTTTGTCCTATGTTAATGCAGAAACGCTCGCTAAAAATACGGAAAAGCAGTCTAGCAATTTCTACAATGCTCACGAAGTTTTATAGATAAAGCTAAATTTCATAAATTTATTTACAGACGAAGAATGCAGCTAGGATTATGCCGAGTTACATTTTCTAATAAATCTCTTAATAATAAGAAAAAGCATGTAAAAAAATGCTTAAAACACACTTTTTCATTAATTTTGTATATGGATTTCAAAGATTATTTCAGAATTCTAACTGGGCATTATCCTAGATTAATTCTTTCACAAAAATCTAGTACCTGTTTTTCCTTCAAATTTTTAATATGCAATGAGTAAAGCAGAAACTGCTACACCTCTAAACACGCAATATTTTGTTACGGAGACGAGACCCTTAAGTTCATAACTAATGAATTATAAGTATCTAAACTCTAAAGCCCTGTTCGCACGGCGATCTTTGGAGATTCTACGGAGATTCCGAATCCTGGAAAAGAAGAAGTTTCTTTCTTTAGTGAGAATTATTTGTTAAATTGCGGTGTCGCTAAATTGAATCTTCAATGAGTCTTGGAAAAGAAGAATTCATAATTTATTGATTGCTTTAAATTCACGTAATTATCACTAGAAAGAAAAAAACTTCTTCTTTTCCAGTATTCTGAATCTCCGTTAGAATCTCCAAAGATCGCCGTGCGAACAGGGCTTTAGGTATTATAAGTAATGTTGTTTATAATAATCAATAAATGTTGCATAAAAGTTGATGATACGATTAAAAATATAAATTAATGTTTCATATTTATTTTGTGTGAATATTTAATTTTGAGCACATTATTAAAATGTAGAAAAAGGTAAAAAATAAATATTATAACTTCCCGAGGCATTTCCTCTATTTCTATATTTTCTTTTTTGAAGATTCTATCAAGATCCTGAAGCCTGGAAAAGAAGAAGTTTCAAAATTCAGAAAAATGAATTCTTGGTTTTGAAACAATCAATAAATTATAAATTTTTCTTTTCCAAGACTCATTGAAGATTCAATTTAATGGCACCGCAATTTAACAAGTAATTCTCACTAGAAAGAAGAAAACTTGTTCTTTTCCAGGATACAGAATCTTGGTAGAAACTTCCAAGAATACTGGAAAAGAAGAAGTTTTCTTCTTTCTAGTGAGAATAACCTGATAAATTGCGGTGCCGCTAAATTTAATCTTCGAGATGAGTCTTGGAAAAGAAGAATTTATAATTTATTAATTGCTTGAAAACCATGAATTTATTTTTTTCAAGATTCAGAATCTTGAAACTTCTTTTCCAGGATTCAGAATCTTAGTATAATCTTCAAAGAATCCTCGTGCGAACAGGGCTTTAGGTATCACAGTTTCACATCATCAATCAAATTATAAATTTTTCAACAATCGTAGAAAAATAATAATAATATGTCACGTCTGTTAACTCTATTTGGATGTAACAGACTCACAGATTACTAAGAGTTGAGGTACACAGTCTACAGTTAGGTACCGTGTGTATTGTGTGTCAGATGTCAACTCACGGGTACTTTAAACTTTAAAATAACAGTGAATTTATTTTAACAAAAACATGGGATTTTTCATATCCATGGTTACGACTTTGACAGCAATGTGTTTAAAAATGAAACAGGAATAAATTTAACTGTATTATTCTTGAACAATATAAAATATTTCAACATAAACTTTTAATTTTCCAAAGTATAAATCGTATTTCCAGATAGCAGCAGTGTGACAGCAATTAACAAATTCAAATTGGTTCCCTATGTTTCATTTTAAAAAGAACGCTCTATTACATTGCTGTCAAATTCGTAACCATGGATATGATAAACCCATGTTTCACGTTAAAATAAACTCACTGTACATACCTAGTAGAGTATGCAGCACGAGAGATTTATGTGTAGGTAAATTAATTTATATTATCATTAGAGTCCGTATTATATGCATAAGTATACCATATGAAGAAGCTAGATTTTAGTTTGATTTAAAAATACATAATATTATTCAACGTTTTTTAAGACAAAACTCGTACCGCTAGATTGTTAATTATTTTTAACATTTTTACTAACGATATCGTAATAATTTTACTAAAATTTTATAAGAAGTTGATGAATCTAATTGAATTTAAATTTTAAGAATACCTTATAAATAAACTTTCCCTGATTTTACAAATTTCTGTAAAATTATTTTTATTCTGTAATCAAAATTGCAAACTATGTGTTATAGCCTTGAGGTGTACTTACTCAAAGTCTCGAAATCGTCTCGAAATTATGACACACTCAGTATAACTCCTAACTAAATCGAGACATATCTTGAGACATATTGATCGTATCTAAAATCCTACTCAATTAATTAAAATAAAACCAATAAAATCATCAAATTTACTTTCTTGGTAGACATTCTTATTCAATCCTAACCTGTCTAATTCTATAAATTTTATGGTTTACAAATACAGATTCGTAAATCTATGAACTACTTATTAATAAATGATTTTAAAATACATTAATTTATTCATGTTGATAAGAACCTCGATAAGAACAAAAACGTTTAATAAATTATTATAGATAGATTTTATAGCAATTTTTGTTTTATATCTGTTTTATATATCTGGTATTCCACTGTATTCTGAGCAAGTAGATATTTGTAAGAAATTGCAAAACAAGTATTAAATATTCGTTAAATGTCTGGACTAGCTTACAAATACAAATAATCATTTAATAAAATTTGTAGATAAGATATTTTACTTACGTTGGTTGTCTTCTACTGGCTCGGAGGCCCCTTGGAAATGTCGTAAATAGTGTTTCCAAAGTTCATACACAAACTTTTATCCAAAATAACACTAGAAACTTTTTAACAATGTCTTAAACAATTAACATACACTGAATAAACAATTCAATTATCACTTATTTGTTACTTTCTAAGGAATAGCACAACAAAACATGTTTAACCTCCAATAAATAAACAAACTAACGAAACTAACAATTAACAAATGAGCATCGCTTCATCTAAACAGTTAATTGTTCCAACAAGAAAATAGATGGCACCCTTGATCTTATTTTACATTAAAATCTGAATCACTGCATTTAAAATGAAATAAAGTTAAATTAATATTGTTTATTAATAAAAATTAAATAGGTAACATTATTACAAAAATATTTCTTAAAAATACGTAAAAATACATGCATATGACAGTTACAAATATTGCACTTATGATTTAAATTAAAATAAATTATTTACAACATATTCACTGAGTGTTAATGTTTTAGTTAAAATTGTATTTTACAAGCACATTATTGTCATTTATAGTAGAACATTAAAGATAATTAAACGAATATAAATATTAATTAATTAGGTAGTTTTAATTATTCACCGGTGTCATTTGTTTGTAGAAATAAATAAACAAAAACATTTTATTTATTTAATGCGACATGTTATAATATATTATTCATTTATTACATTTGTTTATGTTTCATTTGAATCTGAAAGAAACATCTAATTTATAATAATGTTTATTTCTTATTTAATCAAAAAATTTTCGAATGCAAACGATATATACAAAAGTAAGGAGCATTTTCATTTATTACAACTTTTTGTAAATTTACTTGTTTAGCCAATAAAAATATATTTGTTTTTGATACTTCCACAAATAATCTTACTGCTGCCATCTATTGCCAGAAAAATAACTATTCGGAGAGGGAATGGAATGAATATTGATTGAATAATACATTCGATTTTATTTATAGATTACTCAATAATTAATTATTGCATTTAGTTCCCGACGACATTAAATTAAATCACGTACTAAATAAATAATGTAATCTAAATTCTTATTAAATATTTGTCGCAAATAGTACACGTGAATGTACTGGCTATTACTCACTGATACTTTAATGTACATGAATAATAACCATCATTAGTTGCTCGTTAAATAAAATAAGTACCATTTTAAAAGTTCATTTTTTAAATTAAATAACTCCAATATAGCAATAAAATTGTGGTTTTAAAAATTAATATATTTCTTTCAGACTCAAAAATGATAAATTTAACTGTAGATTCACAAAACGGGTTAACGCTACTATCCATTGCACGCTCAACAGATAATGTAATTTATTGTTTCTATCAAACAAACAATTTTCTCCATTTTTAATTGGTTTGCCTAGTGCGCAATGTGACGACTGATGATTTGAATGACTCAGGTTCGAATCCAGTCTGGTACACATTTCAATGGGTTACTTGCATGTTTTTTTTATTAAATATTTTTGAAGAAGAGATAAAAACTTGGGACCCGTATTTTTTATTTTCACAAAAATTTTAGCAACAAGCCCAAAAATAATTAATGAAAATTTAATGTGATGTGACGTAGATTTCTGCCATATCTCCTATACAACATGACGTCACAGCAAATAATGACGTCACAGCATGGTTTTGAAGCAATCAATAAATTATTAATTCTTCTTTTTCAAGACTCATTGAAGATTCAATCTAGCGGCGCCGCATTTTAACAGGTAATTCTCACTAAAAAGAAGATAACTTTTTTTGCAGGATTCAAAATCTTGGTAGAATCTTCAAAAAATCCTCGTGCGAACAGGGCTTTTTGGACGCTATTATGGTCCTAAAATTGAGGCTTATAATGTTGTTATTACGACACGGCATCGTATAATATAATATTATATAACGACTCTATAATGGATGCTATTGTCCCTCAAGATGAAGTTTATAACACGAGCGAGAAAAATTATAGTTTAGAACTTCCATGCAACGTGGAGTTTTTTTAGGGGATGACTACCCTAACATTTTTAAAGAGCAACCTCTGTCGAGTATCATCTTATTTTAAAGGTAATTAAAAAAGAAATACATCCTCATAAACCAATACCCGATATCTTAAATCTTTCAAGAATTTAACTTAATTTTATTTCAATGTTTTTTGACACGATTTTTATAACAAATGTTCATTTTTTCTTTTTCACTCGTTCAAAACTTATAGCTCCATCCCGAGACTTTTGGAAAACCGTGTACCTATACTTTTACAGTATTTTTAAACAAAATGTACTAACGTAGTGAGTGTTTTGTGGCCAGTACAAGAATGGTAAAATTTTATTTCAACTAGGATTTAATAGAGAAAGAATGGATCTACAGATGTGCATTTTTAAAATTTTTATTAAAAAATTGTACATATGAATATAAAAATTCCGAAAAATTATGCAAACTTTACACGGTTATATCTCATTATATAAATTATTTTTTAAATTTTAAAAAGGCACATCTGTAGATCCGTTCTTTCTGTATTAAATCCTAGTTGAAATAAAAATTTACCATCCGTAGATCCATTATTTCTCTATTAAATGTTTATAAAACATTATCCTGAAGTCAATAATATAATCTGACAGTTTACTCGCAACGAAAACACTTTTACAGTATTTTTCAACTTCAAAATGACATTGCATAGTTAGGATGCGGCAAAGTACGAGTTTCGGGCTGGTTTCTTGCAGCCGTAGTAGTGGGGAAGAAAGTGAAATAGAAAAAGTAAAAACGAGAGTATTCTTGGAATTCGAAAAAGGCAATAATTGTTCCAATAGAGCTAACCCTACCTCTGGCTTTTTTATGTCATACATTAGTCGTAGATAAATACTTTTTACAGTATTTTTCAACTTCAAAATAACATTGCATAGTTGAATATGAATTTCTCTAGAGCAGCTTGCATTGCATAGCTAGGATGCGACAAAGTACGAGTTTCGGGCTGGTTTCTGGCATCCGTAGTAGTGAAATATAAAAAAGTAAAAACGAGAGTATTCTTGAAATTCGAAATTGCAATAATTGTTCCAATAGCGTTAACCCTTCCACGAATCCACCTAGTACCTCTGGCTTCCTCTATCGCTATACTTAGTGCTCATCTTGCTGACGGAGTACCTGTCGCTGTACCTATCAGCGTCGGGGTACTTCTCCTCGGCCCGGTAGTGGATCTCCGGTGGAGAGCCAATCGTCTTCTGCCAGTGGTGCGTCCAGTACATGTCTTCCGGTCTGACGTCACGCGGGTGCTTCACCTCCCGGCAGATCACCACGCAGTAGATGAGGGAGCCTGTGAGCGTCAGCAGCCCGAAGATGAGGAACACTATGCCCAGGACCCTGAAACACGACAGAAATTCATTAATTTATCTACGATAATAGAATAATGTACTCATTATACCGGGTGTAGAATTTTTTCTGATCTATAGGAAATACAATGTTAAAATTTTAATTTCGCTCTAAGTTTTTACCTATTGATTTTAGAGTAAAAGTGTAAATACAAAAGATGTTCAGAATAAAAAACTGCATCGAATAAGCTTAATTTTTGTTCAAATCGATTTCTTTCACGAAATAAACATGAAATAAAAATTAACAATTTAGGCTAGTTTCAGACTGCCATGTAAAATTAAACAAAACAAAAATATTTATTCCGTCACCCTGACAGTTGACAGATTTGAAATAGTTGTTCTAATTGATTTATTGGATCATAAGAAGGATTCACTAATCAAAAAAATAAATTATTAATTATTTTATTTTCCTTCTTTTCTTCCTAAGGTACATTTTATCGTAATTAATTGAAATGTTTATTTTTTTGATCTGACTAATTCATTTTATTTTTCATGGCACTCTGTAAACAGCACAAATTTATCAAATTTAATTTACGTTTATCTCGTGACAGAAACGTTTTTTATCAATAAATAAGCGATCGTTTATTCTGAACATCTTTTGTATTTACAGTTTGACTCTAAAAGCAATAGGTAAAAACTTAGAGCAAAATTAAAATTTTAACATTGTATTTCCTACAGGCCAGAAAAAAATTCTACACCCGGTATACGTGAAAGTAGTATAAGGAGCCGTTCACATAATACGTCACGCACTTGGGGGAAGGGGGTCCAGGATTTGCGACGAAATGTGGCATGGGGGAAGGGGGAGGGGCTTCATCATGATGTGACGTCACAAAAATTTTACTTATGAATTTTCAGTTAATATGAAAATAAAACAATTTTTGTTTACATGTTTTTTCTGGTGTATTGGCGGATAATTTGACCTGCGTTGATCAGTTGTGACAACTTACGAATTAGTATAATATAAACATGTCTTTATAGAAACACTTTACGGTGATGCTGTCGAATGTTTGCTGCAACGGAGTTAGGGACTTAAATTATGAAAGAATGAGTAATTACCATTTTATAACAAATTGATCATAGCGCGATTCCGTGTTTATGGGATAATTTTTCTGGATATAAACATTCATGCTGTGACAAGATGAAATCATTACTTTCCCATAATTTTCACTTTTTTCAAAATTTAAAGTTATATTTTTGTGACGTCACATGGAAAGGGAGGTTACCGATTTGTGACGTAGTTAGACAAGGGGCGAGGGGGAGTCAAAAATGGTCAAAACTCGTGTGTCGTATTATATGAACGGCCCCTACAGCCCTGTTGACACATGGATACAGAAGACATACACACATGCGACACACAGGCAACAAAAGCAAAATGAAGAACGTGTGGAACGTTTGTAGCTTCAAAATTGAATTTTTCTTTACTTACATAGAAGCCATAAAATAGCGGCGCCTCTATTTCACAAGCAACACACACAGTATTTTTTACTGTTGCATGTGTGTGTGTCTTCTATGTGTCCATGTGTGAACAGGGCATAATAAACTCCACCATAAGGACACATTATAAATTATTTAACACTGTTAAATAATTAGTGCTTTATTATTCCGAACTGTAAAACTGCCGTCACACCTGCTTTACTATTATAATAGTATTATATCAAGTTATCATTTGATGACGTTGTAAGTAGAAACAGTCATAAAAATTTGTAAAACGTTGTATAGGACTAGCCCATAATAGTTCTGAATTACTCGGATGAATTGTCAATTGTCATCACACTAAAGTTTGAGGTTAAGTTAATATGATTACAAATTTGTAAATATGAAATGTTGCTTTATTTTAAAAATCGTAGATAAAACATCGTATTTGACTCGCAAATAATGGCTATAATTCACTCGGATGATTGATTAACTCTCCTTCGGCTTATTAAATAATGAATTTCATATTTAATAAGTAATTTCTTCTAACATATTTAATATAAAGACCTGAACACAAAAGTTTTCGATTTCTCAGACATTTTTGTATTAGAATCCATATTTATAGTTCTTAAGGACTCTTAGTATAGCCAAAAATAATTTTTTTTACAAATTGGAACACGGCCATTTTGACATAAATTGACATTATATAAAAACAGTTAATGATGGTGGTATAAACTCAACAGAATTAGATTCCTCGAATTTTTTTACATAAGAACATATTTTTTTAATAATTTTAAAAGCCTTGGTTAAGCCAGAAATTAATGTTTTTCCTAATAAATCTATTAAATACTCCTAAAACGAGCTATGTGCTACCATCTATTGGTAGTGCGTTCCCTGAAATTTTTATGCAAGCGGTCTGAAAATCGAGCTAAAAATGGTAAAAATGCTAAAAAACAACGGTCAATGTCTTATGCCTGTGGCACACCGGCCGAGGAGCATCGAGTAACTCCTCGATGAAACGATAGAACGCACCCCGTCCTCGACGAAAAATAGGGGCGCCGCTATTTTCATCGAGTTGTTCCTCGATGAAACGAATGTATCTCATTTCAGACGTATCTTTGGATTTGATTTCGCGCAAAACTTTGATGTATTTGTCACCGATTAAATAGAAATCCATCGCGGACGGGTGCGTTCTTTCGTTTCATCAAGGAGTTACTCGATGCTCCTCGACCGGTGTGCCACAGGCATTTTATGAAATGTCCAAACGAGCTATATGCTGCTTCCTATTGGAATATTTGTAACCTACTGCAATTTCTCTCGTAATTAGTCTAACATATGAGAGATGGTAGCACATAGCTCGTTTGGACATTTCAGCGTTGTTTTTTAGCACTTCAGTTTGATTTTCAGACCGCTTGCACGAAATTTCAGAGATCCTGCTACTAATAGATGGCAGCACATAACTCGTTTTATGAGTTTTTAATGGACATATGAAAAATATTAATTTCTGGCTAAACCAAAGCTTTTAAAATTATGAAAAAAATATCTTCTTAGGTAAAAAAGTCCGAGAAATCTAAATCCGTTAAGTTCAGGTTGCTGTCTCAAACTGTTTTCGAGATAATGCTCATTTATATCAAAATAACCGGCTTCCATTTTGTAAAAAAATTATTTCTGGTTAAATTAAGAGTTTTTAAGAACTCAAAATATGGATTCTAGTACAAAAATGTCTGAGAAATCGAAAAATTTTATGTTCAAGTCAAAATTACAGTAAAAATACGGTTTCCAGATATACATTTTTTATTTCCGACTAAAATATCAGTCCCAAAATTCTACAAACATAGATTCTAGTTCAAAAATGTCTGATAAATCAAATAAAATTATGCGCAAGTTCAGATCTTTAACCGTTTTAGAGATAACGCTTGTTAAAGTCAAGATTTCAGTTACCTATTGCTACCAATTTAAAAATCAAGTCCAAACCGCAACTTCGACTAATATTGTATTGCCAAATCGTTTTCAGGTAAACCGTAATTTAGCCAAAACGCAACTATATCTAACTGGAATAATTTAACACGGAATTTATTCAAAACGTATTTTTGTCAAATCGCAATTATGCATAACCGTAATCTTGCCAAACGCATTTTACTCAAATCGTAATCTTCCCAACTGTATTTAAGACATACATTTTGGATAAATTCCGTGTTGAATTATTCCAGTTACGTTTTTGCTAAATTACGGTTTACCTGAAAACGATTTGACAATACAATATAATAAATATAAATAGTTGCGGTTTGGTCAAATTACGGAATGTGAAATTACAGTTTGTCTAGAATACAGTTTGGCTAAATTACGGGTTGGCATATTTACGGTAGACAAAATTCCAGTTGAACAAATTACAGTTTGACTAAAATACAGTTTGGCTTCATTATTTTAATCAAACTACTATTTGACAAACATATATTTGACTAAATAAGCGGACGCCCTTTTAATGCAGGTATTTTATTACGTATTATTATAGAATTATATCGGAGAGTAGTAAAAGCGCATTTCAGGTCATCAAAACGTATGAAAAGCGCAGAAATATAATCAGTAAATTTATGTACAATAAACGCAGATCGTAACGTTCAATAAGCGCATTTTTCGAAAATGAGATTTCTGACCATAACAAGTTAGTCCAGATCGTCTTCGAGTATGATGAGGTTAAGAGTATCGTCTCCAAGTAGCTCAACACCGCGTTTGTCCTATGTTAATGCATAGAAACGCTCGCTAAAAATACGTAAAAACAGTCTAGCAATTTCTAAAATACTCACGAAGTTTTATAGATAAATCTAAATTTTATAAATTTATTTACAGACGAAGAATGCAACTAGGATTATGCCGAGTTACATTTTTACTTCCCCGACCTATGTAATAGAGGGAAGTATTGTAATCGTGATTTTTTGACAGTTCGAGATTTTGGTGAATCTTCACGTTTTAGACCCTACTGAACCCAAAAAACATAATTTTAAAAAAAGTCGGTCTGTCGGTCTGTTAGTCTGTTAGTCTGTTAGTCTGTCTGGATGTTGGATAACTTAAAAACGCGTTGGAATTTTGGACTGAAATTTTATATTTAAGATCTTGAGCCAAAATCTGACTTCAAGTTCGTTAATGAGCTTTATTCAACCAGTGGTACCAACTTTATAAACATAACTTTTTTATTTTTATCATAATACTATCGTGTGTGGTATCAAATTAAAGCTCTCGGGAAAAGAATTCTAGTAGAAAATCAAAAATAACATTAAACGATCGTCAATTGTTTTTTTATTATAAATTATTCAAATTATATCGAGTTTTGTGTCAATTTAAAGCGCTTGGGGAGATAAGTTTAGTAAAAATGTAAAAAATAACATTTATGCGATTGTCAATTGTTTCTAAAAAAATTATTACATTTTTTTTATTCATCCAGTGGTACCAACTTTATAAATACTTATTTTATTTTTATTAAAATATTATCGTGTGTGGTATCAAATTAAAGCTCTCGGGAAAATAATTCTATTAGAAAGATAAAAATAACATTTAACAGATCGTCAATTTTTTTTAATACCTACATTATTCAAATTATACCGAGTTTAGTGTCAATTTAAAGCTCTCGGGGAGACGAGTTTAGTAAAATGTAAAAAATGACATTTATGCGATATTTAATCAAGTTGGTATCAACTTAAATAGTTTCTGAAGAAAGATAAATTTATTTAAATTTTGCTGAATAAAGCATAAAATTAAAGGCGTTACGAAATAAGTTATTAAAACTTATAGTCGGGGAAGTACTGTGGTGGACACAGCAGATTTTTTAATAAATCTCTTAATAATAAGATAAAGCGTGTAAGAAATTGCTGAAAACACACTTTTTCATTAATTACTTCCCCGATCTATGTAATAGAGGGAAGTATTGTAATCGTGATTTTTTGACAATTCGAGATTTTGGTGAATCTTCACGTTTCAGACCCTACTGAACCCAAAAAACATAATTTTAAAAAAAGTCGGTCTGTCGGTCTGTCGGTCTGTTAGTCTGTTAGTCTGTTAGTCTGTCTGGATGTTGGATAACTTAAAAACGCGTTGGAATTTTGGACTGAAATTTTATATTTAAGATCTTGAGCCAAAATCTGACTTCAAGTTCGTTAATGAGCTTTATTCAACCAGTGGTACCAACTTTATAAACAAAACTTTTTTATTTTTATCAAAATACTATCGTGTGTGGTATCAAATTAAAGGTCTTGGGAAAATAATTCTAGTAGAAAAACAAAAATAACATTTAAATGATCGTCAATTGTTTTTTTTTATAAATTATTCAAATTATACCGAGTTTGGTGTCAATTTGAATCGCTCAGGGAGATAAGTTTTTAAAAAATGTAAAAAATGACATTAATACGATTTTCAATTGTTTCTCAAAAAATTACTCAAATTTTTTTATTCAACCAGTGGTACCAACTTTATAAACATATCTTATTTTATTTTTATTAAAATACTATCGTGTGTGGTATCAAATTAAAGCTTTAACTGATCGTCAATTTTTTTATCATACATTATTCAAATTATACCGAGTTTGGTGTCAATTTAAAGCTCTCGGGGAGATAAGTTTAATAAAAATGTAAAAAATGACATTTATGCGATAATCAATTATTGTTTCTCAAAAAATTAATCAAATTTGTTCAAGTGTATTATCAAATTAAAGTTTTCTGGAAAAAAATATTAGTCGAAGAATCAATAACAACATTTAAACAATGGTCAGTTGTTTTTACTTTCCGCATTATATTCTATAAGGCTATAAGATATTATGACGGGTTAAAATTTTCGAGTGTGAGTTTTTAGTGAATAAGTATCAGATTTTTTATGGTATTTAAATTATGCCGAAGTTGGTATCAACTTAAATAGTTTGGGGAAAAATGATAAATTTATTTAAATTTTGCAGAATAAAGCATAAAATTAACGGCGTTACGAAAGTAAGTTATTAAAACTTATAATCGGGGAAGTACTGTGGCGGACACAGCAGATTTTTTTTTATATGGATTCCAAAGATTTTTTCAGAATTCTAACTCGGCATAATCCTAGATTAATTCTTTCACAAACATCTAGTACCTGTTTTTCCTTCAAATTTTTAATATGCAATGAGTAAAGCAGAAACTGCTATACCTCTAAACACGCAATATTTTGTTACGAAGACGAGGCCCTTAAGTTCAGGTTAGTATTGATTAGTTTATGTCAAAAAAACGGAGTTCTGTTGGACTCAATTAGGGTTTTGTTAGTATTGTTTAGTTTATTTTTTTTAAAACGGAGTTCTGTTGGACTCAATTAGGGTTTTGTTAGTATTGATTAGTTTATTTTGAAAAAAAAACGGAGTTCTGTTGGACTCAATTAGGGTTTTGTTAGTATTGATTAGTTTGGGTACAAATGTGCAAATCGAAGTGTGAAAATTGGTATATGGGTAGCTGGACATTGTCGTACAATCCCTAAAACCATTGTGCTTTTCAAATGTTCCCTTCTGCGCTTATATAACGTCAATTTCTGCGCTTATATAACGTTTATTTCTGCGCTTTTCGTACGTCGATAAGAAAAACTGATAAAGGCCAAATGCGCTTATATAACGCACCCAATTATATTTTCTGGTGTTGAATGGCCTCTTTTTACTTACCATACGAAGAAGGGTTCAATAAACTGTATAACAATAACGATTCCAAGTGTCACTAGAATCAAGCCCAGATTAAGCAGCAACATTAAACAGCACATGCCCTTAATATTAGGGCAGAAAGGGTTAGGAGCGGCCATAGTCTCCACTGTAACACCGCCTTTTCTGGAGGTCCTTGTCTTGGTGGTGCTTGCTACAGATGGGGCCACTCCGCTCCTGTACGAGTAGTGGGATGGGGCACCCCGAGAGTATCGTGAGCCTCGGCTGAAAAACACACGGAATTATTATTATCACTTATAATACCATAAGTAGTCGTATACTATGTCCACCGAACAGATAGAGTAGATGCTCCTCCCACAAATGTGCGCGAAATTGAAATATGGTATTGCTATTGGTAAGCCAGTTTTACACTGCTAGGCAAACTAACAACTGCTGAGATCGGTCATCAAAAAAATCGTTCGTAAATAAAAATTGTACTTCATATTTCTTTTAAAATTTAAAATATACATAAATGATAAAATATATCATTCTTCCGTATTTATTTCAAATAAAACTATTTAATATTTCTGCTTTTTAAAATTTGTTGCTTGTAAAACCTACTTCTGCGCACATTGTACTGCGCAGTTTTGGTTCTGCCCACTATTTTTATTACTCTATGTGTTCGATGGACATAGTATAGTTATGTCGATTATTTTACTGGTAGTATTACGAATGTTCCTTGTGCTTGGATATGAATATTACGAGTAATATTCGCAAAAGCACAAGGTACATGAGTGTATAATATAACTGCCAGAAAAATAATCTACTTAAGAGGAATGCCCACCCCTACAAAATTAAGCAAAAATATGTTCTCGTTGGGCCCATGAAATTGACTTTAATTTTGGTCCGATTTGTTTGCTCTTTTTTTAAATTTAAAGATAAAAGATGTCTCTAGGTCTGTTTGGTGCCATTTTTTTTAATTTAAATTTTTACATGTATTTTTTAAGCTCCAAAGTTAGTAAAACTTTAAGAACTTTGAAGATAAAATATTAAAAAACTAAAGTAAAAATTTAAAAAGTGACACTAAGCAGACATAGCCTAGACTTTAATCTTTCATTTAAAAAAAAATTGTTTAAAAATATTTAAAATTAGTGGCAATTTCATGTGCCCAAAGAAACCCCTTTTGTAGTAGAAAATGACTAAATACGGTTCATTCATCGAATCAACCGATCTCGTCACAATGGGTAACAATGGTTTGTGACGGCATCGCTTCATTCGTTAAATGGATCTTCAAAACTAGTGGGGATTCCTCTTAACTATGACTACGAATGGTATTCAAGATTCATTGAATCAGATCCAGTTTTAAATTAAAATGGCAAAAATGCTCTTATCCATGATTTCAGAAAATAAATATTTTGATATTTAGACGTAATGTCAAATGTGTTTTATGGGTTTTTTGGTGTTTCTTTACAAATAAAATAGTGAATTTCAAGTGAAAAATGTTCTAGACCTTTGAAGGAAACCCAAAGATAGAAACGGTGCATTAAAAAAGGGAAATACAGATTATAATAAAAATATTCATTTGTTAAATAGTCACCTAAAAGTACTAGTACAAAATAATCAAGTCTTACTTATTTTATTTTATTATGTATAACGATATGCGTTTGAATATTATTTTTCTACAAATTGTTGTAATAATCTGCTTTGCGCAAAAATATTCCAAAATTATTTACTTTTAGTTTACGGTATATAAGATATATTCACTACGGATCGTTGTTTAGATGATATCGTTCGAATAACTGTAAAAGATACGTGTAAGATCAATTTTTGAAGATATCAATTGGATTACTTCAAATGCATTACTTTATGTTCATAGTATTTAAGATATCTTCATTATGACATCCTATATACGGATTGTAATTCAGATGATATCTTTCTAATAACTTTAAAAGATACCTATAAGATAATTTTAGAAGATATCTTTACTTTAAGTTTACAGTACATAAGATATCGTCAAATTATTATCAATAAGATATCTTTTGAAATTATCTTACAGATATCTTTAATAAGAAGTCCTAGTGATATCTTTTGGATAATTGTGCTATCTGGAAAGGTACTGTCCAATAAAATTACAAAATTAAGAGGCCCGTCTACCTCCTAAAATCCAGCATAAAACGTACTAACGTAGCGAGTGTTTTGTGGCCAGTACTAGAATGGTAAAATTTTATTTCAACAAGGATTATATACTTAAAGGATCAATTAACAGTTGTGCCCTTTTAAAGTTTTAATAACGAAACTGTACCTACATAAGTATAAAAATACCAACAAATTCATAAAAATTTTACAAACTTTACCCAGTTATATCTCCTGACAGAAATTTATTTTTAAAATTTTAAAAAAGCATATCTGTAGATCCACCCTTTTTCTATGAAATGTTAATATAAACATTATCTTGAAGTCAATAATAAACTAACAGTTTACTCGCAACGAAAACACTTCTACAGTATTTTTCAATTTCAAAATGACATTGCATTGCTAGGATGCGGTAAAGTTCGAGTTTCGGACTGGTTTCAGGAATCCGTAGTAGTAGAATAGAGAGTACCTATTTTACGAATTCGGAAAAAACGTAGACGGGACGCTTATAAACGGGTTCCTTGTTACAAATGTGTGAATTTAAAATTAAATTGCATTTCTCAGTAATAAAGCAATAATTCGTATCTTATTTTCTCTTCTGCGTGATTGTATGGCCCAATTTTATCAACTTTGACCTTGCTAGCCCCGAAAATTCACCTTAAACAAAGAAGGTTTCGTTTTGACTTTCCCACGATGTTGTTTCTGATTGTTTATTTATATTGTATTTATATTTTCATCCTGATGTGAATAAAATTACTCTTTTCATTGTTGAACTCATTAAGTATAGCGTTATTGTTGAACTGCACGCCAAAGTTATTGTTTTGGCAGCCGAATTTCTATTTGTCTTATGAATTATAATATTTAGAATACAAAGTAATTTGAGATGATTTAAATTGAACAACGCTTATTACTGTTATTTTGATGGGAAACTATACCTGGTAATTGTTATTGTTAACTTTCTAAATTTCTGTGGTATATTCCCAGTTAACTAGCATGAGATGACGGATGACGGCAAGCCAGTGGCGTAGCTAGTGCTCTTGGTGGGCCCCATATCCAAAATTACAATAGGGGTTCCTTCCCCCTCTAGGATGAGGTTGCAAAAATGAAAAAAAATTCGATATTTTATATGGCTTCATTGTTTTTAAAAAAGTTTTATGGAATCTATTTTCACTCAAGAATATAATCAGATTTAAAATCTTACATAATCCAGAAAGTCACTACTACTACTACTACTACTATTTTCTTTAAATTATACTATTGTCTTTAAATTATAAATTTAACTTTCAAATGAGCCCACCCTGAAATGTCTTGACCCCTCCCAGTGGCCCACCCAAAAATGTTACAATATATTTACATTAGTTTACAAAAACAGATACCTATATTTAAAATATTTTATTTTTTATAATAGGTACCAACATAATACTAAGGAAGAGATATAGATTTATACTTAATTGAGACAAAAGAAATGTTTATGAATATGAATAGAGGATAGCTTTCTGGTAAAAGTTGTATTTTTGAATAGATATAATGTATTAACTTGTCAGTCTGAGTGCTCGTGCAATTGTTATCTATGAATGATCATAATCAACTGGGTACCTACTGTTTTTCTACGAAATTTCAGGAGGAACTAAGTCAAATTCAGCAGTGAAAAAATTTCCGCCTCACTTCGCTCGACATACTACTATATTTTTCAAAACAATACTATAAAAAGTATGGCCCACTTTAATTTTTTACTGGCCCACCCGTGGCCCACCCAAAAAAATCCTATTTACGTCCCTGTTATTGCAAGGGCAGGAGGAGCAGGAGCGCAGGTTACCTTGAAATCGTAAAGGAAAAACTTTTTTTTTAATTTAAAAATCCAGGAGATTTTGAATTTATATAAAAGTAATCGAATGGTACCAAACTTTGGCCGGGAACGAAAGGGCTTTCAATTTAGCACCATTGGGTGTCCTTTATTGTCAAATTAATGAATACGTACTTTTTATTTTGCCTACTACATAATCTTAAGCCTAATTTCCACCGACTGTTTTAATGCTTAAGAACTATGTTTATTGCATAAGTACTAAGAGCAACCCATAAAAACAAAACTTTGCAAACTCCAAACATAAGGCGTAATGCACAAGCATATTTGGTTCGAGTTGTCAATTTCTGTTTGTTTCTAAATATGGAAATGAATACCTTACTTACGAAATTAACAGTTTTTCCATTCTTTAATATCGCAAAAATGCCGGTAAAGATTAATTTATAAAATTCGACAACAAATGTCATCTCTGTCTTTAAACAAAATAGGTGGAAATAGCCATCTAATAAATAATCATTATGCATTCCGCCTTACGCACATATCATTATGCATTAAGCACTAAAACAGTCGGTGGAAATGAGGCTTACTACTCCAGTCAAAATACGGGTTTTGTTGTATTATTACTGGCAACTACCAGATTTGGTCTAGATAGGTTTTTTGGGTCGCTGAACACGAATTTCGGGGTCATTTTGTAAAGAAATGTGCGGAATATTCGCACTTTGAGTGCCCAGATTTCGCACAAAGGGGTTTTTTTGGGTCGCTGATCAAGAATTTCAGGGATTTTTTTAATAAAAATTAATATTTCATCCTTAAATTAGCTAAAATTACCCCCAAAAAGGGTATTTTTGCTATATTCGCACTTTGAGCGTCCAGATTTAGTCCATATAGGTTTTTTGGATCGCTGATCAAGAATTTCGGGATTTTTAAAATAAAAATTAATATTTCACCCTTAAATTACCTAAAACTACCCCCAAAAAGGGTGTCTTTGTTATTTTCGCACTTTGTGCTAATTTAAGGTGAAATATTAATTTTTATTAAAAAAAATCCCCGAAATTCTTGATCAGCGACCCAAAAAACACCTATGTGCCAAATCTGGGCACTCAAAGTGCGAATATATAAAAAATACCCCATTTTGGGGGTAATTTTGCAAATTTTAAGGGTGTTCCGCACATTTCTTTACAAAATGACCCCTAATTTCGTGATCAGCGACCCAAAAAACCTATACTAGACCAAATCTGGTAGTTGCCAGTAATAATACAACCCTCCCCCGTATTTTGACTGGAGTATTACCTTATAAAATAGATATTTTATGTATGTATGTAAGTTAAATAAAAATTAAATTATTGAATTGTTTTATAGTGTATTTTACCTGATTTCTGAAGGGGCTTTATAAGCAGCACTAGTAACATAAATATCGGATCCAGTATCACCATAATTACTTCTGGAATGACTTAAAACTGAAGGTGCTTTTGAACCATTTCTTGATTTATGTTTTCTTGGTGGAGGTACAGCCAGTCTTTCATTTACAACTGTGTACGGCTGAAACATACAACAAAATAAATCATTCTGTAAAAATAACAGTGTACATGTATTTTTTTTTGCTTAAATATAATACCTTTCTGGAGGTATATTTTTTTGTATGGCTTCACGCATAAACTAACTACTTAACTGAAATTCATCAAATTTTTTTAAAAACTTCAATCTTTGTTTGATTTTAATACTATTTTATTTGTTTGTAAAAAAAATCAACTAAACGTCTTACAGAAACTGCAAAATAAAGCAATGCGGTTTATATTAAATTGTACTTACTAAGTATAGCAGGATGAGTGACATGTTAAGGCTATACTTCACCTTCGCATAGACAGGCGTTCGTAGTTTACCAATAACTTTATTTAGGGAAATTTTCGAGAACAAAATTATTTACAAAACTTTTTTTAAATATTGTGCTTAACAGCGGTACATTTTTAAATTTTAAAAATTTTCGAAAAAAATTCAAATCCAAAATTTGATTATTTTTTTAATTTAAAATGAGGGACGTTTCTTGAAAAATAGCGATGTACCGCTGTTGAGACACTATAGCAGATACATGAATGTGTAATTTTTTTGAAAAAAATATGCCAATCGACAAAAAAGTTATTGGTAAACTACGAATTTTGATGGTTTTCTAGACTTTCCATTAGTATTCAAATCAAGTTCGGAAAATCGAAAAAGACAATACATACAGCTAGTATACTGCTACCAAAATTTGGTTCATAAAGTAATCGAAATGGGCGAGATATGAATTTAATAAGTAACTACACTACGCTCATTCGAAAGGAGCCTTAAGGAGGTTCCCTACACATGCAGTGGCGTACTCAGATATCAGCCTTTAATTAATAAAAATATTTTTATTAATGTAAAACAAAATTCGGTCAACGGGTGCTAATTGATATTGCAATTCATTCAGTTGCGGTGATATATTTTTACAATAATTTCTAATTCACTAATCAAAAAATGCTTGAAGATTTTTTTACAAGAACAACAATATTGTTACAACTATGTGGTCAACCTTCTTCAAATTTTGGGAAATTGATGTCCGTGCTTGCATACGTTTATATACCAAAAATTAAGTAAATAGAACATTTCTAACATCTTTTTATTTAATTAATTAATGGAAAGCCATAAGAGCCCATGTAAAATATTAAAATTGAACAATTAATTTCGTTCAAACTACGTTGTCAAAAATTTCCAAAAAATTCAGGTATCATTTTTATGACACAGACAACATAAATTCAAAGTTTGGTTGCATTAGAACATTTTTAAAAATGTCTAGGGAACCTCCTTAAATTGCTTACAATGGCTTGATATTGAAAAATATATAAACTTCAATACGCATAAAATTACTAATATTCATATGAAACTGGATACGAACCTAGTTGTAATTTGTAATACAAGAATTAAAGACTGTGTACTTGTAGATAATTTAAAAGAAAAACAATATTTCAAAATTGTATTGTAATCTTTTTCATGCATAAAATTACTAATTTTTATATGAAACTGGATACAAACCTAGTTGTAATACAAGAATTAAAGAGTACTTGTAGATAATTTAAAAAGAAAAACAATATTTAAAAATTGTATTGTAAAGCTACCTACTGAAATTAAAAATTATTGTAAATTTACAAAGTTTTAAACAATAACTTAAAACGTATTTGTTTGCTAATGTACACAAAAAAAAATTCACATTCGTAGTATTAAAAATTGTTAACATTGAATTAATATTTATTCCCTTTTCTTAAATTTACTTATATTAGCTTCTGCTAAATAAAGATTTATCATTATTATTAGTTATTATTATAATTATTATAAATATGTACTGTGGTGTGCACTGTGCAGTAATGAACATTAGTAGAAAGTTAGTAACCGCACATAATATAGGTACCTGTACAGAAGAATATATTTATATAGTGATTTATTGGACATTAAGTTGGTCAAATAATAAATTAATAGTTTATTTACTTGTTATGGTAGTCGCTTAACCGAATTACACCAAATTAAAAAAATTAATTAGTTCTTTAGTTCTGTTATTATTTTATTATTACTAAATAAAATATAAGTACATAATACCTACTTTGATTTTATTTCAATGTATTTATTGAGTTTTAATGATTTTATAAGATGAAGGAATAATAGCCATTATAGCGAGTTGTAGTAAGTATACTGTACTTTATCTACGACTAATTTATTACGCACAAGATTTTAATAAAATAAAACATGCTTCTCTATCGCCATAGTTACATCATAAAACATTCCAATGTTTTATAAATATAATTTGCACATAGAAATTAATTCAGGCAAAGTTATTTTCTGATTGGTGCAGAGAAGGGAATACTCTGACTATTATTCTCTACGGGATTAACGTACGACATTATGTAGCAAACATCACACATTTAATATTCATGTTGATTGTACGACAGTTTTTCTACCCCTTTTTTCTACTCCATTTTTTCTACTGAATTTTTTCTACTCATATTTTTGTAGTAATTTTTTTCTACCATTTTATTATTTCTACCAATTTTACCAATAAAACTAGAAAATATTCTTGCCTAACAATTTTCTGAACTTAACCTCATCATACTCAAAGAGTATTTTTAACAAGATTTTTTGAATTTTTTAAAACTAGAAAATATTCTTGCCTAACATTTTTCTGAACTTAACCCCATCATATTCGAAGAGTATTTTTAACAAGGTTTTTTGAATAAAATGAAATTTTTGTATAAAAACCCGACAGCGTGGTCCAGTGTGTTAACTGGCTTTCGACTAACGTGCTGTGACGTCAGTCAACGTGAGATCAATGGTTCGAATCTCCGTCCGTCGACAATATGTGATTTGTCGTAAAACTAAAAAAAATGCCCAAGGTCTGGCATTCAATCAAACTCGGGTGTTACAAGCACAAAGAATATCTCCGCTGCCGCTGTGGTTGAAACCACAGATTGCCGCACGGATTGAGATTCTGACTGTACTAAGATGAATGGGTGGAGACTGATCCCCTCCGATAAAAGGATCTAGAAAGCTTCATGAGAAGCGGCGCTACTCCCACGGGAGTGTTAAGCCACTATATACGAGTATATAAACCTCAAAATGTCAAAATGTGGAATTAGTAAATTAGTAGAAATATAATAAGGTAGAAAAATTTTGAGGTAGAAAAAATGCCGTAGATGAAGTGGGGCAGTCCCGTTCATGTTATATATTAGTCGTAGACAAATAATAATTCCACTACAAATCTATTTCTCCTTACCACGCTCGTGTACTCCGACATAGTCCGTTCACTAGGTGTCCGGTGGCTCTCTTCTCCGTCGGTGGAGTAGCCCCTGTTGGCCCGGCCCATGTCTACGCCTCTAGACACGTGCACAGGGGTCGGACTCTCAGTATTTACAGGAGACGGGGCCACGTAGTGATTCTTGTGGACTCTTCGGGCCATTTCTACACCTGGAGGACCTGGACGTCGACGTGGACAGCTTCTTCAGAGGGCTGGCGAAGATTGAAGATGCGGGGATGATAATCTGTAACGAGAGAGACGATTAGGGCTTGTGGTTAAGTAATAAAATATATATGAATTTAAATAAATGAATCCAAATAGGTATAACACATTTCAGTTTAACTGCACAAAAATCGCAGCTGTAGTGTACTCTCCACAAATATATAGTGTAATGTGTAATGGTAATGTATCTGTACCAACGTGAGGCTGACATACCCAAGTTCAGTAAAATACGTAACAAAGATAATGTATGTATTTTCAATTTATTATTATTTAGGGAGGGTCACAATCGGCGTAAAAATTGTGAAAAGTATGTTTAGTTTTTTCCTTAAAATTGAAGTAAAAAGTTACATTTTTAGAAAACCAAATACATTTTTGAACAGATAAAGGTTGTCTCCAAATGCGTTTAATGCCACATTTTTCATTTTTCATTCATTTTTTTATATTTATGACTAAACATGGCCAATTTTATGAAGCGCCGTTCGGGACAAAATTAAATGTCGAAAATATTTTGTTTTCCTTGGGAAGAAATATTTTTTAGTTAGAAATAATAAAATTTTTCCAGAAATAAATATATTTTTCTAGAAATAAATATTTTTTTTACAGCGTAAATATTTTTTATGCTGATTTATTTTTATTCCCGAAAAATCTTTTTTTCTCCAAATTTAAAAATATATTTCTCTCAAACTAAATGTTTCTTGCGAAATAAATATTTTTACAAAATATATTTTCTCAATCATAATAAAAAAAATTCTCATAAGGAAATATTACTTTCGTGCGTAACAAAAAATATTTCCTGCGCCAACCAAATATTTTATTTTCTCCAGCAACACAAAAATATTTTTCTCGCAGAACGCGATACTTCACTTTAGCTACAGTAGATGGCGCAAGCTGTTGTCGGTAATATCGTTAACTACTGTTTGAATAGCCAGAACCCAGAACGTCGCTGCATGAATTTAGCTACCATACGTTCATCATATCAATGAGGCCAATTAAAGCCTAAATATATGAATTTCTTATAAAACAAAGAGCTGAGTCTAATTATTATACATATTTTAAGTACAGGCTGCTATGCTAATCAGTGAAAGGAATTACGTTTTAAAAAGACAATGCGTCTTGTCGTTTTCGTTTGTATTGACATTGATACTTTGTCGTTTATTTGCGTAAGTAATAAATAATAGAATATTTTTTCAATAATTATTATAACGACCACACCACTCTACTAAAGTTAAAAGAGTGCCAAATAAACTTGTAATACTCAGAGAACCCTGTACTTAAAATATGTATAATAATTAGACTCAGCTCTTTGTTTTATAAGAAATTCATATTTTTAGACTGTAATTGCCCTCACTGATATTATGAACGTATGATAGCTAAATTCATGCAGCGACGTTCTGGATTCTGGCTATTCAAACAGTAGTTAACGATATTACCGACAACAGCTTGCGCCATCTACTGTAGCTAAAGTGAAGTGTCGCGTTCTGCGAGAAATATATTTTTGTGTTGCTGGAGAAAATAAAATATTTGGTTGGCGCAGGAAATATTTTTTGTTACGCACGAAAGAAATATTTCCTTATGAGAATTTTTTTGTTATGATTGAGAAAATATATTTTGTAAAAATATTTATTTCGCAAGAAACATTTAGTTTGAGAGAAATATATTTATAAATTTGGAGAAAAAAATATTTTTCGGGAATAAAAATAAATCAGCATAAAAAATATTTACGCTGCTAAAAAAATATTTATTTCTAGAAAAATATATTTATTTCTGGAAAAATTTTATTATTTCTAACTAAAAAATATTTCTTCCCAAGGAAAACAAAATATTTTCGACATTTAATTTTGTCCCGAACGGCGCTTCATACAATTTTAGCTATTTTGTGAGTTTTTTATACGTATTTTATCACATATTTAAAAAAATTATAAAGTGGCATTAAACGCACTTGAGGACAACCTTGAGCTATGTAAAAATATCTTATTTGTTTAAAAAATCTTAATATTGAAAATGGAAAAACTGAATATCGTTTTTCGCTATTTTGACGGCTTGTAGTATTTGAACCATTTGTAATTTAATTTTCTGAATTAAATATTTCATAAAGAATAGTATTTATTTATTTAAATTAATAATTTTATCCTTTGTTTATGTGTAACAGTGTAACAAGCCGCACAGTGAAATCCCGCATTTAGGTATCGACCCCCTTTAAAACTTTCAGTGTTCTCTGACAGTATATTTTTGTATTCCTAGTACGTAGGTAATTGTTTATTTATGTCATAGATAGGAGGTACGTTATATACTACATTATGTCCTAGGGCATTCAGAAATACCATGGTAATATTGACACATCACAAATATTTTTCTTCTGAAATTAATATATTTCCTGTCCGTTGTCAGGATACGAAAAATATTAACAAAATTTGAAATGTCAAAATGTCATGCGCGGAATATTTTAAATAAAATAGTAAGATAATGCAAAAATAACTATTATGTACAGTTCTGGATAACATAATCAACCTTCAGAAAACTCGAATTTAAGAACAAAAATGTAAAATGCATGCATCCTTATTTTTGTCTGTTATAATTTCACACAAAAACTGATAAATAAAATTTTGTCTTTATTTTTTATGTATTTGAAATAATAAATAATGTCATCATAAAAAACAAATACCTACTTATTTACGTTGACTAATCGAGATTTTAATATTACACGCATCCTCCTGCGTTGCCTGAAGGTTTAATCTTCTAGATAAGTTACCGGACAAATTATCCACCTTCAGGCTTTTAATAATCGTAAAATAAGAGTATAGACAACAGAAGGCAACCGTACTACCTAGAACAAATCAAGAAATTGCTCCAGTTTTAAATATTAAAAATCTAATAACGGTAACATAAGAGTTCAACATGAGCGAATTTTCATTTCGCGCTATTTATTACGTTGGTGTTGGTTGATACTGTCTGTGCACCCAGAGTTGGCCGGAGCGGTAAGGGAGAGGAAGAATGTTCCTTATACTTACAACTGAGTCAAGAGAGAAACCGAGCTGGACGACTTCTTTATACACTATTTAAGGTTTCTGCCAATAAAGTTACTGATAATCTATGTCCGCTCGATTAATATTGTTTACCAATTTAAAATTCCTAAACCCGGCCATCTCTTATTCCGCGTACTGTATGTTAAGGGTACGGACTCCACGTAGCTCAACACCGCCTTTATCCTATGTGAATGCATAGAAACGCTCATTAAAATACATAAAAGCAGTGTAGCAATTTCTAAAATGCTCACGAAGTTTTATAGATGAAGCTAAATTTCATAAATTTATTTGTAGACGAAGAATGCAACTAGGTTTATGCCGAGTTACATTTTCTAATAAATCTCTTAATAATAAGCTAAAGCATGTAAAAATTGCTTACAACACACTTTTTATACGGATTCCAAAGATTTTTTCAAAATTCTAACTGGGCATAAACCTAGATTAATTCTTTCACAAAAATCTACTATCTGTTTAACCTTCAAATTTTTAATATGCAATGAGTAAAGCAGAAACTACTACACCTCTAATCACGTAATATTTTGTTATGGAGACGAGACCCTTAACGTACATGAGTACCCGTGAGTTGACGGCTGGTGACCGCACACACAGTGTGATATTTATATACCCCAAGTTAGGTAAAAGGCGCAATAGATATTATGTATATTTGAATAAATTTATAGATTTTAGTTACGATACAAAATTTTGTTCACACGGTGTTTCTATGAAGATTTTTTTGAAGATTCTGAATCTTGGAAAAAAATCACTGTTTTAAAGCAATAATTAAATTCTTCTTTTCCAAGACTCATTGAAAATTCAATTTAGAGGCACCGCAACCACCGCTAACTGGTAATTCTCACTAGAAAGAAGAAAATTTATTCTTTGAAGTTTCTACCAAGATTCTGTATCCTGGAAAAGAACAAGTTTTCTTCTATCTAGGGAGAATTACTTGTTAAATTGCGGTGCCGTTAAATTGAATCTTCAATGAGTTTTGGAAAAAAAAATTTACAATTTATTGGTTGCTTCAAAACCAAGAACTTATTTTTCTGAATCTTCTTCTTTTCCAGGATTCAGAATCTTGATAGAATCTTCAAAGAATCCTCGTGCGAACAGGGCTTAAGAAATGCATATCAAGTTATAATATTTATTTTTTACCTTTTTCTACATTTTAATAAGGTGCTCAAAATTTAATATTCACACAAAATAAATATGAAACATTAATTTATATTTTTAATTTACTGATTTATATATAATATGTACAATCTAATTTCACATATGTTACTGACTGATAGGCAAAGTACCTAAAGCCATAGGGGTTTCCTCTTTAAAAAAAAAATATTTATATTTTATTATAAACAACATAATAATAATACATTAGTTACTGATAATATCTTAGATACTTATATTTCATTAGTTACGAACTTAATCCGTTAGATACAACCATAATAACATAACATCAAAACCTTCCATAATTTGATTGATTTGTTTTAACATCGCTGTCGTTGATGATACGATTAAGCTTTGAATATAACACGAATATATGCGATTTAGCCTCCTTTGGATGTTCAAAGAGACTCGGTTCCACCTCGTCACTTAGCAACATCCTCGATACTATAAATCGCATATTCTTGTTATAATAATAGCTATATAATACAACACAACAAATGTAAAATTTGTAAGAACATTATTAAGCCTATATATGTATAGATTTCAACCAAAGGTAAATTAATTAATGATTTATGTCCAAATGATTCTATTCAGACACAAAGTAAACAAATTTCTGTAGGGCGCACATTTTTTGTAAGTCGTTTTATTGCCCCTAATTCCATGCAGCTCTAGTCTTATCTATTGTATAGAAACCTGAAATAAATCGAATGGTAGACCTATAAAACCGGCGCAGAGCTGTGTACGCATTGGAGTTGGAGGTCCTCAAAACTTGCAGAACCACTCAGTTGTCAAAAGTCAGTGTTCTGTTCAAGTTCAAAATATTCCTATTCTACAATGTTCAATGTTGAAACTATGTACGCAACAATGCGGGTGCATGTCACTGCGCCAAATTGCCGTAATGTTATCCCCACCACTTACATACTTGTAATAACGTTATGTCGAGAGACTACTGGCAATCGGGCATAAGTTTTGGTATTTACTACACTAACAAAGCTAACAAAACCGTACTAGAGCCCCACAAACTCGTCAAATTGCCTCTGTGTGGAAATAAATTTGCAGTAGTCTCTCGACATAGGTACGTTATTACAAGTATGTAAGTGGTGGGGATGCGTTTTGGCACAGTGGCAATTTGACATTGCGGCAATTGGACACAGCGGGTATTTGACATTACAGCAATTTGACGCAGTATAGCGTGACCCAACAATGCTAGACAGACACGAAGATAAAGAAACATTAGTTATATAGCTTGAAAAGTTCTTGAAGAAGAGAGTCAGTATTGCTGAATCTGTGGTGATCAGCTGATCAAAATATGATGAAGAAACATTAGTTTTATAAGAATTGGAATAATCGACTGGTGAAATATATTGAAGGATGTGAATATTCGGGAATGCAGTCTGTATGTTTTTATTTAACTAAATAGTTAGTTAGTTAGTTAAATAAAAACATACATACTGCATTCCCAAATATTCACATCCTTCAATTAGTTTTATAGCTTGACAAGTTATTGGCGAAGAGATTCAGCGATGTTGCTGAATCTGTGATCAAAATAAGTAAGTAAGTTAACATCAGTTTATGAGTTGGATTTACGTTGATAAACTGTATTCATTGTTATTTTGTTTTCAAACTCAATGTATCTCATGCTGCAACCATTTGTTGACGATTGGTACAGTACCGTCCACACCACGATACCTGTCTATACTATACTAGAAGAACTATACCAAGACTACTACAGTGATCCCTGATCTATGAGGCTGCACATCCAAATTAGGCAAACGAGCTTTTGCAGAAAGGTGATTTATTATCAAATCTGTGATTAGCAGTGATCAATTGGTTCAGATGTAGAAGTTATATCAGAGCATTTATGGTAAAAAATTCCTTTTTATAAACTGATGTCCTGGGTACAACTATAACAACCTTGAGTTCACAGTGCGGTGAGTGGTAAAAGCGCATTTTTAGTCATTAAGACGTTGGAAAAGCGCAGAAATATAATCAGTAAATTTATATTGAATAAGCGCCGATTGATATTATTCTAATATTTTCTAGTTTTAAAAAATTCAAAAAATCTTGTTAAAAATACTCTTCGAGTATGATGGGGTTAAGTTCAGAAAAATGTTAGGCAAGAATATATTTTAGTTTTAAAAAATTCAAAAAATCTTGTTAAAAATACTGCTTTAAGTATGATGGGGTTAAGTTCAGAAAAGTGTTAGGCAAGAATATTTTCTAATTTTAAAAAATTCAAAAAATCTTGTTAAAAATACTCTTCGAGTATGATGGGGTTAAGTTCAGAAAAATGTTAGGCAAGAATATTTTCTAGTTTAAAAAAATTCAAAAAATATTGTTAAAAATACTCTTCGAGTATCAAAAACGGACTTCTGCGCTTATGCAACTACAATTTATGCGCTTTTCCAATGTTGTTTTATGCGCTTTTCCAATGTGATAAGCGAAAACTGATAAAGGCCAAATGCACTTATTCAACACAGCCTTCACAGTGAAATCTAAATCTTACACCCTTATTTATCTTTTAGGCCTGGCTACCTGGGGTTGGTGTGGATTAACTTTTGCAACCCCAAGTACAACGTGGTTGGTCTGAACGCCCCAATTCTCAGAAGGGAGACTCAAACTAAAATGAAGGTGTGGCCAATAAATTATTACACTCGATACAACATTTTTTCATGTTGATAACTTATAAATAATTTTATTATAGACTATAGATACCTAAGATAAAAAGATTGAAGTGTTAAAAATTGATTTTGCTTCTATTTATTAATCTAAAATAATAGAAAAATAGAGGAAGAGACATTTACGAACTAGTAATACTAGCGATAATCCATTTTTTAAATCGAAATATGTACTTTTTAACAAATAGTTACGTTACTAAAGCCTCATTCACATACAAGCATTTAGTTTTAAAGTTTACATTTATGTTTACGTTTAGGAATGTTTGAATTCATGTAACTATACGAGCATCCGCACTTTTCACTTTCTAGCACTAAAGTTTGAAACCTCCAAACTGTAAGTTTACCACTTCTTAAAGCTATTTTAAGTTCAAATGTGAATGCTGTGTTTCTTATACTTAAGCTAGATTCAGACCTACCCAATTATAAGTATAAGTGGCTAATTTAACCAACCAGCGCTCGACGTTCGCACTTATAATTGAAATTGGAATTTTGTGGAAGCTGGTTGGTTAATTTAGCACTTATACTTATAATTGGGTAGGTCTGAATCTAGCTTTAAATATAAATGTAAGTTTTCACACTAAATACTTTGGTGAATGAGAGGCTTCAGTAGTTGTGTGGGTGTTTATATTGTAAGATATTTAAAGAATGTATTATGAATAAGTTATGTAAGATGTTGTTGTTAGAACTACTATTCAGTATTTGATGTTATCTGCGATCAGATCAGTTTTTTACATTATGATATAAAATTTATAAGCTAGATTCAGACCTACCCAATTATAAGTATAAGTGGCTAATTTAACCAACCAGCACTCAAGTTTTGCACTTATAATTGGAATTTTGTGGAAGCACTGATTGGTTAATTTAGCACTTATACTTATAATTGGGTAGGTCTGAACTGAATTTAAAGTCCTTCCCGTAAATGCGTTGATTCTTGGGAAATTTGAATAGATTATTAGTATTAGTAAGTCAGTTGTACTTTTCTATACTGTGTGTTGCTTGTGAAATTGACTTGTGCAATAAAACTACTCCCATAATATAAGCTAGGTTCTGAATCTGATCTTTAAACATAAGTAGTACCTATAATAGTAGGTGTCATAAGTATAACATAAACATATAATTTAGAACATAAGTACTTTTAAGAGCCTCATTGTTGTTTTATATTATATTATAACTAACTCAAGATACTAAGATAAAAGCTTACTTTATTTTTTTATTTTTTAATCAATTTTTATATTACAATAAATGTCTGGGAATCTGAAGCCCTGTTCGCACGAGGATTCTTTGAAGATTCTACCAAGATTCTGAATCCTGGAAAAGAAGAAATTTCTTCTTTCTAGTGAGAATTACCTGTTAAATTGCGGTGCCGCTAAATTAATTCTTCAATGAGTCTTGGAGAAAAGAATTTATAATTTATTGATTGCTTCAAAACCATTCAAGATTCAGAATATTGAAACTTCTTTTCCAGGATTCAGAATCTTCAAAGAATCCTTGTGCGAACAGGACTTAAGTATACCGTGAATTTATTTTAACATGATACATAAAACTTTTCATATCCATGGTTACGAATTTGACAGCAATGTATTATAGCGTTCTTTTTTAAATCGATCATAGGGAATCAATTTAACTGTATTATTCTTGACTAATATAACATATTTGGGCAGCTGTAATAGTTGCAAGAGACGCCTTTAACATAAACTTTTAATTGTTTAAACTATACTTACATCGTATTTCCAGGTATCAACATTTGAATTTGTTAATTGGAGTCAAACTGATGCTACCTGGAAATACGATGTAGGTATAGTTTAAACAATTAAAAGTTTATGTTGAAAGCGTCTCTTGAAACTATTACAGCTGCCCAAATATGTTATATTGGTCAAGAATAAGAATAATACAGTTAAATTGATTCCCTCTATGTTCGATTTTAAAAAGAACGCTCTAATACATTGCTGTCAAATTCGTAACCATGGATATGAAAAATACCATGTTTCACGTTAAAATAAACTCACGGTATAGGTTTTTTGACTTTTGACTTTTGGATTCAGTATCAGTAGTTGGATGTGCATGTGGTTGACTTAACCTAACCAAAACAATTTTTAATGTAAATTTTACTATATACCTTTAAATCAATTTACAATGTAAAGATATATTTCTAAACATAATGTATTTTTCAGCACGGCCCGAAGATGCTATTTTAAGCGAAATCGATAGCCAATAAATAAAATAATTATACAGTTTGTAACAATTTCTGCCTTTTCCAATTAAATATGCAAGCTGCCACAGAGGAATTCTTTATTAAAATAGGTACTTATTTTTGTTTTCTACTTCAAACTCAAACTAAGTAATATATATTTTATTCTGGCGTTTGTACAGTACATTAAAATCTTAATGGACTGTAGTTTCTAGTTTGTAGTTCGTTTAAATTAGCATATTAGTCAAAGATTTGTACTAAAATACAGTTTTGTCAATATAATTTGCAAAGTAGCAAGCAGTATTTGGTTACATTAAATTAAACGTTGTTGAAGTTATTTGGCTGGTAGTTGGATGGATCATTAATGATTAAGTTGAATCCAAATAGCAGTTGCAAACGTCAAAAAGGTTAGGTTCATGAATATTATTTCTGGCTAAAAATCGCTATTTAAAAAAATGTGAACAATAATTTATTACAAATTATTGATTTCCTCATCATTTAGCATCCATAGAACATCAAAATCAATTTATTCCAATATATCAATAAAAATAAAATCTAGTTTTTTTTACAAATCATAGTTGGCAAACTATCTAATACCCTTCCCCGCGCAACCCTTCCCGTAGTAGTTCTACAGCCCTTCGCGCGTGCGTATCTCGGTCCGTAATTTAACGAAAAATCGAAGAAAATCGATCGCGGCCGCGGAAAAACTTATCGGAAATCGATTCCTAAGGGCTTGACGATCATTTTGGTATATAAAACATACCGCGGGCGTGAAAATTTAGTGCGGAAAACAGAAAACTTAATGCAAATGTTTGCGAAATTAACAGTTATCGGTGAAAAATCTGAAAATCGATGTTTTGGTCGAAGTGCGCATGTTTTAAGTTGGTAACTGTTGAGTTTGACATTTGAGGTGTAAAATTTCGACTTTTGGGGAATCGGTCAATATTTTGAAGAAAATTGCGGTTTTTGCTAATAATAATCAAATTTTATGTGGTTGCGAGGATAAATAAATGTGTTTATGTGATATTCAATTGCTTTTTGTTGTGATGTACGGGTTTCTATAGTTTTTTAAAAGTTTTTGAACTGGTTACGTTAATCAATTATTAGTTTTGTTGAACCAAAACTGTTTCAAATCAATAAATTACACATTAAAATAATGTTTCAGCTTAAATTTAAGTCAGGACTAAATCCGGGATATTTTTTTTAAAAGGTTAGATAGTTTTTCGGTTAACTTTTCAACTTATTTAACAAATGTTGTTACCTGTGCTCATATTAAATAAACCGGTGGTTCGTATTTTACAGTAATTTGTAGTCTTACAGAACAATAAATAAAATAAAAGTAAGATTAGTACGAAATATTTTTATAGTTTTTGACAATATTATTAGCTAGATCAATTTTTGCTAAGAGTAAATCTACATAAATGAGTAATTTAAAGTTAAGTGCCGAATACGACAGTTCGCGAGTGACATCTGTTTGTAAACTGAACTGAATGGAACTGAACTGAACTTATAAGTGCTAGATAAAATTTTACTTAATTTTAAGTGAACCCGTTCTGTAAATCTAAAATAAAGTGCCGTATAGAATAGTTCGCGAGTGTAACCAAATTGTAAACTGAACTGAACTTAATTGAACTGATTGTGCCTGCGCAGTCCGATGACTCATCCTTCGGGGGAAGGAGGACCTACTCTGAGTTCCAAACGCAGCTTCAGGGTCAATGTGAGTTCTTTTTTGATAGTCGTTTTGTCTTTCCAGCAAGTGCCAAAAATGTACTCTTTTCAGCGAAACGTTTACATCATTGGGAATAAATTGGGAACTTGTGAATTAAATTGGGTTTGATGTTTTGATATAAAGGGGTTAGTAAATAAAGGGTTTTTCTGTATTTTAACGAAGTTATTGGTTAGTTATGACACAAGTATTTCATATAAAATTAAATTATTTAATTGAGTTCTAATTTTTTTTATGAATAGGATTACGAGTAGTTTCATAAATTTTTATTGATTTCTACATAAAATCTGTAAATAATTTTGGATTTTAATACACTTAATTTTTAATTTCATGTAAGTTAAATTGGGTTTTCTATAATACATTTATTGTTACTTTGTTAATACAAACCAAATTTCAACTGCTAAAATTCATGACATAATTATTAAATATATTTTTGAAATAACACTTTTATTAATAAATACGCGATTATGGGCTACAAGATCTTTAAGAACTTCTACAATTATTGTTGTAAAAACTTTTAGATCGCATATATGTCGTCACATAATTTTTGCATATTTTTTTAAATATCTACTTTTTTATGACGGTATGCGATTTTGAGAGTTTTTGCTGTGGTTTTTATATGTCCATTTTTATTAATAAATTATTTGACTTATTATTCATTGATTATTAGATGTTTGTTTAAGAAAATAACAAAGTGGTACCTAACAAAAGTACAAAACATTTTAGTCATCAGTATTTGTTAATAAAATTGTTGTGAATTCATAACAGTAATTAGAAATAAAATTAATACACTAAATAGCCATTTGCACCACTTCCACTGAAATTTTAAGTGTTACTTAAATGTAAAATATCGAATCGAATTCATGACAGCAATGTTATTTCTACATTTGACAAATTTATTTTTATTCGACATTGTTCATTTAAGTGACATTTAAAATTTAAGTGGAAGCGGTGCAACTGGCCATTAATTAGGTATGCACTTTGTTGATTATAACAAATAATTTTTAAATTTAAGTATTAAAAGTATAAACATATTTATGATAAAATAAGGGCATATAAAATCACTACCGCTGGAAAGACAAAAACTTGTAACATTTGGATAACTATCACACAAACTGCCAGTTGGTAAACCTAAAGTTATCCAAAATTACAAGGAAGGCACCAAATTATATATTTCGTCCGTTTCGTTATAGCTTTTTATTAATTACCAATTAGCTTGTCGATAATTAGGGTCGCCGATTTTGCGCTAGACCGGAAGTCTTGCGGGCTCTTCTACTGCCACTATACTAATATAACGAGCTCGTTATATTACTATAGATCCGGTAGTATCGAATGAACCGGCATATTTTTCGAGGTGCCGCGATTAGTTTTTCGGTATTCAGGATAGATTCTTGTAGGTATAGGAAATAATAATAGTTTATTTAGAATAAATAAATAAATAAATAAATGTTAGGTTATAACCGGTGCGGTACCGGTTCGGGCGGGTGTATGTATATATGTATGTACTTAAAGCCTCTTTTAAGGGGTACCCTTCACGTGACGGGTTTGACTGATTATAATTATTGATAAGGCCCTTCGTGGCCCCTTACGAATTGTAGGGTTCGCTCTTTAAGGAGATAACAAAATATTTAAATTTCAAGTAAACAATTTGTTTATTTGAACTGCACATTTTTAATGACATTTTGAATATATTGCAAATATTAGTAAGTAAGGACCCTAAAATTCTCAAATAAAATATTTTATTTTTCTGGTACGCAACTAGCAATGCACGGTTGTGATGCGGGCTTGCATATACTCAGGCGTTAAAATGGTGAATTTTGTTCAAATTTTATTTTGTTTTTTAAATTTTTTAGCTCAGAGGTGGCTGAGTGACATAATTATTAAATATTTATTAAATTATTAATTGAATAACTATTTTTTGGTGGATAATAATTATTGTTGCCAAAATATTAAATAGTAATTTTCTGTATTTTATGTTTGGCAAGATTGACTAATAAATTTTGTTGAAGTACAAGTATTGAGATTATTTTGTTAAACAATAGAACAGAAAAATAAAGTGTTTTATCTTTTTCGAAAAATATTTTGTACGGGCTCTCATCTTATAAACTATTGTAAAAAATATGTATGTACTAGTATAATAAAACTGCACATTATATTATATTATTGTTATAAACTATTTATTGTTTGTTTATTTATTTATATTTTAATACCTATACCTCCTTACCCAATTACGGAACATATTAAACAGAACTATACATTTTCCTCAACTACAAAAATTTCCTTTTATCCTAATAACAAATTCCACTTAATACGAGTTATTATAACTGCTCAAATTTCTTGGGCGTGAGTTCAGTGGGTTTACATAAAAATAAGTTCAATTTATTTCCAAATTTGGCATAATTTTTATGCAATTTCTGGTGACCATATTACATAGTACAAGGATTATTTAAGGCGGTAGGTACGCTTACCAGACCACGGTAGTAGCATCAGAATTTAATCAATTCTGGCTTTATTGTTCAAAATAAAAATCTGAAATTTTATATGAGTAATGACGAAACATTATTTAATCGAAAAAATCATACAATTCATACAATTAGATAAAATAAGAGTTAATTTTTGCATTTTAATATTCAAGATTCTTACTTTATTAATGCATGTAATTGAATTTTGTTTGATATAATCGATTCCTTAAGATGTTCTAAAGAGTGCCACAAGAAGTTTTTTTTAAAGAAACTTCAAACAATCAGTTAAAAACTATTTTAAAATTGCCGAAATTGATTGATTTCACAGGTTTTCACTAATTAATTATCAGCAGACTATTAGGTATTTCATGTGGCACCCTAGGGACAGTCTTTATAAACTTAGATTTCAAATATGAGTTCATAGATTTAAAAAAAAACAAAGTCACAATCTTGAATATTGTAGCATCCTATTTTACTCTGAATTTCATAGCAAGTGTATAGCCTTAAAATATTGCCCACTAAACAAAATATATAAAAAGGTGTCAAACTTTATAATAATTATACCATTTAACTTATACGTCCTAAACATAATAATTATTAATTATAATGTTACATTGCGTGTAATTATGAAATAAAAATACTAATTATTACGTGTTTACCGCCATTCCTTCCTAAAAATCGAAAGCGTCATCATCGAATCAATTTCTTTTTTATTCTAAAAGTAAAACGCCATAAAAATAAAACAAGACTTCAAACACTTTCCTTTAATTACTCTTTTAACAATTTACTTACGATGTTAAAATGCACGTCACGATGGCAACTGCATCTAGATGGCCACGATTATTTAACTGTTTGTCAAACCATGGCCAAGTAGATAAATCTAAATAGAACCGGAAATAGAATAACAGAACTTGGATATGTACGGTACTTCGGTGATCAAGCGAAGAAATCACTCGCGGAGAATTTTATTTCTTTTTGCTTATTTCCGGTGAGTTATGTTAAAATGATTAGTTGCTTTAATTGTTTGATGAATAATACTGTAATAATTATTATTTAAGCTCAAAGTTGCTGCATTTGTTATTAATTAATTATGAATTATTAAAAATAACTTTTGAACTAAAAAAAATTATTAAAATACTCATTAAATTATTGGTTTTAAAAATTAAAAATATAAAGATTTATTAAATTAATATTGCTAATAGGTACAATACTTCTAAAAATTAATTAATATCTATTTAAATAAAAAACTTCATTAAAATTACTAAAATAAATACAAGTTGACTGGATTTTATTTTATTGAATAGACAGATTGGGCCTCGGATTGGGCCCTGTTCTATTCATAAAATAAATTCCATAATACAGAGTATTTCATAGCCAGTGCTCTAATCAGGGTTGTGAAAAACCCGGGTTTTTTCATGATTTGTCCAGCCCAGTGGATTTTTTTGAAAAAACCTAGCCCACTACTGGGTTTTTTTCAAAAAAGCAGTTAAAAAAATATTATTGTGTAATTTCTGCCTTCATTTTAATTTCAATGCACTTGTGTTTTATATCGTTGAAAAGAGAGAAAAAATCTCTATTAAAATATATAATGAAAATTTGAATTTGGTTTGAATTTCTTAAAATCTGTAGGAGATAATAAAAATTTGAGGACTGCTGTGAATTCCTCGTTAAAAATTGCCTATAGAACGTGCAAATTAGAAACTTGTACTATACTAATTCAAACAAAAAAGTTATAGGTGAGAAACGAAATTGGCAAAATTTACATTTTTGCGTATATCTAGTCACTTACGCATTTTTGTGGGAAAACAAAAACATTTCTAAATTGGCCCCCTAAAGGGGTAACTTTTTTCTAATTTAACCAACTTCGTATCTCTTATGGTTCTCGAGATCCCCATGCTTAAACAGTTTCACAGGACAGCCTGTATACAATTTTCAAATAAAAGGGGTTTTTTCGGGCTGGGCAAAATCACAACATTTACGAACATGATTCTTCAATTACATTTGTCTTCTGTATACAGGTGTAACAGCGAAACCAACCAACGCCTATATTTTCTTTATTATTATATAGTTACAAAAAAATGTTAAATAGCAAAGTTGTAGGAGACCAAGGGGGACATCTGATTAAAGAATAAAATAATTTTTTAAACCAGTGGTTCTCAAGTTACAACAAAAAGTTATATTTTTTCAAATGGGAATATACATATTTTTTAGGCCTATTCGGTAGAGTATTTTTTTCTGAATTCAACCATGTATTCGTTTTATATCCTTACATAATAAAAATATTGAGAAAAATTCAATTGAAATTTAAATAATTTTTAACTTTTAATATTAATGTGCAGTAATCTATGGATGAAAAACAAGTGATAAATTAAAAAAAAAAATACCATACAAGCTTGCGATATTTATGCCACGAGATATCCAAAGAAACCACGTCCATATTTAATTTATCACTTGTTTTTCATCCATAGATTACTGCACATTAGAAATTATTTAAATTTCAACTGAATTTTTCTCAATATTTTTATTATGTAAGGATATAAAACGAATACATGGTTGCATTCAGAAAAAAATACTCTATCGGATAGGCCTAAAAAATATGTATATTCCCATTTGAAAAAATATAACTTTGTGTTTTAACTTGAGAACCACTGGTTTAAAAAATTATTTTATTCTTTAATCAGATGTCCCCCTTGGTCTCCTACAACTTTGCTATTTAACATTTTTTTGTAACTATAATAATAAAGAAAATATAGGCGTTGGTTGGTTTCGCTGTTACACCCTGTATACGAATGTATTTCATTTCAATTTATGCTAATAAATAATATTTTTCTCGTCATTCGAAGTGTGAAGTGTGAGTACATTTTTTGAGACATCCTGTACCTTAATAGTTCTATTATTAAAGCCCAGCCAGGCGAATTATTAATTACATCTGGAAAATTTTACGTATTAATTTAGTATTTTAAAAAATTTAAATAGGAATTAAATTACTTAGAATAAAAGTATTTCGTAGAAAATAGTTTGGTTTTTTTCCTGATCCATAATTTTATTTAAGTTTCATCATGTATGTTGCTTATTTGTCTAGGCATCGTGATGAATAGGTACATCAAATATATATTTATATTTCTTCTGAAATTTTCAATTCGCATTTCATTTTGGGAAAGAATAAGACTCTGATCAGCGCTTACCTCTGAAACGCGCTGATCTGTGATCTGTGAAGAAATGCACAGATGCACGTAAAAAAGAATAAAATTAATCCAAACCGTGTATGTGGGATTCAAGGAGGGTATTATAAGGCTTCTGTATTTAGTTGAATTCAATTAGAGTTTTTACCAAAACCGAGCTGTGGAACTCAAGAATAAATTAGGATTCTTTAGTTCAGTTCAATCACAGTTTCTACAATAACTGATAATTTCGGTCTCAAGAAGGGTGTCAGGCTTCGACCATATATATGGTCGAAGGTGTCAGGATTCTATATTTCTGGTGTATTTCTTCGCAGATCAGCGCGTTTCAACATTTTTTTCATTCCCTTTCATTTTAAATTAATATTAATACATGCAACTTTGCTGTTAAACATTTATTTCAGTATTTTATTTTGTCAACTGTAATTACACAAGAGCTTTTTATTTGGCCGGATAAATTTCTGTTTGTATTGAAACCTTGTTGCCTAGCAATTTGAAAAGAAAAATTGTTTAATAAAGTCACGACACCGTAATTTTATTTTAAAACAATTTTTCGAGTAAATTGCTGTCAGGTGACAAGGTTGAGATGTCAAACAGAAATGTATTCGGAGGAAATAAAATGCTCGAGAGTAATTCAACGAGATAATTTAACGACTCATTTGGTTCTTCTTCACAAATATTCCCAAAATGTAATCATTTCACTGTCAAATATTAGAGATATGAAGCAAATGACATTTTAGTGTTTTGTTTATTGTTTGGTTGCTATGAAAATGGTAAATAAGGTTTTATCACTTGCAAATAGTGGTGCCGCAAGAGTCGAGACTAGTCTCGGTCTCGTCTCGTTTTGTCGAGAAAATCGAGACGAGACCATGAGGCAACTCTCGACTACAAATTCGAACCGAGACGAGACCAGTATCAAGTCTCGCCGAGAGTCTCGTCGAGACTCTCGAGTCTCGTCTTATATAATTGATTAGTAACTATTTGCTTAAAATTAAAATTAACAGAAATATGCTTTTGTGAATATGATAGGATTAAACAATTACTCTAAAAAATTTTCACTTCTTGTCTGTGACGCATTTTTAGATGCTAATGATGCTGGAATATCAGGACCAGATCATAAATTTGATCTTTCACAAAAAAGTTGTATTTTAAGTAATATTCCCAAGATCAACAAACAATAAATGTATACAAACTTACATGTTTAAAAATAAAATCTTTATTTATCTACATAAATCAATAATTAGATATTTAATAAAAATAATACCTATTCCTAAAATTATGTAACAGTTATAACAAAATATTAAGTTTAGTAAAGATATAGGTAAACGAAACATTTTTATTAATTAACAAAAATTAATTTTAATTATAAAAATTATAAATTTAGGTAACTAACTAGTCAAGTATAGATGAAGTACCGTGGGATAAAATAAACATGTATTAGTTAGAGTTAAACTCGGAGTTAAATATATCTCAAAAGAGTTATTTCGTACAAAATACGTAGGTATAAGTAATCCCATAAGACTGGACCTAGGCCGCACTAACACTAACAAACTAATACTGACTTGTTTTGCATGTCAAATAAATAAATACCACACAACACACAACCCAAGTTGATTCGAGATTTTCGAGACTCTCGACTCCATGTCGAGATTAGTCGAGAAATTTCGAGACGAGACGACAGTGACTTTTATTAGATTTGGAAATTCCGAGTCGAGACGAGAGTCGGGTGCACTCTCGACTACTCTCGACAAACGGCATCACTACTTGCAAAAAGTTACCTGCTCTTTTATGCGCTGTCAAACCGATAAAATTGTGTTTTGTTTATGGCTTACTTCATACAGGAGTGGACTTATCTTTTTAACAAACTATAACTATATCTATTTTTTTTAAACTAGGCCAGGAGTAAAGTCTTAATTACACTCTTAATCTTATTAATTTACAGGTTTATAGTAAATTTTCGTGGCCGATTATCGATATCAGCAATGCTTGTCTTCTGAATGCTACTACCTTCGCCCTGATCTCACTACCCGAAGTGGGAGCCACAACCATCCATTGTGTTCTCACGATTCAGGTGCACATACTTGTCCGTATGCACCTCATAGTAAAAATCCTTCAAGGTCAGTAGAATCATTAGCCACATAACATAACATAGCGTATGTGACGTAGCTCGCGTCCGCGGCCTCTTTGATCTCGCGCCCGCGATCCCATCGCAGATCTGCGACAAAAGATAATCGCAATGCAATACGCACTTGATTCCAGAACCAAGGTAGGCAGCTGCTAAACTGAGAAATAGGGGGATGAGAAACATAACACTGATCTCAATAAGAAAGATGTTCGTCTATATCTATACCCTAAAATTTTACAGCGTTACAGAGATGTACGCCTCCTACGTTTACTTTAATTATAATTGAAATATATGATGCTTTTACATATGAGTGTATTAACAAAGGGTGTCTTAATGCTTCTATATTTTAATTTTTTGTCTTTGGCCTAGGAATTTGAAGTAAACAAATTTTAAATGACGTTTCTTGCGGTTTTTCTCATTATTTGATATTATTTTTTTCGGTCACTATAAATGACAAGAAAAATTTAAAAAGCAAGAAGCATGCAGTTAAGCTTCCTTTTTCGAATAATTTTTGTTTTACTAATTTCTATAAAAAAATACAAAAATTATTATGGGAATACTGAGCCATGTTTACAGTATTTTTCAACTTCAAAATGACATTGCATAGCTAGGATGCGGGAAAGTACGAGTTTCTGGCTGGTTTCGGGCAGCCGTAGTAGTGGGGAAGAGAGTGAAATGGAAAAAAAGTAATATCGAGAGTATTCTAGGAATTCGAAAAAAGATGGTCGAGCCTCTTAAAAAAGTCTGATTTACATACTTCAATAATCCTGAAAGTTTTTAATGTTTTTATATTTTAATGTCAATGTCTTAAATTAATCTGCAATTCACAATGCTAAAATCAAGTTAGAAACACTAATTTTAAATCATATTCAACTTGGCTTAGAATGAATTTGCAAATAACTTTTTGACAGTAAACAAAAACATCTCATTTCAATCTGACATTTGAATATGTTGGGTGTCACGGGTGTCACTAATCAATCAGGCATAAATCAGAATTTTATTTTTACTTCTTACCAACAGAGCTGAGCATTACTTAAATATTTAGATACCTACTTAAGTATCAATTTTTAATAAAAATTTGTGGTTAAGTATAAATATTTTTTTGGTACCTATTACTTTTTACTTTAAAATTTGAAGTAGTAAAATAAAAACATGTACCTATACATAAGACTTATTTTTATTTCATAATCGTAAATACTTAAGTTTTTCAATAATACTGAAATTATGTAAAAGTAGTTTTTTCAATACCTAGTTCAAGTAATTATACTGTTCAACCTACGACCCAGCGACAGAATACGATATTTTTACTGTGAATTAATCTTCCTCGATAAAAAAGGTAAATCGAAGGTAAATAGGTTACAAACCATACAATTTATTATTTTAATTTAAAAAAAATACTTTTGACAAGAAACCTCACTACTAATACCGAATAGAACGAATTTCAAATTATATTCGCCTTATAGAATGAATTTACAAAAATGACAATTTTAAGGTTAACATAAACAAAATACAGCAATCTGACATTTAGAAGTGTTGGACGTAAAAATCCAGGTGTTCTAGCCAATCACAAGCGTATAGAAATGTCACTATATTATATAGTATAGGTACATATTTTTGTTTTTACACGCTCCTAGTTTAAAAAAGACTATATTATAGTCGAAGGTAAACCACAGGGGTAATTTTTGTTAACCACCTTTTTCCTTTATGACTCTTTTTATTTATAAAGACGAAAGTGAAACTAAAACAAATAATTGTCGGAAACGAAATCTTGATGTAACACCGGTCTTCATGCAAATCTCAGTGAAAGTTTTTACTTTGAAGTGTTTAATAGCCACATGTGATGTCTGTGGACAGTGCATACAAACAAGATGAACTCGTAAATTTCACAGATCTTATCTTGAATTTCGGTAAACGTTTCTTTTAAATTTTAACAAGGCGAGATACAGATCTTAAATGAAGAAAGAGATTTTTATTATTTTAGTTTAACGAGCTGAAATAAGATATAAGATTGCCAGTTAAAGTGTTGCTTATTATTAATGTTATTTTAAATTTGTTGAGTGATATTTAAAAAGAAAGTTAATAAAATTAGTAGAATTAAAGAATTTCTCCAATTATGTTTCATCTCAGTAAAAGGGTTACCACGGTTTAACCTTTATCAGACTGACAACCAGCAATCAATTTGTGTTGACATACTTATTTTGCCTCGTTCACACTTATTTTACTGACTAGGGCAAGTAAACATCTTGCGCAAGCCCTTGTTACAACTAGGGATGGGAAAATATCGATATATCGATAAATATCGATATGAACATCAGTCAATATTACTGTTCGTTTGGTATCGATGTGTCGATAACTCGATATTATCGATATTTTCCGATAATTATCGACATAATATCAACAAATATCCAGTTATCGCGTTATCGGAACATCGATACCAAAAGAAAAGTGATAGCAACTGATGTTCATATCATATTTATCGATATATCGATATTTTTCCCATCCTTGTTACAACTTGGAATTAGTCTTAGACGAGACCACGAGGCAAGTCTCGAAATACAGATTCGAGACCGAGACGAGACCCAATTTAAACACCAGCGCTCAGAGTTCGCGGGTAGGTCTGAATCTAGTTTTAATGAATAGCCCAATACCATTCTTGACTCTTGAGATCTTGAGTCCCACATACTCGGTTTTGACTACAAATTTTCTAGATTTTCATCTTCCTGTGTTTGCATCTATGCTAAATCTAAAATTCTAGATTTTAATTTGCCTGTAATAAATATTTTAATGCAGGTTAAATTAGCCACTTATACTTATAAGTCTGAATCTAGCTTTAGTTCAGTTAAACTTAATTTGTGTATCTCCCTTGTGTTAATGGACAAACTAGTTTTCTAGATTTGCATCTTTCTATGTTTGCATTTATTCTAGATATACATTTTCCTGTGAATGTATTTTTTAATGCAGGTATTTTATTATATACAAATTTTCTAGATTTGAATCTTCTTGTGCTACAGAGCTGGGCATTATTTAAGTATCAATTTTCAATAACAACTAATACTTAATACTTGTACTTCAGTATAAATATTTTTTTGGAACTCATTACTTTAAAATTTTAAGTACTAAAATAAAAACTTGTACTTAAGACTTATTTTCATTTCATAATCGTAAATAATACTGAAGTACCTACTTACTTTTTAAATACTCAAGTTTTTCAATAATACTGAAATAATGTAAAAGTACTTAAGTTTTTTCAGTAGTTTAAGTATTAACTGTTCAACCTGCGACCACAGCGACAGAATACGACATTTTTACTGTGAATTAATCTTCCTCGATAAATTCGAATGTAATAAGGTTACAAATGTTACAAACCATGCAATTTATTATATTAATTTTAAAAAATACTGCTTAAAATATTTATTTTTAAGTACTTTTGACAAGAAAAACTTATACTTTACTTAAGTACTGTGAAACTTTACTTGAAGATGTACTTGGTATCAAGTACTGACCATAGGTAGTACTGGTACTTATAGGTACTTAAGTATTTTATTTCGATACTTGCCCAGCTCTGTTTGTGCATGCATTTTCCTGTATGAATATTCTAGAATTTTATTTTCTGGTGTTGAAGTTGAGTAAAAATCGTAAAATAATATTTATAAAATATTTACATCCATACATTCATATCAACTCATTTACTCAATTTAGGTGTGGTACCTTCACATACTGTGAGTCACCGGTATAGATATTCAAAAAATGTTAATTGTCTTTGTCATTACGTACTTACGGTATATACTTTTCCGTATTTTGCGCGGTTTCCAAGAAAAACATTCTAAAAACAGCTTAGTGTCTAGTTAGTGTGTCAAGCTGCCAACCTGCAAAGTAAAAACTCCACTAAACAAAAACTGATGCAAATCTGGCACATGTGCGCAATTAACAAAAGAAAAACTTAAAAACGGTGGTGATTTTGACGTCATTTTGTATGCTTTCAGAGCAAGAGATGCAAAGGCAACATTTAAAAGATGTTCACTGAATAGGTGTTTAATCTTCTCTATCTTAATATAACCTACATGCTAAAAGCGAAGAACTATCTTAAATTAAAAGTAAAGCTAATTTAATATGGAACTGTATCATCTTAGCCATTTATATATTTTTTGTGTGAGAAAGAAAATTAAAATGAGAAAGCCACTCGTACAACAAAAATTAACAATTATTTATCACGCGTGTTAAGCCCTGTTCACACATGGACACATAGAAGGCACACACACACGCAACAGTAAGAAATACTGTGTGTGTGTTGCTTGTGAAATAGAGGCGCCGCTATTTTGTGTTTTGTGGATTCCATGTTTTTACTGAATTCCTAGAATACTCTCGATTTTACTGTTTTTTCTATTCCACTCTTCCCCACTACTACGACTGCCTAAACCAGCCCGAAACACGTACTTTACCGCATCCTAGCATTGCAATGTTATTTTGAAGTGAAAAAATACTTTAAAAGTGTTTTCGTTGCGAGTAAACTGTTAGTATATTATTGACTTCAAGATAATGTTTTTATAAACATTTAATAGATAAAGAATAGATCTACAGAAGTGCCTTTTTAAAATTTTAAAAATAAATTTCTATCAGGAAATATAACCGTGTAAAGTTTCCATTATTTGGAATTTTATGAATTTTTCTGAATTTTTATAATCCATTAAAATTTTAAAAAGGTACAACTGTTAATTGATCCTTTAAATATATATTTCTTGTTGAAATACAATTTTACCAATCTTGTACTGGTCATAAAACACTCGCTACGTTAGTAGTTACGTTTTGTGCTGGATTTTAGGAGGTAGACGGACCTCGTAAGTAAAGAAAAAAACGAACCCGTAAAATCACAGTTTTTCACTATAAATCCTTTATGAGACTCGATCGATATTTATTTAAATTTTTGTTTTTGAACCAGATCGGTGCAGTACATTTTGAGATAGCTAGCTGCCATTTTGTTTCAAGATGGCGGACTAACATTTTAATGTACCTATGTTTCAAGACAGATTCTTAGCTATTACTGTACCAAATTTGAACGCAATAGTTCAGCACATTTTGAGATATATGCCCGCCATTTTGTTTCAAGATGGCGGACTGACATTTTAATATATCTATATTATAAGTTAGATCCTTGGCTATTACTGTACCAAATTTGACCGCAATCGGTGCAGTACATTTTGAGATAGCTAGCCGCCATTTCGTTTCAAGATGGCCGCGAATCTGAAATTTTGCCAAAATGCATTGTTAGGTGACAAAAGTCTATTTGCAAAATTTCAGCTCGATAGGATCCCGGGAAGTGGGTCATTTTTTACTTTTGTTGTTTTGGCCACGACAAGATGGTGAAGTTAATATAATGGATTTAAAAATCAATTTTGAGGCCACAAACATTCCACACGTTCTTCATTTTGCCTCTGTGTTCATGTGTGGACAGGGCTTTATCCATCTGTGATCTCTGCATGTGGTGACGTATACGAACCCGGAGTTCCGTATTGAAGTCTCTCGGCCGGCAGTGTGATTGTCGTTAAATTAAAACAACTTGCAAATAAATAGCTCTCGGACGTTTCAAACTGACCACTTGATCGTCCTAAATGTACTCCTGGTTGCATATTAATCTCTCCGTTGCCGCATTAAATTTCAAAGTCGTCGAACGGATTGATATTCTGACTGCACCAAGACGAATCGGTCGAAGTGGTTGGATTCCACTATAATTTGGAGAAAATCGTGGTGAATGATTACAAGCAATTTTACCATGTGCGGTTACCAGCTGTCGGAACCACAGTGGGTCACATAACGCACTCGGCTTCCGCCTCGTACAAAAAACAATCAATTTTTAAGCAATAAAGTCCCCAAAAAACGTAAAATTATAAAATAATGCATAATGCCCTATTGTTACTTAAACCTAAAACACTTTATTTGTATTTTACTTGTTGAATAACAAAAAGTTCCAGAGAATTAAATACGAATTAGTGTTTTCTAATGGCCAACTGTTTACAATGTCCAGAAATGTGGCAACACTGCATTAAAAATGGCGAAACTTTGCACTAAAACACCGTGTTATGATGACACTAAATTTTGTGCAATATTTTTGTAACCGGACATAGCGTAGTAAATAAAATAAACAAGTGCGGAACTAATTTGTAAAGAAGAACTGTATAACAGCCTAGATTCACAAAACGGTGTAGCGTATAATTTATAATATACATAATACGAGTATATAATGTTTCTATAAACATTTAATAGAGAAAATATGAACCTACAGATCGAGCTACAGATATACCTTTTTAAAATTTTAAAAATAAATTTCTATCATGAGATATAACCGTGTAAAGTTTGCGAATAAATTTTTAGGAACTTTTCGGAATTTTTATAATCATGTACAATTTTTTGTATTAACCTTTTAAAAATTTACAACTGTAATTGATCCTTTCCTTTAAGTATATAATCCTTGTTGAAATACCATTCTTGTACTGACCACAAAACACTCGCTATACGTTAGTACGTTTTGTGCTAGATTTTAGGTGGTAAACAGGCCTCTTAATATAATTTTTAATCATTTTTATTCTTAATTAATGTAGTTCTATTTAGGTGTTCTTTAAATTTATTTTTAATATTAATTATGTGAATCCACTTCCACTTGTACTTTACTTAAAGTAATTGGACTGTGTAAAAATACCCAAAATTTTTCGAATTTCTTAAAATTTATTTTTGGCCTCATGTAGTGTAAACATAACATCACGCAAATATGAAATGTCATTTATTATTTACCTACATGGTTATGATAAAAATTAATAATATTATAAAAACTACAATTTCCGAATTCCCTTCTACACTCTACACTGATATTATATTTGTGAGTAAGTACTACACAATACTAATAATAATATTAGAAAAATATGGTATGGTATGGTGAGAGGTCATGTGTTGGCCACATCAATTTTTTTTATTTTAATGTTAGCAATTAATAAAATAATAAATTTGAGATCATAGCATCGTCAGAAAGTGCTTACCAAAAAGTTTAAAATACCTACGTCGATTTTCACTGACTATTTCCCACATATTAATTAAACCAATCATTTGCTTCAATTTTTTAAATTCTGACCAATGACTTACAAAATATATCGGCAAAAATTGAAAAAATTCCCTAGGGATTGTTCAAGTGACAATTTACCCGTTACATGGCCATGTATGACAATTTTATTGATTTAGTATTGTTTTTAATTGAAATTAAAAGTGTCAAATGAACCTTTTTGCGACAACTTCTTACGATGAAATAAAAATTCAAATATAACGCCAAAAATACAGTTACGTCAAAAACCTTAGTCTGGAAGCAATTATTAATGAACTTGTGAAACGAAAGAAACTAAAATTTATTATTTTGACACTCAAAGGTTAGTAAAAAAATTAAATGTCAAAATAAACAAAAAATTAGTCTTTATTTAAAAACACGAAAAACCACGAATAATTATTCTAATCGGTCTGCAGCAGTGTCAAATTTTGCTTACTCCGGCATTAAAAAACATTTAATAATAAAAATATTAGGACAGTCCAACGTAAATTTATTAGTTCATATTTTATGTCTGTTTATTTGGGAAATAGTCTAACAAAATATATCTCGGGTCTCATTATTTTGCAGGTAAAATTATATCTTAAGATTGTTGCTTATAGGTAACATTCCTCGACAAATTGTCATTTGTCTCGAAATGTTACCAAGCAACAATCTTTTGAAATAAATTTTACCAGCAAAATAATAACTATTGATTATTTCACTCATCATAAATTTGACCAATCAGATTGTCTTATTTTTCATTGTTTTCCAATTTAAATAAGTGATTAAATAGCACCATGCTATTTAATCGCGATTAAATTGCAGCTAGCTTTTTCTAACAAATTTTGAGCTTTTTGAAGGCATATTTAGCAAGATACTTACATGATTTTTATGTTTTCTGATATTCTATATCTTTAAACATGCCAAATTATTCATTTCAAGCAGATTTTATATATTAGTTTTTGACGTTTATCTGACAGAAGTATAAAAATAACAAACGATTTGCTATTGTTGCAATGGTTACGTATAACAACAAAATTTGTCAGATGTCAGATGGATGTCAGAATCAACGTATGATTGCAAAAAATCTTTCTATCATTTGACCCTTCAACTAATATTTTAAATTTATCTTTAAATTGAATAAGAACATTAATAGGTTTATTACTAATTCCTATATCATATTGATTTATTCCATCACGATTCAGAATTATTTGAATTAATATCCTATTAACTTTACATAAAGAATTCAAAACACTTTTAGGTCCTTATAATCAAAAAGGGAGAACTTTAATTTTTATTTCATTATTTTCATTTATTTTATTAAATAATTTTATAGGATTATTTCCTTATATTTATACAAGCTCAAGTCATATAACTATAACACTTTCATTAGCATTACCTTTATGATTAAGATTTATATTATTTGGCTGAATTAATAATACACAACATATATTTGCTCATTTAGTACCTCAAGGAACTCCCCCTATTTTAATACCATTTATAGTATGTATTGAATCTATTAGAAATATAATTCGACCTGGTACTTTAGCTGTTCGATTGACTGCTAATATAATTGCTGGACATTTATTACTAACCTTATTAGGAAATACAGGACCTATAATAAATTCTTCATTGATTACATTACTAATTATTATTCAAATTCTATTATTAATATTAGAATTCGCTGTTTCAATTATTCAATCATATGTATTTGCAATTTTAAGAACACTTTATTCAAGAGAAGTAATTTAAATTAATTAATTAATGTCAACATATTCAAACCATCCTTACCATTTAGTTGATTATAGACCTTGACCTTTAACTGGGGCATTGGGAGCCTTAATAACAGTATCAGGATTAGTAAAATGATTTCATCAATATAATATAAATCTTTTACTTATTGGAACATTAGTAACTATTTTAACAATAATTCAATGATGACGAGATGTAACTCGGGAAGGAACATTTCAAGGTTTACATACTTACGTTGTAACAATAGGTTTACGATGGGGAATAATCTTATTTATTACTTCTGAAGTATTCTTTTTTATTTCTTTCTTTTGAGGATTTTTTCATAGTAGTTTATCACCAGCTATTGAAATTGGAAATATATGACCTCCAATAGGAATTGAAACTTTTAACCCCCTTCAAATTCCACTATTAAATACTCTAATTTTATTAACTTCAGGAGTAACAGTAACATGAGCTCACCACAGTTTAATAGAAAATAATTATACTCAAACTCTTCAAAGATTACTATTAACAGTCTTATTAGGAATTTATTTTACAATTCTTCAAGGATTTGAATATATTGAATCTCCCTTCACAATCGCAGATTCAGTTTATGGATCAACATTTTTTATAGCAACAGGATTTCATGGATTACATGTTATTATTGGAACAACGTTTCTTCTTATTTGTTTAATTCGTCATTATTATAATCATTTTTCTTCAATTCATCATTTTGGGTTTGAAGCTGCAGCATGATACTGACATTTTGTTGATGTAGTATGATTATTCCTATATATTTCAATTTACTGATGAGGTAGATAATTAATTTATATAGTATAAAAAGTATATTTGACTTCCAATCAAATGGTCTAACTATTTTTAGTATAAATAATTTTTATTATTTTCATAACAAGAAGTATTATTATAATTCTCTCAATAATAGTAATATTTTTAGCTAATATACTATCAAAAAAAACTTTTATAGATCGAGAAAAAAACTCCCCATTTGAATGTGGATTTGACCCAAAAAATTCTGCTCGACTACCATTTAGATTACAATTTTTTTTAATTGCAGTAATTTTTTTAATTTTCGATGTAGAAATTGCTTTATTAATACCAATAATTATAATTATAAAAATCTCTAATTTATTATCATGATTAATAGTAAGATTTTTTTTCTTATTTATTCTTTTAATTGGATTATATCATGAATGAAATCAAGGTGCTTTAAAATGAGCAAACTAATTTAGGATAATAGTTAACAATAACATTTGATTTGCATTCAAAAAGTGTTGAAATATCAACTTATCTTAAAATAAGAAGTAAAATATTACATTTAGTTTCGACCTAAAAATTGGTGAATTAACACCCTTATTTAAATTAATTGAAACCAAAAAGAGGTATATTACTGTTAATAATATCATTGAATTTAAATTCCAATTAAAGAAATATGATGATCAAGATAAAGCTGCTAACTTTTTTCTTTAGCGGTTTAATTCCGTTTATATTTCTTATTTATATAGTTTAAAATAAAACGTTACATTTTCACTGTAAAAATAAAATAATTTATTTTTATAAATACTTAAAAATTATATTAATTTCCTTAATATCTTCAATATCATGCTCTACATATAAGCTATTTAAGTAAATAAATATAAAAATTAATAATATTACTAATCATAAAATAATTAAGATTAAATAAATCTTTATATTATTATTTTGTAAAAATTGAAAAAAAATTGAACTATTCTTTATACTTTTATATAAACCTTGACCACCAAAATATTCATTTCAACCTTGATCAAAACTTTTATATAAATTATAACTTATTATTAAAGGAATATAATTCATAGAAAAAGTAGAAATATTAGGCATAAATCATATAAATCCAAAAAAATATCTATAATTATAAAATTTTAATGAATTTCTTAATCATCCAATAGAAAATTGAGATAATTCATACCCTAATCAAGCACCAATTACTCTTACAATTAATGCTAATATCTTTAACTCAATAGGTAAACAAATTATAATTGGAGTTGGAAAAATAAATCAACTTAATATACTTCCTATAAAAATTACAAAAATTAATATAGTTAATATACTTTTTAATATAATTCAACCTTCATCATTTAAAGAATGAAAAGAATAAAAATTAAAATCACCAGTAATAGAATAATAACATAAACGAAATGAATAACATACAGTTAATCCAGTAGATACAAAAAATAAAAAAAAAATAAATATATTAATAAAATCTATACAAATAATTTCTAAAATTAAATCTTTTGAATAAAAACCAGCTAAAAAAGGTATACCACATAAGGCTAAATTAGATACATTTATACAAATACAAGTTAAAGGTATATGAACTATTAAATTTCCTATAAAACGAATATCTTGTATATCCTTTAAATTATGAATAATAGCCCCTGCACATATAAATAATAATGCTTTAAATAAAGCATGAGTTAATAAATGAAAAAATGCTAATTTATAATTCCCCATAGATAAAATACTTATTATTAAACCTAATTGACTTAAAGTTGATAAAGCAATAATTTTTTTTAAATCAAATTCAAAATTAGCACCTAACCCCGCTATAAATATTGTTAAAGTAGAAATTAATAATAAAAATAAACATAAATTTTCATTTAAAATTACATTAAATCGAATTAATAAATAAACACCTGCTGTAACTAAAGTTGATGAATGAACCAAAGCTGAAACTGGAGTTGGGGCTGCTATAGCAGCAGGTAACCATGAAGAAAAAGGAATCTGAGCACTCTTAGTTATTGCAGCAATTACTACTAACAAACCAATAATTTGTATATAAAAATCACTTTTTATATAATCTAAATAAAAAATATAATTTCATCTACCATAATTTAATATCCAAGAAATAGCAATTAATAATATTACATCCCCAATTCGATTTATTAATGCTGTCAATATACCAGCATTATAAGATTTAACATTTTGATAATAAATAACTAAACAATAAGAAACTAAACCCAATCCATCCCATCCTAATAAAATAGAAATTAAATTTGGACTAATAATTAATAATATTATAGAAAACACAAATATTAACACTAATATAATAAATCGATTAACATTTAAATCACCTTCTATATATTGTTCTCTATAAAAAATTACTATAGAAGAAATAAATAATACAAATCTTATAAATATCAATGATATTCAATCAAATAAAATACTCATTACAATTGAACTTGAATTTAAACTTAATAATTCTCATTCAATAAAGATTGTATAATCTAAAAGTAAAAATTTTAATCTAAAATAAAATAAACTCATTCTAATTATAAATAAACTAACAAAACTAATTATACAAATTGAAATAATATTAATAATTTAAGATAAGAATTATACTTATATATTTGACATCACAAATCAAAATTTTGATTAAATTACTTAAATTTAAATTCATAATATAAAAAAATTTCTTTTAATAATTAATAAATTTAAAGGAAATCAATGTAAAAATAATAATAAATATTCACGAACATATCCTGAGGAACAAGCAAATTTACCAGAATAAATCTTCCCGTGTTGACTATAAGAATATAAATATAAAGTATATACAGCACTAAAAAATGATAAAAATATTAAAATAAAAATTGAAACTCAAGCTCATGAAATTAATCTATTTAACAAACTAATTTCTCCTATTAAATTTATTGAAGGAGGGGCTGCTATATTAGAAGATCTTAATAAAAATCATCATAAAGTTATTCTAGGTATTAAATTTATTAAACCCTTATTTATAAATATTCTACGACTATTTATTCGTTCATAAGAAATATTTGCTAAACAAAATAATCCTGATGAGCATAATCCATGCGCAATTATTATTATATAAGAACCACAAAATCCCCAATAATTAAAAGTTATTATTCCACCTAAAACTAACCCTATATGAGCAACAGAAGAATAAGCAATTAATAATTTTAAATCTGTTTGCCGCAAACAAATAAAACTTACTAATATACCCCCAACTAAACTAATTCTAACAAATAATGAAGATATTGATATCCCAATTAATAAAAATATTCTTAAAACTCGTAATAAACCATAACCACCTAATTTTAATATAATTCCAGCTAAAATCATAGAACCAGAAACAGGAGCTTCAACATGAGCTTTAGGTAATCATAAATGAACTATATACATAGGTATTTTTACTAAAAAAGCAAAAATTATACAAATATATATATATATATTAAAATAGTATAAATTATTAAAAAAAAAAAAATCTAAAGTTATATAATTATTATAATAATAAAAAATTCCAATTATTATTGGTAAAGAAGCAAATAATGTATAAAATAATAAATAAATTCCTGCCTGTAAACGTTCAGGTTGATAACCTCAACCTATAATTAAAATTAATGTTGGAATTAAACTAGATTCGAAAAAAAAATAAAATAAAAATAAATTTATTGAACTAAATGTACAATACAAAAACAATAAAAGTATTAATAATAAAAATAAAAAAAAATTTATAAAAAAATTTTTTTTATTAATTGATTCTCTAGCTATAATTATTAGTGAACAAATCCAAAAACTTAATAAAATTAAACCAAAAGATAAAAGATCTGATCCAAAAAAATATCTAATATTTATTCATAAATAATTAAATCTCCCTATTATTATAAATATAAAACTTATAATAAAATACATCGATTGATTTAATCAAAAACTATTTTTTTTAAAACATAAAGGAATCATAAATAATATTATAAATAAAAATTTTAACATAATATATTTATTGAAAAAAAAAAATCATTCCCATGAGTCCGAATTAAAGAAATTAAAATAGATAATCCTAATACTCTTTCACATACACAAAAAGTCAAAAATAATATTCTAAAATAATATTCATAACTAAATATAGATAAATAAACAAATATTAACATATATAAAGATAAAATAATAAATTCTAATCTTAATAATATTAACAATAAATGTTTTCGTTTAGAAGAAAACACTATCATCCCAATAAAAAACATAAAAATAAAAACTAAAACATTTAATATATAAATAATAAGTTTTAATAATTTAATAAAAAATATTGGTCTTGTAAATCAAATATAAGAAATATTCTTTTAAAACTTCAGAGAAAAAAGTAATCTTTTATCATTAATCTCCAAAATTAATATTTTATATAAACTATTCTCTGTATTTATTATTTATTATTAACATTAAGATTAACTATAACAATTACATTTATATTTTTAAATCATCCTTTATCAATAGGATTAATCTTATTAATTCAAACCTTATTGATTACACTAATAACAGGAATATTTTCATACTCTTATTGATTTTCTTATATTTTATTTTTAGTAATAATTGGAGGTATACTTATTCTATTTATTTATATAACAAGATTAGCTTCAAATGAAATATTAAATTTTTCAATAAAAATATCAACATTTATTATTTCATTTATATTTTTTATATTAAGAATTTATTTTTTAAATGATTATATATTAATTAATCCATTATTTAAAAATTCTAATATAATTGAAACAATTAATGAAATATTAATAATAAAAAATGAAAATTTATTAAGATTAAATATAATTTATAATAATCCAAATAATTTAATTACATTAATATTAGTAAATTACTTATTTTTAACATTAATTGCTGTAGTAAAAATTACAAATATTAATCACGGACCACTACGACAAAAATTTTAATGAATAAACCTATACGAATTAATCACCCCTTATTTAAAATTGCAAATAGAGCATTAGTAGATCTTCCTACTCCTACAAATATTTCATTATGATGAAACTTTGGATCTTTATTAGGATTATGCTTAATTATCCAAATTATTACAGGATTATTTTTAGCTATACATTATACTGCAAATATTGATATAGCATTTAATAGAATTGATCATATTTGTCGAGATGTAAATTACGGATGACTATTACGAACTCTCCACGCTAATGGAGCTTCATTTTTTTTTATTTGTATTTATCTTCATATTGGACGAGGAATATACTATGGGTCATATAAATTTACCTATACCTGAATAGTAGGAGTAATTATTTTATTTTTAGTAATAGGAACAGCTTTTATAGGTTATGTATTACCTTGAGGACAAATATCATTTTGAGGAGCAACAGTAATTACTAACCTTTTATCAGCTATTCCATACTTAGGAAAAATTTACAATAAATAATATAATATAACAAATTACTACTTTTAATTTTTTATTAATTAAAATTATAATAAATACAAAATTTTTATAATAAAAAAATATTACAAATTTTTTAAATTTTTTTAAAAAAAACTAAAAATAAAATTTTATCAACTGATTAATTCTATTGAGTAAACAAAAAATAGACAAAGTTTTTTTCAATAAAAACTAAAAATAAAATTTTATAAACTGTTTAATTCTATTAAGTAAATAAAAAATACACAAAAATTTTTTGAAAAAAAAACGATACTCCCCCCACACAAGTCAAAATTATTAAAAAATTTTAAGTACACATAAAACTATGAATTCATGAAATAATCTTAACATATACCCCTCGTGCTAAAGAATTGAAACGAAAAATTTGACGTCTGGCTTATTCAAAAAATTTTGCTTTAAAAAAAGTGTTTGAGTACATAATAATTTTAGATAAAATCCCTCGACCTGCCGTCTCGGGTTTTTTTCAAATTATTATGTACTCAAACACTTTTTAAGCAAAATTTATTTCATAAGCCAGACATGTCAAATTTATCGATTAAATTCATAGCACTCGGGATATAACTTTCTGACAAAAACAATTATAATAAATTTGAGATCAAGTTGTTATAATCGATGACTCACAATATGTGAGGGTGCCACACTCAAGTAGGGTAAAAGGCGTGATGTATGTATGTAGGTATATTATATATACCTTATTATGTATTAGACGCGAGATTAGACGGTTGGTTACAGCTTTGTTGCAATTTTCTGGGTGCAAAAAAGCACTAAAATCATATTCCACGTTCGCAGTATGTATGTCACACTTGGAATATGTCACATTATGACTTGAATGTACGTGAACGAGGCATGAGCATGAATATGTAAAAACTTGATGATGGACTTGTATTTTAGGTTAAGGTTAATTATAGTCGTTATTGTTATTATTATCGTACAAATTGTAGGTTTATTATGTTTTTAATTACGGAAAAAATTCTTTTTATTTTGAAGATATTTATGCAAATTTCAAGGAAGTATTACATTGTGAGTATTTTAATTTTTTAAAGATAAGTAGGTAAATATTATGTTTTTGCGGATTCAAGATTTTTTGACGATCTGGTGCAATTTGCAAATTGAACATGATTTTATAAGTGTCTAGGTATTTTATCTGTCATACTGTCATCTACCTACTTTAAGTGAGTGTCACTCATTTACATTATATATTCAGATTTTCATTTCGATACGGATTTTCGTGTAATCTGTATCGAAATGGATACATTTTGATACTATTCATTTCGTTTTCCGAGCTAATTTCGATACAGATTTTTATTATAATGCATAAGAAAATTTCATGCAAATGAATAGTATTTTATTAAATTAATGAAATGGGAATATAAAAAATATTGTATGCAACTCGTGTATAATGGCTATTAATACAATCGCATGAATTACGAAACTCGCCATGGCACGTATCGTAAACTTCATACTCGCGTATTAATAGGTAGCTATCGTATCATTTTAAACTTGTTGCATATAGTACACTACTATACCCTGGACGCCGAACAAATGGAGTAGATACTCCTCCCACAAATGTGCGCGAAATTGAAATACTGTATTGCTATTGGTAGGCCAGTTTTACACTGAACGGCGAACTCGACAGCTGATGAAGTTATGTATGAATAAATAGATACATAATGTTTAAATTTTACTTTATATTACGTTTAAAATTATGTTATACAATGATAAAATATTATAATGTTTTAGCTTTAATTATGTTCATTTCAAATAAAACGATTCCATTCTTCAGCGTTTTAAAATTTGTAGCTTGTAAAGCTGACTTCTGAGCACATCGTACTGCGCAGTTTATGCTCTACCCATTTATTTTATTACTCCATCTGTTCGGCGTCCAGGGTATAATAATAGGTACATTTAAAAGAGCCTTATGTATATGTATACATCAGGCAATCTGCATGGACCCTTACAATTAATTGTCTAAAAATGGAATATGACCTCTCATCGAATCATTTAGTTTTGAGTGTGACAGTCTCACAGATCAGTGTGATTTATTTAATTTATTTATTATTCAACAGGTTAAATAGTAATAACCGCCAACTGTCGGGTCCTACTTACTCATTTTCGCTCATTTTGTTGTATGAGATTAATTTATGAAGCTACAAATTTTGATTTTCAAAAGTATGTCAATTGATATTCTCATTCTCATTGATATTTAAAATGCACTTTCAATTTCGTTCGCATTTAATACCAACCTTACGAAATAAACCCCAAAATGCTATTAATAATAATTTTATTATATGTATTTATCTTGACAGTTCTTTTATTAATCTTCTTTTTACAATAATTCTGACATGATTCGTCAATCATCTTAAACCATTTCACGTGTAGTTACTTAAACTTAAAGACATTTAGTATCTTGTGGTGGTCAACCTGTTTAGACAATGATGCAATTATGTAAATAATTTTACCTTTACGCCTTGGTTTCCTAGACAGATACAGGTAGAAAGTATGAGTAATACGAAAAGGTTACTTGAATTTTAGTTTTTGGAGTAGGCAACAGAATTAATAATTAAGAAAATAACCGTAGATATAACTATTTATTTTCCTATTCATCTCATTGGTTCTGAGAGTTCACAGTGTTTTATTTTTATTATTAAAGACCTTAAAGTTATATTCAGAGCTATCCAATTATAAGTATGTGTGCTAAATTTACCAATCAGCGCTTCCACAAAATTCCAATTTCAATAATAAAGTGCGAACGTTGAGCGTTGCTTGGTTAAATTAGCCACTTACACTTAATTGAGTATGTCTAAATCTAGCTTAAGTCTTAAATTTATTACTCGAGTGTTCGGATTCCTCTATAATATATATTAAGCCCTGTTCACACAAGGATTCTATGAAGATTCGTTTAAGATTCTGAATCTTGGAAAAACAATTCTAGTGCGAATTACCTGTTAAATTGCGGTGCCGCTAAATTGAATCTTAGGGAAGAAAAGTACTTTTCCTCCCGTTTTATGCGGGAATCCAAAATTGATTACCTATTTAGATTATTTTATGAAATTATTATATACATTTTTCCAATGCTATCATCATCCGGGTTCATCCCTTTCTTCAACTTCGAATTGCTTTTCGGTGCAGGTATTTAAAAATATATCGTGTGCATCTCGGGACAAAAGTGTTCTCCCGATTCGTGCGGTGGCAGCCCTCGGCCCTCGCTTCGCTCGTGTTGCCAACTCCGCACTCGTCGGAGAAACGCCACTTTTGTCCCTAGTTGCACAATATACTATTTTTATAAAATTCAGAATCTTCATAGAATCCTTGTGTGAGCAGGGCCGTAAATGCCGAACAATAAAAAATAACTGGCTCAAAAATCTGTGAATATTTTAAACATTTCGCAATAAGTATCTCTCGCCTCTTAAGTCAACCTGTCTTTAAATTACAACACTAATGTTTGCAGTCCTTGAGCTACCATCTGTTAACTTATTTAGTTATACATATAACAACAATGCATAAATATACATATGTTCTACCTTGTACGTAATTTTAATGGGACGAAACGTCATAGTGACACATCTGATGAATTTATATGCAACCTAAAGTAACAACTATTATTTTATAGTGGTTTTGACCACTGCAGATTCCAATCCATTTATGTACCCATTTCAGTGTAACAGCACATAAATCTTCCTTATGGTATACTCTCCACCAACAACCATGAGTCAGTTGACGGCTGGTAACTGTATGCAAGGTATAATATACATTTGTACCGATGTTTCACGATATGTCAGGCTGCCACATCCAATTTTAAAGATTTGTGTTATGTATTAGTCCCAATTCACAATGAGCATAAGCATAAGAAAAGAACTACATAAGAAACTACGTAAACATAAAGTTGAGCTAATGTATTTTAATGGCCGTGTTCACAATGTCGTTATGTATTTCTTACGTTTATGTCACGCTTATGTAGATACGTAAGAAAAACGTAAAGTTGGGATCAGTTCAACTTTATATCAAAATTACGTACTATTTTGTACAAAGCGCATGCGTCAAATGAACAATTTTCTGCATTCACGACATGGCAGCGTAAATCTGACAGATGGTACCTACTGTGTATAACAAGAAGTATTGAAAATAATTAATATTGTATTATAAATTGATTGTTAATATAATTAAACACAATGAGCTAATACAATACAGCCAACAAGAAAATAATATTAACCCTACTTACTACCAACTTCACATCCAAAAACACTTAATTCATTCACTTTATGTCCGCTTATGCTTATGCTCATTGTGAACATACGTAACTTTTTTTACGTTTTACGTTATGTAGTTCTTATACTTATGCTCATTGTGAATTGGGACTTAGGAAAATTACTCATTGAGTATTCTTTTTATTAGGTACGGTATTACTTGCCTAAATACAATTAAGTATATAAATAAATTTAATTGTATTTTTTATGTCATTAGTGCTCAGTAGCTGAATAAGTAAATAAACAAAAGGAAAATAGTAGGATATACAGGGTGTTCCACAACAAAGAAATTTTTTTTAATTCGCAAAAAATTGCATTATATTTCAAGCAAACATTTTTTGCCACTGGTGGGTATAGTTGTTTTTCATAATTTTTTCAAATCTTCTACAATGAAAGTAATTGTCTATAATTATCTAACACTAATAAATGTCAAATTATCAAATATACCATCAAATCAGTGATACTTAAAATGTACACACGTCAAGTAAACTACCCTTAACTTTGCGAATTTTAATTGATCAGCACGTCGTACAGTATATTCCCTTTAATTTTTTGTCCTAAGTTGTGGAACATTCTGTATATAATATTTGAGAATCTATTGCCCTGTTCGCACAAGGATTCTTTGAAGATTCTTTCATGCTTCTAATTCTAAAGTTTGAGAAAAATATTCTGTTGAGAATTATGCGTCAAATAGGGGCGTCGCTAAATTGAATCGTCAATGAGTTTTGGAAAAGAAGAATTTCAAATTCGTTGATAGCTTCAAAACAGTGCATTTCTTTTTTCCATAGGATTTAGAAGCATGAAAGAATCTTTAAAGAATCCTAGTGTAAACAAGGCTTGAGGTTTTGTTTATTAAAAATTAAGATCGAGTTTTCCAGTTTAAGTACTATAACGGCTTGAGTTAAGCATTATGTTTCATTTTTGTAAGAAAGAATAAAAGTACAAGAATTACAGTTAAATATATATAATTAACACGGTAAATATTAACATACGTTCTAGGTCTCATAACTATATTAAGCAAATTTAAGTATACCTAGTAAGTAGCAAGTAGGTATTAATAATTAATATATTAGGTAATACCAATAATTAAATATAACATTATTAGGGACCTATTATTTAACTTTATTTTTTTGATAATAATTATTGAAATAATTAAATTAAAAATAATTATATTAGCTCATGAGTTGCCGGCTGGTAACCGCACACACGGTATTCGTGAGGGTGTCACACCCAAATTGAATAAAAAGGCGTGATAAATAATCTGTTCAGCCTTGTACTCAACTTGGTTGTAGCAGACTCACATAATGTGAGGTATCCGTATAGATTTATATCGTGTGTGCGGTAACCAGACATCAACTCATAGATACTCTTGGTTGTTAGTAGATAGGGCGCCACAGGGAAGATTTTTGTAGGTTTGAATACAGTCTTTAATCGAATTAATAGAAAAAAATAAGAATTAAATTTGTTTTGACATATTATAAATATTACCAGCTATAATAACAATAATGTAATATTAATTTCAATAAAAAATGCACAATATTTAAACAATACAACCGGTCAAATAAAAAATAAAGTAAAGTAAACAAAACAAAAACGCTCCTCTCAAATCTCAATCAAATTCCCCATTCGCCATTAGAACTGCCATTCCCTTTCATCTGTCTTAAACCTCACCTTATTTTCTCCATGTTTACTTCAGTGCCTTCTTGATTCACTCACAGTTCACCCTGTAACCCTGGTAACCAAAAACACAAGTCAAGCACATTTTAAACGTCAAAAAACATCCGAAAACAACGTAAAAAGATCCAAGAAGGCTCTCAACGCGCACTCTACGGAACACTGGCCTGTTACTTAGTTCTTGAGCTGTCTTAGGAGGGGGGAGGGGCACCTGGAGGTGGTGACGTCATCACACGAAGGTTATGAGGAGGTGTGAGGAGAATGAGTAAGGTAACTATTTATAAAAAATAATGACAGAATTCAAAAATAATGTTGCTTTTATTTATATTGTCTACGACTGAATAAAACATTCATTATGTAGGTAACTGTATAATAAGATAAATCCCTCCATAAGACATTGTATTATGAATTCATAATTCAACACTGTTGTATTATGAACCCATTATTCAACACTATTACCACTGTCATCCCATCAAAATGAGCGGTTCGATTAATATTTAAATGAATAAAAATTGGCAAAGAAATGTTTGGTTTAAAAAGTCGTAGATAAAACGTCGTATTTGACTTGCACATAATGGCTAGTACCTATAATACACTCGCCTTCAGAGACTCGAGAGTCGAGACCGCTAGCATGCTATAGCTAGTATTTATTTTAAATTAAATAACATAAGAAAAAAATTTAAAACATATGCAGTTACGCAGCTGGTCAGCTGGCTATACATAATATGTGAGGAACCCACACCCAAATTTGGATAAAAAGACGTGATATACATATGACAGACTTCAAAAATATTTATCAATCAGGAGAAGCCGAAATTTAAGTAATAAAATACTGACTGAATTCCAGTAATTTTCTTTATCCTTCAAAAATATTGTTGCTTTTCTTTTATTTATTTTATTTTTTATTTTGATTCAACAGAATTCTCCCAATGACACTTATAGTGGAGTCCAACTTCTCGGATGGTAAGTCGGTTGCTGGAAATTCCAGCCTGGAATCAAACTCGAGACTGCTAACAGCTAGTATTAAATTTAAAAACTACACTCGAGGAAAATAAAAACGCACCACTTGAAAATGCACAAAAAATGACACAATTTCTCGGCTGCATTTCGACGAAATTGGATGAATCTTCAAGTTCTCAAAACGTTGAAGTCTTATCTTTAATGTGATGATATCCAATATGACGAAAAATCCACTCAACCCCTTCACACCTCCCTTAGAAAAAAATGTACCTGATGTCCAAAAAGGTCCAACTTTGGCAGCTCATACGCAGTGCCAAAAAAATCGTGGACCTTATTGGCCAACAGGGTATTAAAGATCAGACTTTTTCCTTCAAGGTCCGCAAAATTTCAAGGACCTACGATGATTTGGCGCGAATTTATGAATTTTTGAAAAAAAGTGCCTTTTTGAGGTTTCTGAATTTCATTAACAATTATCTAAAAGTGACTTTAAAATTTTTATTTCTTTAAACACCTTTATTTTTTAGATGTTTTAAGAAATAAACGAATTTGGTGCGAAATCGGACAAATTATGGGCAAAAAGCACAAAAATACCAATTTTTTTCAAAAATTCATAACTTCGTGCCAAATTATCGCACGTACTTGAAATTTTGAGAAAATTGAAGGAAAAAGATTGAACTTTACTGTCCTGTTGGACAATAAGGTCCACGATTTTTTTTACTCACGCTACAAGTTGCTACAATTGAACATTTTTCAGTCAAAAATATGTTTTTTTATCCGGGGGTGGCAGGGGGTGGATCGGGTTTGGTGGCAGATTAACTTACAGGGCCAAATAGAGAAACCTTCAACGTTCTCGGAAATCCAAAATTTATTGATTTTTGTGCAAAATTCGCCAAGTTATGGCCAAAAATCTCAAAAAGGCACTTTTTTTCAAAAATTCATAACTTCGCGCCAAATCATCGTAGGTACTTGAAATTTTGCGGACCTTGAAGAAAAAGTCTGATATTTATAACTCTGTTGGCCAATAAGGTCCACGATTTTTTTGGCACTGCGCATGAGTTGCCAAAGTTGGACCTTTTTGGACATCAGGTACAGTTGTTTTTCTTAGGGGGGTGGGAGGTAGTGGAGTGGATTTTTTGTCACATTGGCTATAATCACATTAAAGATAAGACATCAACGTTTTCAGAACTCGAAGATTCATCCAATTTCGTCGAAATGCAGCCGAGATATCGCACTTTGAAATTGTGTCATTTTTGGTGCATTTTCAAGTGGTGCGTTTTTATTTTCCTCGAGTGTAATAAGAAACATGCTTTGACTCTACTCATTAGTTGCTGGCTGGTAACCGCACACACGGTATATGTGAGCATGCCACATCCAAATTGAATAAAAGGGCGAGATAGAGAATGACGCAATTCGAAAATAATGTTGCTTTTATTTATTTTATTTCTTATTTTGATGGTAAACCATTTTCAATTTCAATTTAATAATCAACAGAATAAACTCCCAATGACAGAATGGTAGATATTTTAGTTAAATCCAACCACTCGAACTCGGTGTTTTTAGTCGGTTGCTGGGATCGAACTCGGGGCCGCTAGCATGCTATAGTTAGTATTAAATTTGGGGTGTAGGTATACAGATTGTTAGGAATACACGACATATCGAGAAACAACTCACTGGTATTTACAATCAGGTTGTCACAACCAAACCAAAGATAAAATGCGTGTAAAAAATGGTTTTTTAAATAAATATCTGCCACGAGATAAACTATAGGATAGGTACCTAAATGTTTGTTTATTTGATGAAAGCAAATCGCAAACATATAATATTAAATATTTCAAAAAACAAAACTGCAAAACTTTTTTTTTCAATTTGAAGCCCCATTCACAGTCCGAAATTTGGTGTAATTCACTGAAATTGAAAAAAATTAATTTGACTGTCCACAGCTCGAAATTTGAGTCGTAGCACAATCATACAAAAAAAATTCAAACGGCGCTTTTCGGAACAAATCAGCTGTTTATTTTACTTTATTTACTTTAATTGCCTCCTAACATTTTCACAAATTTCTCCGAATTTCACCAAATTTCGAACTGTGAATGCGGCTTAATCGTATATCGCAAATATCAGAACAGAACCAGAAGTTATACCTCAAATTTAAAATTAGGAGAAAGAATAAAAACTATTTTTAAATACGTAACTTCAATGCTCCGTTCGAACACGAACCCTTCGTGTTCATAATTAAATAAATTAAAAAACAACTTATTATTATACTTCTGCCAAAGTGAACATTTCTATTGCATTTAAAAATAAATTAATAAATTATTATCTAACTGAAAGCTCAGAAAGGAAACTTAATAATTACAACTTTTGAATTAAAAAGCAAGTAATGAATTATTAATACCCATTAATTATTTAGATTACGGAAATTTTTTCAATTAGTGTAGGATTTAAACTTTCTCTCTCGGTCTCGGTATCTCGATTAAAAACGAAAATAGCAATACCACGCCCACGATATGCCACAAAAAAATTACAATCACTGCATAAATGCAGATATTTTTGCGTGGGCAGTAGGGCCTTAAAAGGAGGTACAGTTAATAAAAAGAGTGGGGTGGTCTTCACATAGTTTAGGTTTTTTGTATTAACTGTTTAAATATGTAAATGTGTGCAAAATATGTAGTGCTCTATTTTTAATACCCGTGCTGCCATCTTTTATTTGTCTTCTGAACTATATCACGTGACCATTAACTGTTGATTTTATGTTTTGGCGCCTAAATTCTTCTTTTATTGATTTGATATTTTAGTGTGTTATTGTGTATTAGTTATAGTTATTTATTATTTTATTTATTTATATTACTGCTAAGTTTTATTTGTGTATATTTTTATTTATTTATTTACCCGATTTATTTTAAAAATATTTAAAAATGTTGACCAGGGCTGGTAAGAGAAAACTACCAGAATATGCTGAACTGGTAAGTTATTAATTAATTATTTATACAATATTGTATTATAATTTGTTGTTTTTTATATCTTAATATAGACTTTTTTGAGAAAAAGGTCGTGACATGTTACATAACCTCATTTGGGTTTGTTTTAGGCTAAAGCCCACGAAGATAAAGAAAATAAAAGAAAACAAGCTGCGGCAGATAAACCATTTTTTAAATATCCAGGGAAAATTAAATATACTACAGATTTCAATGAGTGTGCCATAGTTTGCGACGATTTATTGTAAGTAATTCAACTTTAAACCAAAACCCCTAAATAGGTTCATGAAATAGGTGCTTCAATTAATGCATTATTTAGCTCTGTAAATTACTATAATAAGTAATTTTTATACTGAACTCGAGTACAATACAATAATCAATTTTATCCACGACTATTGAATAATACATTCATTAATTATTTGCAGAGAGTAATGTGCCCCATTACTCACTAGTTATGTAATTATTTATTTGACTCTAGGAACAATGAAACTTCTTGCTTTAGGCCTATTAACCAATATAATTTCTTGTACTAAAGCATAATTATTTAAACATGATAGTACGTTGCTAAGTAACGTCCACAAATTTTAAAAATTTATAATTTTTGACAGCTGTCAGTACAAATTTATCTATCTTATAAAATGAGTTAATTATTTTATCCAACACCTCTTAATAAAAGCATCTTAACTATGCTGATTTTAAACAAGCAAAGTAAAAGATTGCCCACTAGTGGCTTTGATAAAAATTATATCCACTTGTGGGTAAATTGTTACTTTGCTTGTTGGAAGTCACCATAGTTACAATGTTTTATGTTGAATTGAAACTTAATTTTTAAATATTTAAGCAGTTATTAAGAGGTGTTGAATAAAACGTTATGCCCCATTCACACGAGGAATGTTTTCACTAAAAAGTTTCCTGAAAGTAAAAAAAGTGCCAGAAGCTGTCACAGAAAAAAAAACTATCAATGGTCGTTCATACGGGGATTCTAATTATTTTTATTAAATATATTTATGATCACTAGCTTTTATATATTTTTAAAAAATCATTATAGTTTCCCCCGCGGTTTCCCCGTATGACCGGTATTGACAGTTTTTTTATGACAGCCCAGCACTTGTTTTACTTTCTAGAGACTTTCCTCGTGTGGACAGGGCATTATATTTCATGCGCAAAAAAGAATGACCCACTCGAGAAAATTATCTCACTCAGCCTTCGGCCTCATGAGCTAAGATTTCCCTCGTGGGTAATTCCTTATTTTGCCCACTTGTAAAGTAAACAACTATAGTCTAGTCGTGGATAAAGTATAGTATTCTATTCGAATTTAACTTGACATTATGGCCAGTTGCACCGCTTGACCGATTCCACTGAAATTTTAAGTTTTCCTAAAATAAACAATATCGAATCAAAATTAAATTGTCAAACGTAGATATAACATTGCTGTCATGAGTTCGATTCGATATTTTTCATTAAAGTGACACTTAAATTTAAGTGGAAGCGGTGCAAATGGCTATAACACTCGAATGATTCAACACTTTCATTCTCTTGAGTAATATCCACCATTAAACTCAATCGAATAATATGTTATCATTATCAAATTTATTTTAACACATAATTTATGTTGTATGTTACAAATTAAACAGCCATTTTATCAAAATTACAATTAATACTCCTTATAATCAAATGTTTTCTTTCTAGAACCGAAGCAGACAAAGCTGAAGATCTCCTCATATTGGGTTTCGACTTAGAATGGCCTTTTAGTTTTCAAACTGGTCCAGGAACAACAGCTTTGATGCAAATTTGTTCTAATACAAATGACCAAGTAGTGTATTTATTCCAATTGAGCGAGTTTAAAAAGTTACCTGCTACTCTGGTGAAATTGCTCCAACACCCTAAAGTTCGGATTGCAGGAGTCAACATCAAAAAGTAAGAAAATCAATTTACTATTTGTCTAAACCAGTAAAATATTGAAAGATAAAGAGCTTACGATGGGATTTATTTATAAGGATGAAAGTTTACTCATTTTAAATATTTTTAGTGATGTCCACAAACTGTGCAGAGATTTTCCAGGGCTGGACAAAGAGCCGATGTTAAATAACTGTGTGGACTCTAGAACACAAGCTCGCGAGCTCACTGGTATTACTGGATGGAGCATGGACAAACTTGTTAACCACTTCGTAAGTTTTATCTCCATAGATTGTATAATCAATGACAAAATTCAACGTGTTTTTGATTTGTTACCAATGTCATAATAATAGTATATTATTCGATGAGTTTCATAACGAAAGTTTAATACACGAGCCGAAGGCGAGTGTCATAATCATTCGAGTAATTGCCGTGTTAACTCGAGTAGAATACTATTGTTTATCCACGACTATACTAAATAATTCGTTCATTTTATAAACTCTGATCCTGATACAAGAAGTTTCATTGGTCAATGAACCAATTGAATAATTATTTAAAAACTCACTATTTAGTAATCGGGCACATTATTCACTCCAAACAATACAATGAATTATTATTCAATAGTCGTGGATAATAGTATATTATGCAACGAGTTAATAATGATAGCTATTAATACGCGAGTACGAAATTTACGATACGAGCCATGGCGAATATAGTAACGAGTGTTTTAATAGCTATTATACACTATTGTTTCAATTTGCATGAAATGTATCAAGTATAATGAAAATCTGTATCGAAATGAAAATCAGAAAATCTATACAGAAATGAGTATCATTAAAGTATACCGGGTGTAAAAAAAAATTTCTGACCTATAGGAAATAAAATACAATGATAAAATTTTAATTTCGCTCTAAGTTTTTACCTATTGCTTTTAGAGCCAAACTGTAAATACAAAAGATGTTCAGAATTAAAAACTGCATCCTACGAGCCCTTATTTATTGATATAAAACGTTATATATATATTTATATATTTGAGCTGTTTACAGAGTGCCATGAAAAATAAAATAAATTAGTCAGATAAAAAAATATACATTTCAATTAATTACGATAAAATGTATAGGAAGAAAAGAAGGAAAATAAAATAATTATTAATTTATTTTTTGATTTGTGAATCCTTCTTATGGTCCAATAAATCAATTAGAACAACAATTTCAAATCTGTCAACTGTCAGAGTGACGGAATAAATATTTTTGTTTTGTTTAATTTTACATGGCAGTCTGAAACTAGCCTAAATTGTTAAGTTTTATTTCGTGAAAGAAATCGATTTGAATTTAAGCTTATTTGATGCAGTTTTTTATTTTGAACAACTTTTGTATTTACACTTTTACTCTAAAATCAATAGGTAAAATTAAAATTTTAACATTGTATTTCCTATAGGTCAGAAAAAAATTATACACCCGGTAGATGTCAGATATAAAATAACCAAATTATAGCATGGGAGTAAAAAAAATTATATTGTGTTTCAGTTTGATAAAAGTGTGGACAAGAATAAAAAAGTTCGAATGAGCAAATGGCACGTCCTTCCTCTGAATAATTTGCAAAAAATTTATGCAGCCACCGACGCATATATATCTCTTTTATTGTACAAAGAATTGGTAAAACTCGAAGCCGAAGAAGCTGAAAAAGAAGTCAACCCTCTGCAAGAACTATTTTAAATATTTTATAATAAATACTCGTAATAATTTTAAAATGAATAGATTAGTAAACGTATGGTCAGTAGGAAAGGTATCTTACTCAAACGGTTTAAAACTTCAAAAATATATAGCAAATCTGCATCATGATATAGAAAATAAGGGCATTAAAGACACTTTATTATTAGTAGAACATAATCCAGTTTATACTATTGGGTTAAGAACAAAAAATTATACAAAAATTGATGAAGAACGACTTCAAAAATTGGGTACGTATATTTACATATTTATTAAAAACTTCTCTAAACTTATGAAGTTTATCTGTTAACTATTTATACAGTATGTATCATAAAAATTAAGGGTATCGTTTTACACAAATCAATTTAAGTAGCTTTAGATTCGCATAATTATATTTTTTTTAAATCTGATGTGGCCAGCACAAGACCTCTCGTCTAATTCTGCTTATTTTACTAATCTAATAAATAGTTTAACTTATATTTTAATAGTTTCATGTTCATGTAATATGTAAACGATAAGATGCAAGCAAAAGATGTCAACTGTACTGCCACTGTCATAATAATTCAAATTTTGAGTAGAAACAAATTTCATATCATCATGGACAACAAGATAATGGTATTTCAAAAAAGTAGAATATCAATGTACTTTATTTTATTGTTAAATACTACCAGATTCAGCAAATTGTAATTAAAATTAACTGTATCCATAGATAATTATATTTTCTTTTATTTTTAATTGCAAAAATTGTCATAAATATTTATTTAAGGAAAATTTATTTATATCTACTATATCAAGTCTCAAAAAGTACTAGTTCCGGTTTACGGATTTCTACCAAAATCTTATCCGGTGTTAAGATCCTTATTAAAATATTAAATATGAAATTTGGTTATTAAAGGTTTGATACTTTTTAAGTTATCATGGACGAAAAATCGTCAGTTCATACATACGCACACACACAGACATCGTGAAAATAGTAAATTCGTATTCTAGAGAACCTGAAACGTGCTTATCCACCGAAAATTTACATCATTACAATACCTTTCTTATAGAATGTAAAAATGAATTTAATGAACACCTAGTTGGTATAATTACATTAATTCATATTAAGAATTATTAAAAAATATGTTAAAATTATTATCTTTTCAGTGGCATGAAAAATAATGACTTATCGATGACTTATTTTATTTTTTAGGGGCAGAATACTTTAAAACCAATCGTGGGGGCCTAATAACATTTCACGGGCCTGGGCAACTGGTAGTATACCCAATTTTGAACCTAAAACACTTCAAACCTAGCATAAAATGGTACGTCTGCCATATAGAAAAAGCAATAATAGATTTGTGTAAAAATTATGGAATTAAAGCTGAAACTTCGCCACATACTGGAGTTTGGATCGGAGAAAATAAAATTTGTGCCATTGGCATGCACGCCAGTAGGTAAGAAAATAATAATTAATTAATAATTACATTTATTTAAATATATACTTGAACTTTTTACATTTTTATATACTGAATGTCTCTAAAATAAGTGACCATAGCTTGGCCACAGATTCCTTGTTGTAGAATAAGACGATTAAACTGAACTTACCTGTATGCAAAAGTGTAGGGCTAGTCGGCCAATACTAGAAAAGTTTTTGTAAAAAAAATTAAATTTACTTTATAACAATTTGAAATTTCAGTTGCTACACTCTTGCGGGGTAACAATATGAAGGGTTCTTGTCAAGACTGTGGGAAACTAGTATCAACTAATACTCAAAGATACAAAAATATGAAAATATTTTAATGAAGTTAATGAATAAAATAATGACAATGCTAATAACATAATAAATACATCTTACGTTAATCACTTATTCTATGCTGTCACATACTGGAACCGGAACGCAGCCGAATTATATTAGTTCACTACTACTGTTTCAAAACTTATGTCCTGATACACATGGACTCTTTCATGCTATCAGTGAATTATAATTTCTTCTTTTCCAACACTAATTAAAGATTCAATTTAGGGGCGCCGCTATTTACAGGGAATACTCACCATGATTTTTTTCTCAGGATTCAGAAGCATGAAAGAATCCTTGTGTGAACAGGGCTTTCTAATAAGACAATAATGGCAATTTCTATAACTTCAATTTTATTTTCTTAGAGCGAGATCTTAAATAGTTAACTTTTACCCCTTATTTAATCTATGAGTTTACTGTTAGTTTATAAATGTAACAACTCGTAATGTTGTATGTTATAATTCAATCCATTTTAGGTATGTGACAACCCATGGTCTAGCGCTAAACTGCAACACCGATTTAAGTTGGTACGACCATATTGTACCATGTGGTATAGAAGATAAAGGTGTAACTAGTTTGTCCGAAGAACTAAATAAAACTGTTACGATTGCAGAAGTTGTTCCTCGATTTTTAGAGTCGTTCAGCAAATTATTCGAATGTAGTTTAAGTGATTTTCCTCAAATTGATGTAAATAGAATACGTACTGAATTGAATCTACCTCATTAGTTCAACTGATTATGTTATATTATATTTGTACTGCCATATTTTAATAAATATATACATTTGATTTTAAGTATTTACAAAGATTTTTGATTGTACAAATGTTGAAAAACATATTCTATACTATAACAAAAAAAATAATTATTTGTACACCTAGGCTGCGAAATATTTGTTTAGCGTCCGACAGAATTTTCCGCCAAGGCTTAAAAATTCTCGAGGACACTAAACACATTTCGAAAATATTTTTTGTGCAACTGTCAAAAATATCTGACATTTGGATTTATAACATGCATAGAAAATAATTTAGCACAACATAGCATATGAATTGGTCATATGGAAATTAGTGCATCCATTTATAAGACGCACAGTGAACAGAACATAATTAAGCACACGAATTATTTATTTACCATTTATTATTTATATTAAAGTCTTCTTTTTTTTCGTGTTTGCAACGATCTGTATAATAAGATACAAGGACGACATTAATGGGTTGATTCTGTTCAAATCTGTAAGTGCTACAGATATGTAAAATTATAAATATGAAACAAAATCGCAATGAAATCTATAATCATATGAACATTTTATCAACAAACATTGATGTGATTTTGTTCATTATTTAAAGATTTACAAATCTGTAGCATTTACATAATTGAACAGAATCCACCCATTAGTTTTATTTTTATCTACGATAATAGTACAATTGCTATGTCGCCAAATGTTTTGATATGTGTCATGTGTCAATATAATTTTCATTATACTTAGAAAGAAATTTTGTTTTTGGAAAGGCATCTAAACTGGGTCCACCTTTACATATTATTATTATGAATATCAAAGTTTTTAATGATTGCTTCTAGTTCTTCAGCTGTTGATATCATATTTGAAAACATTTCGGCTCGCTTTTCGGTTTCCCAACTTCTACGCAAAATGAAAAAATTTATTTTTAAATCTGATTTTACCATAACTTGTTTTTCTGCGAATGGCATTTCATTTTTTATAATGTACTTCGTATAAATAATATACTTTTCCTTATTTATTACTTTGTTCATTGACCAAAATTCATTTGGTAAATTCGTCCTGTTCCATAACGTTTCAAAAATAGTATCCTTCAATTCGTCACCTGTAGGTACAAAAAAGTATTTAATCACTTTTTATAAAAACAGCAATTTAATTTTGTACTCACTAATTTCTTCTTCCAAGAAAATAGTTTCTGTTTTAACGGTTTTATCTGAAATAATATCAGAATAATATGAAAGAAGTAAAACACATATTAACACAATATTTCATACCAGTTGCTGAAGAATATGTATTAGGCTTAATTTTTTTTGTAGCTGATTCTATTCCTAAGTGATTACTGTCCAAAATTTTTCTTTTGTTACCGTTTTTGCTTCCATATTTTGGGCAGTTTAAGAAAGCAGAAGGTACAGCACCTTCCAATAACTTTGGATAACGCCAAGGTACCTAGATTATTTAAAAAATAATTATAACATTAATAATATTTTTTAAATTTTGTGACATAATAGTTATTTATGTTATAAGGATCGTAACGTCAATCATTATGGTACTAGTCGTGAAGATTATCAGACGAGGCGAAGCCGAGTTTGATAACATGACGTGTATACTACTGCTATAGTACTATATATTGGACAGCAGACCTATCCGCCATCTTGGAGCCCAACGTCATTTCAATACTGTCAAGAAATTTGGTTCTAATTTTTTATTTTTTTTTTCTAATTATCAAAATTATTTAATTTAAACCTAAAAATGTATACTCTTAAGCTTGGGGAAATAAATATTTTTCTAAAATAGAAAAAATTGTTCATCATTTATGTCATCTGATTTCAATATCGGGCAAATACACTTGTGTTAAAATTGCATATAATTATATTTTTTATTCAATCCAATTCACTTACATAAATTTCTAAAGTCGAATATGAGGTTATTAGCTAAATAGACTGGTACTTTTTCAATATATTTGTGTGAAATCAGATAATACATTTCATTTTTATAAGTATAAATTGAAAGAGGTTAAAATAAAACAACAATTACATTATTATATTATTTTTTTGTTTTATTGTGAACAGATTTAGAACTATAGATTGCGTTTTTTTTTCTTGTACATAATTGAGTTGATTTAATTCCCAGGCCTCGTATAATAGCGTAGTGCTCCAATAAATGTTGTAAGACACTGCAGCACGGAGGAAATATAGTTCTATATTTATCTTGTACATACTTAATAATGCTGTTAAAAGATACATCGTTTTTTAATAATCGAGACATATTTTCTTGTACATTGTGTTCTGTCTCTTCTAACATTTTATAAGTAATATTAGATATATTCTTCAGACCCCCTAAGTCCAGACATTTAGTTAATATTGTCTCTTCTGTATCAAATGATTTGTTATTATTTACCAGAAATTCCATACAATCTTTACAAACTTGTTTATGTGTTAATAAATGATTAACACAACTTCCTGCAATGTAGTGAATATTTACTTTATCACCTACTGTAAACGTTATTTTGGAGTGAGTCGGGGGAATAGTTTCATTTTTCTTATTTATATCTAAAAATGATAAAAATTAATAGCAGGGATCGAAACGCACAAAAAAATGTTCAGGTTCGGTTCACGGTTTATTATTCATAAAATATAAGGAAATTATTTTTAATATTCGTTCCAGTTTTAGAGTAAAATTTTAATAAGTTTCTAATTTTAAAAAAATAAAGTACAATTTTTATAAAAATTTAATAAAACTGTGACGAATAAACGTTAAATTTCAATTAATGTTTTAAACCGTTCCGAACCAGTTCTCAACCATCGGTTCGGCTCTGGTTATGGCTTTGCCAAAATATTTTTTAACGGTTCGGTTTGGTTCGCGGTTCGATAAAATAGCAGTTAGTTCCGGTTCGGTTCGATTCCCTGATTTATAGGTTACTGCATCGATAAAAATTTAAAATTACCAAGATGAGAATAATCCAAAAGGTGAAGGTCGCTATCTGTACAATAATTTGTATTTTTTATGTCAGACATAAATTGTGATACACATATAAGTTTTATTACTCTCAGTGCACTATATGCGCTAGGTTTCATGCCGGCTTTTTTTCTGATTTGTGAAAATATGTTTTCTAAAGCATCCTGAGATAATCGCGAGCCCAAAATAAAGCTATATCCATTTTCAAAACATTTTTTGGATATCTCCAGGAATGAAGTAGTTGTCAAAATTGTCCCCGTATTTAAAGGTTTCCATCCTTTGTCGATGATAATTTTTTGTATAATTGATATGAAATAATTTAGAAACATCTCTTTCTTTTGCACATTTTTTGATGTTATAGAAGTTACTCGTCTTCTAGAATTTATAATTTCAAACCACTGTCGAAGCAACCTTAAAAACCATGCTGTAGTTAATGCTGCTGCTGGTAAGGTTTTCTGTATAACAGCTGTCTCCAAAGCAGCAGCAGTTTTAATTGATATATATCGCATGGCATAGCCTACATTCATTTTTGAAAAATGACTTGGTGCAATAATTTCATCTGTGATGTGATGTAATAATCGTAATTGTTTTCCATTGTCAATTTCTTTATTCCAAAGATCTGATATATATTTTCCATCAATTACGTTGGTCGGTAAATTGTTTTCAATGGCAATCTCCATTGGAATGTAAATTTTAGATTTTTGTATAGCAGCTTTCCAGTTTTTAAGCAGATGAGGACCATCTGCAATGGCATAAATATCTTCATTTAGTTCCGTTTTAAAATTAGTAACGCGTTGATCTCTTGTCACACTTACTCCCAATGAAGCCCATAAAGCCTTATTGTTACTTCCCATGTCTGAACAAACGCTTCTAACTTTTAAACCTACAGAAGCAGCAGCTTCAATGACTTGTAAAATCAAAGTCTTCATATCATTTCCATTAGTTGAGGGGCCAGTAACATGACAAGCAATTATCTGTTTCCACGGAGTGTTTAATCCCCGAAGTGCAACAACGGTTAAATGAGTTCCTCTTTTACTAGTATCACCTAATGTTACTTGTCCGATAAAAGCCTTTTTTGATTTATCAAAATCTACATCACCCGATATTTCCATCTCATCAACCATAACAGAACAATCTTTCTCAATTTCTGTCATGGTTTCAACTTTTTTTGCCAATAAATCAATAATAGAATGTAACAATCCAAACTGAAGTTTAACAGACGAAATTCTTCTGTTGAGAGTACTGTATGAAGGCGCAGGATATCCTGTTTCACGTAAATAATTGTAGCCATTTTTGCCTAATGCAAATCTTAACTTTAGACTTTTCACTACTCCCTCAGAACTCCAACTTTTAATACATTTTTTCTCTGTTGAAAGTGTGTCGAATTGCTCAGGAGTTAAACATTTACCAATAGCTTCATTTTTTAGTTTTAGCTCATTTTCCAATGTCGAAATTTTTCTTTTCAAATCAGAAATTTCATTAATTAGATCCTAAAACAAAAATATGCGGGGTTGGAAATTGATTGACTATTTGCAACAAATATTTGATATGCCAAGTTGAGGAATTACAATCAAATTAAAATTAAACATAAATAGGTAGTAACTTACATTATTAGTTTCAACCGAATTATCTTCACATTTCGATAAAGACTCAACCTGTGAGAATAAACTTGAATCATCAAACATATTTATTGCAGGCAATGAAAGTTTGGAATTTGTTGAATCGGGTGGAAGATTCAATACATCACATTTGAGACGTTTCGAAACATTAGAACTGTTTGAATTATTTTCCTCTCTGGGCCTCTAAAAAAATATGTAAATAGAATCTAGATCATTCGTAAAATATTCAGATTACTTTGTATAAACTCTTTCTAGAGATATCGACTAATGCAGGTGGGTTGGAAACATTAAATATGGTAGGGACAGCAAACGGTAATAAACGTTTTTTTCCATCGGCTCGCTTATTTTCAAACTGATTATCTTGAAAATGATTCTAAAACAAAATAAAAAAGCATCAAATGACTAATTCCTTTCAAGAATTTGTTGATAAATTATTAATCCAGAATGTTAATTTATAAGAAACTCACGGTGCACAAACGATCATTTTGAGTTGGATCCCAGTTTTTTCGTCTACAGTTTATTATCCATCTTTTCCTTCTTTCAGCATCTGCAGGAAACCTAAATATCATATAAAAATGTTAAACTATATTAAAAATTAAAAACTATTAAATTAACGAAGATTTTGAGACAAATATAACACTTACAGAGAAAATAAAAAATTTAAGGTTATATTATAGTTTCATTAAATTTTATACTTAATAATAATAAAAAATGCTTACCTAACAAATTTAAATCCATTTCGAGAGTGGTTTGAACAATTTAATGCAGCACAACCTGTCATTTATATTAATAAATCTTAAATAAAGCGAAAAGACCAAGTCAGTTGTATGCTACATCTGAAGTGAAAAAACAGCTGTGGGCTCCAAAATGGCGGACGAGTCAGCTATCCTTTATCTAGTGCTGTAACTACTGCATACAAAATTTTATCTACTGGCGCAAATTAATAAAAAAAAATAAAAAATCAGGTATGCCATTTTTTATACTTTCTGACTCGCTTCCTTCTAGTAACGAGTTTGTTATTTCATTATGGTACTGTTACTTCATTCATTATGATCCTTGGTCTTTGAAGATTCTATCAAGATATTGAATCCTGGAAAAATAAGTTTTCTTCTTTCTGCTAAATTGAATCTTCAATGAGTCTTGGAAAAGAAGAATTTACTTATAATTTATAGATTGCTTCAAAACCATGAATTTTTTAAATTCAAGAATCGGAAACTTGAAACTTTTTCTTTTCCCGGATTCAGAATCTTGGTAGAATGTTGGCTTAATGTTGTCATTATGACACGCCTATTTATAGGCCGCACAATAGAACTATAAAGGCCTAGGCCGCAAAATAGTAACATGCCTTGGACTTATAAACTTGAGCCCTGTTCTCACAAGGATTCTGCGAGAGTTCGTTCATGCTTTTTAATTTTGTTAAAAATAATCCTAGTGAGAATTGCCTGTCAAATAGCGGCACCGCTAATTTAATCTTCAATAAAGAATATACAGAATTTATAATTATTCATTGATACCTAGCTTCAAAACTGTGAATTAATTATTTTGTGTGTTGTGTGAACAGGGCTTTTTGCCAAAACAAAAATACTACAAATTATGACATACTTACAGTGTTAATTCCATCACTCCATCCTGTAACTATTTCAGTGCTATTAAAATGTTTTGCACAAACAAAATCTTTATCAGTTAACAATTTATCTTTTCGAGCTATTACGTGTTGCCACTTTTGCAACATAACCTCATCTTTCGGTACAGAAAACAAACTTATCTTTTCTTTATTGCTTCTGTACCCGCTGGTACAATTAGGTACGAAACAAACTCTACCCATAATGAAGAAATATATCCGTTGAATTTCAATAAAACCATTTAAATAATACAAAAATCAAGACACAACATCGCAATAATACTCTATTTGAAATATAGTTCTGTTTACACACCTGATAATCAGATGTTGACAGTTGGGAAACGTCTACTGAAATGTTAGACTCTGAATACGTAATATCTTCATAATTTGATGTTGATGGTTGTACCTCGAGTTGAACAGGATCTAATTCTGGAGAGATTTTTCTTTTTTTTTCTTTTGGGATTGCTAAGTGTGGGACGACGTGAGGCTTCAAACGTTTATAAGCACCCATCATTTTAAATTCCATGAAATTTGTCATGTCTTCTTCAAGCTGCAAATATCAAATAATTAAAAATTTATATTGTTTGTTTCTGTTCATTTATTAAGTACTTACATTAAAGTGATCTTCACACACATTTAGATGAGATTTAAGAGAATAATCTGTTTTTCCGACTGCTTCCAGCCATAATTTTCTTCTCTTTTGGTTTTTTGGAACATAAAAAAATAACTTGTCCGGATTATTTTTCACAGTATTTTTGCACGTAGGCACTAAGCACCAGTATTGTTTACTCATTTATAATTATTATATTCTTATTGATTAACAATATCTAGCAACTTCTCACATATTTTTATAGTATTTTCCTACTTGTCTACACGAAAATGGCATCTGTCACTTTGACGTTTGTTCAAACTCAAAAATAGTACAAATTTCAGTCGCTAGGAGCGGTGCTGATTTAGAGCGCTTTGACGTCACCTCTTTGGTCTGTGGACGTCACAGTCTGTTTTAAGTCACGTGGTTTATTTGAAAATATATGCATTTTTGAACAATCAATAATTCTTTATTTATAGGTGTTAGTACGATTTTATTTTAATAAATATTGTTTAAATATGGATTATTACTTATACAGGGTGCGGCACAAAGGACGGATGGTTTTTAAAAATTCATAAAATCGGTAATTTTTACTCAAAAACAAATTTATTTACGAATTTGGGTTCGCAATGAAATAGCATTTGTGACAATTAATTGTGGAAAATCTCATCAGTCATGTGGTGACCGTTTTTGACGATGCATTACTGGAGACGTTCTTGGAAGTTAGCGTAGACTCGCTTCCTCAACTTGGGCGACTTCAACACGAATTGCCTCCTTCAACTCGTCCAGTGTTCGGGGCTTGTGGACGGCGGGTATAGAGAGATATTGTTAAACAGTTAACCCAGTGACTATAATTTATATAAAACTCGCATTTTTAGTAATTTTTAGAAATTATTTAACAAAATACGACAAGGTTTTTTTGTAAATTTCATTCTTTAGCCATGTAAGCACAACCTATAAGTACATCATTTTAAAATATGAGGTCATCAATTTCAAAACCAAAGTCACAAAATGATTTATTGTAAAAGGCTTTTTTTCAAAATCGGTATGAAAATCTGACTAATTTGAGTCTTGAAAGTAAGATTTCCATGAAAATAAATAAGTAAAAATGACTAGGCATGAAAATTTTATTTTCATGCCTAGTCATTTTTACTTTCCACTGTCTGTAGGAACAAACACTTGTCATGACAACATTTTCTAAAACTTGTCACAGCTCTGATGATTTATGCAAACCTATTTTTTTCAAAATCGGCATGAAAATCGTCATTTCCAGACTAATTTGCGTCATGAAAGTAAGATTTTCATGACTAGGCATGAAAATAAAATTTTTACTTTCAACTTTGTTTACTTGTCATGACAACTTTTTCTAAAATTTGTCACAGCTCTGATGATTTGTCACAGCTCTGATGATTTATGCAAACCTATTTTTTTTATAATTTTAAGCTTAATTGCCGATTTTTAAAAAAATAGAATACATCACGCGTCATAAAAATGTCTGCTTGACTCGGAGGCTTTGAAGAAATGCTCGGACGCTGCGCATCCTCGCATTCTTCAAACGCCTCCTCGTCTGCAATGAAACATTTTCATGACTTATAATGTAATATACTATTTTTCTATAATTTTAAGCTTCTATAATTGCCGATTTTAAAAAATGCTCGGACGCTGCATTCTTCAAACAAGCCTCCTCGTCTGCAATGAAACATTTTCATGACTTGTAACGTAATATACTATTTTTGCTTTGCATTTCATAGCAAGAGATGGGTCTTAATATCAAATATTTTAAAATTGAACTTTTAGAGATGAATAACATGTGCACAAACACAACTAAAACAAGACCGGATGCAAAAAAATCATGGACTCAATCCACTACCACCAATACCAAGGCGATAAAGTTCATTCATTTTTCTTCCGGAGAAAAAATTTGAGTACTTCCGATGATTTGGCGCGAAGTTATGAATTTTTGAAAAAAAATACAGATATAATTACATTAATTTATATTTATAATTATTTAAAAATATGTTAAAATTATTATCTGCAGCGGCATAAAAAATGATGACTTATTTTATTTTTTTAGGGGCAGAATACTTTAAAACCCATCGTGGAGTCCTAATAACAATTCACGGTCCTGGGCAACTGGTAGTGTACCCAATTTTGAACCTAAAACACTTTAAACCTAGCATAAAATGGTACGTCTGCCATATAGAAAAAGCAATAATAGATTTGTGTAAAAATTATGGAATTAAAGCTGAAACTTCACCACATACTGGAGTTTGGATCGGTGACAATAAAGTTTATGGCATTGGCATGCACGCCAGTAGGTAAGAAAATAATAATTAATAATTACATTTATTTAAATATATACTTGAACTTTTTACATTTTTATATACTGCGTGTCTCTAAAATAAGTGACCATAGCTTGACCACAGATTGCTTGTTCTAGAATAAGACGATTAAACTGAACTTACCTGGTATCCAAAAGTGTAAGGCTAGTCGGCCAATATTGGAAGTTTTTGTAAAAAATGAAATTTACTTTATAACAATTTGGAAATTTTATCAGTGAATTATAATTTCTTCTTTTCCAAGACTAATTAAAGATTCAATTTAGGGGCGCCGCTATTTACAGGGAATTCTCACCATGATTTTTTTCTCAGGATTCAGAAGCATGAAAGAATCCTTGTGTGAACAGGGCTTTCTAATAAGACAACAATGGCAATTTCAATAACTTCAATTTTATTTTCTTAGAGCGAGATCTTAAATAGTTAACTTTTACCCCTTATTCAATCTATGAGTTTACTGTTTGTTTATAAATGTAACAACTCGTGATGTTGTATGTTATAATTCAACCCATTTTAGGTATGTGACAACCCATGGTCTAGCGCTAAACTGCAACACCGATTTAAGTTGGTACGACCATATTGTACCATGTGGTATAGAAGATAAAGGTGTAACTAGTTTGTCCGAAGAACTAAATAAAACTGTTACGATTGCAGAAGTTGTTCCTCGATTTTTATAATCGTTCAGCAAATTATTCGAATGTAGTTTAAGTGATTTTCCTCAAATTGATGTAAATAGAATACGTACTGAATCGAATCTACCTCATTAGTTCAACTGATTATGTTATATTATATTTGTACTGCCATATTTTAATTAATATATACATTTGATTTTAAGTATTTACAAAGATTTTTGATTGTACAAATGTTGAAAAACATTCTATACTGTAACAAAAAAAAGTTATTTGTACATCTAGGCTGCGAAATGTCTGTTTAGCGTCCGACAGAATTTTCGGCCGAGGTATAATAATTCTCGAGGACACTTTAAACACATTTCGCAGACGAGTTACACACAATATGTTTTGTGCAACTGTCAATAATATCTGACATTTGGATTTGTAAAGGTGGCCTTATAACACGCACAGCGCATATAATAGTTATTTATGTATCAAGGGCATCATGATGATGTTTATGCTCATCCGAGGGCGACATGTTTACAAGCCTAAGGGCCTCTGGCCCGAGGGTCTGTAAATCGCCCGAGGGCTATAAACATCAATGATGCCCGCGGTGCATACACTATTTTATGTCTTACTATTTTATTTAAAATATTGGGCGCGTCACATTTCGCTTTGACGTTTCGAATTTTGTTAATATTTTTGGTATCCTAGTAACAGACAGAAAATATATTAATTTCAGAAGAAAAACATTAGTGATGTCTCAATATTACCATGGCAATTTCTTAATGCCCTAGGGTATAATGTAGTATATAAAATACCTCGTATCCATGACATAATTAAACAATTACATACTAGGAAGACATAAAATAATTTAGCACAACATAGCATATGAATTGGTCATATGGAAATTAGTGCATCCATTTATAAGACGCAGAGTGCATAGAAAATAATTTAGCTCAGCACACGAATTATTTATTTACCATTTATTAATTTATTATTTATGTCAAAGTCTCTTGTCAATGTTATTTTAAAGAAATCTGCAAAATACAGTAAGAAATACACAAAGGCTCCAAATAAAATGTCCTAACCCGTCAACAATCTGTATTTCTGTGCGAATTATAAAACCCCCATGACGAAAATTCTGTGCGCTGTACTGTGTTGTGCTAAATTATTTTCTGTGCGCAGTTATAAATCCAGCTTAACTCAGCCCAGCGCACAGAAAATAATTTAGTACAGCACAGCGTACAGCATTTTCGTCAAGGGGGTTTTATAAAGGATTATGACAGCTGTTTTGACATTTTTGGAGGCTTTGTGTATTTTTTACTGCGTTTTGCATATATTTCTTTAAAATAATGGACAATAAAATAATTCAAAACCGTGTTTGACTAAAGGCGGATTCATGCAGCCATTTACATTTACATTAATTTTCATTTAATTTAATTTAAAAGGTAACTATGGTAACAATGTAAATGTAAATGGCTGCATAAATCCGCCTTAAAAAATAACCTTGAAAAGAGACTTTGACATAAATAATAAATGGTAAATAAATAATTCGTATGCTGTGCAAAATTATTTTGTATGCTGTGCGTCTTATAAATCCACCTTAATAGCAACGCGGCCACGAAATGTATCGAACACAAATGTTTGCCTGAATTGCGGACCTCAACTTTTCTTGACAGTTGCGCAAAAGGATAATTATTATACCTATTACGATACTTTAAAAGATTTTCTAATGATTTTGACATTCAATTTCTTCTTTCGACTTAAATTTTTACGTTGTACTGTGTTTATTTTATTGCAACTATTTCGTATAAACAATCTTCTTTTCCGTTTTTGCAACGATCTGTATAATAAGATGCAAGAACGACATTTAGTTGTACGAGTATTTTTATCTACGATAATAGTACAATTGCTATGTCGCCAAATATTTTGATATGTGTCAATATAATTTTCATTATACGTAGAAAGAAATTTTGTTTTTGGAAAGGCATCTAAACTGGGCCCACCTGTACATATACTATTAAGAATATCAAAGTTTTTAATGATTGCTTCTAGTTCTTCAGCTGTTGATATCATATTTGAAAATATTTCGGTTTCCCAACTTCTATGCAAAATGAAAAAATTGATTTTTAAATCTGATTTAACCATAACCTGTTTTTCTGCTAATGGAATTTCATTTTTTATAATGTACTTCGTATAAATAATATATTTTTCCTTATTTATTACTTTGTTCATTGACCAAAATTCATTTGGTAAATTCGTTCTGTTCCATAACGTTTCAAAAATAGTATCCTTCAATTCGTCACCTGTAGGTACAAAAAAGTACTTAATCATTCTTTATAAAAATAGCAAATTAATTTTGTACTTACTAATTAATTCTTCCAAGTAAATGGTTTCTGTTTTAACGGTTTTATCTGGAATAATATCAGAATAATATGAAAGAGGTAAAAACATAAACTAACAAAATATTTCATACCAGTTCCTAAAGAATATGTAGTAGGCTTAATTTTTTTTGTAGCTGATTCGAATCCTAATTGATTTAAGTTCAAGAAAGCAGAAGGTACAGCACCTTCCAATAACTTTGGGTATCGCCAAGGTACCTAGATCATAAAATAATTATAACATTAATAATATTTTTTAAATTTTGTGTCATAATAGTTATTTATGTTATAAGGATCGTAACGTCAATCATTATGGTACTGGTTGTGAAGATTATCAGACGAGGCGAAGCCGAGTTTGATAACATGACGTGTATCATAATGATTGGTTACGATCCGTACTGCATACAAAAATTTATCTACTGGCGCAAATTAGTAGAAAGTAAAATAAATTATTTAAATCTAAAAAATCAGGTATGGCATTTTTTATACTTTCTGACTCGCTTCCTTATAGTAACGAGTTTGTTATTGCATTATGGAGCTGGCGTCAAATTTGACCGGACCATTTCAACAAAGCTGATTTTTATAATATAACTAGTTCTATAATAACTAATTAAGAATTGCAGCGTTAGCTGGTCCGAAAGCGTGGCTCAAGATTTTAAGAGGCTGTGGAACTTGCAAAAAATAAAAGATTTTTAAGTGAACCAGCAAAGCTAAAATTTTGTATAATGATAATAATTTACCATTTATATTTAACAAAAAAATATGTTAGCTGGACAGGGCAGGTGGAAAATCTTGTTAGCTGTGCAGGTGAACATTGACAGTGACAGTGTCAAAATAGTGACACATCGTTTATATCTTCTTCTACTGTTTACATAAAATGAAAACGATGTGTCACTATTTTGACATTGTCACTGTCCACCTGCACAGCTAACAAGGTTTTCCACTTGCCCTGTCCAGCTAACATATTTTTTTGTTAAATATAATTGGTAAAGTATCATTATACAAAATTTTAGCTTTGCTGATTTCACTTGAAAATCTGATATTTTTTGAAAGTTTCGCAGGCCCTTAAATCTGCAGGCTACACGGTCGTGCCAGCTAACACTGCAATTCTTAATTAGTTATTATAGAACTAATTATATTACAAAAATCAGCTTTGCTGCAATCACCCATAAAAATTTGACGCCAGCTCCCGGAATATTATAATCCTTGGCCTATAATGAACGCTATTATGGTCCTCAAATTGAGGCTATAAAGCCATGTTCGCACGAGCAGTCTTTGAAGATTGTACTAAGATTCTGAATCCTGGGAAAATAAGTTTTCTTCTTTCTAGTGGGTGCCGCTAAATTGAATCTTCAATGAATCTTGGAAAGGAAGAATTTATAATTTATAGATTGCTTTAAAAAATTTTAAATTCAAGAATCAGAAACTTGAAAATTTTTCTTTTGCAGGATTCAGAATCTTCAAAGAATCCTGCGAACAGGACTTATGTTGCCATTATGGCACGCCTATTTATAGGCCGCACAATAGAACTATAAAGGCCTAGGCCGAAAAATGTGAGAGTTCGTTCATGCTTCTTAATTTTGTTATAAATAATCCTAGTGAGAATTGCCTGTCAAATAGCGGCACCGCTAATTAAATCTTCAATAAGTCGTGGAAAAGAATTTATAATTCATTGAACCTAGTTCAAAACAGTGAATTAATTATTTTGTGTGTTGTGTGAACAGGGCTTTTTGCCAAAACAAAAATACTACAAATTATGACTTATAACTTACAGTGTTAATTCCATCACTCCATCCTGTACCTATTTCAGTGCTATTAAAATGTTTTGCACAAACATAATCTTTATGAGTTAACAATTTGTCTTTTCGAGCTATTACGTGTTGCCACTTTTGCAACATAACCTCATCTTTCGGTACAGAAAACAAACTTATCTTTTCTTTGCATCTGTACCCGCTGGTACAATTAGGTACGAAACAAACTTTACCCATAATGAAGAAATGAATGCGTTGAATTTCAATAAAACCATTTAAATAATACAAAAATCAAGACACAACATCGCAATACTTGAAATAAAGCTCTGGGCCCTGTTTACACAGGGTAGGGATATTCTTCGAGGGTTCTGAGTCCTGGAAAAAAATCGTAGGTTTGAAGCTATCAATTTAGAAATTCTTAACTTCCAAGACTCATTGAAGATTCAATTTGCGGCGCCGCTATTTGACAGCCGATTCTCACCAGGATTATTTTTCTCAAGATTCAGGAGCATGAAACTAGCTTGTGCAATAAAACTACTGCCATAATATGAGCTAAGGAATCTGATCTTTAAACTTAGTATCACAAACCATATAAGTATAATAGCAGGTGTCATAAGTAGGTATAACATATAATTTGGAACATACTTTTGTTTTGAGAGTTTAATTGTTGTTTTATATTATAACTAACTCACGATAAGATAGAAGCTTACTTTATTTTACTATTATTTAATCAATTTTTATATTACAATTAGCGGACCCGGCGCGCGTTGCTACGTCTCCAACTTGAATTTAAAGGAATCTCGTTATAAGAGTTCTAAGTTATTACCATACCATACATGGTGGAAATTCTAACCACGCCCATGATACCATATCAAATTTGAACCCAATCGGTTACCACCATTTTGTTTAAAGATGGTGGACTGATATTTTAGTATGCTCTTGTCATAAGTTAGATCATAAGTTATAACCATTACAAATTTGAAACCAAATCGGTGCAGTACATTTTGAGTTAGCTAGCCACCATTTTGTTTCAAGATGGCGGACTGACATTTTAGTCTGCTAATGTTATAAGTTAGATCTTAAGCTATTACCATACCAAATTTGAACTCAATTCAGTAAAGTTTAAATTAGATAGCCGCCGGCAACAATGTTAAATTGGCATTGTTATAAACAACAATGCAATTTGACATCGTTATAAAACCTGTTCGATGATATATTTGACCCTGGATATTAATTATTATAACGAACGAATGTTATAGCGAAGTATTTATACCCTTCGAGCATATACTGACTAGAGAAGTAATTCCCTATACCAATGCATAGCTTGTTGTGATCGGAAGATATGCAGTAGGGGGGACTTGCGGGGCTGGAAGTCATGGTGTATTGCGGGCAGCGTTTTGCTGTTATTCTTTGTTACTTCTTGTCACACATGTCATTTTACTATAACCCTAAGTTCTGCGTTTACTTTGTGAAAAGTTTAATGAGGTTGTGTGAGTATTATTTTACTTTGTGGAATAATACTAAGGAATTACGCATCCCTCAATACATCACGGCTTCCGACCCCGCAAATCTCCCCTACCGCATATCTTCCGATCACAACAAACGCCGTAAGGCGGCCTCTAGTCAGTATATGCTCGAAGTTTATACCGCTATGTGGCTGGCAAAATACGTTGGCAGCACTGCCATTCAACTTCTGTGTAAACGCACTCACTTCTGGTTGCTTTTGGCCATATTGTTGGATATGAGTCAAAAAATGTATAGAATCTGGCCCATTTCCGGAAACCAATGAATGTAGTGGCTCTGGTGGCGGTACCAATGGCATCAATTTGACTTGGCCACTGGCGCAACACAATCCTGGTGTTTCATTTTCAAACTTTAGCGCCTTGCAATGTGGACACTCAACGTTTATTTGCTGTGAACTGTAATCGATTGCCACGTTATAATTGAATGCAGCTCGATGCGGATTAAACGCAACATTTTTACGTTGTTGATATTGATTCCGCTCAACTTCATTTCGCGCTTCGCGTTGCTCGTCAGTTTGATTTGCTCGTATATATCTTTGTCTTGCAGCATTGCGAGTTCTGCGACCTAAGTTGGTACGTCTAATTGGTGGCATTTTGAAGAACCAAAAGTCAATTAATACTAACAATGCACAACTGTCTGTTTCAAATCACCTAGACCAACTGAATTCGAAATTACTATTCAACAACTAATAGTAGTTTAATTAAATGTCTGGTTATCTAATCTGTTTGTTATTTTGTTCAATTAAGTGACAATCCACAACTGCCTGATTAAAAACACCTAGACCAACTGAATGGGAATTGGGATATTGGGAATGGGACCGTTAGCGCAAGGCGCAAAGCTTACGCTAGGTGGCAGCAGGGAGCTAGTTTCCGAAGTATTACACGATACAAATTTAAGTAAAAATAAATATGAAGACGTACGTATAATGTTACTGCGTGTAATTATGTCTTCTCTGTTGAAGTTTATACAACAATACCTGTGAAATTGAATCTTCAATGAGTCTTGGAAAAGAAGAGTTGCTTCAAAACCACGAATTACATTTTTTCAAGATTCAGAATCTTGGTAGAATCTTCAAACAATCCTCGTGCGAACAGGGCTTAACGAAAGACTTGTCAAAAGACGCTGGATATTCGAATAATATTATATAATCTAAAAATTACAGCTCAATCAAGGCATTTAAAAGTTTTTGAAATAAAGTATCTTACAGAAAAAAGTGAGGAATCAAATGCTGGAAACTGGAATTCGATATATTAATTCGTTCGTACTAGAATTTATTTATGTTAAAATTGTGGCTAAACTATGACTTCCAAAATTTTTCCAAATTATATTGTAGACAGAAAAAGGTTTATGAAATCGAATGCTTAAAACCGGAAGTCGTTATTTTTATCCGCTAGAAAGTCACAGCCGTTTTTGTGTATTATGAAACAAAGTAATGACCTGATTTAATTTTTCTCTGTCATAACTTTAAAACGATTGGTAACACAGAAGTTGTAGTTGTCAGAAATTTAGTCAGTGCATAACTGCGAAGTGGGTTGCAGCGTGTAAGGCTGATACACGCAGCTAAATTATTTTTAAATATTTGTGGGTGTAATAATGGGTCAAGGCAAACTCTACAAATCTTTACACTTCTTACTAATCTCTAAGTAGTTTCTAATAACTAATTTGCAACATCTTGTATTTTTTTGCTAATAAATGTCAAGTACTATAGAACAATGGCATTTTATCTATAAGTGCATAAATATCATCTGATATCAAATTGTATTGAATGGTGACATTGTCGAATATTTAGGAAGGATTAACATTGACACATTTACATTTTTATTATGTTGGGGTATTATTTTGGCAAATTTTTATGGTGTGGTCTTCAAAATTACTATTCATACACATGTTTACTAATGGCCAAGATTTAAATGGAAATTAACATTAAATATATTGAATAGTAAAACATAATTTGCATTTGAGGAAGGTAAATTACTTTGGCATTGTTGAATATTACCAAATTTGTTATTAAAAGGCCCATTTGTATATCGGAAGCTAAATGTATTTGGGGTGATCACAAAAAGGAGGAAAATAGTATTTTACTTCAAACCAGATAGGAACTTAATAATAATTTTATTACATAATTACAAAACAATTAAATAATAAATTACTGCTATAACAATAATGAAGGAGAAAAACAAGTACTTTATACCCTAAAATACTACAAAATAAAATGTTTTTTGCGGGGGAAAAACAATTACTTTACATAAAATATTAAAGAAGTAAATTGAATTTTTGGTAAATATTGTTTATTACTTTCATACATACATATGTAAACATAAAACTTATGATATATTCCTAAAAAGGATTAGCTCGATAAGGGTTCTAACAAGTTATCTGGTGAGTAATTGATTATTACTCACTGGCCACGGCTTTATAATCAAGAAATGTATTTAAATTTAATATTGTGCTTATACAGGGTGTAACAGCGAAACCAACCAACGCCTATATTTTCTTTATTATTATAGTTACAAAAAAATGTTAAATAGCAAAGTTGTAGGAGACCAAGGGGGACATCTGATTAAAGAATAAAATAATTTTTTAAACCAGTGGTTCTCAAGTTAAAACACAAAGTTATATTTTTTCAAATGGGAATATACATATTTTTTAGGCCTATCCGATAGAGTATTTTTTTCTGAATTCAACCATGTATTCGTTTTATATTCTTACATAATAAAAATATTGAGAAAAATTCAGTTGAAATTTAAATAATTTCTAATTTTTAATATTAATGTGCAGTAATCTATAAATGAAAAACAAGTGATAAATTAAATATGGACGTGGTTTCTTTGGATATCTCGTGGCATAAATATCGCAAGCTTCTATGGTATTTTTATTTATTTTTTTAAATTTATCACTTGTTTTTCATCCATAGATTAGCCTAAAAAATATGTATATTCCCATTTGAAAAAATATAACTTTGTGTTGTAACTTGACAACCACTGGTTTAAAAAATTATTTTATTCTTTAATCAGATGTCCCCCTTGGTCAGCTACAACTTTGCTATTTAACATTTTTTTGTAACTATAATAATAAAGAAAATATAGGCGTTGGTTGGTTTCGCTGTTACAACATGTATATAGCCACGTGTAAAAATTTATTTTATATTTGTTTTTGATTTATACCCAAATTTTAACTAGGCTAAAGAACTAAATTTTAATTCGTAGAATAAAGGAAAGATTTAAAAAATATATAAACTTCTGTTAAAAAACAATTAAATACTTAAACAATCTCGTAAAAGTAGTATAGAAAATAATTTACAATATTTACTTTTTAAATCTCAAAAACATGACCATGTTTCTTTGTTTAGTATTTATTTACACAGCGTCGCAGAATGTTTCAGATAAAACTTTATAAATATTGTACAGCATATCCTGAATTTGTTTTGTTGACGAGATTTAAGAAGATCTTCCATTTTAAAAGTCACTGTAGGTAAATGAAACACCAAAATGTGAACCAAAATAGTTATTTATGATATAAGTGTTAAAAGTGACATTTTATTTTGTGAGACGGGAAGTTTAGGACACGACGCGAAGCGGAGTGGCGTAACCCTTCGAACAAAATAAAAGCACTTTTAACACGTATATCATACACTATTTTTTCTACAAACATCGTTTTATATTTTAATATAAGAAATAATTTATTTAATTATTTTTGACAGTTCAGTAACAAAAGATATTTATATAGTAATATAATGAAACACGTAGTCTATGAATTCAATAAAAATTGAGAGTTGTTTATTAAGAGATGAAATTTACTTTTAACATGCGTTAAAAGTGATTGGCAGTTTACTTTTAACGCACGTTAAAAGTGATTGACAGTTCACTTTTAACACGGCGTCTTATAATATTGCATTTTTAACAGCAGTAGGCCGTGTTAAAAGTTTAATTTTTACCTTCCGCTTACCTGTAAAGGAAGGTATTGGAATCATGCAAAAAATCGGGTGGTGAAATTTTAGTGGATGAGCACGAATTAGGGTCCTTACAACTCATTTTTGATAGTTTCACGATGATGTCTGTGTGTATGTGTGTGTGTGTGTGTGTGTGTGTGTGTGTGTGTGTGTGTGTGTGTGTGTGTGTGTGTGTGTGTGTGTGTGTGTGTGTGTGTGTGTGTGTGTGTGTGTGTGTGTGTGTGTGTGTGTGTGTGTGTGTGTGTGTGTGTGTGTGTGTGTGTGTGTGTGTGTGTGTGTGTGTGTGTGTGTGTGTGTGTGTGTGTGTGTGTGTGTGTGTGTGTGTGTGTGTGTGTGTGTGTGTGTGTGTGTGTGTGTGTGTGTGTGTGTGTGTGTGTGTGTGTGTGTGTGTGTGTGTGTGTGTGTGTGTGTGTGTGTGTGTGTGTGTGTGTGTGTGTGTGTGTGTGTGTGTGTGTGTGTGTGTGTGTGTGTGTGTGTGTGTGTGTGTGTGTGTGTGTGTGTGTGTGTGTGTGTGTGTGTGTGTGTGTGTGTGTGTGTGTGTGTGTGTGTGTGTGTGTGTGTGTGTGTGTGTGTGTGTGTGTGTGTGTGTGTGTGTGTGTGTGTGTGTGTGTGTGTGTGTGTGTGTGTGTGTGTGTGTGTGTGTGTGTGTGTGTGTGTGTGTGTGTGTGTGTGTGTGTGTGTGTGTGTGTGTGTGTGTGTGTGTGTGTGTGTGTGTGTGTGTGTGTGTGTGTGTGTGTGTGTGTGTGTGTGTGTGTGTGTGTGTGTGTGTGTGTGTGTGTGTGTGTGTGTGTGTGTGTGTGTGTGTGTGTGTGTGTGTGTGTGTGTGTGTGTGTGTGTGTGTGTGTGTGTGTGTGTGTGTGTGTGTGTGTGTGTGTGTGTGTGTGTGTGTGTGTGTGTGTGTGTGTGTGTGTGTGTGTGTGTGTGTGTGTGTGTGTGTGTGTGTGTGTGTGTGTGTGTGTGTGTGTGTGTGTGTGTGTGTGTGTGTGTGTGTGTGTGTGTGTGTGTGTGTGTGTGTGTGTGTGTGTGTGTGTGTGTGTGTGTGTGTGTGTGTGTGTGTGTGTGTGTGTGTGTGTGTGTGTGTGTGTGTGTGTGTGTGTGTGTGTGTGTGTGTGTGTGTGTGTGTGTGTGTGTGTGTGTGTGTGTGTGTGTGTGTGTGTGTGTGTGTGTGTGTGTGTGTGTGTGTGTGTGTGTGTGTGTGTGTGTGTGTGTGTGTGTGTGTGTGTGTGTGTGTGTGTGTGTGTGTGTGTGTGTGTGTGTGTGTGTGTGTGTGTGTGTGTGTGTGTGTGTGTGTGTGTGTGTGTGTGTGTGTGTGTGTGTGTGTGTGTGTGTGTGTGTGTGTGTGTGTGTGTGTGTGTGTGTGTGTGTGTGTGTGTGTGTGTGTGTGGTGTGTGTGTGTGTGTGTGTGTGTGTGTGTGTGTGTGTGTGTGTGTGTGTGTGTGTGTGTGTGTGTGTGTGTGTGTGTGTGTGTGTGTGTGTGTGTGTGTGTGTGTGTGTGTGTGTGTGTGTGTGTGTGTGTGTGTGTGTGTGTGTGTGTGTGTGTGTGTGTGTGTGTGTGGTGTGTGTGTGTGTGTGTGTGTGTGTGTGTGTGTGTGTGTGTGTGTGTGTGTGTGTGTGTGTGTGGTGTGTGTGTGTGTGTGTGTGTGTGTGTGTGTGTGTGTGTGTGTGTGTGTGGTGTGTGTGTGTGTGTGTGTGTGTGTGTGTGTGTGTGTGTGTGGTGTGTGTGTGTGTGTGTGTGTGTGTGTGTGTGTGTGTGTGTGTGGTGTGTGTGTGTGTGTGTGTGTGTGTGTGTGTGTGTGTGTGTGTGTGTGTGTGTGTGTGTGTGTGTGTTGTGGTGTTGTGTGTGTGTGTGTGTGTGTGTGTGTGTGTGTGTGTGTGTGTGTGTGTGTGTGTGTGTGTGTGTGTGTGTGTGTGTGTGTGTGTGTGTGTGTGTGTGGGTGTGTGTGTGTGTGTGTGTGTGTGTGTGTGTGTGTGTGTGTGTGTGGTGTGTGTGTGTGTGGGTGTGTGTGTGTGTGTGTGTGTGTGTGGTGTGTGTGTGGGTGTGTGTGTGTGTGTGTGTGTGTGTGTGTGTGTGTGTGTGTGTGTGTGTGTGTGTGGTGTGTGTGTGTGTGTGTGGTGTGTGTGTGTGTGTGTGTGTGTGTGTGTGTGTGTGTGTGTGTGTGTGTGTGTGTGTGTGTGTGTGTGTGTGTGTGTGTGTGTGTGTGTGTGTGTGTGTGGTGTGTGTGTGTGTGTGTGTGTGTGTGTGTGTGTGTGTGTGTGGTCAAGGGTTGTTAGTCGCATAACTCAAATACGAATTACCCGAAAATTTTGATATTTGGTATTTAACATTTGTATATAAATTGGAAGAGCTCCCTAGATTTTGGTACAAATATCTTCATCGAAAGTGATATTTTTTGAAGATTGAAAAAGTTAATTGTCAAAATTGTATATAAATTTGGAAAAATATAGTATTTATTTGTAATAAGAATAAGAGGAAAAGTTATTTGCAACTTACGTTATAAAAAAGTTGTCTTTATCTGGTAGCATTAAAGAACTGCAGTAAAATTTAAAAAATAAATGTATCAAATAAAACGTTAATATCTTGTAATCCATGATCGGTTGATTTTTGTTTCTGCGTAAAAAATATTGACAGGTGAGACGGGTGACAAGTTGGCATACTAGCGCTATATAAGTCATAAGTAAGATATTAAATGTAGTAATTGAACGGAGGATGGCTTCAACACAGCAGAGTTTTCCTGTGAATGAATCTTTTTATTCAGGTGATGCAAATTTCTGTGTTTGAATATTTGAGATTTTTATTTGTATATTTTAAATGGGCACCGGATTGCACGTATACATTTCTGTTTAAAGTCTAGATATGGCGGAAGGTTGTGTGATGGCCACGTCAGATTTTTAATAGTGTTTGTAGAAAAAACAAATTTATTGTTAAACTTTTGTAAGATTATCCTAAATAGTGACTAAACTCGTGCGTCAAAAAATTTGAAAATAATTTTATACATAGAAAAGTATTCAGGAAATTGCATTCTGCAAGCCGGAAATAAATATTTTTATTCATTAAAAAATGGCAGCCGTTTTTGTATGTACAAAAACTACTACTTGATTTTATCGTTATTTTCAAAATACATTTTCACGATTTTCTCAAAAACTGTACTACCATTTTATAGCAAATTTTGTGCTCAACAATTTATTATTATTATTTATCATTAACGAGATAAACATAAAAACAATAAATTGTGGCCAGTTTTACTGCCTTGTACGGAGTAAAAAGGAAGTATTGTAATCACGAAAAATTTCGGTTCTCAGATTTTTACGGAAATATCCGTTTTGACCTTTTCTGAATCCATTATGACTAGTTTCGTCGTGACGTCTGTACGTACGGACGGACGGACGGACGTATGTATGTCGCATAACTCAAATTCGGTTAGACGTAGAAAGTTGAAATTTTGTATTTAGGACTGTTATAGCATCTAGTTGTGCACCTCCTATATTTTTGGTTTCAATCTACAAACCGGAAGTAGTACTTTTTTCAAATATTTCGATAAATATTTAATTTAAGACAAATTTTTTTATTTTAAATGTGATTATTATCTACAATCGGTAATTTATAAATATTTTTGTATCTGGTATCATTTAAGAATAATTAAAGTATATATTTATAATTTAGTATTTCGGTATCTTGTAGTCCATGATCAATTAACATTTCTTACTACGTAAAATTTAAATGATTATGACATGACAGTGACAATAATAAAATATGCTTTATATCTTCTTCTGCAGTTTAAATAAAATGATTAAAATATATTTGTGAGTACCTATAGTAGCAGTAGTAGTAGTACTTATATATTAATATATTTGTATAATAAGTTAAAAGAATAAAGTCAGATTTTTTTTATATTATTCTACATTTTAGTTATTAAGAAAAGTATGAACAGTTTAATAGGCGTACAAGGAAGTCATGTGGTGTCCACGTCAGATTTTTTCAAAATGGCGGACGAAGCTCCAGTCAAATCGATGAAGACTTTTAGCATGTTGTTGATAAAGGTATTGGGAGGGTGTATATCAAAATCCAGCTTACTATTAATTTTTTCCACAAAACTACAAAATATGATCAAATTTCTAAAGTGAAGTATGTGTATTTGCGTTCACATCACTAAAATTTGGTGTTGTGAACGCAAGTACATAATTGCCATATGACAGACTTTACAAATTACGTCAAATTTGCGGCTTTATATAAAAACGGGAAAGGATTTGGGAATTAGTAAAAGAAGAAACAAGCTAATATAATAGATACCTAATAATTCTACTGATTACTGGTCTTTTAAAATATAAATAATTTAGATTTAGTTCTGTTACATTTCATTTATAAATAAGTTAATTTTTAATTCCAATCACTAATAAAACACATTGCTATCCCTTTTAAAATGTTATTAAATATAATCAGGCTTAAGGGGGGTCGATACCTAAATGGATAAAATTATTAATAAATACAAGTCTTTATGAACTATTTAATTCAGAAAATTAAATTGCAAATGGTTCAATACAAGCCGTGAAAATGACGTAAACGATATTTTGTTTTTCCATTAAAACTGGCTTCAATATTAAGATTTTTTAAACAAATAAGATATTTTTAAATAGCTTCAGGGTGTTCTTAAGTGCGTCTAATGCCACTTTTTTGTTTTTTTGTTTTAAATACGTGATAAAATACCTACCTACCTACTTCACAAAATAGCTAAAATTGGCCATGTTTATCCATGAATATAAAAAAATAGAGTACAAAAAGAAAAAATGTAGCATCAGACACATTTGGAAACAACCTTTATCTATTCAAAAATGTATTTGTTATTATTATTAAGGCCGGGATGTAGCTGTCCACGATTTCGTCGAGAAAAAGGAGAGATATATACAGATTTAGTGTGTCGAACAAAGGCAGCAATATAGCGAACGCGCTCTAAAAGTGGCATCGTATTTGTATGATATTGTATTTATAAGACAAAAGAAATCATAAAACGCGTTATTTATATACTGTATAACATGTTACCTACAGTGCGACGCATGAATTTTAATAGATTTTGTATTTAAAATGCCCTAAATTAAACATGTAAAAGTAGTATTTTTCTCTTTATTCGGCATTTTTTTAAAACAATACTATGAAAAAATTTGGAAAAATCGATGCGTCGCACTGTAGAATAAATATTAAATATTGTCGTAAAAAAATTTCAATGATCTTATGTTAGTATTAGTGCCCCACTTAAAGTCAAATAAATAATTATTATTAATAGTTATTTATGTATTAAGGGTGTAAGGAAGCTTTTATGGCTTGAGACGTAATTTTGATCCCGAGCGTCAGCCGAGGGCTCAAAACACGTCAAAAGACATAAAAGCAAGTTACTCTCGTGGTACATACCCTACTTTATGCACAGTTCAATATTTTCTAATAAATGTTCAAATTACCAAAATTTACTAAATTCTCTTACCACTGTAGACACCAAAAAATTCCGAAAATATACAAAAATCTAAATATCAAAGTTGTCATTATTGAATTAAACATTTACAAGATAATTTATGTTAAATGTAAGTAAAACTGTCATTTAAATAAAAAATGGTACAATTAATTATAAAAAATGGTTATTTATAGGATTATTAGTAGTTTATATGTGGAATATTGAAAATACTGTTTGCATTAATTTGACGTTTTTTTATGGCGCACTGCGCTATAAAGTGGTTCGTGGGCTATAAAGTGACGTTTACGTCAAAGTAATTCGTGTATAGGTGTCAAATTATGATATGACCGTGCATACAGGTATTTTTCTATTTGGCGTTCACAAAGTTAACTTTGTGAAACGCAACTGAATGTCGCTAGAGCTCACTTTGTGACACGCAACATATTTTTATAGAAGGTTGGTATATTGCTAGTATCAGATCAGTATCAGATGATATTTATTTCAATTGTTAAACGTCAAACGTCAGAATTGACAAATTTCAGTAGGTATGACCTCTAAATATGTTTTGTTTAATTAATTACTTTTTATTCAATAAAATTAATGAATCTAGAAATTGAAAACATATATAAGTTCAATATTTTCTATAATGTCTGTACTTATCACCTAGAATAGTTCAGTAATATATACTTTTGCAGTGACAGTGACAGTTAAATAAATGGCAATATTAATATCACCAACCAAAACGTTACACACATAAATTTCCCTAAATCGACTTGTGTATATTGTGGCAGTATAATTTAAATTTTAATAATAAAAAGACACCAAATAGAAAAAATAGTATAAAGAACTCATTTTATAAGACTTTTTTCGCACTTGTTCTTTAGTAAACTCGCCCGAGGGCTCGTTTTACTAAATTTGAACACGTGCGAAAAAATTATGTCTTATAAAACTTGTTCTTTAATATACTATTTTCTACATTCGTTTAGTGTCTACTTAGTGATGTTTCTCTTTACTCGACGGTAGCAGAAACAAGTCGTCGTGTTCTCGTGTTGCTCAGGTTCCCAGGAACAAATAGAAAAGTACACATACATATCGTAATATAAAAACCTCTGTTTATGCAACGGTAGTATTAGTCAACGCACTGAAGGTAAGCAACTTGAATTCTTCAAACAAACGCGAAAAAACACACGCACTCTACGACCATCATAGAGGGGGCAGTGGCAGCGAAACAGGGATTTTCAAGTGAAAAAAGGGACAAATTTATTTCAATTATTTAGATTTAACTTTGTAATATAACAAGAATATTATGCGATTTATAATACCGAGGATGTTGCTAAACGACGAGGTGAAACCGAGTCTCGTTGAACATTCAAAGGAGCTTAAATCGCATATATTCGCGTTATATTAAAAGCTTAATCGTATCATCAACGACAGCGATGTTACAACAAATCAACAATAATTTTATCTATCAATTAATTGACAGTTTGCATATTATGGAAGGTTTTGATGTTATTATGGTTGTATCTAACTTATTAAGTTCGTAACTAATGAATTATACGTATCTAACGTATTATAAGTAACTAACGTATATTATGTTATAATTATCAAAAAATATTACATGTTATAAGGTAATAACAGTTGATGATACGATTAATTACTTAATTAAATTGTAGTATACAGGCGAATTATTTTTGTTTTTATAAAATGAGCCATGTCTCAACTGAATCGTTTTGCCATTAACTGCACAGTTTCGTATTCGACTGAGCTGTTTTTGAACTGAGTGGTTTCTGAACTGAACGATTTTTGTGATGAACTGAAAATATATTTGGTTGAAAAATTACTCGAAATATCAGTCATACAACATATAGGTATACTTTTTCTTACATAACTGACGTTTCGGTTTACACTTATAAACCTTCTTCAGGGTTAGTAAGATCTTACAGAAATTCATGTATCAAATACGTTAACAAACATTCAGTTGGCAAACTTCATACATGACATACATAATTACTCTCAAAATTAACTACGTAGTTAATTTTTGTAAGATCTTAACCCTGAAGAAGGTTTAAGTGTAAACCGAAACGTCGGTTATGTAAGAAGAAGAATATATTATTATGTTGTATTATAATATTTCGAGTAATTTTTCAACCTTACATATCACCACAGTCGATTTATTCAAAATATATTTATTAGATTCAATCAGATTCAATATAAATATAACAGTTTTATTTGAGTATATATTCAGGATCATACGTTCTGTGGGCTTAAACAATTCATTTTAAATAGTTTTTACTTAACTCAGCTATATCTACACTGAATGGCTTGTGAACTAAGCGATTTTCGTAAGAACCTATTATGTTTGAGTTAGCATTATTTTGGAATATAAGTTCTATGGATTTATTCGTATATTTTAAAAATCGAGCAATTTAAATTTATTTATTGTACTATGAAGCTATGAAATCGAGTCTTGAATAACTTAAAGATTAAGGAAATCTTGTAAATTATAAAATATTCATTATTCTGTTATTGAATCTTTAATTTTTCTACTACTACTACAAACTGCATTCTTGTTTTATTTATTTCTATGACTCATTTTCCGATAGTATCCTTGAAAAATTTATGTGTTCATTCATTCACATAAAAATGACATGTGTGTAATTAGCTTTATTCCATTTGTCATTATAGAATATATTTATTCATTTAAATTAGCTCAATACAGTTTATAATGAAAGGATAATAAATTACTTAAGTGCAGATGCAAACAAATTTTTCACAGTTATAGTGTTATCTGATGTAATGTATAACTTACTGTTGTTCTGGCGAGAATTTGGAGGAAGGGAAACGGTTTGACAATATTTTTTATAAATAAGAAATATTGTTTATTTTAACCAGTACAAATACCAGACCTTATAATTTATATAAATTCTACTTTTTAACCCTATCTTCCCACGCTTGGAGATGCCTAATCCGGCCAGTTTGGACTGGCAGACTGGACATTCCTTCTTTAGCAAGTATGCAACACCCCAGCCCTTCGGGTGCATGTCACTGCGCCAAATTGCCGTAATGTCAAATACCCGCTGTGTCCAATTGCCGCAATGTCGAATTGCCACTGTGCCAAAACGCATCCCCACCACTTACATACTTGTAATAACGTATGTCGAGAGACTACTGCAAATTTATTTCGACACAGAGGCAATTTGACCCAGTGGCAATTTGACTCAGCGGCAATCCAACACAACAGTAATATTTAGACATACTGGCAATCGGGCATAGCGACAATTGGACATAACAGGAGCATTTTGACATACACTAACATAGCTAACAAAACCGTACTAGAGCCCCACAAACTCGGTTTTGGTATTTACTACACTAACAGAGCTAACAAAACCGTACTATAGAGCCCCACAAACTCGGTTTTGGGCGCTATGCCCGATTGCCAGTATGTCTAAATATTGCTGTTGTGTTGGATTGCCGCTGAGTCAAATTGCCACTGGGTCAAATTGCCTCTGTGTCGAAATAAATTTGCAGTAGTCTATCGACATATGTTATTACAAGTATGTAAGTGGTGGGGATGCGTTTTGGCACAGTGGCAATTTGACATTGCGGCAATTGGACACAGCAGGTATTTGACATTACGGCAATTTGGTGCAGTGGCGTGTTCCCCCCAGCCCTTCAATTTCACGACTAATAAAATGTCCACACTAATTTGACCGCTAGCTCTCCATCTATAATATATTTGTCAGCGAAATGATTAGATTTTGGGAATATTTGAAAAGAACCAAAAGAGTAGTTAAATTATCTCGTTGAATTACACTCGAGCATTTTATTTCCTCCGACAAATTTCTGTTGTGACATCTCAACTTTGTCGGCTCTCGCCTCACAGCAATTTGACTCGAAAAATTGCTAGGCAATAGAAATTTATCCGGCAAAATAAAAAGCTCTTGTGTAATTACAGTTAAAAATTGCATGATACAAATAACAGCTCTCGTGTACCACTCGGGCCAATTAAGACTTTGTTGGAAAGCACTCAAAAATGCACATGTGATATTATAAGTGAAAATCGCATGACACAAATAACAGCCAATGGATGAATTGATTACAATAATAGTAACCATGCGGTTATATAAAAATTTTCTCGGTAATTTACTAGTAGCTTGAGTAACTTACCTAACTGAAATTAATAAGCGGAAACTTTACCGTCATCTGTCACTTTGACATTAAATTAAAAATTGATTAAATTGCTATTTTGAGTATAAATTAGTAATTAATAAGGTAAATAATACATATTTTTTTATTAATGTTAAATACAAATTTAGTAAATATTTCAAGTTTCTATTGTAAAAAGAATTCAAAAATAGAGCGGCGGTGTCATTGCGATTTTCTTACCGAATATGCACTCGTGCATTCATTCATGTCCAGGAAAGTTTCTGGAAAGAATTAATGCACATGTGATATTATAAGTGAAAATTTGATTGATCAATAGCAGTACAAATATGAAAAGTTCTCATCTCCTTCACTGCAAGCGGTGTTCACCCAGTGGCGGAGCCATAGGGGGGTCAGGGGGTGATTTCACCCCCTGACAAAAAGAAGTAAACTGATGGCGCCTTTTTAAAGATTTAAGTTAATTAATCAGTTATTCAATAATATTAAGGTCATGCATTTTTATAACATTACTGTTAACCTATAATAACAAATTCGATTTTAAAGAATGACACACTATACTGCCATCTATCACATCGGCCATCTAGATAAGATTGGTGTAAACGTTCCCATGCGCCTGTGCCCGCCATACCACATTCATAATACGTTTTCTTGTTAAAACTTGCAGAATTTTATTCTTAATTATTATTAGCGGCAGTGGCGTTTTTTGCAATTTAAGAGATTTATATTAATTGTTTATGTATGTAAGTATTTGAATACATAATTAAGTATATATACTATTTTAGAAGTTTTTTTTTTCTCAGTACTATGTATTTTGTCCTATATTTATAAAATTCTGGATGGCGCCTTTTTGATGTACGTAATACCCTGCTGACGAGAAATCCTGGCTCCGCCACTGTGTTCACCCTACAAGTGATCATCATCATCATCATCATCATCAATTCCGGTCACGCTTGTGTTTTTGTAACCGGCCGGGTAGGGTAGTTGTGAGTCAGTCTCTAAGGCCTGCTCTGGCTATTTATATCTGCAGTACTGTTTTGGTTGTCTATTTGCCGCGAGCTTGAGGAGCTGAGAATCCTGAAATAGCAACAAACGCGCGATGCGCCCGACTGGAGTCTGGCGGAGTTTAATGCCATTTCTGTACTGGAATTATACTGAACTGTTAGATGTGGCGCCAGAGGAAACAACCAGTGACTCTCAAACTGTTGATATTAGGAAAGCAACGGGCTTGCTGAAATTCAACTTGTAATTTATTATTTAATTTTTATTGAACATTATTTTACCTAAGGTGTACGTCCATCCTAAAATTTTACAGCGTTACAGAGGTGTAGGTACTCCTCCCACGTTTACTTTAATTATAATTGAAATATATGATGCTTTTACATATGAGTGTATTAACAAAGGATGTCTTCATGCTTCTATATTTATATTTTTTGTCTTTGGCCTAGGAATTTTAAGTAAAAAAATTTAAAAATGACTTTTTTGCTGTTTTTGGTCATTATTTGATATGAATATTTTTTCGATCACTATAGGGCAAGAAAAAATTAAAAATCAAAAAGCATGCAGATAGCAGCTATGCTTCCCTTTTCGAATAATTTTTGTTTTACTTAATTTCTTTAAAAAAATACAGAAGTTATTATGGAAATACTGGAGCCATGTTCACAGTATTTTTCAACTTCAAAATGACATTGCATAGCTAGGATGCAGGAAAGTACGAGTTTCGGGCTGGTTTCATGCATCCGTAGTAGTGGGGAAGAGAATGAAATAGAAAAAAATAATATCGAGAGTATTCTAGGAATTCGAAAAATAGTAGACTAGCCCCTTAACAGAAAAAGCAATTGTACAACCCTGCTACCTTCATTATCAATATATTTTTATAATAAGCTTCCATACAGTATATAGTATATCATTATTATCTATAACGCCTTATACCCAACTTGTGTGTATCAGCCTCAAATTCTAAGTCATCCGTATAGATTATAAAGCTAGATTCAGACTTACCCAATTATAAGTATAAGTGCTAAATTCACCAACAACCACTTCCACAAATTTCCAATTTCAATTATAAGTGCGAACGTTGAGCGCTGGTTGGTTAAATTAGTAATTTATACTTATACTTAGGTAGGTCTGAATTGGACGGAATGGACTTAAATGAGATGTGGTTTCAACAGGATGACGCCACCTGTCACACCGCACGCGAAACAATGACATTGTTGCAAATAAAGTTTCCAGGTCGTGTCATCTCTCGTTTTGGAGACCAAAACTGGCCGTCAAGAAGTTGCCATAACTTGTTTAGATTATTTTCTCTGTTTTTTTTAAAGTAAGGTTTATGCGAACCACCCTGAGAAAATTGAGGAATTCAAAGAAGAAATTACACGCCAAATTCGTGAAATGTAAAATCCAACAACCCTTACTTCGTTACTTCAAAATGTAAAATTTTGTCAAAAGAGTACATTTCTGCCAACAGAGCAACAACCGATATTTTGTTTTATGTGTAAATAATGTCGTTACTACCTCTGTACATATCAAAAACAAAATGTAAATAAAACATTAAATTAATATATTTTAGTAAGGTTTTAAAACTCAATTTGTTGCTTAAATTTTGTAAAGCTAAAGCAAAATTTAAGGAAAATACCCATAAATTTAATGAAACAATAAACATCATCCTAATAGGTATAAGTACTCGATTTAAAGAAAAGAAAAACACGCAAAAACACCATTTAATAAAAATATAAACATTGTTAATTGTTATTAATTTACATTTTAATTCATAATATTGTGAAATTATTTTAAATGAAAGAAGCATTATTCCAGAAATAGAGGTCATTCACACGTTTCATAGTAAATATTATTATCAGAAAAAGTATTCCACAGCTCCTAGACTCTTAATGCCTTAATCCTTAAGATGTTGGGAGCCACTGAAGTAAATAAACATCTGTCCTGACTTTGTAGTGTAATTATATGTACCGCGCTTTGCGAAATCGATTTATTTTTATTTGCAGTAATTATTATTACTGTATTAATTAGCTATTAATAACTATTACTGGCGTCGAATTTGAGCTTAGAATGCGTGTTGATACAGGTACTCATAGTAATGTGCTTATATTACATTGTTTACAAGCAGTAGTAAAAAATTTATTTGATCGATGTAATAGGGTACTTCACCATAGTAGCAAATTAGCAATCCAGTCAATTATATTGAAAGGAGACCTCAAAAATGAGTTATTGCCATGAAAAAAGTTTTCAAAAAGTTAATAGTCCTTTAAATATTTGAGATTTTACGTATTAATACATCTACGTCAAAATAATGCGTTTCACGTGTATAGAGAAACCACCAAATTGTATTTTATATTTTGTAACATTTAGAAACAGTTGATTTTACATGAGTACATTTTAATTCCAGCCCCATTGCTTGAGAAGATTTTCAGCTATACATCTACGACACACAAACTTTAAAAATTAATTACAGCTTTATTAAGAACAATTACCTAAGGCTTATCAGTACTCTCAATCGCTTTCAAATAACATGAAGTTTCAATAAAAAACTTTTAAAAAAAATGGTAAACTACCCTATTATGGTACATAGTGTTTTGTGTGACCGCTTGTGGTTCGGACTACTCAGGTTCGAATCCCGTTAGGTACGCATTTAATTGCACTAAAATCTTCCCTGTGTGGTATACTCTCCATCCACTAACAATCATAAGTACCCGTGAGTTGACGGCTGGTAACTGCATACACGGAATAATATTATTTATAGTGATGCCGCCGAGACGACAAATTTCTTGTCTCATTCTCGTTCAATACATTTCTCGTCTCGACTTTTCGAAATGAGACGAGAATTCAAAATTACGAGACGAAAAATAGTTCTCGAAACTAAAACTTTGAAATAAATTTATTAAGTATTATTTTTTTCGAAAATGTCAAAATATTTTTTAATTTGTTCGTAGCATTTTTGTTTTGATATACCTAAATAATTTTCTTTCTAAAACATAGATTGTGTGCAAATTTAACAAAAATGTACAAAAAAATTCCAAAATTCACTTCTAACTTTTCATATAGATGGCAACAAAATTTTTTCGAGAAATTGAGACGAAACGAGAATCGAGTACTTTGAGACGAGAATTGAACAGCCGAGAAAAAATTTAGGACGAGGCAATATGTGAGGCTGTCACACCCAAAGTTGGGTAACAAATACAGGGTGTAACCCAACCTGTGCAACAAAATTTAAGAGTGTATAAGATTGGACGCACTGATCATTAATCAAAAAGAATTTTTTTGAAATTCGTAAAATTAACAGTTGTTTGCAAAACAATATCAATTTGAGTACCTACCACTGGTTGTCACATTTAAATACAAAAAAAGTTAAACAATAGTTATGCAGTATTTACTCGCGTAATTACATTAATGTAATAATTTGTATAGGTACTTACAGAATGTCTCATTTACTTGGACCCATTTTTAATTTGCGAATTTCAACAAAATTCTTTTTGATTCATGATCATGTCCAATACTATACACCCTTAAATTTTTTTAAACAGGTTAGGTTACACCCCGTATATGACAATTAGAGTGCGGATTATATGCAGGCAAATATATGATCAAAATATGCATGCAATATGCATTGAAATAAGGCCAAAATATGCTCAATATTTGCACAAAATTAAGCAAATATGAAATATTTTACAAATATATGCATGCATATGCAGATATGCAACATAATTTTATTCATTTTTTCTAATAATTTATTTTTATAAATCAGAAAAATACTACATTTTGTCAACAATGCACAAGAATATCATATAAAATAAACAAAACAACGTATAACTTCTGGAATACGACTTGTGTGCCTACCTAGCTACCTACCTTTAAAATTAATGTAAAAACTACTATAGGTGGTATCAAATTTGAGCGATTATAAATTATATATATATATATATATATATATATATATATGTAAAATTTATTAAGAAATTGAAATTTTGGGTTAAAAGGTACAAAATATGCAGTTATATGCATTTTTAACAAATATATGCAAAAAATATTGAAATATGCAAAAAATACACCATATTTTGATCCATTTTTGTATGAAATGCACACATTTGTAAAAAAATACTATTATGCACAATAATACAATATTATGCAAATGCATATAATCCGCACTCTAATGATAATAATTATAATAGCTTGTTGAATAAATATTTATCATATTTTATATGCGCGGTGTTTTTTCTTCTTAAAACAAAATAATTCCTAGATTAATAAGATAATATTTTTGCGCAATATGCAACAATCAACAATATCTTATTATTATTATTTATCTTGTAATGAATAATATTATTCAATATACTTTTACTGAGACTTTTACTTATGATATAAGAAAATTAGATCACTTGAATGAAAATTATAAATTATAAACGGACAATATAAATTACTTAGAAGATTGATTTATCGACGGAATATTAAATTACTACTAGGTAGTTTAGTATTATTGGTATTATCTATAAAACAAGTTACCTAGTATTTAAATTATATGGTTGAAATAAATTAACGAAACGTCATGGACTTTGAAAAAAATCTTTTTTTTGTGTTTACAAACAAAACATGTTTATTTTGTACGCAATTTTAATAAAAAAACTAAACAAAACTACGAAGATATATTTAAAATTAATTAACTGTGTACCTAATCTGAATACAAAAACATAATGCCCTGTTCACAAAAGGATTATTTCATACTCCTGAATTATATATTTTTTTCTAAATGGGACTGCTATTTCAATCATATCTCCAATTATATAATTTACGCAGAAGTAACTCAAAATACGAAGTTCCTACGACGATTTGGCACAAAGTTGAGTTGAAAAAAAATTTCATTCGTGAAAAAAAAAATCGTCGAAAAATTTTCGAAGTATGAGTCAAAAACCACAACATGCACTTTTTTCAAACGCCCATAACTTTGTGCCAAATCGTCGTAGGAACTTCGTTTTTTGAGTCCTGCACAGGTAATTGAACAAATTTCAATGCCCTTTTGGTGGATCGAGTCGACAAATTTTTTCCAACTCGGTACACATCGCCAAAGTTGGACCTTTTTTTCCCCAAAAACGTGTTTTTTTGTTCGGGTTTTGAAGGGTACGAAAAGAGATCATCCTAATCTCAGTTTATCCCCTTAAGGTACAGCCACAATGGGGTTTTTTCCCGAAAGAATCGTCTAATTTGGTCGCTGAGTTATGTGCGAAAAACCTAAAAATGCACTTTTTTTAAACACCCATAACTTTGTGCCAATTCATCCGTAGGAACTTCGTTCTTTGAGTCCTGCACAGAGAATTGAATAAGTTTTAGTGCCCTTTTGGTGGATCAAGTCAAAAAAAAAATCAACTTTTTTTCACTGGAGAGCTAGAGGGAGGCGGGAGGGGTTGCGCTTAAGTTCACATGCGCATGACTTTAAAGTTGACACTTCAAAGTTTTTCGCCCGCAAAGGCGAAATCGAAATCATGCATTTTAGTCCTTTAATATATAATATTGTATTGTATTGTATTATGATTTCGGGATTTGAACCTCATTTGGGTTATATCCCTAGGGTGACTTGATGGCACACACAGTATTATACTTTTTGCGCCATTTTCTTGTTTACTTTACTACCGTGTGTTGCCAGTCAACCCGGCGCTAGCCCTTGTTGCAGCCTTTAGCCGGTGCCCGATAGCTAGAGGTTGCCAAGTTAATTAGATTCCAACTTGGAATGGTAACGGGAGTAGGTACACTATGTTCCAAATGTTCTGCCCCAGCCTTAGAAAATCCCCCAGTGATCCGCAACCATTGTAGCATCATTCGTCAAAATATTCGAAATACGGCCTTCTTAGGTTGTAGAAAAAGACAGCATGCGAAAGATAGAAGCAGTTCTCGGTGAATCATTACTAAGTCAGGTAAAGGAAAAGTGTAGAACGTTTGCTTTGAGCTTTAGTTTAGAAACATATTTTCCTTAGTTGTTTTCATCACTGCATTACATTTCTAAACATAAATTGCATTATTATGAAATGACAGTAATAATTTTTCAGTAAATTAAATGAGAATAAAACATATCAAACTGTTTTATTGAAATGCGTGTTGCAAGATTGCATTAGGCATAAATTAAAAGTTTTTTTTAAAGAAACTATGAATTATTGTCCTAAAAGTTACAATTATTATCAAGCTTCGTTACTATCATGTTTCCCGTTCCTGCCTAAATTATTGCACTTACGTATAAACATCTATGTGTTAAAAATGTATCCGTGAAAATTACTACTTTACAATCATTGTTTTCTAAAATATCTACATAAACAATATAATTATTTGTATTAGTCTTTGTTTAAATAGGTATATAAAAGCAACTAATGTTATGATCGATTTGCGACGTTTCCGAAACGTCGTATAAATAAATATAAATATACAGAACAAAACCCAAACAAATAATTTATAAATAAAGACAGTGAGAGTAACAATTTTAAAATTTTTATACAAGTAAAAATTTTAATTTACTTAAAACAAAACAATAAATTCAAATTATTTCAATTGTGGCATTATGGTAAACATAATGTGGATGCGTGGGCCGCCACGCCACGCCGCCGCCGCCGGTATATATTTCACGCCGACGCCAATATTTTTTACGGCGCGCCGATATCAATATTCTAAATTAACAAAAAATTTCGACATTGTTAATAGGAATTTTAATAGTTCATATTTAAAAAAATAAAATTGTATCATATGTGGATGGCATCTAATAAGATATTTTCTATTAACTTTGCTACACATGTAGATATTACGAAGTTAGATACAAGTAAATTTTGATGTGAATACGCATGCGTACACCGGCGCGCTGCCTAAAGAAAAGCCACTTAAAAATTAAGCGTTTATTTTTAACAATTCGCCGCCGCCACTATCAACCTCAACGCTGCACAAGTCAAATTGTGTGTTAATTAATGTAGGTACTGATTAAACATTCAAAGATTTACTGTGTATCGGGTTATGAAATAAAAAATCGTGTGGTGATCATTTTTTATAATCTTGTAATTTTGCCCGGGAATTATTGCTAAAAATGATATTACTTGGATTTTTTTCTATGTAACTTTTTATCGTACTTATTGTTATTATATATTTAATGTAAACTAAATTAAAATATTGAAAATGAAATTACTAATCATAAAAATAATTAACAATTATAATTCTGCATATTTTTGTATTTAATTTTATTAATTCAATATACTTACTTAGCAACCCCGTACAAAAATCATTCGTCAAAATGTTATCCATGTTATGCTACAATTAGATTTTTTTACTTTCAATTTATTCGGTCAGTTTAGGATAGGATAGCCTTCATTTTTAAATTTTACCTTTTGTCAGTACCAATAATTATCTTATGTATTTAATATAAAATTTGGCAATAAGTTAATTTTTTAGTTTTAAGGTATTGTGGCATTTTTAAGATACAAATTTTTATAAAATTGTTAACTTAAAATAATTTTTTCATTTCATAATAACGCAATTTTTGTGTAGAAATGTAATGAAGTGAAGAAAACAAAACTATGGAAATTGTATTTCTAAACCGAAACAGAGCTCAAAGCAATTATTGTTCTACACTTTTCCTCTACCTGGCGTAATCCGCAATGATTCACCGAGAACTGCTTCTATCTTTCGCATGCTGTCTTTTTCTACAACCTAAGAAGGCCGTATTTCGAATATTTTGACGAATGGTGCTACAATGGTTGCGGATCACTGGGGGATTTTCTAAGGCTGGGCAGAACATTTGGAACATAGTGTACCTACCGATCCAAATCAGGCCGTGAAAATTTCCTGACCTGGCCGAGATTCGAACCCACGACTTCTGTAACCAGAGACTAGCATTATTCTAACCACTATGCTATCCCGCCGTGTAATATATAATATACTATTTGTTTATTCCCAATTTGAAATTGTTTATTCCCAATATGGAATTGTTTAGTTCCAATATGAAGCTGTTTCGTCCCAATTTGAAGTTGAAAATGTAGATCCGCCCATGTTAAAATAAAATAAAATAATCCTGATGAGATTTTCTTGTTAAATAACGGAGCCGCTAAATTGAATCTTCAATGAGTCTTGGAAAAGAAGAATTTCTAAATCACTAATAGCTTCAAAACAGTGAATTATTTTTCCGGGTTTCAGAATCAGAATCCTCAAAACATCCTTGTGTGAAATAAAATAGTTGTATACATCTGGGGATATTATAATTTGACAGCTTGCTGTCATTTGAAATTTGGTCGGAAATAATTATTTAATATTAATTCTAATAAGTTACTGCGTAATAAATTCGAGTTCCCTGAATTACATGTTACTAAATAAAAAATACGACACGCAAATTCTTTTTATTTCGGTGATTTATTTCAACAAATTTGCTTTTGCGCCATAAATTAAATTTAACGTTTTGCAAATAAAAAATCATGAGATAATTTCTTCAGATCCAAAGTCCAAAATTACAGACATAAAGATTAATATGAAAGATAAAAATTTGATAAAATCGTGTTTTGATTAAACGATAAGGACAACGAACTTTATATAAAGTCTGTTACAGATTCTTATTTATTTTTATTTAAAGTCTGGAAAATTTCGACACAGCATTGCGGATTTTGGTTAGAAAGTTTTGACATTTCGTGATTTTGCAAATCGAGTTTTGAAAAGCGAACAAATCGAGGACTCAATGTTGCAGTAAAGAAAGCAATCATTTATTTATAGAACGCAAACTGTAAAAGTTGATATATAAATAGCAGCTTGGTATTCTTTTTGGGTTTTGATTGAAGCGATATTCAGGTTTACTGCCTCATGCACCGTTGAAATCTTATTTTAAAACGAAATGGATCTTTAAAAGCAACTATAACATTTTTATTTTATTTCGCGGAAAAGTTTAACAGGTTTAAATGTTAGATACCATTTTTTAATTTTGATGTTTAAAAAACAATTATAATAGTTCTAAAAATGATTTAACTGTTGCCATCTTTTGCGCATTTTTACTGTAATTTATTTTAATGAAACAAACCGTATAACTTTTCTGTTATTATTTAATATTAATAACTGTACGGGTCCGTCAAACAGTTAAACGGACGTTCAAACAAATGGAACTAATATTTTCACTACCCTTATTTTTGCGAATTTTGAAAAAAATCTTTTTTATCTATAATCAGTAAGTATATCAAATTATATAATCTATTAAAGTTTCGTGCATATTGTTATTACTCATGAGCTCATGAAAATGAAAGTACAACAAAATACTACTTATATTTGTTGTAAATAATATACAGGTGTTTCATAAGTTCGAGTACATATACGTTATAGTCCGGGAGCTGGCGTCAAATTTTCATGGGTGATTGCAGCAAAGCTGATTTTTGTAATATAATTAGTTCTATAATAAATAATTAAGAATTGCAGTGTTAGCTGGCACGAAAGTGTGGCCAGCAGATTTAAGGGCCTGCGAAACTTTCAAAAAATATCAGATTTTCAAGTGAAACCAGCAAAGCTAAAATTTTGTATAATGATACTTTACCAATTATATTTAACAAAAAAATATGTTAGCTGGACAGGGCAAGTGGCAAAACCTTATTAGCTGTGCAGATGAACAGTGACAGTGACAGTGACAATGTCAAAATAATGACACATCGTTTTCATTTTATGTAAACAGTAGAAGAAGATATAAACGATGTGTCACTATTTGGACACTGTCACTGTCAATGTTCACCTGCACAGCTAACAAGGTTTTCCACCTGCCCTGTACAGCTAACATATTTTTTTGTTAAATATAATTGGTAAATTATCATTATACAAAATTTTAGCTTTGCTGGTTCACTTAAAAATCTTTTTCCGTTGATCGTTTATTAATGAGTATAATTAATGTAAAAAAATCATGCATTTATAGGGGTCATAAATGCATGATTTTTTTATTAATCAACGATTTATTGGATGCGTTCAATACACGTAATATTGTATTATATTGACCAGCTCTAAGTTTTACCAAAATACAAAACAGAATTAAAAGAAATGATTTTCACACTTCTAGGTAAATAATATTTACGTAGAATTGCTTTAAAAAGAATATAAAAGTAATAACATCATTCTAAAAACGAAAAAACCTTAAGATGTAGTACTGCTAATCAATATTAAGTGAACTGACTGCACCCGCTTCTCCCTGAAAACAGTTGATTTTTATTGTTGAGTTGTCCATTGTTGTCGATCCAATTGTGGTGAACATTTGAAGCGGTCCTAATTTGTTATGGAATAAAATTGAAATTTTTTCAAATTAAAAAGGTATGACCAACGGAAAAATATTGTAACTAACTCATGTGTTAATAGGCGATTAATAATCTCAACAATTAACGCGTTCGCTTCTCTCACGCGTTAAAAAGTCTCAATTATTAATCGCCCTCATTAACACACTAGTTTGTTAAATAACTATTATTTTTGCAAGTTCCACAGCCTCTTAAAATCTTGAGCCCCGCTTTCGGACCAGCTAACACTGCAATTCTTAATTAGTTATTATAGAACTAATTATATTATAAAAATCAGCTTTGTTGAAATGGTCGCCAGCTCCCGGACTATTAAAGGTATATATGTTGTTTGAAATTCTGATTACGAATCAAAATTTTATTTAAATTAAGGGTACCTAGTTTACCTGCAGCATATTTTGTAGTACTGCACTGGATTCGTTTTCCTATTAAACACAAACAAGAGAAATAGGTAATCAAACATCTTAAATTAACATAATACTAGTAAAATAAACATACAAAATTTAATTATTTTTAATGAAACAATAATTACTTCACCCAGTGGCAGTGGCAATGAAAATTTTTTAACTGGGAAACATGAAAATTAATTTTGCGATTTAAAAAAAAATTATACCCTTAACGTATGTACCTGAAGTTATGAAACGCCCTGTATAGTATTCATTCATTTAATAGACAAAGAAATAATGTAAATTGCCATGATTGTAGTTGTCAGCCATCAACTCACGGGTACTAATACTCACGGTTATTATTAGTAGAAAATACACCACAGGGAATATTTGAATGCAATAATTTAAATTTACGAATTTAATGTTAAAGCGAACAGTAAAATGTTCTCATCCAAAATTCGTGATTTATTTTTTGAGGTTCTCAATTTGTTCTTTTTTGGCTGTGTTCAATTTTGCCGACACCAGCGTAAGTTATTTTCGGTACAAAATAAAAAATAAATTAAAATGATGACCACAGTACCCGATCTTGATTATGGCTTGCACAACATGCATATCTCATCCACTTTCTTTTTTGTGTTTTCAATCTTTCTTGCAGTATTTTTTAGTTCTTTTTCTTGTTGATATTTTGAGTGTTACATTCCGTGCGGAATTGCCTTGCGAATTGATTGAAACAAAAAGAATTTTTTAAAATTCGCAAAGTTAAGGGTAGTTTACTTGACGTGTGTACATTTGAAGTATCACTGTTTTGATGGAATATTTGAAAATTTGACATTTATTAATATTAGATTATGTAAACAATTATTTTCATTGTATAGAAAATTTGAAAAAAATTATTAAAAATAACTATACCGACCAGCGGCAAAAAAATGTTTGCTTGAAATACGATGCAATTTTTTGCAAATTTAAAATAAATTCTTATTGTTTCATGATCAGCACGTCGTACAGTATACACTCTTTAATAATAATGCAGACGAGACAAGAATTTCTTGATTCTCGTCTCGTCTCATCTCGAAATTTCTCGCATCGTTGAGAATGATTTTAGAAAAAAATGTTCGAGACGAGATTACAAGATTCGAGAATCTCGACATTTTTGCCGAGATTTCTCGAATTTTTAAAATTATTTATACTTTTACTTTGTTCAACAAATTTTAATTTTTTTATATTTTTTCCACCAATTCGCCTATTTGTAGTAGTCATAGTCAAACTCAACTAATTTGTCAAGTCAACCTGTCAACATAGATCTATTATTTTACTGGCATTGACCATCTACAATTATTAGTTTAAATTTTTTATTATTAGGGATGAAAATGAGACATTTACGACCGGTTAGTAAGTACTTTTACTCCCTAGGGAGGAAAAGTCAATTGAAATCCCGCATAAAGCGGGAGGAAAAGTACTTTTTCTTTCTAGCTGGAAAAGGTACTGACCGGTCAGAAATACCTTACTTTCGTCCCTAGTAATAGAAACGAAAGGTGGCGTTTTCGGTGGAGATATATACAGGGTGTAACACGAAATGCGGGCCATAGGCGTTTAACATGGTAAATCAGTTTTTCCGTTCGCATTGCTTCCCTAATTATTTTAGACAAAAATGTTTCAAATAAATGTTGTTGAGCATTAAAAACAGGAGATGAACAAATGCGTAACGCTTTAAAAGTCAATGTCAGAATAATAGATTGTCAAAATCATTTATACGTATGTACTAATAATTTGACGTTTAAAACGTTACGCATTTTGTTCATCTCCTGTTTTTAATTCCATGGCTGTTACTATTAATTCGCTATTCCGTGTATTTTCAAATTTGATTTCTGCAGTTATAAAGCAACCAAAATAAATTTTGTTTACTGATCCGGATGTAGAATTTTATGCTCAACAACATTTATTTGAAACATTAGGGAAGCAATGCGAACGGAAAAACTGATTTACCATGTTAAACGCCTATGGCCCGCATTTCGTGTTACAGCCTGTATATAATAATTTAATTACCTAGGCACTAAAAGTTACATTTCACAGTCTGTCAGCTGTGAAAAATAGCACTTTTAATGTGAATCGGAGAAAAAATTTGTTAGGAAAAATAGTCGAGAAATCGAGACGAGATCGAGATCGAGACGAGATCAAAATTTTCAAAGACGAGACGAGAAGTGAAAAATCTCGTCTCGACGCATTACTACCCTTTAATTTGTTGTCCTAAGCTGTGGAACACCTGTACAGTATTCCATGGTTCATTTGAGTTGTTGCGGTTGGTTTTGGTTTAGTTCTGCACCCCAGTTCGAGGACCTCGCCTCCTCCGAGGTCTTGACCTCTTGCAGCAGCCTTGAAGACCTTGGCGCCCCGCTGGTCGTGAGACGACGGTGGACGATGCAGTTATACGATGTCGAATGTTGCGTGTACGAGATGTACGATGCCTGATGCCTTGCTCATCTTCGCAGCCAAATTATATGTACACAGGCCCGGGCTCAGGGGAGGAGGATTGAAGAGCATGAAGAGAATGTAAAAGCTACAAATCCTCTACCGCGTCAGAAAACAGCCAAAACATGGATTTCGCGCTCCACTCCACAGCGTTTATTGTTTTGTTAAATAAAATAATCTAAAGATATTATTGAAGATAAAAGTATCTACAAAATGCAAGATGCAGAATTTTAAAATCTAAATATGTTAATTTGAATTTTGATAATAATTCTTGTTATTTTTTAACACAAATATCTTCCATTTTGAAACGAAAAAATTCGATCAGTTATTTCGCAGATCCAAGCTTTGTTGACAACATATTAAAATTTGAAGTAAATTCACTCATAAATAAAAGCTGTACATTGGTGCTCGAAAACCCTCTTTTTACAAATATTGCAGTTTCTATTACAAGTATGGGTGGCAAAATTATTTTTTCTCCTCAAACATAAATTATTTGTTATTTTTATGCTTCATAAAACAATAAACGCTATAGAATAGCGTGCGGAATCAATGTTTTTGACTGTTTTATATGCCATGGGATTACCTGTTCGCACAAGGATTTTTAAAACTTCTTCTTTTCCAGGATTCAGAATATTGGTAGAATTTGCAAAGAATCCTCGTGCGAACACGGCTTTAAAGATACGTCCACAGGAAAACGCAAATCTAGAATCTCAGATTCGGCATAAATGCAAACATAGGAAGATACAAACACAGGAAATGCAAATCTAGAAAACTAGTTTGTCTCTTCAACACATAATAAATAACCCAATACCATTTTTATTATTCTTTTGTAGATTTGCATCTTCCTGTGTTTGCATCTATGCTAAATCTGATATTCTAGATTTGAATCTTCTTGCATGCATATTCCTGTGTATGAATATTTCAGAATTTTATTCTCTGGTATTAAACCCATTTACAATAATTGCAAGAATGAAGAGAATTTAGCATTTAGCAGAAAATAAACAAAAAGCAACACCAAACGATGCAAATCTAGAAAATTAATAAGTAATAACATTCCTACATCAAAAGATTTTTGCAGGAAAATTCAAATCTATAGAATTTTAGATCTGTCATAAAATGCAAATTTAGAAAAGTTGTATAGTTAAAATATTGGGTTGTTCATTTATTTCAGTTCAATTTTTTTGTACTCTCCTTGTGTTGAAGACAAACTAGTTTTCTAGATTTGCATTTTCCTGCGAATAATCCGGAATAATATTTTCATGCAAGTATTTTATTACGTATACATTTTCTAGATTTGATTTGAATCTTCTTGTGTATGAAGTATGAATATTCTAGAATTTTATTTTCAGGTCTTTTCTTACGGCCACCCCATAAATGTAATCCAGTGTAAATAAAATCTTTTAAAGCAAACGTAGAAATGCACCTAAGTTCCGTTTCCGTTTCCCATATTATACATTAAACTTGAAACTATATGAATGAATATATTGTCGCATTTCAATTCAATTAATGATAAAAATCTGACGTGGCCATCACACAACCTTCCGCCATATCTAGACTTTAAACAGAAATGTATACGTACAATCTGGTGGCCATTTAAAATATACAAATAAAAATCTAAAATATTTAATTCAAACACAGAAATTAGTATCACCTGAATCAAAAGATTCATTCACACAAAAACTCTTCTGTGTTGAAGCACCCCTCCGTTCAGTTACTACATTTAATAGTTTACTTTATGACTTATAGCGCTAGTATGCCAACTTGTCACCCGTCTCATCTGTCAATATTTTTTATGCAGAAACAAAAATCAACCGAACATGGATTACAAGATTTCAACGTTTTATTTGATAAATTTATTTTTTAAATTTTACTGCAGTTCTTTAATGCTACCAGATAAAGACAATTTTTTTATAACCTAAATTGCAAATAACTTTTCCTCTTATTCTTATTACAAATAAATACTATATTTATTCAAATTTATAGAAATTTTTGACATTTAATCTTTTCAATCTTCTAGAAATGTATACGTACAATCCGGTGCCCATTTAAAATATACAAATAAAAATCTAAAATATTCAAACACAGAAATTTGAATCACCTGAATCAAATGATTCGTTCACAGAAAAACTCTTCTGTGTTGAAGCCATCCTCCGTGCAATTACTACATTTAATATCTTACGTATAACTTATATGGCGCTAGTTGGCTAGTATGCCAACTTGTCACCCGTCTCGTCTGTCAATATTTTTATGCAGAAACAAAAATCAACCGAACATGGATAACAAAGATTTCAACGTTTTATTTGATAAATTTATTTTTTAAATTTTACTGCAGTTCTTTAATGCTACCAGATAAAGACAATTTTTTTATAACCTAAATTGCAAATAACTTTTCCTCTTATTCTTATTACAAATAAATACTATATTTATTCAAATTTATAGAAATTTTCGACACTTAATCTTATCTTCAAAAAATATCACTTCCGGTGAAGATATTTGTACCAAAATCTAATGAGCTCTTCTTATTCGTATACAATTGTAAAATATCAAATATTAAAATTTTTGGGTAATTCGTATTTGAGTTATGCGACACACGGCATCGGCCCGGACCACACACATACACACGCACACACACACACATACATACAGACATCATCGAGAAACTATCAAAAATGAGTTGTAAGGACCCTAATTCGTGCTCATCCACTAAAAACTCACTACCCGATTTTTTGCATGATTCCAATACCTTCCTTTACAGGTAAGCGGAAGGTAAAAAACGCTCTAATACATTGCTATCAAATTCTTAATCATGGATATGAAAAATCCCATGTTTCACGTTAAAATAAACTCACGGTATATCCTATTAAATTAAATATTTTAAATCAAACGTAGAAATGCACCCAAGTTTCGTTTCCGTTTCCGATATTATACATTAAACTTGAAACTATCTGAATGAATATATTGTCGCATTGCAATTCAATTATAAATAATACAAAATGCCCGTAGCTATAAAAATCATTCAAATAAATACGGCATTTTATTAATAAAACATTTATCCTGTATTAATATCAAAGAAACAACGTTAATTATAATTTCAAAACGCAATTATTAAAACATTGTTTCATTTCTTCCTTGATTCCATAATTGTTAAAAAATATTTACATATATTGTTTAACCTAGACATTTCTCTCGTTGTCTCGTTTAACTTAAATATTTATATTAATTGCGAAATGTTCAAGGTGGAAGCACTAAAATGATTTTGCATTTAAATATTTGGTAGCATATTTACAAACTTAAAATCCTTGTTACTTGTTGTTGTTATTTGTTATCAAAGACAATATATTTAAACTAAATACATACACGCCTCATATTATGTTTCAGGCTGAAATATAATAAGTAATAACAAGGACAGAATTAAATATTTAATAAATTGTGGCAACTTTATAATTAGCGACCAAAAAATAAATAGTTACGATAATAAAAAATCTGCTGTGGCCAGTACACGACCTCTCGCCTAATTCTGCTTATTCTACTAATCTCGAGACTAATCTAATAAATAGTTTTACTTACATTTTAATAGTTTTATGTTCATGTAAGATGTAAACGATAATATAAACCAACATGCAAGCAAAAGATGTCAACTGTACTGTCACTGTCAGAATAATTCAAATTTTATGTAGAAACAAATTTCATATCATGGACAACAAGATAGAATATTAATTGTACTTTATTTTATTGTTAAATACTACTAGATTCAGCAAATTGTATTTATAATTAACTGTACCCATAGATAATTATATTTTCTGTTATTTTTAATTGCAGAAATTGTCATAAATAAATAATGTACCAATATATTTAAAGAAAACTTAATCAAGCTTCAAAAAGTACTACTTCCGGTTTGCGGATTTCTTCCAAAATGTTATCCGGTGTTAAGATACGTATTAAAACCTTAAATATGAAATTTGGTTATTAAAGGTTTGATACTTTTTCAGTTATCGTGGACGAAAAATCGTCAGTCCATACATTCATACAAACACACACACGCACACACACACACACATACACACACACAGACATCATCGTGAAAATAGTAAATTCGTATTGTAAAGACCCTGAAACGTGCTTATCCACCAAAAACTCATACTCGAAAATTTTGACCCATTACAATACCTCTCTTATAGAATATGAGGCGAGAGGTAAAAATGAATTATTGAAAAACATTTTTCTAATTATGTCATGTACTCGTAACATTATTTTTACGAAATGAAATAATAAACTTTGTGAACTATTAAATAACGGCTACTGAGTTATATTTACTGGTAACGCCTAAAAATAATAGATTAATATATTAATTATTTAAAAATAATATACATGATAATGATATTGCAATTTAACGAATGGTAATAAATAAATCTAGAAACATTATATTTCGATTTACAGTAAAAACTCAATTCTTAATTATTATAATTTGAATACAGAGAATATTAAATTTAAAATAGAGTGTCAAAGTTAAAATCATATTCATATGTTAAAATTTTTATGATCAAATAATAATTATAATATAATATGGCTGAATAAAGCACAACTTCTGGAATTCAGTCAGTTTTTACTTCCCCGCCCTATAATAGGGAAAGTATTGTTATTTTTTAACAGTTTTGAGGACTCTTCACGTTTTAGACCTTATACTGAACCCAAAAAACATAATTTGAAAAAGTCGGTCTGTCTGTCGGTCTGTCTGTCGGTCTGTCTGTCGGTCGGTCTGTCGGTCGGTCTGTCTGTCGGTCTGTCTGTCGGCCTGTCTGTCGGTCTGTCTGTCGGTCTGTCTGTCGGTCTGTCTGTCGGTCTGTCTGTCGGTCTGTCTGTCTGTCGGTCTGTCTGTCGGTCTGTCTGTCGGTCTGTCTGTCGGTCTGTCTGTCGGTCTGTCTGTCGGTCTGTCTGTCGGTCTGTCTGTCGGTCTGTCTGTCGGTCTGTCTGTCGGTCTGTCTGTCGGTCTGTCTGTCGGTCTGTCTGTCGGTCTGTCTGTCTGTCGGTCTGTCTGTCTGTCTGTCTGTCGGTCTGTCTGTCGGTCTGTCTGTCTGTCGGTCTGTCTGTCGATCTGACTGTCTGTCTGTCTGTCCGGAAGCAAGATAACTTGAAAACGCGTACGAATTTTCGATTGCAATTTTATATTCAAGCTTTTTACAAAAAAGTTAGTTTTAAGTTCGTTAATGAGCTTTATACAATCAGTAGTACCAACTCTATGAATTTGTTAAATTATTACTTGAGTTGATGAAAATATTTTAACCATTAAATTTAATTTACATATTGCTCGTATTAACTTATAATAAATGCAACTAAAAATTCGAATTTCAAACGTCAGTAAATGACTGCTGTCACTTTGACTATGACAACTGTTGGTTTGACATTGACGCTTCACACTTTGACACAGCTAACGTCATTTCAAAATTTGTTCAAATTTTGCAGAATGAAGCATAAAATTTAAGCATTTATGAAAGCAAGTTATTTAAACTAGTATTGTGGTGGCCACAGCAGATTTTTTTTTTATTTAATCGACCTCCAGGGCCTGAGGTCGAGTAAATAAAATAAAAACTGACTGAATTCAAGAAGTTGTCCTTTATACAAATAATATAATATTTAAGGAGGTTGATGACCATTAAAATGATGATGAGAGGCTGTAATTTATACAGTGCCTTTATTACACTATTGAGATTCTTTAAAAAAATCCTCTATCCTGTTTTTGAGTAATTCAATGTTGAAATTACGCTCGTTTTACATGACCTCTTATGACAATTCACTAAATTTTTGTTTTGCATGCTTTAAACTATGCGATAAAATGATGAAAAATTCTTGTATTTCCAATAAACCTTTAAAAATATGTTCGTGAAGATTTTGTGTACATTTTCTAAACCATTTGCAAGTTATTTAAATAAAATGTAAGCATGTCAAGCATTTTTTGATTAGTGAATTAGTAATTGTAAAAATATATCACCGCAATGATATCAGCCAACGCGCGTTGAGCGAATTTTGTTTTACATTATCAAAAATATTTTATTTTCATATCCGCCCCAAGGCTCATGTCTGGGCACGCAACTGCAAGAGTCCCCAACCTCCTTAACACAAAATTTTTATTCATCATTATTAATTATTTGATAAAGTTTAATTTGCCATTATTCTGGCTGTTTTTAACCGATGGATAAATCAAAAATCGAACAATAGTTAATTTTAAGTTGATTTATTGGTACGCTAATCAAATTTAAATATAGAAATTTATTATTACCAACATCAATCAATTTGAAATTAAGGGGAATCGATATCTAAATGCCGGTTTCCACTGTGCGCATGTTATACATGAATAAACAAACGATAAAATTATTAATTTAAATAAATAAATACAACTCTTTATGAACTATATAATTAAGAAAATTTAATTGCAAATGGTTCAATACAAGCCGTCAAAATGACGAAAAACGATATTCAGTTTTTTAAAACTGGCTTCAATATTAAGATTTTTTAAACAAATAAAATATTTTTAAATGGCTTGAGGTCGTCCTCAAGTGCGACTACTGCCACTTTTTTAAAAATTTTGTTTTAAATATGTGATAAAATACCTATAAAAAACTCAGAAAATAGCTAAAATTGGCCATGTTTAGGTTTAGCCATGAATATAAAAAAGAGTAGGTACAAAAATGAAAAATATGACATTAAACGCATTTGCAGACAACCTTTATCTATACAAGAATGTATTTTTTATTTTAAAAATGTGAATTTTTACTTCAATTTAAGGAAAAAACTAAACATACTGCATTTTTACGCCGGTAGTGACCCCCCTTAATTTTTGCAAAAGAATAGTATATTATATATTAAAGGACTAAAGTGCATGATTTAATCCTGAGGGTGAGGGAAATAATCACCTGAGAGATTAAAGATACTTTAGTCCTGTGGTATAAGTATACGCTATTTTTTGAACTTCATCCTCAAACGAATGCAAAATAGTTTAAAAGAATACACATTTTGCAATTTTGACAGTAAATTTTATGACAAATATTTATATTGTTACCATAGATACTCTGTAACAAATAGCACGTATTTACTTGACAACGGGATTAATTAATTCAATTCCTTGGCAACGGGATTAAAAAAATAATCCCTTGGGATCAAATTAAGAACCTTAGTCCCTAAAAATAAAAACTTTTATTTTCTGATGAAATATTATTCCAATTATCTAACTGCTAACTTTTTAACCAGCATATAATCCGAAAACCAGCCTAGTTTATATCAATCAATTAATTAACAAATAAAAAATAATTCATTTCAAATTACTACCAGATAAATAGATTCAAAGATAACTGATTAAAGACAATCCCAATCTTATAATCTAGATACATAAATTACTAAAAAAACATCCAGTTATCATGGCCTGCTGCCATCCGATTTCCCACAGTATCTCAAAACCAAAACACTATCAACTTCTGACGTCACAGATTATTTCACGAACGGTTATTTTACACGGTTGAAGCGGTAAGTCGCGTCAGTTTCGCTGCCTTCTACGATCAGCACAGTCGATTTAATCTTGCGACCCGCGCGAAGATACAAATCAGTCGGAGATCATTTTGCGATTTATCCTTCGATCAAGTTGGCGAATATTCTCATTTTGTCAGTGGTTGTGTGTGTGGTTTATGCTGGTGGTTAGTTATTTTTTAGGTGAGTATTTTTGGGGTTTTTAAGTTTTATGTGGTCCACTTTCTTTTGAGTTATCTGGATTATTTAATATACTTTCTATTGGTTTGCAAAAATCGTTTTTGTTTTTTTGACACGGTTTGTTTATTTTGATCTAGTTTTAATTCCGCTTACTTTTACTATTATTAAACTGGAATTGCTTGTAATAAGTGTAATTATTTTTGATTGAACTCAGATATTTATAGAACATTTATAACACAAAATAAATCTATTTCACCTACACCGCTGTACCAAATATGCGCTCAAATTTTCTAACAATTTTAAAGACAAGTTCCATTATAAGTAACATTAATATGTTAAGTAAGTTGATTTAAACCAAAGCATTTTTTAATTAACAGTGAGTAAAAGCTTGTTCCATTATTTAGAACATTTGATATTTAAATTTTTGTTTGAACCATTTCTTAATTTAAAAATTATTGTTCTGCAGTTAACTAAGTAACTGAGTAAGTTCTAATAATTCAACTTAAATTTCCTCAATATGTTATTAATGTATTAAAAATATTTTTAATAAGCGTTAGTGATAACTTATTTTGTGAATCTTACAGTTAAAATATTTTAATTTTTGCTACTTTTCAATGCCGTTATATTGTTAATAATTTTTACAAAAAAATTTCTATTTCATCTTGCAGGAGTGTATTTAAAATATTTCGCGCGGTTTATAAAAAAAAAAAATGTGTCCTTATCAATTGAGTACATTATTAATTATTAATTATTATTTTAATTGTAGTAAGACAAAGTATCAACCTCGGTATCAACTATAATTATTAATGTATTATATTTCCAATCGACTAATCTTACTTAGTACCAGTTAAATACTAGATTGCGTCCTTGGTTCGGTTTAATATATATCTACATATTTAGAGCAAAGATATAAAATATTCTAATTGTAAAAGTTTCTCATGATATATTATAAATTTTAACATATTTTAGATATTATTAAAATTCATATAAAATGATAATATTACCTAATAGTCCGGGAGCTGGCGTCAAATTTGACCGGACCATTTCAACAAAGCTGATTTTTATAATATAATTAGTTCTATAATAACTAATTAAGAATTACAGTGTTAGCTGGTCCGAAAGCGGGGCTCAAGATTTTTAGAGGCTGTGGAACTTGCAAAAAATAAAAGATTTTTAAGTGAACCAGCAAAGCTAATTATATTATATTACAAAAATCAGCTTTGCTGCAATCACCCATGAAAATTTGACGCCAGCTCCCGGACTATAACAAACTGTTGAGTATAAAATAATTTAAAAATCATATTTTATTAAGCGATAATTTAATATTAGGTAGGTAATGTAGTAATTCAATTTCTCCCTTAGTCGCTTGTAAGACAATTTGCTTTTTGACCTGTAAAACATCTTAAATTATAATTTTTGACCTAAAATAATGTCATTTCAAATTTAGGTAGACATAATTATTTATTATTATTTAATTTTAATAGGGCATTTAGATACTCATTTCAATGATTATGACACTCGCCTGCGGCTCGTGTAATAAAATTTTAATTACAGAAGAATTTCTTTTTACTATAAAAATCTGATGTGGCCAGCACAAGACTTCCCGCCATATTTTACCTACTCTTTTTACTATAAGTAGGTACCTACTTACAAATATATTTTAGTCATTTCATGTAAACTGCAGAATAAGATATAAACGATATGTCACTATTGTCACTGTCATAATCAATTAAATTTTAAGTAAGTATCAAATGTTAAACGATCATGAGCTACAAAATACTTAATATTGAAATTTCATACTCTAAATTATAAATAAAAATTTAGTTCCTAAATAGTACCATGTACAGAAAAGTTTTTAAAATACCTACTAATTATTTTAGATGAAAAAATATAATATTTTATTTAAAATAGAAAATATTGTGATAAATTAATTATTTATCGAAATATTTATGCAAAGTACTACTTCCGGTTTGGGATTAGTACCAAAATTTAATGAATTCTTAAGATTCGTAGTTAAATATAATTTTTTTTATTTTTTTGAGTTATCGTCAACGAAAAAATTGTAACATACGAACACACGCGTACTTTAGGGATCCTAAAACGTGCTTATTCACTAAAAATTCACTCGAAAATTTTGACCCGTCACAATACCTCCCTTAGGATATAGGGCGGGAGGTAATGAATTTATTTACGTATCTATCATGGTTTTTCCCAATTTGGGTGGAGCAGCCTTACATTTTGTGAGCCATCTATTATATATCTTAAAGTGTTCGTCTACCCTAAAATTTTACAGCGTTACAGAGGTGTACGCCTCCCACGATTACTTTAATTATAATTGAAATATATGATGATTTTACATATGAGTGTATTAACAAAGGATGTCTTAATGCTTCTATATTTGTATTTTTTGTCTTTGGCCTAGGAATTTGAAGTAAAAAATATTTTAAAATGACGTTTTTTGCGGTTTTTGTCGCATTATTTGATATTATTTTTTTCGGTCACTATAAATGGCAAGAAAAATTTAAAAAACAAGAAGCATGCAGCTAAGCTTCCTTTTTCGAATAATTTTTGTTTTACTTAATTTCTTTAAAAAAATACAGAAATTATTATGGGAATCTGGAGCCATGTTTACAGTATTTTTCAAGTTCAAAATGACATTGCAAAGCTAGGATGCGGGAAAGAACGAGTTTCGGGCTGGTTTTGGGCAGCCTTTTGGGGAAGAGAGTGAAATAGAAAAAAAGTAATATCGAGAGTATTCTAGGAATTCGACAAAAAGGTAGACGAGCCTCTTAAAATAAAAATTATTGATCGTCTGAAATGAACTTATTCCGGTTCTGTGCTATTGCGAACTACCCTACAGCGTCTATTTTTAGCTGATAATTGTGCATTTAAACCGCGTTCTCGGGTAACCATATAGAAGCCTAGGTAGCATTTGTCTTCCTTTTTCGTCTGCACGTCTAAGCACTCTTCGATCATTGGGATCATGGGAATCATGAACTCTAACAAGAAACGAGATCGACTCATGCCATGAACGACTATTACACAAATTATATCATGCGAGCTGAGCTATTTATAGAAGAAGAAAAGTTTTTCAAAAGGTGCTGAATTAATTCTCAACTTGTTTAACCGGAATGAAGAATTTTTCAGTACGGGCCTGCACGGTTAGGGCGCTAACAGCTGATACTTGGCGCCTGCAATTATTACGATATTAATATTTGTTTTAAAAAAATACTCCAGTATGTAATAAATATTCGTAGAAGATGTCATATCTTTTCTACAACTGTGTAAATAAATTATTAACAAAGCGTGAAGTTGGTGTTTTTCCCTTTTTGTTATGTTACCTTGACAACCATTCAAAGCCATGAAAAAAAATTTTTTTGCGGTTTTGATAAACGATTTTTCATAGTTATTGAAAATGATTTAAATATTAATGAATTTTACAAATTTTAGAATTAAAATACGTTAGAAAAAATGTTTGTATTTCGAGAGCAAAATATTTAGTGCGTATTTAACTCGGCAGGCTTCGTCAAAAAATAAGTGACATTCACACGCACAAAAAACATCAAATTGGCGCACAATAAAATAAATTGAATAAAATTAACATTGGATATGCAGGTAAACCTCTCCATAAAACACATATTATCATATTATGAATTCATAATTCAACACTATTGTATAATAATGAACTGTCATCACAAAAAATGTGAGGATAACATTTTATTGAATACAAATTTGTAAAGAAATGCTATTTGTTAATTGTTACAGAGTATCTATGGTAACAATATAAATATTTGTCATAAAGTTTACTGTCAAAATTTCAAAATTGAATAATACAATCATTATATACGTAACTGTAATAAGATAAACCCCTCCATAAGACACTATTGTATTATTAATTCATAATTAAACACTATTGTATTATGAGTCCATTATTCAACACTACTGTCACTGTCATCACATCAAAATGTGAGGTCAGATTAATATTCTAATGAATAAAAATTTATAAAGAAATGTTTTATTTAAAAAGTCGTAGATATAACGTCGTATTTGACTCGCACATAATGGTTTATAATTCACTCAGATGATTATACACTCACCTTCAGCTCGTGCATAAACTTTCATCCTATTCAATTATAGCCTGCATTATGTACTTGTTAAATAATACTATAACAATACAAGAATTTTATTGGTCAAAAAGCAAGTTTTTAATTTATTGATACTCGCTAGTAAATAAATTTTAACTGAAAACAAACATAATTTATTTCAGACTACATTTTTAAAAATTTTCTTAGATTGATAAAACAATTTGAATCCAGTTTAAATGTGAAATATTGTTTAATACACCCCTGTATCTATAAAGAATGCCGAATGATGAACTTTTAACCTCTAGTCAATTGTTTTCCAATTTTTATTACGTTTGTTTACTACAGCTGGAAATTTCTTAATATTCATGACATACAAAGTTCGATATTTTTTTTTAATCCAACAATCTAACTTAATCCAGTTCTGTCCACTTTTGAAACAGTATATAGCTAATGAACTTGTAAACCTTATTGTTTTATTGCAGTAATTAGAAAATACGAGCAGTGCTTTTATAACCCTAAGATTCACAAATGAACTAATTTATTAGTATACCCTTATATTTTTATGTCAATAATCAATCGGATAAAGCTAGATTCACACCTACGCAATTATAAGTTATTATAAGTACTAAATATACTAACCAGCGCTTCCACAAAATTCCAATTTCAATTATAAGCGCGAACGTTGAGCACTGGTTGGATAAATTAGCCATTTGACTTATACTTATAATTGGGTAGGTCTTAATTTTAACACAATCCTCTACCGCGTCAGAAAACAGACAAAACATGGATTTTGGATATTGTTGTAGATAAAAGTACAATCTACAAAATGCAAGATGCAGAATTTTAAAATTTTGCTTTAAAATCGAAATATGATTATTTGAATTTTGACAATTTTTGTTATTTTTTGAACACAAATATCTTCTATTTTAAAACGAATTAAAAAAATTCGATCGGTTATTTCGCAGATCCAAACTTTGTTGACTACATATTAAAATTTAAAGTAAATTCACTTATAAATAAAAGCTGTAGGTTCAGTGGCGGGCGAAAACCCTCTTTTTTACAAATATTGCAGTTTTTTTTTACAAATATGGGTGCCAGAATAATTTTTTCCCCTCAAACATAAATATATTATTTGTTATTTTTTAAGCTAAACACATTTTCTGTATTTCCAATAAATTGAACACAATTTAAAAGAAATGATTTATTTTAAATGTGTATTTAATACAACCCTGCCCTCTTGCTAAACAGCTGATAACTTAAGTCAGGCTTACAGTATGCTAATCATGAACTCCTTATAATCGATTAAGTCTACTTATTATTGAAGCATTGTTGCTTATTGCTCGTTGTTGCTAACCTTTTCGCAATGGCCATAATTTTTATGCAGATTCTAACCCAATTTTTGCTGTCATAAAAACAAACCATACTTTGATTGATTGTTGAATGATGGATTGGTTAAGAGACGAACAACTTTAACTGTTAATTTTTTACGAAAGATATTCGGTCTTGAAATATGATGATGGTGTCCTAATTTTGTGTTCTAAATAGTTTTTAGACATATATTAGTCTTGAAATTTTAATGTTGTAATAATTTGTTTAAAGTATTCCTCTTAACATTAATTAGGATTTAAGCCTGTCAATTTTAGTATATTGCGCCACACTACATTTAAATATTTAAATCTAATTTATAATATACCTAAAGCCCGGTTCACACATGAACACATAGAAGACACACAGGCAACAAAAGCAAAATGAAGAAATTTTCAGACTGCATTTTTACTAACTCTAATATTTATGCACTACCTGATAAAAAATTAACAATAAAAAATAAATATCTGTCTTGATTTTGAAGTATACCAGATAGTACTTTATCTCTAAGGTAAGAATGTTACAAAACGTGATAACATTTTTTCATACTACGTCAAAAATAATTACACTCTTAAAAATTCATTGAACTTCGCCGTCCTTTTTTGCGCCTCAAAATAGTTTAATCTTCTCAAAAAAACGACCACGAAAACCAACCAAGTTTCAGGTATTAAAATCAGCACTGCTTTCAATTTCAGAGGGGGATTAAGGATCAATTCTAACGGGAATGGGAACAAAGAAGGAGCTGGATCTTAACAGTGACGTCACGCTAGAACTCCCGGACCCCAAAAGTATCAAACATGACTTAAATATAGATTTAAATAAATCAGAAGAAAAATTAGTCGAAGATAGCAAAGTCACGAATAAGAGGTTTTCACCGCTTTTAAGACAAGTAAGTATTTTTTCCTACAACTGTTCGATTTCTTTGTTATTACCTAACAATTTTTGCCTTGGTTATGGGTGGAAAGAAGACAAATGCAGAACAAGTGTTTTTCTGTATACGTGAAATACAAGTGCGTTTCGTTTACGCAACTGTCAAAACCAAACTTAACAGTCCGTGAACTTAACTGACTGCGATTTAAATTTCGCGCGGAGTGTTTAGTTAATATTTTAGCTACTAACGGGCTACTAACTAACTAACCTCAATTTCTGTTTCAACTGTAGCAAAGATTGAAAAAAGCAAATTATATCGAAAAATTTCTAAATAACGTAGAACAAATGAAGCAATCAACAAACAAACCATAGCAACGCCGTAAAACAAAGTTTTAATGTAATGTAATTAAAATTTAATAAATCCTGATAATATTTAAGTGATTTTCTAAATTATTAGTTGTAGGAAAAATGTTGTTTACAACACGTGCCAAAAAAGATTACTCTGCACTTTCACGTAACGAGACTTTTTCGGCACTTGATATAAAAATAACTATTGTTTATTCTTAAATTTAAAGTTCACATTCATGAATTCTTTGAGTATTGTTTCATGGTTATACTTCGGAATCTTGGGAAAATAATTATTTGTCCAACTAGAGAGGAAAGCGCATCTTTTCCAACTCGAGCTAGAAGTTTCTGCCACGAGCGAAGAATGGAAAAAGAGCTTACCTCTCGTTTTAGACACAACATTTTTCACGGCATATTTCATAACATTGTGACTGTAGAAGAAACACATAACTATATAGAAGTTAGGTTGTAACTGTTATCTGTCAGAATGACGTTTAAAACAATGAAATGTGTCACTGCAGCCAATATGACAAATTAAATTTAAGTTGTAAAATTGTAAATAAAAAAAGTATAAAACATAATAATTGTAAAATAATAGTTTACAGTTTATCACTATATAAAATCAGAATTTTCAATAAAATAATAAATTTACTTACAATTTTTAAAATATTTTTTCGTAAAATAACACTGGTGGTAACACTGCTTACTTTCCTCTCTAGAGAGGGAAAACTTACCTTCCTCACTATTTCGCAAGAAGAAAATTGTGTTTTCTCCGCGTGTCGTGAAAAAAATAAATTCACTGGTTTAAAGAAATCAATGAAATAGAAATGATTCTTTTCCAAGACTCATTGAATATTCAATTTAGCGGCACCGGTATTTAACAGGTGATTCTCATCACGATTATATTTCTCAAAGATTAAAGCCCTGTTCGCACGGCGATCTTTGAAGATTCTACGGAGAGTCAAACTCCCGGCAAAGTCACGGCAAAAAATAAGTTTTTTTCTTTCTAGTGAGAATTATTTGTTAAATTATCAATGAGTCTTGGAAAAGAAGAATTTATAATTTATTGATTGCTTCAAAACCACGTAATTATCACTAGAAAGAAAAAAACTTCTTTTTTGCCGTGACTTTGCCGGGAGTTTGACTCTCCGTAGAATCTCCAAAGATCGCCGTGCACTGAGAGAAATGGATATTAAAAATTGCATATTTAACATTGATATTTTTAGTATAAATATGTAAATATTTAATATTACAAAATATATAATTAAAACTATTATAAACATATATTGATGGTTAATATTCGCATATAGTTAAATAATATATATTTAAGTTTAAAAACTGTATATTAAGCATAACTATACGTATATTTAATCAACTTCTTCAAATATATGCATATATTTAAATAACTATTATTTAATATCTAAGGAAATTTAATAACTCTCATTTAATATCTACGGATATTTAATAATATCTTACATGTATAACTAAATATACTGCATATTAGAACAAAATACACTGTATATTGCGCGGATCAACCATGCAACATGCAGTTTCGAACAAGCTATTGTAGTTGTGGCGTTGTCTCAGACAGACATTAGTGTTTATCTATAGAAAAGACAATACTCAATATTGTTTATCTGTGGCGTTGTGGAGATATTTATGCAGATATTTGAGCTGTGCTGCTGTGCAGTTTATTACAAAACATTTTTGTGAATAATAGAAGTTTAGTTTGGTTTTGTTTTCCTTATTTTTATTTTATTTTTTTGACGCAATGTTGTTTTTGTTTTATACCTACATTTTTTTAATATAATACTTGTTAAAGATAATAAATATGTTGATATTAATTAAAGCAGTTTAAAAAAAATTAAAACCTACCTAACTTAATAAAATATCTAATACCTATATAAGTTTGCTACCGTAAATATCTGATATATTTGTACCTAAAATATTTACATAATAAATCGAAATATCTAGGATATTAGCGATGACAATATATTATTTTACATTTTAAAATCTAAATATATTTAAAATTATTATACTATATATTTGCTATTATTATATAATATTTTTAGCTTTTTAATATCCTTAGATAATTATTTCTAATATCTTGTGTTTGTGTCACTTTTTTAAGCATAAAATATATTTAGGCTAATTATATTTATATTTACCGTAAATATACATTTCTCTCAGTGTGCGAACAGGGCTTTAGATTCAGAACTCAAAGAATTCATACGTGTGAACAAGGCTTAAAGTTGTCTTTTTATTAATTGCAACAATAGAATAAATTCCCTTTTTGGACAATAATATTATAATGAATTGAATTTGTTTAACGTAAATTTACTTGATTTATTAATAATGTTAAACTTTTTTTAGAACAAGTGCTACTAAAAATGAGTATAACTGTTAAGTTTATCGGGTTTCAACTTTCAAAGTACGAATTCACGTATCTAAAGTTTATTTAAGTTAGGTAAAATCAAAAAAAATAATTTTCTATAGCGGTTTGAGTTCTTTATCAAAAGAAAATCGAATAAAGACAAATTGTTTTAAATACGAGTATAACGGCTTTACTGCTTTATAAGGTGACATTCTATACTATGTCCACCGAACAGATAGAGTAGATGCTCCTCCTACAAATGTGCGCGAAATTGAAATACGGTATTGCTATTGGTAAGCCAGTTTTACACTGCTAGGCAAACTCAACTGCTGAGATCGGCCATCAAAAAAATCGTTCGTAAATAAAAATTGTACTTCATATTTCTTTTAAAATTATGTTATACATAAATGATAAAATATATAATTCTTCCATATTTATTTCAAATAAAACTATTTAATTTTCCTGCTTTTTAAAATTTGTTGCTTTTAAAGCCTACTTCTGCGCACATTGTACTGCGCAGTTTTGGCTCTGCCTACTAGTTTTATTACTCTATGTGTTCGATGAACATAGTATAGTATGTTTAGGGCTAATTTTAAGAAATGATCGAGATCTATTGAAAACTTAATATACCTACTTAAAAAGTTTATTTTAAATATGTCTGGTAATTTGGATGATTTTTTTAGTGTTTGGCAGCAGCAGGGCCAACGATGGCAACAGTAGGGGCTGGAATGACTTCAGGTTATTCCGCCACACTTTTACCACAATTAAGAATGGCAAATTCCACTATACCTATAGATGAAGACATGGCCAGTTGGATTGGTAAGATTTTTAAATTTGTTTCATTAACATTTTGCCAGTCTATTTAAATGTGTTGTTGAATAAATTATTTAATTCATCGAGAACTTTATTCAGAGGTGTGAACACTCGATTTTATTGAGTTAGGTACTTAAAGAAAAATATAAATTATAGATACCTACTAAAAGAGCATCAATTGATTATTGGGCTTAAGGTTTTTGTTTATTATAAAACGATTTAAAACATAATCGTTCAATGGCTACAGTGAAGTTGTTTAAAATTTAATAACTTGTTATTCGTTGAAATGCTGAATACAAGCCATATTAGTAAAAAAATATGAACCACAAATCATAATAGGTATTGTATAGATTGATAGAAAATTTTCAGAACTCATAATTATAAATAAACTATTATATTTGGGTTCAGTTCTGTATTATTTTATTATGAAGGGAACACATAGTGCTCGAAACGTCGTACTTATATTAAATAAAATATTATCATAGGTAATATAATAAGAGCCATAAATTTATCGGTAAAATTTACGAATAGTTGTTGCGTAGAAACGAACAAACGAGTGTCAAAATTGACACTTCGCTGTCGTGATTTAAGAGTCAATTTTGACCCGAGTTGTCGTTTCTACGCAGGAATTATGAGTAAATTTTACCAATTAAATTTATGACTCGAATTATATTTGCTTGATTATTTCACGAATGATAATTATAATTAAATTGATTTCAAATGGACATTCTTGTTCTCTTAGTATTCTCCGGAATACTTTTATTAATATTGATATTAATTTCTTCAATAGAAATATCTCCAAATCTCATTTGTAATGAATATCTTCTCTGTATATTATTTCATTTTTGACGTTTGCAACATTAAAAACATTTAATAAACAAAATGTAACCATGGTTACAATGGTTTTATCAAATTTTATCGCTGAAAAACTGCCCTCTTCGAAAAAGTTATGCATTCTTATTGGCCAGAAATGACGTGTGTAAAATAATCATATATAATACCACTAGTGTTCCAAGTTATGTCGACAATTTTTGTTGCTGTATCACGAATGGTTATTACGCTTGATTGAAAATTGCACGAGTGCGCAGCACGAGTGCTATTTTCTCAAGCGTAATAATCATGAGTGATGCAGCCACAAAAATTGTCTACATAACTTGGAACACGAATGGTATTCGGAGGACAATTCACCGAATAAAAATGTATTCTTTCTTTATGAAAATGATTTATAAATAGCTTCACTTCCATTACAACAGTTATAACAATAGGATTTTGATTAATAAAGATATATTCAATTGTTTAAAATTGTCGATTGGATCACTAGTGAAAATTGTCGAAAAATTATGTCGCTGCGAGCACTAGTGCTAAATTGTCGAAAAAAATCGTTTCAATTGGTGGAAAATTTATAAATCCTCAAAATTGATTGGTCCATTTTTGACAGATGACACATGAGTTGAATTGTCATAAGTTATATCCCGAGTGCAATGAATTTAATCGATAAATTTGACATGTCTGGCTTATGAAATAAATTTTGCTTAAAAAGTGTTTGAGTACATAATAATTTGAAAAAAACCCGAGACCGCAGGTCGAGGGATTTTATCTAAAATTATTATGTACGATAACACTTTTTTAAAAGCAAAATTTTTTGAATAAGCCAGACGTCAAATTTATCGATTCAATTCTTTAGCACGAGGGGTATATGTTAAGATTATTTCATGAATTCATAGTTTTATGTGTACTTACAGTATTAATAGGAAGATTTTTTGCAATCATACGTTGATTCTGACATCCATCTGACATCTGACAAATTTTGTTGTTATACGTAACCATTGTAACAATAGTAAATCGTTTGTTATTTTTATACTTCTGTCAGATAAACGTCAAAAACTAATAAATACAATCTGCTTGAAATGAATAATTTGGCATGTTTAAAGATATAGAATATTGGAAAACATAAAAATCATGTAAGTATCTTGCTAAATATGCCTTCAAAAAGCTCAAAATTTGTTAAAAAAAGCTAGCTGCAATTTAATCGCGATTAAATAGCATGGTGCTATTTAATCACTTATTTAAATTGGAAAACAATGAAAAATAAGACAATCTGATTGGTCAAATTTATGATGAGTGAAATAATCATTTATAATATTGCATCTTCTTGTATCGAATAGCACAGCAAGTGCCACTGCTGCATATTAGCTTAGTGAAAGTGAATGACGCAAGTGTCAAAGTTAACTTTGAGGCCCGAGCCAGCTTCAACTAAGTCAAAATGTCGAAACGAAACGACAAACATCGTGAAAAGGAAGCAAACAACAAAAATTACAAAATAATAAACACCGAATGTGAAAGTTTCCATTTGCAAAGAAAGAGATTTTTTCTCAATACTTTTCGAGAATATCAACGCTGTTACGTGAGGAATAAAAAACCACTGACCAGTTTTTATGAAGAACATTTTTTTCTCAAATTATAAATTATGGATTGTGGGTCAAAAAACCGTACAGTTTTTTAGGAGGCCACAGTGCCGTATTAGAGATTTTCACACACTAATTTGCAATATACTAACGTGTAGTATTTTTCCATTATTTTTTAGTATTTATTGAGTCATACACGATATCGAAAGGTTAGAGAACTGCAACTGATTTATTTTTATGACATACCGTTTTGCATATTAAATACGCTATTTTACATATAAGTGTAATTCGAGCTATAATTTTAGCCGTACTACAACATAATACATGATTTCATTTTTATGTTTACTTCGGTAAAGCCTGTAGCAGACAATAAGATTTGTCCAGAAACTGTCAATGTTTCAAATTTTAATGTTTTGTTAACTAAGTTATACTCCAAGTTAGATACATAAATGTTTATTCAAAAGAAGAAAATTATAAATTTATTTTGACATAACAAAAAAAACCAATCAAATCAGTCGTCAGTGACAAATTGTCAATGTTTTTATACAATTTTGTGGAAATAATGACAGTTTAAAACGTCAGAGTGATTTAAAATGCGTTTAGTGATTTAAAAAAAATTAATTCACTAGCGAATAAACAGTTGTTGTTTAAAGTTGTTGCTATGGAGTTAATAATAGCAGTTTAAAACGTCAAAATTGAATAAAAATTATTAAGTTTGTCTACCTAAACCAGGAAAATCTTTGAAACCAAGCTTTCGACAGAATTTTAAATAATTAATTAAAAATCTAGTTGTCCAAATTGCAAATTAGGAAGAAATTTTACAATTTATTTGTTTTTGAGTTGCCATTATTATATATTTTTTGCATTTCCGGTACTAAAACTCTTCTTTAGTCTTTATTTTTAGGGACTAAGGTTCTCAATTTGATCCCAAGGGATTATTTTTCATATATAATCCCGTTGTCAAGGAATTAAATTAATTAATCCCGTTGTCAAGTAAATACGTGCTATTTGTTACAGAGTATCTATGGTAACAATATAAATATTTGTCATAAAATTTACTGTCAAGATTTCAAAATTGAATAATACAATCATTATTTATACGTAACTGTAATAAGATACACCCCTCCATAAGACACTATTGTATTATTAATTCATAATTCAACACTATTGTATTATGAGTCTATTATTCAACACTACTGTCACTGTCATCCTATCAAATGTGAGGTCAGATTAATTATTCTAATGAATAAAAATTTATAAAGAAATGTTGTATTTAAAAAGTCGTAGATATAACGTCGTATTTGATTCGCATATAATGGCTATAATTCACTCGCCTTCAGCTCGTGCATAAACTTTCATTCTCTTGAATTATAGCCTACATTATGTGCTCGTTAAATAATATACTATTATCTGACAATATATGTAGAAGATATTTAAAACTTTGTAGTTTTGAAGGGTAGTACTTTTTATATAAATTTTAATTTATTAGGTAATAATTGTAAAAAATGTTGTCCAAAAATAGATAAATTTTTCTTATTAACCAGAATTCGATGATTCAATGTTCAATATTCTAATTTCATGTTTGATCTAAGTCAGATCAAATTTGAATAAAAATTTAACTGATACTAAAAAAACCTAGATTTATTTTTTATGTTCCATATAAATTTTATTTTATGTTGAATTATGCAATAGTTTTCGATTTTAGTTCTACTGAGAATGAACTTATAGATTCAAAACATAAATTGATTTTAAAATTAATCTTGACAGCAGGTAATAAATTACCAATAATAAATTACTCTCCATGTATGTAAATTAATATTTTATGCTATAATTAAGCATCCATAGAAATTAGCACCGCAATTCTGAAGAAAAATAACAGTAAATTCTACGAAATACATCTCACAACTTCGTATATAAACATAACTGTCATCTTAGCAAGGTTATAAACAAATGAAATGCGCTAAGAGGGCTTTTGTTCAAACAAAAGACTCTCATTCCAACGCACACTTATCTATGATGACCTTATAGGAGTAAAATACGGCATCTTAGGAAAAAATACAAGGATTTAAATGCGTGCATGTGAGCAAATAGAAATAGAAGAAATAAAAACATGTTGATTGATTAATAACAATAATTAGGTACCAAAATATTTTTAATTTAGTACCATTTAGTCTAAGACATAAGTTAAAACAATACATATAATAGGTAGGATAAATATTTAAAGAATCCAATGCCGGAAACCGGAACTAAATATTTTTTTACAAAATAATATTCGGGGGAAATAACAAGTGCTATGATTATTATTGGTGGTAGCATGAGTTAAGCCCTGTTCGCAGGAGGATTCTTTGAAAATTCTTCCAAGATTCTCAATCCTGTAAAATTGCGGTGCCGCTAAATTGAATCTTCAATGAGTCTTAGAAAAGAAGAATTTATAATTTATTGATTGCTACTAGAAAGAAGAAAACTTCTTCTTTTCCAAGATTCAGAATCTTGGTAGAATTTTCAAAGAATCCTCGTGCGAACAGGGCTTTAGTCGTTGAAAATGGACCGAGTTCAATTTTCTGAAGACTTAACGAATGATATCACCTATAATTAATCATAGCCCAAGTTATATTTGGGAAGAATACCTATATATTGAGCCCAAAATGTTTGGTTATATTTTTTTAATAGCTGTCAAAAATGTTTTATATTCTGTTTATCTGCCTCAATTTCGTCTTCACTGGCATTTCCCTACCGAATACAATTTGGTTCATTCATTTTAAGTCATATTTTTGACAAACAGCAATATTTGATTAAGAAACGGACAGTATGAAATTAATAAACAAAAACAGTTGACATGTATCAGCGGTTTTAAAAATATCAATTAATTGATAGTACCTTACTACTCTATTTCAGGCAATCAAATTAGTCAAATATGGTACCACGTGATACATGAATTATATATTCGTAAAATTTGCCCGAAAACTGGACTTCTTACATGAATAAAAACGTTTAGAACCTTTTTTATACCTACAGAATTTTGTGCTCTACAATTTTAGTTATGATAATTCTACTCCTGTATAAAGTAAGCCATAAACAAAACACAATTTTATCGCTTTGACAGCGGATAAAAAGGAAGGTAACTTTTTGCAAGTGATAAAACCTTATTTACCTTTTTCTTAGCAACCAATCAATAAACAAAGCACTAAAATGTCATTTATTTCATATTTCTAATATTTTTCAGTAAAATTATTACATTTTGGGAATATTTGTGAAGAAGAACCAAAGGAGTCGTTAAATTATCTCGTTGAATTACACTCCAATCGATCCAAACGATCATTTCATTTGCTCCGTATAAATTTCTGTTTGACATCTCAACCTTGTCACCTGACAGCAATTTGACTCGAAAAATTGTTTTAAAATAAAATCACTCCACCTACGGTGTCGTGATTTTATTAAACAATTTTTCTTTTCAAATTGCTAAGCAACAAGGTTTCAATAACAAACAGAATTTTATCCGGCGAAATAAAAAGCTCTTGTAAAATTACAGTTGACAATTTATATGTAAAGATATTATTAATTACATAATTTTATGATTTACAAATTACTTAGTATGTAAAGTTCTGTTCATATGGATTCTTTCAAGCCTTTGAATCGTATAAAGAAAGGAAATTTACTGTTTTGAAGCTATCAAAGAATTAGCAATTCTTTTTCAAGACTCATTGACGATTCAATTTAACGTCGCCGCTATTTGACAAGCAATTATTACAGGATTAATTTGGCCAGGATTCACAAGCATGAAAGAATTATCAAAGAATCCATGTGTGGACAAAAATAGGCTTTATTTCCGGATAAAGCCCTGTTCGCACGGCGATCTTTGGAGATTCTACGGAGATTCAGAATCCTGGAAAAGAAGAAGTTTTTTCTTTCTAGTGATAATTACGTGGTTATACGTTATAAATTCTTCTTTTCCACGACTCATTGAAGATTCAATTCAGTGGCGTTCGCAATTAAACAGATAATTCTCACTAGAAAGAAAAAATCTTCTTCTTTTCCAGGATTCTGAATCTCCGTAGAATCTTCAAAGATAGTACACGTTAAAGCATTTTACACTCATACACCTCATCGACACATGGTTGCACATTTTAACAAAAACTAATTTTTATATGGTAGATAAGGGATAAAACTTCGTTCTATTTGTGCAAATTTTTTTTTCAGCACGTTCAACGGTCGAAATTACTTACTTTCAACCGCTTGCAGGCGTTTAGAAGCACCTACAGATTTTTCTTTATATTTCGCAGAACATGATATTTTAAACTTGAATCATGTAGTTTAAAGTTTAATCTACGTTGGGGTAGTGTTATTTTTTAGAAAAAACTTTCTGATTAGGAGAAAATTAGAGGTAAAAAATGTGAATTTTTGTAGTTTTCTTTATTTTATAAACTAAAACTTCGATACAAAACAGAAAAATGGCACTAATAGAACAAAGTTTTATCCTTTATCTACCATATAAAAATTTGTTTTTGTTAAAATGTGCAACCATCTGTCGATGAGATGTATGCGTGTAAAGTGCTTTTTACGTGTACATTCTTCCTGTACAGAATGCTCTAAAGAATGTTTCCCCGCTAATTTTCGCTTCCATCTTATTGGTAATTTTTTAAAAAGCGAAAAAACAAATGTTTTATCAATCGACCCATTCGTGTCAAATTGCAAATCAAGGCCGTGGGATAAAAAAGTGATGAATTTAAATTTTAAATTTGAAGGTGCGACCGATAGTAACAAAATATTAATGAACTGAATTTTCTCAGAATTTGGTATCAGGCTTTACAGGTTTTTTTTGTTTTGTCAGAAGTTTCCTGATTTTTTGTGCCAAAATTGTGATTGTTTTTTTATGTGCCAATCAATTTTGTTAATTGACAGATAACTTAATGGAACTTAATTTAAAATTCGGATGACGACCGATTGACGTGATTGAAAATTTTGCTTTTGAAGTTCATTAAAATTCGCTACATTACATTCAAAGTCTAAGTAGGTAGCGTAGTACACAATACACTACAGGTCATAATTGATAATCAAATGAGTACTTTTTTAATTAATTTTTGAACTCATTTTCTTTTTCCGGTCAAAACCACAGTCGTCATGTTACCCGTGGCAGAAAACAGTCAAAATAATTGATTCCGCACCCTACTCTATAGCGTTTATTGTTTTGTTAAACATAAAAATTACAAATAATTAATGTTTAACGAGAAAAATAATTTTGACACCCATATTTGTAAAAATACTGCAATATTTGTAAAAAAGATTGTACAGCTTTTATTTATAAGTGAATTAACTTCAAATTTTAATATGTTGTCAACAAAGCTTGGATCTGCGAAATAACCGATCGAATTTTTTTAATTCGTTTTAAAATAGAAGATATTTATATTCAAAAAATAACAAAAATTGTAGATTGCACTTTTATCTTCAACAATATCTTTAGATTAGTATATTTAACAAAACAATAAACGCTGTGGCGTGGCGCGCGAAATCCATGTTTATGTAAACTGCAAGCGATCTAGATTCAAGATAATCTGGAGTAATGCTATTATGTTATTTTACAAGATTGTTATACGATATACAACCAACAAACAGCCCACTTTCACATGTGGAATGGTAATTTTACAGTAACAGATATTTAAACTTGTTTACATTAATTTACGCACCAGATAATTTTGTCCTGGAGATAAAAACAAGAACAAATGAAATCAGCAACGTGTCTGGTTTTCCCCACAAATTATAGTAGTATTTTATTCAACGAGAGTTTACTAGTAGCAATTAGGTACTTTTAATTTTAAGAATAAATGACAAGTCGTAATTATATTCGGGGGTAATATAACAAGTGCTATGATTATCATCGGTGATAGCATGAGTTGGTCGATGAAAATTGACCGAGTGCGCAGCACGAGTTCAATTTTCTGAAGACATAACGAATGCTATCACCTATGATTAATCATAGCCCGAGTTATATTTGGGGAGAATATATAATGAATGAAATCAAAATGTTTGGTTATATTTTTTCAATAGCTGTCAAGAACGTTTTAAATTCTGTTTCACTTTCTCAATTTTGTCTTCAATAGTATTACCCCACCGAATACAATCAGGTTCATTCAATTTAAGTCTTATTTTTGACAAACAGCAATATTTAAATAAGAAACTAACAGTAGGAAATTAATTAACAAAAATAGTTACAGCGGTTATAAAAATCACCTTACTACCCTATTTCAGCTAATCAAATTAGTCAAATATGTACCACGTGATACATGAATTATATACTCAAAATAATACTCACAAATAAATATTGTGTACAGTACTTATACTTCTTCTACAACTATATTGGTTAATTTATAAGATTATAGTTGTCATAAATATTTTGAGCATTCGTTACTAAAGCAATATTGGCTATTATTTAGGTATGCTATATTTCAGGATTATCCTGATTTGTAAACACAAATTAATAAATAATAAATAAAAATTTCTTAATCAATGTATTTTTGAATAGTTAAAGATAATCTTATTTTATTTTGATGATTTTTCGTCACTGCATTTTGTTTGTTGTTACTATGACGACTATCATCAAAACAGCTGACATTTTATCAAAACGTTGTGTCATAATTTATGTTGTTAAATTAATAGACTAACTTTTTTTGATATTATTTATAATTGTTTCGTTTTACGTTTTTCATATGTGGTCAGTTTTTATTATTATTAGATAGTCTTTTAATATTACTCGTAAGGAAATAAATGCATTTTTTGTATTGTTTTAATTATTTCCTGAAAGGAAGCAAAAAATTTACCTGTCCTTCATTGTTTTTTGAAACAGGTTGTTGGTCTTATATGCATTTATAAACATTCATTTTTCTTGTATGCATGTTCGATATTAATTAATATTTAGTTTGTATCAAATTTTAATTAATTAATTAATAGTCTTGATTGTTCTTTAAATGTTAAGGTATCAATTCGGTATTATAAAAAATGAAAGTTGCTGTTTTTATTTTATTTCTGCAGTATACAAGACATACATTATTATTTATTTATAAAATAAGGCTGCTATAAATTTTGTGAGCGGTATAGGCACCTCAAATTAAATTTTATATTGGGATTCTATTGTAAATATTAAACAAAATGCAATGATTTTTATCATCATATAATAACTATGTATGTAACAAGTAAAGAAATGAAGGTTGTTACCTTACGTATGTGAAATTTGCAGCACGAGGCGTAGCCGAGTTCTGTAAACATATAAGTAAGGTAACTACTAAGTTTTCTTACGTGTTGCATACAATATTTTTTCTACTTTCGTTCGAATAAATGCATTTTTTTGAAATTTTGACATTTAATGAGATTTATAAATCTTGACATAAAACAAAAATATCCAAATTAGGTTATCTACGAACGACATTTTTATTCGAGTTTTTCTCAATTTAAACTGCATAAAATATGCAACTGCAAGTCAAAACCATTTTATATTGAAGTTTCTTTACAATGTGGTCTATCATATTTTAAATAAATTTATGTGATTTTGTTCAATATTTAGATATTTATAAATTTGTAAAACTTATAGATTTTACTTTACTTAATATTGACAAGACTGTTAATGCCCAGTTTACACGAGTAAAGTTTTTCTTAAATCAGTTATAATTCAAAACAAGAATTTTTGTTTTATTGATGTCATTTTTGTTTTCAAGCTGTTTTTCTTGTATGCAAACAAATTACTAAATCAAAGTTAGTATTGCGTTACTATTTCTTAAAATCACGCCATAAAAAATATTAATAAACTTTTTAATTAATTTACTATAAAAGGACAAAACAACAACATGACATCATTATTATTCATTCAAATAAAAAATATTTTTTTGAAACGTGACCACCAATACACTTACGACAAGCTGGTGACGCACCTGTTAAAAAAACATTTCATAGCCTTCTAAACTTGAACTTAATTTATTCAACAACACAAACAAGTCTTAAAGTTTCCCGATTACTAATTTGTTGACATAGCAACTAATAAGCAATTTAACAATGAAACTAATGAACTTCTTGTTTCCAGCGTCGTTGGCTGCCCTTCCAATGGCCTTCGGTTGCATCATAGCAGGCTGGCTAATAGAGAAATATGGCCGTAGGGCTACTCATTTTATTATCTCGATACCTTTTGTTGCTGGGTGGCTTCTTATTAGTTTTTCCACGGATATTTATATGTTATTGACTGGGAGATTCCTTACAGGACTATGTGTAGGATTATTGGGACCTGCTTGTGCCGTCTATATAGGTCAGTATTTTTTTGAGGGTTGGTATAGTACAAGTAGAGAACATCTACCTAATAATTGTAAAATGCTTATTGCAGTCACACAATGCCCAAACCGCAATCGTTTAAGATTAGCCCGCAGATAAGAAATATAGTCGAACAGTTCAGTATTTGCCATATTTATTAACCCGAGTATACAGGGTGTCTATTTAACTCGGGCCACTATTGGTAATTCCTAAACTAGAACAGATACGACTTCGGTTAAATTAGACAAAAGTTACCTTATCAGAAGGCCATTCCAGTGATGTTTTTGTTTATCCATAAATATGCACAGGTAACTAGATAGAGCAAAAACTTTTATTTTTTTAAATGGCAATCACAGTTAGCTATGGTATCATTAAAAGGAGTATTTTTTTCTCTTTTCAACTGTATGTAAATTTTCATCATTTATTTTTTAAATAAATGTTTTATTTACACAAAACATAATATACTTAATTCTAATGGCACTTATTAAAGTAGGCTTTGATAAGAACAATTTAAAACGATTTATATTGTTTTAAACATTTTTCTCGTATTGCTGCCAGTTTTTATATTGTTAAAAGTAGTTTTTAGTACTGTTGTCATATTAAATTGTTTTTATCAAGGCCTACTTTAATAAGGGCCATTAGAATTAAGTGTATTTGGTTTTGTGTAAATAAAACATTAATTTAAAAAATAAATAATGTAAGTTACATACAGTTGAAAAGAGAAAAAAATACTCCTTTTAATGATGCCATAGCTAACTGTGATTGTCATTTAAAAAAATAAAAGTTTTTGCTCTATCTAGTTACCTGTACATATTTTTGGATAAACAAAAACATCACTGGAATGGCCTTCTGATAAGGTAACTTTTGTCTAATTTAACCGAAGTCGTATCTTTTCTAGTTTAGGAATTACCAATAGTGGCCCGAGTTAAATAGACACCCTGTATATTTTACCCCCAGTGTTCCACTGCGGTAGAGTAAGACTTTTTCGAAGCTTATTACCAGGGTTGTATTGTATGCTCTGGCGCATCTCAGGCTTGTGGTTTTGACCATTGATTAACTGCAATAACCCCCTAATAAACGCAAATTATTATTAGATAGATGAAATGTATTTGTACTATACACCTATTTTATAGCTACCTAACCTAACCTAACATTGAAATTATATTATAGCTATTAATATAACAAGAATATTACGCGATTTATAATACCGAGGATGTTGCTAAGCGACGAGGTGAAACCTAGTCTCTTTGAACATCGCATATATTCGCGTTATATTCAAAACTTCATCGTATCATCAACGACAGCGATATCAAAACAAATCAACAATTTTATGTATCAATTAGTTGACAGTTTGCATATTATGGAAGGTTTTGATGTTATTATGGTTGTATCTAACGTATTAAGTTCGTAACTAATGAATTATAAGTATCTAACGTATTATAAGTACCTAACTAACGTATTATGTTGTTTAAAATTATCAGTAAGTGTTGCATATTAAAAGGTAATAACAGTTGATGATACGATTAAATTTATCGCACATCGAGCGGGAAAGTAATTTTTCCACACTACCCTAAATATCAATTTTTAAAAATAATTTTCGCTACAATCATTAAAATTTATGTATTTCTTATAGAAATAGCCTTGAACATCAATATTTATGCACAAGCGGTTATAGATAGGTTAACTACTTTCTGTTCTCGTTAATTTATTTATTTAATGTTGAAACATTACTGCCGCTCACGCATTTATTGATGATTCAGGCAAAACCCAAATCAATATTAATGCAAGAGCAGCAATGATATCTTCTGCTTAAAATATTATACACATTATTCGTTTATTTTTTACACTTCAATATAATTTATTGTTTAGTTTTTCCACTAAAAATGCTTTCCGCTTATTCAGCGATAAACAATGAATCAGTTGTAAACTGAAAATTTTATTCAGCACAATCTGAAAATATTTACTTTGCAAATGTTGTTTACTCAAATGTTTCTGCAAAAAATCGGCACGCATTTAATACTATAAGCTCTTGCTCCAAATTATTTATTAGCCTAACAGAATCCAAAGCAAATATTTTCTAACCCAAAAAGCCGAAAGAAAAACAATTAAATAACACTGCTCTCTTGGACTTTGTAACGTTTTAATCTTATGAGATCATTACGATTTATTTTGCGTAATTTTCATATTTCAACGAAATGTTTGTCACATTAGAAATAATCCTTGACATTAGCAAACATCGTGTTTTTTTTCATTCACGTGAATTTTGAAATCGTAAATTAGTTTCATATCACAAGGACGGTAAATAAATAAATAAATTTTTTGAATGAATTATTGCAAGCTGTGGACGCATCTTTCCCATTGACTGTAAAAAATATGTGAACTCGTCTTTTTAATAATTTTTAGAATTATTTGACAAAATACAACAAGGTAATAGATTTTAAAACCAAGTCACACAATGATTTATTTCTTTTATCTGCGACTACTATGAAAAGTTTATATTTTTCCTTTCAATTGTCATCATAAAGTTGATTGTTAATTGTTACTGAGGACCAAGCAAAAAAACACTTTATTGCGCGTCTCCTATGACAACGCGCGCTAAAGTATTTTATTGTTTGCATAAAATAAAATAAAATTACAGAATCAAGCAATATTTTATGTTTATTTATTTTGATATTATTGGTATCGTCATGGTTACAAATAAAACATAAATAGGTTGAACGTAGATTAAACTAACTGAATATAATTTTTTTAATTACAAATAATTTCAGCCGTAGATAAAATTATGTGTGAATTAAAAGCGTAAAGTGTCTTTGTTCCTCTTGCACTATTGCAGCTCTCGCCTTCGGCTCGCGCAGCAATAAGACCGTTAGCGCAATATTTCTCCCGATAGGTTCGCTAGGGAGCTAATTCCTTTTAACCTTCAAATGACTTTGAAACGTCAAACCTGTGTTATGCTGTGTATGAAACGAATCAACGAAAGTCAAAATGCGCGAATGCTGTATTGTATTGGCAAAAGTAATTCGCGATTTAAAATCCAAAGCGACCATAGGAGACAAATTTGGATAAACTACTTTGGAGAAAATAACTTAATATTTAAAAAAATAACTTAATATTTAAAATAGATGCTGTCTACAATTGAATTATGTATTAAAATAACTATTATACAAATTAAATTTCAAGTAACCTTTCTATTAATTATGTTTTTCGTCCCAATGTTTTCACACCTCTTTGAAACAATACATTTTTTAACTTTTCGAGTTTCCAACTTTAATAATATGGCATGATTATAATAATTGTAGTATTGTCACAGGTATTGTTGTATAAACTTCAACAGAGAAGACATAATTACACGCAGTAACATTTAACGTATGTCTTCTTATTTTTACTTAAGTATGTATCGTGTAATACGTACTTCGGAAACTAGCTCCCTGCTGCCACCTATGCTAAGCTTTGCGCTAACGGTCCCATTACCGTGCGCGAGTAACAAAGAGTCACTTTACGCTCTCAATACACAAATAACAATTTTGCCTCATAGATTACTGTGTCAGTCATTCTAAAACTGTTTTTATTTTCAGGAGAAATATCAGATCCAAAATATCGAGGAATCCTTCTAGCTGGGGTATCTTTAGCAATTTCGTTAGGGTTATTCGTGGCCCATTTACTAGGAACATTTTTAAGTTGGCAACTGACCGCATCTTTATGTGCCTTGTGTCCTTTAGCCTGTTATGTGCTCATTTTCATGGTTCCTGAAACGCCATCTTGGTTGGCTAAAATGGATCGCCTGAAAGAAGCTGAAGAGTCATTTAGGTAAATAACATAATACATTTCGTGTTTTTTTAATTTAATTTGGATGTGGTTTTCTTTGAGTAAAACTTTGTAAAGCATTGAAGTCCTGTTCGCACGAGGATTCTACCAAGATTCTGAATCCTGGAAAAGAAGAAGTTTTCTTGTTTGTAGTGAGAATTATCTGTTACATTGCGGTGTCGCTAAATTGAATCTTCAATGAGTCTTGAAATGAAGAATAGGGTAGTTTACCATTATTTTTAAAAGTTTTTTATATTATTTGAAAGTGATTGAGAGTACTGATAAGCCTTAATTGTTCTTAAGAAAGCTGTAATTAATTTTTAAAGTTTGTGTGACGTAGATGTATAGCTGAAAATCTTCTCAGGCCATGGGGCTGGAATTAAAATCTACTCATGTAAAATCAACTGTTTCTAAATGTTACAAAATATAAAATACAATTTGGTAGTTTCTTTATTACTGTAAGTAAGAATACACGTTAAAACGCATTACTGTGACGTAGATGTATCGATACGTAAAATCTCAAATATTTAAAGAACTATTAACTTTTTGAAAACTTTTTTCATGGCAATAATTCATTTTTGAGGTCTTCTTTCAATATAATTGACTGGATTGCTAATTTGCTACTATGGTAAAGTACCCTATTGCTTCAAAACCATGATTTTTTTCAATATCTTGACACTTCTTAATTCCAGGATTCAGAATCTTTGTACGAAGATTCAAAATTCGCGGTAATATGAAGTGTTTCTATTAGTGAAGAGCTCTATCATTGCTAACTTCGAACAGTGGATTTTTCCTGAATTCAGAAGCATGAAAGAATTGTGTTTTTATGCTACAATTTGTTGTTTTTTTTTAAGATGGCTGCGCGGAAGCGATCCAGCTGCCTTAGAAGAAATGAACGCATTATTCCGCCGTCAACGCGAGCTAAACGCCGAGGCAAACACAACAAAACCAACATCAATGAAGGAACAAGTGTCTCGCCCAGAATTCTGGAAACCTCTCCTCATAATCAACCTCTACTTCTTCACAACACAGTTTTCAGGAGTAAACGCCGTAGCGTTTTACTCTGTCACTATCATGAAAGAAACCGTAGGCGAAGGCATCAACGAATACCTAGCGATGATGATAATCGACACAATTCGATTGGTTATGAGTTGCATCGCGTGCATTTTAACGAGAAACTACGGCAGACGACCTCTGACTTTGGTGAGCGGTTTGGGAACTGCTGCATCTTTAATTGCTCTTGCTGCAAACAGCCATCTAGCGGGCCAGCATGCATGGTTCGCAATGACATCTCTTGTTGGTTACATCACGTTCGTGTCCATTGGGTTGGTACCACTGCCCTGGGCGCTTACTGGGGAAGTTTTCCCGCTAGCTGTCAGGGGGATTGGCAGCGGTGTGACGTCAGCTATGGCCTTCTTCGCGTTCTTTATTGTTGTTAAAACTTCGCCGATTATGTTCAAAGATCTTGGATCTGGAGGAACTTTCTTCTTCTACGGATCCATTGCGTTGGCTGGTACTATCATTTTGTTCTTCTTCTTACCGGAGACTAGGAACAAGACGCTACAAGAAATTGAGGAACATTTTGCTTCTGGGAAGAAGAGTAATAAGAGTGAGGAAAGTGCGTGATGACAGTATTTTTATTTAGGATTATGGACATTGTTTTACTGCCAATACAGTATCGTGATGCTATTTATTAAGCATTTTGTATGTAAATATTTATATTTAATAATAAAACTTTATTTAATACACCTTTGTTTCCTTAATTTATTCTTAAATTGACATTAAAACGCGTCAGAATCTGCAAATGTAGTGAAGACGCAGCTTTAGATTTTATTTTATTCACGTAGCTCTGTGACAAAAATTTGAAAAGCGCGGTTTTCCGAATTCCTAGAATACAAACGATTTTACTTTTTTTTCTATTCCACTCTTTACTCCACAACTACGGTTGCCTGAAACCAGCCCGAAACTCGTACTTTGCAATTTCATTTTGAAGTTGAAAAATACAAGGTGTTTTCGTTGTTTTATAAACATTTATAGAGAATGAATGGATCTACATTAAAATTAATTTCTATCATGAGATATAACCGCGTAATTTTTTTGAATTATTCGTAATTAGTTTTTTGAAACGCGCAAAAATACTTATTACTAGAAAATAACAAGGTGGAGTCGGGTGGAGTATGGTAAAAAAAATTATTTCATCAAAGTTAATCTTGATTCGACGAATTCCTTTTCCTTACTTTACCGACCGGGCGCGTTTTTCTGCTTTACCGTCCAAGGGCGTAAAGCCAATGTTTCTGCCATGGTAACTAAGTTGAAAACAAACAATTTTGATACAATATTGAACAAATGAACAGTTCTTACTAATTTATATCCACAGCATATTAGATAGTTAAAAAATATGGTCATTCAGCTATTCAGTTATTTACCTAGGGACAATATTTTTATTATATTGTGGTAACCGTACCATACACTCGCTAAAATTATATTTACTGAAACCTCACAATATGTGAGTCTTCTTCACTCAAACAGGATAAAAGGCATGAAAAATTATGTACCTATGTATGTACTTTTATTAACTTTTAAGCCTCATTTATATAAGCATTTAGGTTGAAGGTTTACATTTATATTTAAGTTTAAGAAAGTTTAAATTCATGTAACTAAATACGAATATTCGCATTGCATGAACATGAACATGCCCTTCAGGCTGAAAGCCTGATTTATAAACTTGACGTAGCAGTTCGCCGTTGACGTTGACGTTCAAAGTTAAATATTAGAAAAACATATGACTCGTTTATAAACTCCGTTGCCGTTCCTGTTCGTAGTTGGCGTTCCGTACGCATGACGTTCGAGATAACCAACTTTTAACTTTTGAAGTTCACCGTTGGATACATGAACGTCTAACCAATGAAAATGAGTGATCGGGTCACGTGATTTTGAATTTGCAAGTCAAATGTCAATTTTATAATTTGGTGACAACTGACATGGATGATTCACAGAGTTTAACACAATCAGGTAATTATTTAATGTATAAATAATATCATATGAAATGATTAATGTCATAACTGAATTTATTTTTCGATAGAGAAAGTGGCTCTTTTAATAGAAGTCATACAGTTGAACTTTGAGTTTATAAATCGCCACATTCTAACTGCAACCGCAACGTTACCGCAACAGCAACGGCAACGTAACAGCAACGTCAACGTCAAGTTTATAAATCAGGCTTAAGGCTTCAGCGTTTATTGCTAATTTGAAAACCTGTGTGCGCGCAGCTTTAGTATCGATGATTCGCCCGCGTCAAGTGAGGACGCAGCTTTATTTTTCTCATCTCATCAGGTAACCGTGGCAAAGATATAGAAATGGAAATATTCGCACAATTTTAGGTTGGTTATCCATACTTCGAAATTAGTAAACACAAAGTAATTAATATGAATGTAATTGCCGTACTGTGCAGAGTTTCAAGAAATCCCCAACTTCGCGTGTTAAAACGTAAGAAAAATATTTTCTATCATTTGTTATAGGTTAGAAACACTATTTACATTTGACATTGCATGATTGATTATGTATTGTTTGACAAAATCGAATAATTTCTTTAAATTATTGCCGGGGCCTCGTTTTACTCAATCAATTAAAAGTGTCGGAAAATAGGACAGTGTACTTGTACGTGTGTTGCAGCGGCGACGTTCTAAATTCGTGGTGTGTTTTAAATAATTTCTACAATGTCTGAGGTGCCAGAATTGCCGACAGCCCAGCTCGCTACCGATTTAGTCAACGAAATTACCGTCCTTTTGGAGAAAAACAAACTGGAAGACGCAGTGCAAGCCATCAACGACAACAAGTACAACGCGTGTTTGAAAGACAACTCTTGGGATCTAATTCCAGTCATCACAAAGAATCTAAACGAAGAAACTAACAATAAACAAACAGATCTATTCGATTGTTGCGAGAAACTGTTGTTAGTAGTTGCAGAAAAGTCCAACCCAGAGGAAGCATTACTAGAATTCATCGAGCAAGCTGAAACTGCAAAAGATGACACAACATTTTTCTCTATCCTCAAAGCTCTGCAAAAAACTTTATTGAAGCTTACTACGAAAAGGGGCAGGTCTTTAGAATGGACTTTTAACACAATTCAAGGCCACACTTCAGACCTGCCTTTGCCTGGGGAATACGCTGTGGAAAATGACGAAAAATCCATTTTAGACACCGATTCTGGCGTCCAAAAAATAACTATATTTTATTCGCAGCTTCTACCATTTTATAAACCATTTATCGATGAAGTTGCGCTGCCAAACATGCAGCCAGATATAGTCCAAAGAAGAGATCTTTTAACTAGTTACATGCTCCAGCTTTTGGGTAAACCTTTAGCTTGCCTCGACCTAGAAGCGGATGTGCGAGCTAAAAGCAGGGGCAGAATTTGTGCCGAAAAAATTTTAAATTATCTAAGCGAGCTCGTTGGAGATTGTTATAAATTTTTGGAGTATATACCTGATAGACAAATTATGATTGAGGAAAAGAGGATGGAATTAGAAGATGAAATTTTAGATCCGTTTGCTTGTGATATAAAAACACCTACTTTGGCGTTGGGGGTGTATTATTATTTAATCTTATCAGAAAATATTCAAATACTTAACAATCCTGTTGTTTATAACCCTTTATACATTTTCCAAAACGTTTTTTGTGTTGTTGCACATTTGTTGCAATATTCCGAACAATTTATTACCAGAAAAGGGCTTTTATTAGCTTATGCGTTGATTTGTAACGACAATATATCAGTTTACCCATCCAGTTTTCTTGATTCCCCAGCTCATTGCATTTTTTGCGAAAATCTATCCAACATATTTATTTATTCCGATGTGAAACAGTACCGAGAACTTGGTATACAAATTTTTAAAGTCTACCTTTTCAAATTTGATTTGAAAGGTAGATATTTATTAATATCAAATTTATTGAACACGGTAAAACATGTCAATACAAGAGCGTTTATTATAGCACAATACAAAGATATGATTTGTGATATTTTCGAGGAAGATGAAAACAAAATTCCTGAATTTTATTGCGGTCAAAAACTGTTCAACACTTTGGACGTTTTTTGTCATCTGCCCGAAGGAAAAGAAACTGATTTAATGGAATGGGGCGATCAAATAATAACTACTTTAAATTTATTGATTTATTTAACCATCCGGGATCAATACAATGCTTGTGGAATTTGGAATCATTTTAAAAATCTTGAGCAATCATTTTTCAAACCCTTACGAGAAGGTCTGCAGATATCTAAAGCACATTATGATTTAAAAATGAAAGAAATTGAGAATGAAAAAGGGCAAGGTGATTCTAAATTTGCTTGTAAAGTTAGGGGACACGGTCTTCCAGGGATGTCCAAAGAAGACAAAATGTTTGCTTTAATTTCGGCTATGAACAGTTTTGAGGCCCTGGAAATGTTATTGACTAGACTTGAAGAATTAATTTGTGATGGTCCAAAAGTTTAATATTTTTTAAAAATGTTTGTAATTAAATTATTGTATTTTGCTTATGTACTTATTGTATCAGAATTGTACTATCTATACTAACAATAAATTATTACTGATAAAATTGTATCACTTACCTTTAATTATATTAACAAAATAGATTTCTGATTTATAAAACCCTGTTCGCACGAAGATTCTGAATCCTGGAAAAGAAGAAATTTCAAGATTCTGAATCTTGAAAAAAATTAATTCATGGTTTTAAACCAATCAATAAATAAAAGACTCATTGAAGATTCAATTTAGCGGCACCGCATTTTAACAGAAAGAAGAGATCAAAACTTGGGACCTGTATTTTTTATTTTCACCAAATTTTTATCAACAAGCCCAAAAACAATTAAACTAATATGTGATGTGACATAGATTGCTGTCATATCTCCTATACAAAATAATGACGTCACAACAAAATTTCTTTCTCAATTTACTCAAAAACATAATTTTTTTAAAATAAAATTTGTATTTTTATAAATGTTTGACACATTATAGTGACTATTTCGTTTTCAATACCATGCAAGTAATACATTAATAAGTTGTGTTAAGCCCTGATCGCACGAGGATTCTTTGAAGATTCTACCAAGATGAATCCTAGAGAGAATTACATGTTAAATTTCGGTGCCGCTAAATTGAATCTTCAATGAGTCTTGGAAAAGAAGAATTTATTTATTGCTTCAAAACCATAAATTTATTTTTTAAGATTCAGAATCTTGAAACTTCTTCTTTTCCAGGATTCAGAATCTTGGTAAAATCTTCAAAGAATCCTCGTGCGAACAGGGCTTTAAGCACAGCGCTCTCAAATATCTTACAATTAAAATCGCACTCTGACGGTCAAGCTGACCATTTGCTCGTCTTAAATGTAGTCCTGGTTGCAAAAAGAATCTCTCCGTTGTCGTTTTGACAAAGGTCGTCGCACGGATTGAGTATCTGACTGCAGCAAGATGAATCGGTCGAAGTGGTTGGATTCCACTATAATAACATCTACCATTCCGTAATTGGGAGTAAATCCTGTTGAATTACCAGCAAAATTAAATTAAATTTTCTCTTTTAGATGCGCAGCTGTCAACCCATACAGTCCCTCCATCATTAACCAACGTCAAAAGTGATTCAAACAACAAGAATGAGTCAACAGATGACCAATACGATCAAAACGTAAAAAATAAAATACTCTATGCCTCGCTACCTTTTGTGAGCGATTTGGGCTGGTCGAAAGAAGCTTTAATAAAAGGAGCAGAAACTATAGGGTACCCTGGTATCAGTCATGGGTTATTTCCTAATGGAGGAGCCGATCTAGTCCATTATTTTTATGCGGATTGTAACACAAAGTTAGCCGCAAAGTTAAAGAAAGTAAGGATTTATGAGATGATGGTATATTATGTTGACACAGCCCAGAAAAGTGTATGATTATACAACTTCGTGCATTTATTTTAATGGCATATAGTGCTCAACTCACTTATCACGAAGCTGAAAAAAATTCAACATTCGCAATTTTAGTACCTATCCAGCTTTTTAATCACACAGTTTTGGGTCACTGTTATAATTTAGTACGATTCCATTGCTCAGTCAATTAAAATTTTATTCCATTCATAGTTAGTCAAGCCCTGTTCGCACGAGGATTCTTTGAAGATTCTACCAAGATTCTGAATCCTGGAAAAAATTAATTCATGATTTTGAAGCAATTCTTCTTGTCCAAGACTCATTGAAGATTCAATTTAGCGGCACCGCAATTTAACAGATGATTCTCACTAGAAAGAAGAAAACTTCTTCTTTTCCAGGATTCAGAATCTTGGTAGAATCTTCAAAGAACCCTCGTGCGAACAGGACTTTATATAATCAAAAATCAAGTGGTTTCAAAAATGTGCTCCTGCGAAAACTGTCTTTAAATTTACGAATTAAATAAATTGTTCCATTATTAATAAGTTGAGTATTATATGCCATTAAAATATATGCACGAAGTAATGAATCATCCTGTATTTAGTATAGCGGTAGCATTTCTAATACTACAGTTCATAATAAAACTTGACAAGATAATAATTTGTCTGTTATTCTATCGAGTAATTAATTAATTAGATATTCACATCTTTTAACAATTTTAACTATTCTATTTAAATATTTTATAGTTCAGCAAGTTTTATTGGCTATAAATCAAAATACAAGATGTTTTATTGGTCAAAAAACAAGTTGAACTTATTATTATTATTCATTTAGAAGTAATTTATAACATTATTAAACTGAAAATGTATGAATGTAATATTACATATTATTCATAATTAAATTAACACCCTAATCAACAAATATGTGCTATTGTAAATTATACATATTCGAAATTGGAAAATTGTACTAATTTCATACATTTCTATCACGCGTTTTATCCATATTGAGAGTCATTAGTATAGAAATTACTCCGTGTGTGCGGTTACCAGCAGTCAATTCACGAGTACTCATACCGACTCATACTCATGGTTGTTATAGAAGAAATATACAGATGTAACCCAACCTATGTAACAAAATTTAAGGGTGTATAGTATTGGACGCACTGATCATGAATCAAAAAAAAAATTGTTGAAATTCGTAAAATTAACAGTAGTTTGCAAAACAATATCATTTTGGGTACCACTGGTTGTCACATTTAAATACAAAAAAAGTTATGCAGTATTTATTAGCGTAATTACATTAATGTAATAATAATTTCACAAACAGGAAAAATGGTAGGTACTTACGAAATGTTTAATTTGCTTGGATCCATTTTTTAATTTGCCAATTTCAACAAAATACTTTTTGATTCCAATTCCAATACTTTACACCCTTAAATTTTGTTGCACAGGTTGAGTTACGCCCTGTATAATATATTATTAAATAATCTTAAACTTAGCTGTGTCTACCTCTAAATATCTATCTCGTAGTACAGCTATCAGACTCAACTTAAATTTTTTCAGGATACAGAAGGAAAGGCAGAAATAATTCCTGTACAATTTATAGACGAAGCAATCGAAACTAGACTAAGAATGATCGTGCCATATAAAAACAGATGGCCACAAGCAATAGCATTAATGTCTCTACCGCCAAACGTGCGCCTAACATTAGAAAACCTCAAAACTTTAGCAGACGATATTTGCTATTACGCCGGCGACAGATCAGTTGATGTAAATATGTGCCACAATTAATTAATAATAAAACTAACTGTAAATGTTTTAGTTCAAGTGGTACGCCCGCAGATTCGCTGTAGCAGGTCTGTACAAAACTACAGAACTTTATATGATGCAAGATAAATCAGAAGATCACAAAAAAACATGGGATTTTCTTAACAGACGTGTTGAAGAATTGATTCAAATACATGAAGTGCTAAATAAAACTGAAAATATTACAGATAAGTCGCCGGATATTTTTTCTTCTGCCTTTACTACAATGAGAAACATTTTAAGGGCATAGTATTAGGACTTAAATAACGGAAATAATAGAATTTTGTTAACGGTTAATATTAAGCATTTCTTTGTACTGTAGGTCCCCAAATAAAATAATATATTTGAACCAAATTCTCAATTTTATTTAACGATTTAACATAGTACATAAATAATTCATACACATATAAATGAGAATCATAATCAAATAATATAGATACAATGTTTTTATATAATATACAATTTGTTGAACAGTCTGTGATCATACTGAATTAGAATTCAGTCTATTTTGTGTGCGTCTTGTAAAAATCACAGTGTTTATTTATAAAATGATAGTACACTACCGAATGTACTCAATTTCGTAGTCTGTTCCCAAAGATGAACAGTTTGGGACTTAGTTCTTCTCACTAATATGTCGAAGTTGTTTATTTTATATTTGATTTTTGCCCATTTTATTGATATCATAATTGGTAAGACTAAGACAAGATATCCTTCGTTAGACGAAAAGTGACTCTTGAGATTGTTTATTTGAAGCCACTTTTCGTCTGAGTTATTTTATAAAGTTACTTTTTGGACTCTTTATAGTACAAAACTTTATAGTCTCATAATTTTTAGACAAAAAGTAAAGCCACTTTTCTTCTAAGTTCATATAAAATTTGTCTGGTTTCTGTAGAACATTTTAGACTGTTTATAGTACAAAATTTTATTATCCTAGGACTGTAAAGTGCAATATTACGCAGTTCTAGGTCATTAATGTGACACTTTCCTATAAACAATCCAAATTAGTGTGACATAATTAATTCAAAATTATAATATAGACTAGAGTACAAATTTAAAATGTAACAACCGTACTCTTACTGATTATTAAATAATACAGGATAACTTATATTGCATAAATATAGATAAATACACACATAAATGTAAAACATCAAATATAATCCAGAATATTCCATTTCCAGATGCACAAAAGCAGAAAACTATTAAAAAATTTAGGAATGGTCATAAAACATAAACAACTTTATTAAAACTTTGAATAATTCACTGAAAACACATACATAACATCAGTTACATAACTCAATAATGTCCTTCTTCAATATATCCTTTAATAGGTTTGGGCAGTGGTAATTTTTGTATATTATCCAACCTGGTGTATTGTCTAATAACAAACCGACACAGATACTGCAGCGAGCGCACCTGCATGAACCTGGACAGCGGTTTCGTGAGCCTGACAGGAAACGCCGGTTGCGTAGGCGACCTAGGTCTCGAATAACAATAAACAGCTGCTTGAGAATAACTCATAGAATGGTTAATCAACTCTGCTATCGAAGGAAAACCTTCTTGTGCGTAGAAACTAAACATTCCAGAATTGTATTCTATTCTTGTATGTAGCGTCCGCCCAGAGCTTCGAAAACTAACACTAAGTAGATAATTATCTGAAGAAGAATCCCGGACAAGAAACGCGCCATCAGGTTGCCCTGATAGTTTCTCTTCAGCTTCTTGGCGGCTTACTGGTCCCCAGTACCAGCCTTCATGAGCTAGGCTACCTAATTCGCGGATTAAACCTCTTCCAGCATTGTTAGGCTCTGCCAGACTGTAAGAAAAGTCTAGGGGACTATCATCTGGAGCTTCGGAACCTTCCATTGGGTAGATGACCAAATCTGCAGGTCTTCTTCGATTTCTAGGTGGCACCTCTGGTGCGTCAGGTTCTGTATTACTTGGAAGATATATGGGCGACATCTCCGGGACTCGGGAATCTACTGGGGACTTATCACAGATTGAACGGGCGCATGGACAAATACTCCCTGGAGTGGCGAACCCTCGACTTGTGGACTCGTCGGAGGATTCGCTGGCTTTGATTTTTTGTTTGGTGCGACAGATTAGTAAGGATTCTTTCAAATGCATCTTCTTTTTTAAGTTCTTGAAGATGTTTTTGCGACTTTTGTCTTGGCGTTGACACAAGCAGTCTGATGTGACTTGCCCGTTGGAAAGCGGTATGTTTTCGTCATTGGCTGAGGCTGATGATTCGTTTAGTTGGTTGGAGGATGACTTTTTAACTAATGATTTTCGAATGTATGATAGACTTAGTTTTCTTTCTTTAGTTTGTCCGTTTTTCAGGTTGTTTTTTGTGTCCATATTGATTAAAAACACTAATAACTTATGATTCACTACAGATATTATCTTAAGGTGTGGCTTAATATTATTATCGTACTTATCATTATTTGCTCATATCCAAACATCATAACATTTTCTTGTCATTGTGATAAAATCATGATAATTTTCACTTACATCTGAGTCACAAACCAAAATGTCAAATTTCAGGAATAAGAAAGCTGTCATTTCTTTTAATGTAGAATGAAAACCAGAGATGTCGCATTATTTGTTTTTATGTTTGTTTAAAATTTATCAATTTATAAATATTTAAAATTATTTACGTATGTGTTATTTATTTTGAAAATATGTGACCTATTTTTTAAATTTAATTGAGCTTGTTCATCTATTCATGGTTTTTTCGTAATTATATTTAAATATTATTAATAAATATTTATAGTTGTAATTAAAAAACACACAAAATTAGTTTACGGCATAAAAAATAATTAACTGCGTAGGCTGTTTCTAATAAAATGTCATTTGCATATGACGTTCAGCAAATGGCTAATAGAGGGCAGTTGTGATGGTTTTTAAAATATTGTAATCTGTATGTCAAAATGGTGTATCATTTTCGAGGTATAATAGTTTTTGTATAAATAAGTATTGTGATGAAGCGTAATCATATAAAGGTTTGCAAATTTTGCTTATCTTTAATGTATACTGTACGATTGAAAACAAATAATGCGAGGTTTCATTGACACTAACTTAAATGTCGAATGTTTGTCAAAGGTTCATTGCATTTATTATTATTATTTATTATTTGCATTCCCTCGTTCATTATTTCCTACAACAATCTTTGTTTACACAAACAATTGTTTATAACAGCATCAGTTAACAAATACTATCCATTTGCTATACGTAATCTAACAAATGTCATATCGAATCTGTGTCTTTCAGAGTGTGTCAAAAACATCTGATTCTCCTTATATAAAATGACAGAAACAGAGGCTCAAGCCCATGAGTTCGTGCGACGAAAAGAGTGGAATAGAGCAATAGAGCTCTACGATCAGTTACTTAGCTCTGGGATCAGTAAACAAATCAGCAAGGAACGCATTGTTGCTTGCCTTCTCGGTCGCTCGGAGTGTTGCTTAGAGCTCGGAAGACACGAAGCAGTTGTGAACGACTGCAGAAGAATCATCAAACTCCTAGCAGATGCTAATGAAAACAACTCAGGAGCCAAAACGGGCGCTAGACGAAGACTCGTCCATGCTTTGTTCAATCTGCGAAGATTTTCAGGTTCTTACTTGTTTTACTATCATTGTTTTATTAACACATAACAAAATAACTAATTACTCACATTTTCATTGTTAATTTAAACAAAAGATAATTCGTTTAATTTTTAGAAGCGGAGATGGCAACAAGAGAATGGTTATCTTTGAACGATGGCGTTCAAAATAACCCTGAAGCATTAAAAATGTTAGAAAACCTTCGTTCAGTTCTGCAAATGTCCAGCCAAAAAGGAGGTCCCAAACCACAACCCGAAGACGAGCTTGGTTCTCTAGAACGTAGATTCGAGTCGTGGTCTGGCGTCACTCTTAATAAAAACCTCGACAAATTCCACGGTATTGACTTACCAGATGGTCAGGCAGTCTGCACGTATTGTAGCATGACGTTTCGTGATCGGTTAGAACTTCGCTCCCACTGCCAAACTGAAACTCATCAAACTATGATAATGTCCGATGAAGGTCGCGACTGGAAGTGGAGACCTCCTCCGAGAGGTTTCACTGCCGATGTTTACTCAGCTTGCGAAAGCTGGGTTGAAACTGGAGTCTGTAGATACGGGGCCCAATGTGTTGAAGCACATGGTCCAGAAGAGCTTGCAGAGTGGAAAGAAAGATTCGAATATCGACGTATGAAACTCCAACGTGCATGTGAAAAAGAGTTATATGGAAAGTCTTACACTGAACAGCTGTTAGAACGCTGGGTGCAAGCCCCAAGTCCCGAAAGGGTCATGAAGGAAAAACTGGAAAGTATCGAAGATGGCTGTACAGGTGATTTAGTCACTACCATGTCTTCTAAACACAGTAAACGCGATTGGACTTTTATAATTCGAACCCAGAGACCTATAAGTGCAATCGCATTGCTCCAAGACGCACATAGAAACCACTTCGTTCTGAAACAGGTCGTTCCTGGATCAGGCAGCGAAGCTGGTACATCAGTGGAGCTAACCAACGACCAAGAATGGTTAGCTAGCTTAGAAAACAGCCTTCCAGTCGAAGAAGGGACAATATTCGAGCACAAATGCACAGTTTCCTTCCAGACAGACATTTACGGTACCTTTCGCCAAAGTGTAGTTTTCGATTTAGGCACAGAACCTGTCCTTGTAAAACATTTATGTGTGGATGTCCTTCCTGTAACCGATGCTGAAAAGATCAAAGAGATTAAAAAAGATATTATAGTTTCAACCGCTGAGAGGTGGGACAGTGACAACGCTGAAATAGTTGCATTTTCTAGCCCGGTTCCCCCCACAATAGCAACTCCAGCTTCTCTAGCAAAAGAGAGCGAATGGGAGCGTGATCTTCTAAACGCTTATCCCTGTCCAAGAGCTGATACTTTTACTCTGACACATTCAACTGTAGCAGAGAAAAGATTAACTAGAAACAACTACCGCGCCAGAATGCACGAGCTTTTGTGCGTAGAAGAAATGGCACGATATGAGCAAGTCGCCAGATATAATCTAACTGCTAAACTGCATGTTACATACAGCTATCTTCTAGCTCCTAACGGAATAGCGACCAGCACTGCTAAATATTCTCATTCAGGAGAACTGTTCGCTCTTATGAATTTAGGAAAAGATGTTTCTGAAGACACATCAGCTGGGAGGTTAATATTAAACAACTGCACGACTGTTTTTATTGGGGCAGAAATCTGCAAACAAGACATGAAACAAAAACGAAAAGTCTACGAAGCCTTAATTGAAGACAAAGGCAAGAACATGATCTATTTGCGCCTGCCAGCAAGTTGCGTTAAAGATCTAAATTTAAAATCCGATACAGATTTTTCCGCAGAAGTGCAATTTCAGCTCAACAGAATACCATATTGCGAATGGCATTATGCTATTGACAAAATCGCTGATTTTCGTATAATATTTCCGGATACTTATCTCGAACCGAATATCCCTTGGACACCTCAGCGACAATGGTCGGATATTTTGGACGTCCGATTAAATTCGAAGCAAAAAGAAGCCGTAGTTGCTATTACAACACCGACAAATGTTCCATTGCCTCCGATTTTGATAATTGGACCCTTTGGAACGGGCAAGACATATACACTAGCGCAAGCTATTAAACAGTTGCTGGTTCAACCGAACACAAGAATTTTAATTTGTACACATTCTAACAGCGCCGCTGATTTGTATATAAAAGATTATTTGCATCCGTACGTTGAAGCAGGACATGAAGAAGCTAGGCCTTTACGTGTGTATTATCACAAGAGATGGGTTGCAACTGTAAATCAAATTGTCCAAAAGGTAAGTTAAATACACTAAAAATGAATACCATTACTAATATTTAATTATTTTTTAGTATTGTCTCATTGATTTAAACCAAGGTGTACGTAATTTCCGCGTACCAACTCTCGAAGATATTTTAAAACATCGAATTATAGTTGTAACTTTATCAATCTCGATGTATTTGTCAACAATGGGTCTTTCTAAAGGTCATTTTACACATATACTGCTCGATGAAGCAGCCCAGGCTATGGAATGTGAAGCTATCATGCCTCTAGCTTTAGCAGACCAAAACACTAGAATTGTTTTAGCCGGTGACCACATGCAGTTGTCTCCGGAACTGTTTTCTCAATTTGCTAAAGAAAGAAACTTACATGTTTCACTTCTTGAACGGTTATATGACCATTACCCAGGCGCGTTCCCTTGTAAAATACTTTTATGCGAAAACTACCGCGCACACGAAGCTATAATTCATTTTACTTCCGAGTTATTTTACGACCAGAAACTGATTTCAAGTGGAAAACAACCTAGACACGATAAATTCTATCCCTTAACCTTCTTTACAACTCGCGGAGAAGACGTCCAAGATCAAAACTCTACCGCGTTTTACAACAACTCAGAAGTTTACGAAGTTGTTGAAAGAGTCTGCGAGTTAAAAAAGAAATGGCCGGCTTCCTGGGGCAAAATGGATGACCAATCCATCGGAATCATGACTCCTTACGCTGATCAAGTCTTCAGAATCCGTTCTGAGCTGCGAAAACGGCGCATGGGCGGAATATCCGTCGAAAGAGTTCTCAATGTGCAAGGAAAACAATTCCGCGCTATATTTTTATCCACAGTTCGAACTAGGAGAACTTGCACCGGGTCAAAATCAGGCGACGAAGTCGATTACGGTTTTCTGTCCAACTCGAAGTTGTTAAACACGGCTATTACACGTGCTCAAAGTTTGGTCGCAGTAGTTGGCGACCCTGTTGCACTGTGCTCGATTGGCAGATGCCGGAAAGTTTGGGAAAGGTTTATAGAAATTTGTAACCAGAATAAAAGTTTGTTTGGGATTACTTACACTTTGTTACGGAGCCAATTAGACGGGGTTGAGTTGAAAAAAACGTATGTGTTGAATCCTCTAGCTCCTGAATTTATCCCGCGACAATTCCAGGCGGAATCTTACATCAAAATGCCCCCGGTTATTATCAGTAACCCTAATGCACCTACTACGATCAGTCAAATCAACGCAGCACGGTTTGCGAACCCGCCTCCGCAGACTGTGCCTCCGTTTTCGGGGCCGCCCCCTGCGCCTGTCTATCCGCTTCCCCAGATGTATTTCATCCCAACTGGACAGCCTCATTTCATCCCAGCTAATCAGCCCCCACCTCAGATATTCCCAATTAGGCCTCCGGGACCGCCTCCGTTTGTTTGTCCCCCCAGTAACACGAATATAAACCCGTGGGGCGTGAACTATCCTCTGGCCTCCCCTTCAGGCGAGGGGGGACCTGCTTGGCCACCGAAAGTACAGTCGATAGGACCCAAAAAGCCTTTAGAAGCCAATGTCAATGAGAGATTAATGTTGCCTCCTTCGCAAAGAAGCCCAGGAGGAATGCAACCTAAAGGGTTGATTCCTCTTCCACCTGGTACTCAAGTTAATGCTAATCCTAATGGGTTGTTAATCGATAGTATTGTTAGTGGAGATGTCGCCTTACCGCCCCAGTTTGTGTCTATGCAAGGGGTGCCCAAACTACAACAAGACACTAATCGGATAACAGATAAAGAACAGATTCAGTTTCTACATAACGTTCATTTTCCTGAACGCCATTTAGAACATATTCCCGATAGAATATACAACTCAGAATGGGCAAATTTACTTCCTCCGAATGTAACTCCTGCTGAAATGTTGATGGCTACCCAAGCTCAACAACTTCAATGGTTCAGGCATCTCCACGAAAGATATGGTACAGAAATCGGAAATAAATTTCGCGATTTATTAATCAGAGCTAAAAGATCTCAAGAGTTTATTCCTTTACCGCCAGAACCTGTTAGGACAATGGAAGACGATCTTTTCGCGGAAAAGAACCAGATAATTGATAGTTTGTTGCCTCATTTACAACAAAACGGCCATGCGCACCAAAACATAATGCCGCAGCACCAAAATATGTTTCCGGATAATAATTGGCAACGGGCTGACAAGCCTATGGAGAGAATAAACTTCAACAAACCGATGTATTTGCGGGACATGGATACGTCTATTTTGTTGGCCAATTTGCAGAACAACCAGCAAATAAGAGAGCAGGAATACAACCCTCCTATGGTTGAATCTATGAGAGTACCTTGGCAGAACACTCCTGCCCAATCTGTGCCTTTATATAGGCGCCAAGGTCAGGGTCCGGGTCAAGGACCAGGCCCAGGACCGGGACCTCAACAACCTCCGAACAACATGCTGGATCCCGGAATGGACAAGCCTGGATTATCTTCTTCCTTTTCCGGGTATGCAAGAGCTGCAGTAAGTATCCGAGAACATCAGCCCCAAATTCAAGGCATGACCCAACAACAATTGAATCAACTTCAGCAACAACAATGGCAGAGGCAAATAAACGCAGAGTTCGCGGCTATGAAAAGTTGCGAAAATGAGTCTGTCGAGGAGATGCTCAACAGACACAACAACACAACTTATGCGAGTGTTTTAAGAACGAATAACAAAGTAGAGGAACAGGATAAAATCGGGGACCCTTTCGCTGTTTTGAGGGATTTGGGGCAAAGATCTGTGAACCAAACTGGACCTGGACTTTATCAGTACTTCTCATAAAGTTCACATTGACTCCGGTGATTGTTGAGAGTAAATTGTATTGTTGTAATGTGCAGCAATCTTTGAATCTCGACATGAACTGCACGTTTTCTCGGATCTTTTAATTGTAGTTCTGAGTTCTATAGTTAGATATTGTTTAAAGGATTGGTGATTTAGTGAATAGACGTGTGATTATCGTGGCATTTTAAGAAAATATATACAACAAATACAAAAAAATATGTAAAATTATGAAAACAAGTAAAAATATATATCGATTATAGGAATTATCATATAGGCATGCATATATTATTATAATATTTTGTATTTATGTTAAGTTCTATGAATTTGTAATTAAATTTATCATAATTTTATATATCTTAATTTATTTCGTAACATATCTCTGAACTGATAACCATTTCATTTATACACGACTTGTTTATAATTATCCTGCTGAATATTCAAGCACATTCCTTCAATGTAAGACATATTAAGTAATGTAATTGTTGACAAAATACAAATAATTCATTTATTAATCTCTTGTTTATTTGGAGATTTCGCATGCACAAAGAAACAACAATTATAATACTGATATTTATTTATATTTCTACGTACAAAAGAGTAAAACCTACAGAGATAATAGAGCTGTTTTCTAGACTATTTATGTACACAATAATAAAATCTAAAAAGTACGTAACAAACTGAGATTAAAAATGTGGCAAGCACACCTTTCCGGCAAATAATTCCGAAATTACTGTTATCCAAAGCGCTAGTACGAATAAAATATACGAGATTCCTACTTGGTGGCTATTTGGCAATTGGTATGGTTGGCCTCCTATTTCGTCCACGTGGAAACCCATCGGGAATATCACTGCTGCTAGACAGAATAGCACCACTGGAAAGAAATAAACCTTTAGTTTAAACCCTTTTTACCACCAATTTCTTTCTTATTATTATAATTATACAGTTTCAAACGGGGTCTGTGTTTTTGCAACTCATTCACATTAGTTTTAAGGTTTACAATTTCATTTACGAAAGTTTAAAGCCTCATTCACATAAGCGTATAATGTGCAAATTTATATTTAAATTTAAGAAACACAGCATTCACATAATAATAGTTTTAGTAAATGGTAAACATAAACTTGATTTAAACTTTAGTGCTAGAAAGTGAATAGTGCGGATTCTTAAACGTACACATAAATATAAACCTTAAAACTAAATACTTATGTGAATGAGACTTAAATTCATCAATCTAATACGAGCATTCGCACTTTTTACTTTGAAGCACTGTGCATGCTCATATTTAGTCAGATGTATACAAAATTTCTTAAACGTAAATATAAGTATAAACCTTAAAACTAAATGCTTATGTGAATGCAACTAAACATACATTAAAAGTGCAATTAGGTTTTAGTAGATTGCATCATTAAGTCATTCTGTTCATAAAATTGGCAGATAAAAGATTAATTTCTTTCGAATTTTTTGTTTTTCTCGTCAATCTTTGCACCATAAAAACTTGTCTCGTTAATATTATATTATTGGCATGGGTATCCAATGCTTTTAATACTTACTTGCTGTGAAACCGACCCATCTGGCATATGGTACAACATTTCTATCCCAATGCGAGGACGCCAGCAAAATAATAGTTGTAGTAATACAAATACAACCAACAAAAATACAAACTAGAGCCAACAACCATTCTGGTTGCAAATCAGGTGTGAAACAAACTTGCGGTCGGTTATATAGAGTCATACAAGTCCACATAAGACCCAGTCTAGTGTCTCCTACAACAAAATCCATAATTCTACACCTTGTTTTTAAAATAAGACCATTTTTGGTTACCTCCGACATCTGTGATGATCCAATCTGGCATTGCCAAACTGACGATGGCAAAAACATCGGCTGCCATGAAAAGCGTCCCAGATATCAGAGTCAATTTGTCCATTTTTGTGCTTTTTACGTAAATTATCACATGTGAGATTTCTGGAGATGTCAATGTCAATCTGACATTTTGAAATTAACGTGAAGGTGTTTACAAAACAATTTGAGGCAGTGAAACTTTATTGGAGTTTAGAGTAGAGTGCAATTTATGAATATGGAGGGAGGAAAAGAAAACATCAAAATTATTTTGATTTTATTATTATTATCTTATAATATTGTATGTAATTTCGTATTATTTCTTTATTTGGGAACACTAACTTAAAAAAACTCAATATACATTGAAAAAAAAGATTAAGTAAATACAAAATTTATTCTAGAAGTATGTTCTTAAATATTCAACATTTTAAGCCTCAATTTGAGGACCATAATAGCGTTCATTATAGGCCAAGGACCATAATGAATCCAGTATGGTACTAAATACCATAATAAAATAACAAACAACTCGTTACTAAGGAAGCGAGTAAGAAAGTTTCCAAAATAGCATACCTATTTTTTTTTAGATTTAAATTTATCTGTTCAATATCAAATAAATTTATTTTACTTTTTGACTAATTTACGCCAGCAGATGAAATTTTGTATGCAATACGGATCCTAACCAATCATTATAGTACACGTCGTGTTATTCATCTCGTCTTGGCCTCGTCTGATAATCTTCACGACTTGTACTATAATGATTGACTTTACATAACTATTATTGGCAGATATTTTAAACCTTTTCTTTGTTTATTTTTAAAATGCTTCAACTGGTAGGTTTGAAATGTAGCAACTTCGTCTGTGTACACAGGAAAAAGAAATGAATTTTTATTAGTTGATCTTCCAGTTAATTTAATCGTTCTATTTAGCGATTCAAGAAATCATATAGCGATATAATAAAATATATTTCAAAAATATAAAGACAAACACCTTTTCTTTGTTCACTAAAAACTAGAAGAGATCAAATTCAGTATCAGAAGTAATAGTTTTCTACTAATTTTTTGCGACTTATAAGATATTACAAAGTACAAAAAATTTCACTCAACCGCACACGTAACTCATATAATTTCCAAGATTATTGAATAAATTGAACCTTTTATTCGTTTATTTTTGTAAGGCTTGTAAGATGGAACAGCAGTAAATTATCTTATAATAAAATGTTTCTTAATTTTAATAGAATATCCATATTAGGATGTAAGCCCCACAGATTATTATGCAAGCCTCGGTATAATATAGAGTGTGTGCGTTTATTACGCTTCAACTTCAAGTATAATACACCAAAAGTAAGAGTAAAAGGAGTTTAAATTATAAATATTAATAATTTTCACTTTCCTCGTACATAACTCCAACAAGAATGCATAAAACCTTTCAAAATCTTCCAGTGTAACCAAAAATTAATGACCCTTAACCGAACATTCGCACGCTCCCAACGCCACCGTAGATGTCTCCACTCTCAAAAGCTCTTCAAGCTCTTCATCTGTCAAACTAAAACTAAAATCCATCGCCATTCGCGTAGAGGGCGCCTCGCAAGCAACTTGTTATCAAACACGATAACAGTATGAAGTGACGTGCGAAAGATTGTGAATAGTAACTCGAAGAAGGCGAGCCACAAGAAATGGCTGCACAGTGAGACAAACAGTAGTGTGGAGTGTGTGATTCAGTGATATGTGTGTGCTTTAACAGCGAGTGAATTGTATTTTTATACGTATGCTTTGTGCGGGTTGGTAAGATGTCCACAAGATCTCAACTTACCAAGGATTTGAATGGTTAGTCATATCGTAAGAAGCTGTACCGGTTCAAAACCTACTATGTTTACATTCGGCATGCGGGGAGTGTCTTGTTTATGCTTTTCCCTTACCTTGCATTCATTATTTGCAACAAATCAGTTACCCCAAATTTCAAGTTAAAAAAACAAAATTGCCCTAAAAAGAATTGCTAATGAGTGGAATTTTTAATCTATCAATCATTAAATCATAATGACAGGTAAACAAGCAATTGCTCAGCTCCTTGCTGAAATCTTGGATAAACAGTACTATCTTCTGCATCCAAAAACAAACCTGTTAGAAATAAAACAATAAATTAACTGCTAATTATATTCGGCTGACTAATAAAGTAGTATTTGAAGAGTGTCATAAAACTGTTTATTGAAAAAATTACAAACAATGCTGTTAATTTTATTACGCATGAGTACCATCCAGCTATTCAACTTTTTCTAATTACGCGATAAATTTCACTGCTGTCCTAATTAATAGACAATATTGGCCCTTATTGATAATTTCATTGTTACGAGTTAACAAACCCATAAAGTATTTTCAGTAGGGTAGGTTTACATCCGTTGTATTGTATAAATACACTCAAACAGAAATCCGGACTTGCACCTGTGTTACACAGGAAGTAATCCTAAAATACCTGATTTTCTTTTGTCGCAAATCCTAGAAATTTGTTTCTCACGCCGATTGGCCTAGAAATTTTGACAGTTCGTGTACCTGACTCCCTGGCAATTATTATTCTTGACCTTGAATTCTTGTAGACTATGTAGACGTCTTCCTTAAAATGATACAAATGTGTCATCATTACTTGATGATGTAATTTGTCCATTTACATTAAAAGGTATACGTGATTTGTTTACTAACAATCATTGAGTGGGCTCATTAAATATACATTATTTGTTTACTGCTGTTAAAAACAATCAAAGATGTTTTATTTTTGTGATATATCCCGAAAATAAGCAAGAAATTTTAAGAATTGAATTGTTTTTTTAGTAATACGTCTCAAAAAGATTGTATTAGTCTAAATTTAGACTGACTACTAATTTATTTTGCGGTTTCCTTATATTTTCTAATTGTTTACACAATGTTTGGTTTAAAAATCAGAACAATTCGAGGAACAAAAAAATAATATATAACTGTAATATTATTGGAATGCAAATTAGTCATCGGGCCATGTGTCATTTACATTAAATAAAAAACGATTGATACTAAATTATATCTTATCTAAATACGAGTTGCTTTAGTTAATCTATATTTACTTGCATTTAATACCAACAAATATGCAACATTTTACTCAAAAATAATTATTTAGCTAGACAGAAAAAATTGCAGAGAATGTGTTGATGTTTTATTTTCATTTATCTGTACCATACTTTATTGTTGTATGTAACAACAATCATAATAATTGTTTATTACTTTGTTGAGGCAGTAAAATTAATTTTTATTTACTAATCAGAGAAAGTAACACTTCTGACTGTCAAAAAATCTATTTTAAAATAGTTCTGATTAAACAAACAATGCAATTTGAACAATAAAGCGATTGAACCAAATCCATAATAAAATGCCTGCTTAACATTGACAACTAAAGTTTAAAAATAAAAGAAAGTTATTTGTAAAAGTAAAAGTTTTTGAGTACTCATTAGAAATTCAATTATTATCGTAAGTACATCCTCTGTTCTGTTTACAGAAAGTGTGAAATCTTTACTTGGGAAACATGTTAAGATCCTGCTCAAAAATGTTGTCCGCCTCGAAACTAAAGGCGACAAGACTGAAAACAGGGTGCTGGTAAGAAGTCTTAAAATATGATAATTATTTTGTGCTTAACCTACTTAAATCAAGTATGCCCACGGATTCTCTTTAATCCGCCTTTACATCCGCTCCATTTAACAACATGCATTCTTATTAGACCAACAATTCAACTAACAATTTAATTATTTAAAATGCGCTATTGTTGATAAACATTCAAATTACGCGCGCATTGTTACGCCGGCCACCTGTTTT